>OY282449.1:47419981-48051712 GCA_958295655.1 Palloptera scutellata | reverse complement strand
GAAATAATTTTCTTGCTTTTTTATTGCTCTAAAATTACACGAAATTACACAAATACACATTAAACAAATTTAGTACGTATGCCTTTTCGCAGCACCAAGTTCCTTGTAGCAACATTTGATTTATTTATTTTACCATAGTATGTATGTATTTCACTTGCATGATTTTACTTTGCAAACAGTGGTGACTGAAATATTCGATATACTTATGTACAATCAATTGCTGATTTTTAATTTACTATAATAATAAATATTTTATGTTTAATTAATAAAAATCCGTCCGCATGACAAAAATTTAATAAGAAACCAATAATATAGCAAATTTTAAATTTCTTATGGAATAATGCTTTTTTACTTAAACATTTTTCATTATTTTTCAAAACACTCACTTAAGTATGTAACTATTCCATATCTCTACCATATAATTCTCACTGTCGCAGTTTTAAGCTTCCAAATCAATAAAAAAAAAGAGACTCTCTGCTTGTAATTGACCTAAGATTCAGAAAAAAAAATCTCCTTTGAAAACTTTCCTGTACATCCTCAGCTCCATGAACTGGATGTTAAACATACAGCGAGCATACAACTGCGACAGTCTTTAAAATTCGTACATAACAAAACGATACAGTTTCACGACTGGGTCGACTTCAAACATAGGATCTATATGTATGTCTTTAGCTGCCCGTTAGACAGGCCTACAATATCTGTTAGACCTTGTTGTTGGTGAAGAATCTTGGAACAAATCAATCCACAATTCAATGGATTAAATGCAATTGATAAATATATATCACTACCAACATGTAGTGTCTCCTAAGTTTTGAGGCAAAACTCAAATCTATGCCATTTGAAAAACAAACACACAATATCAAATTCGTTCTTATTCCTAGAGACCTTTATTCAAATATTATCCAACAATTATTGAAACTTTGATTTTTCGTAGTATGCCTCATACTATCAAAATCAAGCTGTGTCAGACAGATTCAACTTTCTACTTCCTACAACATCTCTTGATTCGACCCATAAGCTGCTGCTCGTTCTGAGCTTCCCAACACAACTCGCACACTTTTCGTTTGAGTATGCTCTGAAAATCTTCTATAGGAAGTGTCAATGTGCTGTTTGGAGGATTGTCCTTTTGCGGTATAATTTGAATATTTTGTTCATTGAGCCAATCCATTTCTGTTTATTTTCGAATATTGACTGCTTACAAAATCCTGGAGTGATGTTTTTCGATGAACTGCTTCAGTTTTCGGCAAGCATTGGCCAATTTAAAAGACATAATTGATCACTTTTGCTTTGTTTGAACGAATAACTGGTGTTGAAATACACTTTGATGAAATTGCCCGCCAAACTAGCAATTTTGGCTCTAATTTTGCTTTACTAGCATATATGCAGCGGATTGTGGCTTTTGAAACCATAGCCGTATTGATTGACCCCAACTTTGTTTTTAGCACTTGCCAGCAGACTTTTTGTTATTCTGCCAATAATTTATGGTGGCCGGATCTTTACCTTAACGATAAATAGTTGCACGTTAGATTTGTTTGTCTTTGAACACTTGAAGTATTTAATTTGTACTTAAGTAGTTCGCCAAAGAGGTGCGGAACAGCTTTTCGCAAATCTAATTTGTACGACATTGTTATTCGATATATGTATTTTACAATACTGTGTTTGATGGTCGCTGTGGCGTAGTGTGTTGGTCTGCTGCGCGAAGAGTCATGGGTTCAAAACTCGGCACAAGCAAAATCAAAAAGTAAAAGAAACAAAACAATTTTTCTACACAGCCCCAACTCTTGGCAGGCAACGGCAAACCTACAAAGGTAAAAATTGCCTATGAAAAGCTTTTCATTTCGCCATTCGGATTCGTCATAAGACAAATTGTAGGTCACTTCCAACAGCTTGGCCTAGACCCTCCGTGGGCTGTTGTGCCATTAAAAGAAAGAATAAGTGTTTTTGCACACAGAATACATCGAATTTAATTTTTGAACTTGTTTATGCAATGCAATTAAAGCCAGAATGTCGTCTCAAAACTTACGAGACACACGTTATTGTTGTTTCTACAGAAAGCCAACCATTTCGGCAAAGAACTATTTCCATAATTCAGTGAGTGCTATATGTTTTTTCACTTCCCCTATTATCTTTTCATAGTATATTTTCATATCACCACTGTTAATCTTATGTATAATTTCTATACAAATAGAAATTCCACACTTCAATTAAAACAACAAAAGTATTTCCGCAATGCAAAAAGGAAAACATAAAGAAAACAAAAACTGTTAACTATTTAAATTTAGATTTAAAGAGCACCTTAAAATGAACAATAACTTTAGAAAGCAAAAGATACAACTAAAAAAGCTAATGAAACCAAAAAATCTGCAAAAACAAAAAGAAAACAAACAACTATTTCACTATCATACCAAAAAACAAAAAAAAACAAAAGAATAATAAGGCAAGAAAATATGCAACTTAATTACTGGAAATTTTAAATTTTCTTTTTTATATTCACAGAAAACGTTTTAATCGATCACCATTAATTTAATTTTCTATAAAATCTCCCACCTACGGTTTTTATAACATTCAATTATTTATTTTAATTTTTTTTTTTTTTTGTCATTAAAGACTGCATTATTTTCATCTTGTTTAGCATTCAAAATATATAAAATTTTTGTAAAAGCAAATTTACTTATACACAATACTGAAAAATACAGTAAAAAATTTAAATCTAAAAAAAAAATAATAATGATAATGATAAAATCTTATTGAAAAAACACACTTTTTTATGTAAAATGGTTTCAAAACAAATAATAATAACTAATAGTTAATAATATTATAAAAATAATATATTATGGCATACACCACATACAAATCTCAAGAAAAGTTTAAATACATAAAAATAAAAAGCATAGAATACTAACAAACAAAATATAATGTACCGTTGGAAACAAGGATACAAGTACTACAAAGAATAAATATTTAAAGTTTAATTTTTAAAACACTTATTAAGTAATGCAGTCAATTTTCAATACGTAAGAGCTTGTTTCACATTTAGGCTTTATCGAATCGTTTATTCCAAGAGGCACAAAACAATTTTATTCTCTAAATACTTAACAACTAAATCTCGGAATGATACTTTCACAAGTGGTATGTTGTTAAGAATGTCGAGACCCATGCATCTATCCATATCTGAAATCAGTTTAATAAGAAATTAACATTTTGGGGAATACTGGATTGTGCTTTGCCTCATTTGAAATAAGACACAAACTGGTTTCTACTGCCACCTGTGGACAAGGTGTTAACATTCAATTAAGCCATTTGTCTTTAAAATGCCTGGAAGTTCTTACAATTTTTTGAGAACACTTCTTTAACAAAGCATACTACTTATTTTTAACTTTATTTTTCTTCCATGTCATACTTCATTTTTCAATTATCCTAAGAAAAAGCAGGAACGTCAAATCCTCGAAGAAAAACACGTTAAACTGAAAACCACAAATAAATGAAAATTAAACAAACCTTATAAATCCAAACCTTATAACAAATTTAATTTTCAAAACCAAAAATTTATACAAAAAAAAGAAAAAACACTGCGGCTAATTTTAACCATATCAGCTATAATAAAATCTAAATAAGATTAATAAAACTGCAAATAAAAATCACAACAACAAATTTATGATTGCGAAATTTTGAAAGCGTAAGAAGAGAATTACACATTTTCAAAACCAAACAATAAAAAGACATAATGAAAATTTAGCAAAAATAATTAATGAAAAAAGTTTTAAGAAATGAAAATAATTACGCTTCTGAAACAAATTAGAGAAATTTTTTTGTTGTAAACTTAATTGAGAAAAAAAAATTTGTAAAGAAAAATTAAAAAAAAAAAACACACACCCGCAAATTTAATACAATAAATACTTACACCATATGTCTTAAAAAATTTGCATACTAAATTGAACAAAAAGCATAAAATAATAAAATTATTAACACATTAAAACTTTCAATAACTAAGCAAATATGTAAACATTAATTTAGTGTCATTCTTTTTTCTAAATAATACATATTAATAAAGAGTAAAAAAGAGTAAACTAAAAAGAAAGCAAGGGATTTATTTATAAAAACAAAATATTATATTTGCTAAACTATTTTAACAATTTTAAATGGTATAAAAAATATTTTATTTTTCTTTTAATATATTTTTTTTTTCAACACCGCACAACATTAAATAATTAGATTAATAAAACAAAAACCGCAACCACAACCAACAAGGAAAGTGTCAAACAAAATGAAGTAAAACAAATCGAGAAATCAATATTTTATTTTGTAAATTAGGGCGTTTATTTTAATAGTAAAACAAAAAATACCAGAATTATAGAAATGTGTCAAATGCAAACGAAAAAAAATATACACATAAGAAATATTTGGAAACTTTATTTTTTAATTAATATTCTTTAAATTTATTAATTATTAATATTTTCAGCTCAGCGATCACCCATACTCATGCGCTCGTCATATTTCCAAACACTCTACAAGTAATAAGCTTTGTATGAGTTTTGTAAAACGGATTATGTGTTATTGACCTGACGTACTCAATTTGAGCTTTTTTAAATAATTGGCTATCAATTGGTACCACGGGACATGAAGCTTTTATTGGTTTTATTCGATCTCTGCAGCTTTGGATTGTTTTATTTTTAATTTATAAATTACTATAGTCTAAATCAAACTTTAATTGCTTCTCAGATTTATTTATGTACGTTTTATTAGAAAACACGAGCTCCATCAATAGCTCGGCAGCATATAAGAACATTCATAATTACCATAATCAATCAGTCAGTCATCCAGTCATTTATTCAGTCACTTCAACTAGCGAACAATTTCGACAAGAATGTAACTATTTATATTTATACATACATACATATAAACTTTAAAATATACATAAATAAACTTTCATAGGGAATGTAGTAGTAAAAATAATATTAATAATTTAATTAAAAATAGCATGGGAAAACCAAAAAAATTTAAATACAATATAAATAATGAATAAAGCGATTGCATTAAAGCATTCGAAAAAAAGGATGAAAGCATACACCGACATAAATGAATATTTTATCAATTTTTTATATAAACTACGTAAATTGTAGGAGAATTGATAAACATGTATTTAAAGCTATTATTTATAAACAAAAAAGGAAAAACCAAAAATATTATATAAAATAAACAAAGCAAAACAAAAAAGAAAACCAACACAAATATTTTTAAATAATTACGATTAATATATTTTACGTATTATTAATTAAAATAACTATGGTAAATAAATAAATAACCACATAGGTAATGCATCTGAAATACAATGCAAAACAGATAAATCCAGCAGAAAAATATATGAATTGTTTAATTTTAATTTAACAATGATTAAACTAACAAAAAGAAAATCAACAGAAACAAAATGCATTATTATATTTGCAGCCCCAAAACAAATACACAAAACGAAAAAAACCAAACAAAAACACAAAACTAAAACAAACATGCTAAACATACTTATATAAACCCAGAGCAAAGTAAACAAAATATTAATTATTTAGTATTTTATTGAAAAATGAAATTAAGCAAATTATTTTAGCATAAACAAAAGTAAATAAAGAAAAACGCGAATAGATTGAGAAAAAGAATAATAATAATGCAATAAAATTGTGTTTGCTAATTAAAGTAAACACCCTAATTTACACAACACACACGAACACACACACACATACACACAATTAACATTATAACTATTATATGTATAATTGACAACAACCAAAAAAAAATTCATGCAAAATCAAGCAAAAAAGAATTATTATTATTATAACTATTATTATTATTATGATTAAATTATTACAACTATTATTATTATATTATTATTATGAATTATTATTACTAATAATAATATTAATATATATATTATACATTAAATATATTACAATGATATATTAACAAGACAAAAATAAATGAATAAATAATTTAACAAAAATTATAATAAAAAAAAGATCCAAAAACCCAACAACAGAATATATATTATATATACTTTATAGACATTTAAAAATATGAAATGCAAAAAAAACAAAATAAAGTTACAAATAAAACTTTTAACAAAAAAAAAAACCAATTGTACTTAATTAATCGCTGATTACTGTTGGAATGGATCCACATTTTGGTAGCATCGTATAAGTACATATGTAACTACTTACTACCTGGAAACAATAATAATTATTATGTAGTTGTGACTAAGTAGTTATTCCACGAAATCAAAATACCTGATTTTTCATTCCCCAAAAACTGGAACAGTTGAGCACTAGTTCTTTTACAGAAGGTCAAGTATCTTACTACAACATCTTTGAACTCCACCAACAGCCAATCCACGCAGCAGTCTCTGACCTGAAAGAAAAGTCGTGTCGAGTACCATATATCGACTTCTTTGGCCTCAGCTAGCAGCCTGTGTTAACGAACAGAGTGTACCGAGTGGTCGCTGTTGCGTAGTGGTAGTGCGTTGGACTGTTACGCAGAGTGTCTGGGGTTTGAAGCTCGGCACAGGCAAAAACAAGAAAACAAAAGTAGAAAAACAATTTTGTTATACAGCACCACCTCTTGACAGGCAGTGGCAAACCTACATGCCTATGAAAATCGTTTCACTTCGCAGTTCGAATTTGGCATAAAAAACTGTAAGACCCTTCCATCCAATAACACGCACAACATGGGTGGATCCGAAAAGCTCGGCCTAGACCATCCATGGACTGTTGTGACATTCAAGGAAGAAGAAGAAGAAGAAGAAGATTCCACCTAAGATAAGGTGGAACCATTCTTGCACCTATAGACTACGAAGATAATTATTAAGTAGATTCTGAACGAGAATAAAGCACTATAAATCTCTCCTTGTATCATCCAATTTGTAAACATGCAAATGTCGCAAAAATGTCACCATGATTTGCAAGTAACAGCGGCTTGCTACAAATGAATTTAATACTAACAGAATATCTTAACTATCAGACATTGCCAGAAACTTATAAAAGTATTAGATCACTGATATTGGTAAGTATGTAACTGATACTGAAACCTTTTCTGAGTGATTTTCCACAGATAAATGTTCCATTTACCGCACTCAACTTTTATACCAATAGGTACGTGGCGAAACTTTTCGAATTAATAGAGAAGAATGGCCAAGAAATATTTGATGCTCTTCATTATAAAATTAAAATGGATAACTTGAGATCTGTAAAATGCTTGACTTAGATAATAGTAGTTCTTTAGCAGAAATACTGTGTAAAGTAGTTTATGATCTGCAATGTTGCTCATAATTAAAAGTGATCACAGAATGTGAAGTCGTCGTTGCTATAGGGCTGGACTCTCGTTACATGGTATAAGAGTAATCAATGGAAACATATTATGTATATGTATACTGACTGAAACCAGTCTGCGGCTTATGTGAGCAATCGAGAGTTTAGATAATAGAATGCGCATGTATATGAAAATTTCAAAATTATATTCAATCTTGTACAAATCATTTAATTTTTATTTAATAAACATAAAAAAAGACAATAATTTTGTAACTTTAATTGGGAAATGCATTGGTTTTTGTTTTAGCTTCAAACCATTAGCGCCTTCAAAATGTATGTTAAGCAGTAGTGATTTGTTTTACCAACGACCTGAATGCTTCTGCCGTGGACGATTCTGGCAATTCTGTTAGTACCGAATGAGTTGTTCCATTCAAAACAGCAATACGTGGATCAATTGGTAATGTGCCCAAATGTGGTACACCTGCCATTTTTGCCAATTCTTGGCCACCATTAGAGGAGAAAATATTAGTACATTTAGTACAGTGCGGACAAATAAAACTGCAGGAAGAAAATACATTTTTGTTAGTAGCAAATTTTAAGAACATTGTTAAACTTCATAGATACTACATAAACATACCCGCTCATATTATCCAATATTCCAATAATTTTAATGCCTGTCTTTTTACAAAACGTAATTTCTTTGCGCACATCATCCAATGCAACGCCTTGCGGAGTTGTCACCATTATTGCACCATCACATTTCACGTCACGCATGCATTCCATTACGGTGATGTGCTCATCTGAAGTGCCGGGCGGTGTGTCAATAATTAAAAAATCCAATTCATCCCATTTGACATCGTTCAGAAATTGTTTAATCATCATCGTTTTCTTTGGGCCACGCCATATCACGGGGTCATTCCGATTCCTTAGCAGAAATCCAATCGACATGACGGCAAGCGTTTTAGTCTCGTCCGTGTAAATTGGTACCCAACCATCATCGCACTGATAAATGTCACTTCCCTCCAGACCTAACAAGTATGGAATACTTGGGCCACATAAATCAATATCTAATAAGCCGACCTTAAGAAATACCAAGAAAAATGGATAAAATTTGTATGCAGTAACTTTGTTTGGACCTTTTTTTTTAATCTTACTTTGAGGCCATTTGCTCGTAGTGCCAATGCTAATTGTGTGCTTACAGTAGATTTTCCAACTCCTCCTTTTCCCGATAGTACCAAAATCACGTGTTTTACTTTGTCCAACATTTTAGTATTTTAAACTTTATTTAGGTATCAAAAATAAAAAAAGAACTCTTGAAACATGACCAGACCAATGCTGCGGACGTAAATACAATATTCACAATAGAAGCTAACAGCTGACTACATGTAATTGGTACAGTACAAATGAAAATTTTCAATCAAAATGCATTTGAAAAAATTGTATAATTTTACTTCGGTGTAATATGTTAAGTTGGGCGAAGATGCCCAAAATAAATCAAGTTTTTGCCCCGTGATTGATACTTCTACACTTCTAGTGAGCTGGATCTTCCAACAAAATTTTGGTTTATGGCACTAGCGTCACAATAACCCAATATAACACAATTGCTGGCTCACTTAAATGTAGATGGAATAGAATGGAAAAACGATCAGAATTTTTGTATTTTAAAATGAGATTATGATGCAATGTAGACCACAATCGTGTGTCTACACGCGCCAATGCTGGTACTAATTGAGAATAGGAACATATTACCTTAATAAAACTGTCTCTGTGACAGATGTAAGCGTCCTTTAGCGTCGATTTATATATACATATGAATGTACTTTTGCTGTTTCAATGCAGAATAGCTTATGCATTGATATGGAATTAGCCAAGATTGACTAAGAACTTCATTGTACATAAATGACTTACTGATGTTACTATTCTTCAGCTCAAACGAACTTTTGTGGCATTCCCTCTTATTTTATTATTATTAATATTATTATTATTGCATTCATGTTTGATACAAAAGTTCGATTAACTAAATGGATGAACTGAGACCGATAACCTTTACGTTAATTAATTACTCTCATAACTATAATGAAGAAAAGACACAGTGCATATAAAAGGGCAACTAAACACTTTATTTTCTCACTTCTTATACTTTAGGTAACTATGAATTTTTAAAGATTTTAAAAGATTTTAAAATTTTTATTTCCTATATATTTAGTATCGAGTACGTATTTTTCTTTATTTATATTATTTAACTGTACAGCAATTAATTTAAATCTTAAAAATTATCACAATGAACAACAATATTAAAAATTTATATATGTATGTATATTATTTATTTATTTCAAAATACATTTTTGCTAATGCAGTTTAAGTATTACGTACTTATATATTTTACAAAACTATAAGCAAATACAAATTAGTGTTACAATTTCATGGTAGTTACATTATACTTTCACTAAAGCTTAATAAGCTCAAATATATGAACGAATGATAATAAAGTATACAATAATTAATAATAATAAAGTTCATATTGTATAAAATAATTAGGGAAGTATATGGTTTGAAAAAGCATTAATGGAAGTAGAAAAATAATTAAGCATCATTAATGGATAGATAATGGATAAAATTAAGCGCAAAATATAAACAGCCAGAAGAGGTAATTTGATTTCAATCACTTGTGAGACTAGGCAAACTGACTGAAATCGAACGGTTTTACCAGCGACGGATAAAAAGAACATATTACTATTTAAGCTTTTAAATGTGAATAGCTTAAAAGCTCATATTCTTGAGAATTTAAGTTTGCCAGTTACTGGTTTTCAGTTCCGCATATAATTTCATTAACAATTTTGTAGTAAAGAAACGACGCAACAGTATTAACATTTTCAATTTTAATATTTATAGTTTGCAATGCAACACAATTTTTTTTATATAATTTTATATAAGCAATTTAAAACTATTTCTTATTGATTGAAATTATTAATAATACACATAGAACGTAAAAATCGATTTCTATAAAAAATAACAACAAAAAACAATTTAAAACAATAGTATAGTTAAATATGATACGAAACGAACTGAATTGCTGTTGAGATATTCAGATGTTTAGTTTAAGTTTATAAAATATTAACATAGAGAGGAAATAAAATTAGCTTTAAAAAACGTATATCTTCAAGAATTAGAAAAATAATATTGTTTTCAAAATAATTGGAAAATCTTTCTTAGTTCCATGCAGAGCTTTTACAATGTAATTTGATTTCCTCAAATACAGTGACGAGCTAATATAGCAAAGCAGCTTACTATTTAATATCTATTACATATGAGAAGCTCAAAAACTAATTTGTTAAGAGATATGTGATTGCCCGTTATTGCTCTAATTTAACATATGTAAAAAAACGACGAAATAACAAATAAAAAGTAAATTTTGTGAAATTGAGAAGAAAAAATGCATTAGTTATATAAAAATTAAGCTTGAAGTATTACAAGTTTTTTAAGTTTATTTTCTCTTTGTTTGTGATGTTTTCATGTCAAGTGTCTTTTTGTTATATACCATTACAACAGTGTAAGCGAAATAAGTCGTTCCGCATGATAACTTAAGGAGCAAGGAACATCACTTAAAACATCATAAAATTATGAATTAATAATATTTGCTGCTAAATTTGTATATAATATACTTAATTTTTATTTAATTGAAATATAATTAACTTAATATTTTGTACTCGCTTGATAAATCATACAAATGTGCATAAATATCGTTACTTTAATTTGGAACAGCTCAAATATGAATTAAATGGTTTTATTAAAAAAAAAAAACAGTTTAAATTGTTGGTACCTTTCCAAATTAAAGTAACGTTACATTTATAGATACCTAATTTTGTTTTGTATTTTATTATAAGTGGATAATATCGTTGAATTTTTATTTAAATTAATTTTTGTTTTTTAGTATGAAAACAATAGCAGCTCGAATAAAGTATTGCACACTTTTGGGCAAATAATATTAAATAAACATTTGATCAATATACTGTACTTATAAGCTATCAACTTTAAATAGAATTAAAATTTCAAAATTAATTACTAAATTAGAATAAAAACTTGAAATAATATTAATGCTTTCTCAAAGTTTTACAGTATTACGGTTGGTTGGCAGTAATATTACTTAAATTGCAGGTAAGTGACCGGGTCAAAGAGTAATGCCTTACATACATACGGAATACTTAAAAGCTCATTTACATGCGTATGTGAATGCCAGTCACTGATGTATAATTTATAAATAATTAAGTTAGTAGAAAAATTATATACAAAATTAAAGAAATTTATAATATAAATTGCACATTTTTCCTTCATTAATTTTACTGTTGCTTTCTTTTATTCCCCATCGCCATTGCTTTTTTCATAACTTTCGCACTTGATTTTTCTACTTTCGCGCATCCCCCTTCCATTTTTGGGTACCCTACTTTTAATCGATCCGATTTTGGTAAATCCTCTTTTTTTGCAACCTCTATTTTTGAGCTTTCCACTTTTGCACTTTCTACTTTCGAGCGTTCCACTTTTGCACTCTCTACTTTTGGGCGTTCCACTTTTGCACCCTCTATTTTTGGGCGTTCCATTTTAGCACTCTCTACTTTTGGGCGTTCCACTTTTACACTCGCTAATTTTGGGCGTTCCACTTTTGCACTCTCTGCTTTTGGGTGTTCCACTTTTGCACTCTCTACTTTCGGGCGTTCCACTTTTGCACTCTCTACTTTTAGGCGTCCCACTTTTGCAGCCTCCACCTTTGAGTCATCCACTTTTGTAAACTCCATTTTTTTACCTCCTATTTTTGCGTCACCCACTTTTGACCCCATAGTTTTTGCACCTCCCACTTTTGCGCCTCCCACTTTGGCGCCTCCCACTTTTGCGCCTCCCACTTTTGTGCCTCCCACTTTTGCAGCTGCTACTTTCGCACCTGCCACTTTTATTCCTCCAGAACTTTCTACTCCAGAATCGCTCACTTTTGCGTTCTCTACCTTTGCACTCTTTACTCTTGCACTTCCCATATTATTTGCCTTTTTTCTTCCTACCACAGCGCTTGTGTCCATTATTTTCGGTTTCAATGTAACCTTCCGTGGTGGAGGTGCTTTAACATATAGCTTTCCCGTATATTCAAAGTTTTTAATTTTCGCACCACCGTTTACTACACAATACAGTGATGATGTGCTAGCTTTCATATCTTTTTGTGCAGTCTCTTTTATTTCCGATACATCAGTAGGCAACGAAGTAGCAGCATCTGATTCCTCCATCCCGAGAACTTTTTCGATATCAGGCGGTACAAATATTTTCTTTATTGTGTCTGCCTTATAATAGTTGCGCCCAGAGTTTACTTTAACAAATTCACCGGGACTATCGCAGTTACGCGGCGATTTAAGCGATGCATCGCCGCAATTAAATGCCAACAGTGGTGATGCTGTTGACGTTGAAAAACTTCGGGTCAACCTTTGCATTGGTTTCACTGTTTCTATTTGTTTGTGTTTAAGTCGCTCTTCTTGTTCTTGCTTCTGCTGTTGTTTCTGCTGCTGCTTCTGTTGATGTACATCAGTATTATGAATTGGCGTTCCACAAACATGAAATGGTGGAGATGATGGTGGTGATGATGGTGGTGACGATTGTCGAGATGTCGATGGTGGTTGCTCTATGTTCTCGTTTGTAAACGTTGTGGTAGAAGGCGATGTTCCACTACTGGGTTTCAAAACAACACGAGTAGTTGTTGGCGTCAAAGCATGTAGAGCGGAAAAAGCACATACTGTTTGACGTCTTCGTTTGATCGGGCAAATTTTTGATAATTCATCACGTACTGACATTTCATCAGAAAATTTACGCATACGCCGATCCTCTGCAATGAAACTCTCTGGCAGGTGATTGGTAGTATCCACTTGATTATTTTGTACTAGCATTGTAGCATTATCTGTTGGTGGAAGAGCAATCGCTTGTGTTGTCATTGTTGCTGTCGCTGTTGCATTTGTTGCCATTGTTATCGGTAATGGCTCGAGAATTTGATTTGAACTCTCATCAATTGTCTGCGTAGAGGATACCTCATGATCGGATGTTGAAAGCGCTGAACGAAAACGAAAGACAATATATTATTAATTATTTTTTAAAAGTATAATGCTTTTATTAAATTTTTATATTTTAAAAAAATCATAGATTTTATGAAATTTTCAGATTAATTAGATTATCACGGTCATTCAGAATCATCATTACATAAGTGTTTAATAATAAATTTTATATTCCAAATTCGTTGATCATTCGATTCATAGATTAGACAAGGTTCTACTAAATGACTAAAAATAATTTCATCAACTCATGCCTACACTTCATCAACACTTACCTAAATTAGCAGAACGTGGAAATGAATTAACCGCAAATTCCATATGATCACCCGATGGCATTGATACTGCTGGTGGGGGTAGTGGTGATACATCATTCATTTGAGGCTGTATTGGAGAAGGCTGACCACGGCTATCACCACTTAGTAGAAATATAGGAAGTGTTTCGGTTGCCTCAATCCCTCCACTTGAATATATTCTTCCTTCTTTTATGGCGATAGTTACTGGAAAATGTATTCGTTGTATACTACAATGACTTTCATCTAGCTGGTGGTGTTCCTGATGCGATTTTTGCTTTGGTTGATCTTCTTGCTGTTGTTGTTGTTGTTGTTTTTGTTCTACAGGTGGTATAGCCAATGCTTTCTTTGTTTGTAACATTGAAAATGAGGCAACAACTGAATGCTGTGATGAAGCTGATGAAGTTTCCACTCCAAGAAATGCAATTGTATTCAGTGGATGTTTCGCCGCAGAATCAGTAGAATGTTTTTTTACAGAAACTGCAGCATTTGCAATCGACGGAGATGTAGCAGCAGCGTTTTCATTTGGCTGAGGTGTAGTTGAACGTGGATGTGTAGACATAAGAGCTGTAGAAGCTGAAGCTGCGGTGTTGGCCAAAAGAGTAAGACTAGTTGCTGCATGAGCAATATCTGCAGAGATCTCAGAATCAACAACGTTTTCCAGTGTTATGCGATGGTTTGCCATTTCTGCAGCTTTAACAGATTGGATTGAGTTATCGAAAGGTATTGGCGCTTCGGCTGCGGTTTGTGACTTTGAAATAATAACGTCGATCTTATCACTCGCGACAACAGTGGCACTCAACGATTCACTCAGTGGTGACTGTATTATCGTACATGCTTTTATATTTTCTTCGCCTTGTTTTCGTTTTTTCTTACTTATTGAATTCGTTACAGTCTCCCGTTTTCTTTTCTTTTTAATGGAAGCCTTAATTTCTTCGGTGATTTTCAGCGGAGATGGTGGTTCCTGTGGCCGAGGCTTTGACATTGATATTTTATCTTTCTTTATGTTTTTCATATTAAGCTTATGCTGCTCAATGACACTCTTAAGCGTCCTTTTGTGCGTTGCAGTTATTGATTCCTCCTCCTCGTCTTCTTCGTCGCTGTATTGTATTAAGCGTGTCATGGGTCTATTAGATGTCATTCGTTGCAATTGAGATTCTAAACGCTCTTTAACTTTCTTCACCCGTTTGCAGGCAAATGGCACTGGAATTTCACATTTCTTAAAAATTTCGACATTCTCCTTACGAATCTTAATTTTCTTAAGAATCCCCAATTGTGAAGTTTTCGATATTATGGGCGAGCCGTTAATGCTATCAAATTTTCCTGCACTTAGTTTCTTCTCTTTATGAGACGAAATTTTCGATATTGATGGACTGCCTTCGCTTAACTTTTTATTATTTTGCGGTATTTTCGAAGGTTTTGTTGTTGGTGAACCGTTAATGCTATCAATGCGTTTTAAACGAACAATTGGCGAAAGTGGCGATGTAGGACGTATCACAGTTCCTGGCATAACATCATTCGATATTTCTCTATTCTGCTGAGATTTTTTTGGAGTTTCATTCTGAATTGCAGTGGGCCTTTTTGGTGTATTATTATTAATCAAGTAGTTAGTTTGAACAATATTTGCTATGTCATTAATATGGTTACTATTAACAAATTGCCCATTCAATTTCGATCGCCGTTTACGTTTGCGTTCTCTCTTTTTTTCTTTTACAGTAATTTTCTCTTGGGCTGCAGCTATTGCTTTTGTTGCAACTTCTGGTTTGTGAACATATTTTGCTTCAGATGCAAATTTTTCGTTGGCCACAGTCTTTGTTTCGGATACAATTTTAGCTTCAATTACAGCTTTTACTTTACCTACTGCTTCAGCTATGGCTGCAGTATTTTCTTCGGATATAACTCTTCCTTCGGTTGCAGCTTTTGCTTTTGTTTCACCTACAGACTTTCCTTTAGCCTTAACTGCACATTCTCCTTCGGCTACAAACTTTTCTTCAACTTCAACTTTCGTTTCGCCGGATGGCTTTGCTTCAACAGCTTTCATTTCAGCTAAAGTGGTTGTTTTTGTTGCAGCATTTGCCTTGGTCTCGGCAGCTGCTTTTAAATTAGCTTTAGCCTCAAATTTTGCTTTTGCTTTGGATGCAGTTTTTCCTTCGGCAACAATGTTTTCATCGACTACAGCTTTTGCTCCGACTGTAGTATTTGCGACAGGGGCAACTTTCGAATACGCGGCAACTTTCGCTGCTGCTTTTGCTGTGGCAACAGCATTTGTTTCGATGGAGGAAGCTCTTTCTTCGGTAGTTGATTTAGCTTTTACTTGGGATTTAACGTTTGCTTTCGTTTCGGATCTAACGTTTGCTCCAGCTATAACGTTTGCTTCGGCAGGAATTTTCACTTTGGCTTTAGTCTTTGCTTCGGCTGGAATTTTCGGATACGCTCTAACCTTTGCTTTAGATGCAATTTTAGCATCGGTTCTAGCCTTTACTTCAGCTGCAATTTTCCCTTCTGCTGCAGCATTTGCCACGATTGTTGTTTTTGTTTTTGATTCGGCAGCAACTTTTGCTTCGGCTGTTGTTTTTGCTTTTGATTCGGCTGCAGCATTCGTTTCGGCTGCTATTCTTTTTTCGGCTGCCGCTGATTCTGCTTTTATTCCAGCAGCAATTTTTTCTTCTGCTGCTTTTGTTTCGGCTTCAACCTTTGCTTCAGCTGTAACTTTCGGTTCTACTACAAGTTTTACTTTGGCTGTAGCTCTCTCTTCGTCTGCAACTTTCTCTTCGCCTACAGCTTTCTCTTCGGCTGCAGCTTTCTCTTCGGCTGCAGCTTTCTCTTCGGCTGCAGCTTTCTCTTCGGCCGCAGCTTTGTCTTCGCCTACGACTTTCACTTCGGTTGCAGCTTTTCCTTCAGCGACAATTTTTTCTTCGGCTGCAGCTTTCTCTTCGGCAGCAACTTTCTGTTCGGCTACAGCTTTCTCTTCGGCTGCAGTTTTCTCTCCGGCGATAGCTTTCTCTTCAGTTGTAGCTTTAATTTCGGCCGAAGATTTTGCTTCGAACTCAACTGTAGTTTCAGGTGCAACATCTTTTCCGGCTAAATCGTTGTTTTCGGCTGCAAATTTTTCTGCGGCTACTGGTACTTCGGCTTCGACTGCATAATCGATTTGGGTATTAACTTCAGATATTGCATTCGCTTCAGCTTCTGGTGCTAGCGCATTAGTTACAGATTCAGGTAAACCTTCTACTACTTTGGATTCAGTTGTAATTTCAACTTTTCTTTTTATCTGCTCTTCTTTTTGTGCTTTTTGTTGTTTCAGATCACGTATCTCTGCAATTAAACGTTTTTCTTCTTCAAGCTTACTGCGCAGAACTTCACGTTCTTGTAATTCTTGTAGTCGCTCAACATTCATTCGTACAATCTCTCTTTGTCGCCGCAAAATATCTCTGTTTTGCTCCTGTTCTCTTCTCCGCAGCTCTTTGTTGATCTTAATTAAAACATGGCATTTCCTAATTTGTGGAATGGCCGAATTTAGTCGAGGACAAGGTGAGTATGATGAACTTAAGCGCTTTGATTGGTTTTGTAATTTAATGGAACTACGGGAACGTGACGATGACGCACCACCGCTGGACGAATGCGATACCGTGTCTGAAAGTCTTCTAGTTCTTAATTGGTCCCTCTCACTCGGTAAGGAATTTGCTGAATGCGTAGCTCTTCTTTGTTTCAAATTAAATGTAGATAGCTTGGAAGGACGAGATCTACGAGTTGATTCTGCCGTCGGTGGAACCTTCTTTCTTTTTATGTTATGACTTAAGGCTCCGATTTGTGTGCTTAAACCAGTTTTATTTATACAATTCTTAAAAACACTACCCATCCGTGCGAGATGTTCTACATAGAATAATAAGGAAAGACGAAATGTTAAATTAATATCACGTATTTATATACATAATAACTAATTATGTAGTATATAAACAAACAAAACTGAACATATCCACAAAATATATATGCACAATTATTATAAATTTCATTTATGTATGCAACAAATTGTGCTTAATTTTAAAAATTTTAAAAACAATATTGATCATATTTATTAGATAGTAAAAATTAAATTAATTATGTAAAATTTATATAGGTATATTGCTTTAAATCCATATTTTGTATATTTTTTAAAAATATTTTTTAAAAATTAAAAATGGTTTTTAAAAATATAGCAGTAAATATACATGCATTGGGGCCCGGGGGCGTAGGGCACAAGGTAAAGTTCGTGACATTCCATTTTCGATCCTTGTGCTTCTGTGTTTCAAGTCGAAACACAGCCTACTCGTGGCGTCCCCTGGATAGCGATCTGCCACCCGTCAGTGAGCTAACTAATGTGTGCGGCGGTCTTCTCCATGGCCTTGATGAATGGTTGTGCGTCGGGTTTGCAGCCACCACGTTAAAATATTACCCAATGAATCCTGAAATGAAACCCGCTAACCTTGACGATTTCCGCAAACACCCAAAGAACAACTATTAACCTTCTACAGGGAAGGTGCCTCTATCCAGCTGGTGGATATCCTCCAACGATATATAAGAAATATATATATATATATATATATATTTATATATATATATAAATATATACAAGAAATGCGATGGACGGGACAGGATTGCTTCAGAAGACCATCCTATGATATCTACTACAGCTGTCATGGGTCGAGACACGAATTTGGTCTTGCATTGTGGTTGGGAAGAGACTACGTCATTTAGTCTCGAGGTTCACGCCCGTGAACGAGCGCCTAGCCACTATCCGCATCGAGGCAAAATTCTTCAACATCACCCTAATTTGTGTCCAGGCTCAGCGGATGAGAAGGTTGAAACGACCAAAGATGATTTCTACGAGCTCCTCGACAAAACTTATGAGCATTGCCCCCGCCACGATATTAAAAGCGTGTTAGGCGACTTTAAAGACACGATGGGCAAGGAGAATCTCTTTGGTCCGACGATCGGAAAATTCAGTGTCTACGACGAAGCAATCGATAACGGTATGAGACTGATCGACTTCGCACGAAACATGACAGATAGTAGCACCAGATTCCAACATAATATGGATATCCATAAGGTCACTTGGCTGTCCCATGATCAAAACACACGAAACCAGATTGATCACGTTGTGATCGACGGAAGGCACGCTTAAAATGTACTAGACGTACGACTCAGACCACTACTTGGTTGCAGCCAGGGTCTGCACACGTATAACCAATCGCGTATGGATAAGTACAAAGAGAAAACTGGATGTCGAAAAGCTGCAATCACAGCAGACAGCCGCAGTCTTCGCCAACCAACTCGCACTCCTCCTATCACAAAGCACCCCTAAACTTGATGATATATGAGCGCAGTGGACGCACATTTCCCGCTCTATGCATACGGCTGCCGTAGAGGTACTTGACTACCACCGTCGACGGAGAAATATGTGGTGCGACCAAGAGTGTCGCGATGCTACTGAAGCGAAAAACACTGTTTACAGAGCCACCCTGCAGTCAGTTGCAACGCGAGCTGCTAAGGAGCGATACAGAGCGTTGAGGAGGGAGGAGAAACGTCTTTTCAGGCGCAAGAAAAGAGATACAGAAAGACGCGAGCTTAATGATATCGAAATGTTACCATAGAACGAGGTCCGAAAATTCTTTGAAAGAATAAGACGCCTGACTGATGGTTTGAAGACCGAGGCCTCTTCCTACAAGGATGAACAAGGAAATCTGGTGACAGATGTACAAAATGTCCTCCAATGAGATTATGGAGCGGGCACTTTTCGCAGCTGCTTAATGGCTATGACGGCAATAATCGGGCCACTGCGGAATCTACTCCGGAAACCCCAATCACTGGCGTATTTGAAGTACCATCGCCCGACTATGAGGAAGCCTTAAAAGCCATAGATCGGCTGAACAATAAGGTGAGGATGGCCTGCCTGCTCTGTTATTTAAGACTGGAGGCGAAAAGCTCAAAAAACACATGCATGAGCTTCTATGCAGAATATAGTCGGATGAAAGCATGTCAAGTGATTGGAACCTCAGCGTACTCTGCCCAATACATAAGAAAGGTGATTCCACGATCCGCGCCAACTACCGTGGGATAAGTCTTCTTAATATTGCATATAAGGGTACTGTCTGAAAGACTGAAGCCCATCGTCAACAAACTGATTGGACCTTATCAGTGTGGCTTCAGGCCTGGTAAATCCACCATCGACCAGATATTCACACTACGCCAAATCGTGGAAAAGAACCGAGAAAAACAGATCGACACCCACCATCTATTAGTCGATTATAAACCCGCCTTCGAAAGCATGATTAGGGATCACTTGTACGCCGCAAGTCTGATTTTGGTATCCCTGCAGAGCTCATTCGTCTTTGCAAAATGACACTGACCAACACCACCAGCGCAGTGAAAATTGAGACAGACCTCTCCGCGACATTTGATACCAAAAGAGGTTTCAGACAAGGTGACATGCATTTAAGTGGATCGATTTTTGACAATAAGATTAAATACAAGATACCTGACATATTTTTTTAAATTGCCCGGTGTTTAGAATTTCCCTATCGTGCGACTTCTTTAACCTTATGCTGGAGAAAATAATTCGAGCAGCGAACATCGACATCTCTGACACTATTTTGTACAAGAGTGTCATATTATAGCATACACTGATGATATTGACATCATTAGCAGCAACGCTCGAGCAGTCAATGCGGCATTCTCCAACCTGGAAAATGACTCTCGTCGAGTGGGTCTAGTGGTAAACGAGGACAAAACGAAATGCCTTGTGTCAACAAACAAAGAGCCACGGCGTCTTAGAAAAAATGTCACTGTTGGCAATTATACTTTTTAATTCCTCATGGATTTCGTTTACCTAGGATCCAACCTTAATACCAACAATAATGTCAACCTTGAGATCAAGCGGAGATTAACTCTTGCCAACAGGTGTTACTACGGGCTCAGTAGGCAACTGAGAAGCAAGGCCCTCTCTCGACCCTCTCTCGGCCGTTTGTATCAAGATTGGTTCTGATTGCTTGCATCGAACTTGGTGCTATGGAAGGTCTATATTATCCTGCTAACATTAATTAAAAAATTTAAAATCCAACATGTACGCAGACAGATGCTTGCTGATCATTTATGCTCATAATAATAGCAGCGGTCATACATTAAAGTTATACATCACGGAAATATTGTTATAGCGGTTTAGATGAAAATTTTAATATCTTACATCTCTAAAACAGGCAAACTTTTTATTGTAAGTTTTTGTACAAATAAAAAAAAAATAAATAAACTCCTTCATCACAAAAATTAGCTGTTCATGAAATTAGCAGTGTTTATGATATGATATCCTGTAAAAGAGGATAGGAGGATTATTTTCAAAAAATCTTTTTTGGGTATAATCAATACTCTTACTAAGGGATGAAAACACGCCTCATCAGTCAAAACGTTTTTGATTTAATAAGCAATATAAAAAAAAACATAACATTTCGTTTTCTTGTTTCGTTTGGTGTGCGTTGAGATAAAACAAATTTTTAGTTTAGTAAAGAAATAAAAAATTAGAAATATGGACAGCAAGTAACCGTGTGTATGGATTTCATACCGGAGGTGCGATTGGGCAATCGATAAAAATAGCAATCATTTATATTACAGTCAATGAAGTTCGCTATCATACCATGTTAGAAGACTATTTTTGACCAGAATCGGATGGACTTGAGATTAGTGATATGTGGTTCCAACAAGATAGTGCTGCATGCCACACAGCTGGTCAAACAATTCATCTATTGAAGGGGAAGTTCAGTAATCGTGTAACCCCTCAAGAAATGGGCCGGTCGAATGGCCACCTTGCGTAACGCCGTTCGTTTTTTTTTGTGGCGTTACGTTAAGCCGTCGGCTTATGCCAAAAAGCCAAGAAACGTTAAAGGAGCTCAGGAACAATATCGAAAATCGGCTCCAAAGAATAGATCGCTGCAAACGTGCTCGCAGTGGTCATATGAGCGATATCGAATTCCGTACTTAAATGTAACATGTTTACTACACCTGGAATAAATTTCAACCCTAAATATATCTCAATTATTCTGTGATTTATTTAAATGAAAACCACTTTAGATAATACACATTTTTACAAGACACTACTACCATGAAGACGTCCTATGTTCACAAATTCACTGAAATGTTAAAATGTTACTATGAAAACCCTATTTTACTTAATAGTACCCAAAGGTTTTTAAAAATTAATATACTATCTTCTGGAAAAATGTATTCCCGAAGTTTTAAACGCAAAATGATGCTACAGAAATCGCCGAGATGTCATCAAAGTGATCACTATACAACCAAGATGTGAGAACAAAATTGCCTGCGAGCCAAAAATTAATGAAATTAAAAAAAAAAAAAAAAACAACTTCGAGCAGATAAACTTTTGTGTCTTGAATTTACTCAATCATAAGGTCATGGACCATTGCACAGCCCCAAAAAGTATGTAGAAGTCGAATTCAAATGCTGCAGCTAAGTACAGTCCTATTTTATACAGGCCTATCGTAAATTCCGACGTGGGGCGCTTCAGTAGTAGAGAATATAGCTCATACCTCACACATAGCGATATAAGACTGTAAGTACTTATAATATAAGGGTTAATAAATGATAGTCAGGCGGAGCAAGGTCTGGTGAATACGGCGTGTGAGCCTAAACTTCCCATCCACTATTTTCCAAATAATTTATTAGCAACATAAAGCAGCGCGTTGTCATATTGGAAATTTAAGGTCTTGTGCCTGGTCGCATATTCTGGTAGTTTTTCGGTCATATATCTCTTCAAACAAATCAATTGTTTTCGATACAGCTCTCCCGTAATAGTTTCACCAGGTTTTAGCATCTCATAATAGATGACATCATTCTGATCCCACCAAATACATATGTAGCATTACCAATCCAATTATACATTTTCGAACTTTTTCAGTTGGCCCGGGCGTTTCTTGTCTTGCGTGTCAAAATCTCCAAAAATTTCTTTTAAAACGTCGAAACTGAAGCAGTATTCGTATGTTTCAATCGATGGAGTATATTCAGCGTAAACTTCCTACAGCAATCTATAACATTCAGCAGCAGTTTTTCGAATTAAAGAAAAGCAAAACTTCCCGCAAATGCTATTTATTTGGCACGTATGTTAACATGTTTGTAGCGCAAAAATGTTATGTTGATACATAATCAAAACTAATGTTAGATGATGTAGCTAAAACATGAAAGTAGTTACAGTGCTGCCAGATGAGATTTAGTACAGTACAAGTTACGCCATCAATTGTGATCGATTGTGTTATGATCTCATTTTCAAATTGTAACAGGGTTCACATCGCGAATTGAGAACGAATTCATTTTTAGCCACACACGAACGTCAAGTATTGCTTTACTCCAAACTATTGCGATCGAACCATACGTGTACTACCGATGTATGCGAACGAAATCAAATATATAAAAACGAAACAGATTCACATTTGTGATCGACACCCCACAAAATTTAGATACACACAAAATTTATATTAATATGAAAACTAAGTGCTGGTTTCGTTAAGCTGTGTTTGTTTACATTTATGTATTCAGTGTGTGAATTTTTCAGAACCCTGAATTATACACCTAAAATACTGCCTACATATGGCAAAAGTACGTCTCATGCAACTATTTCCCTGTGTAAGAGCTACATGAAACTTCAACAGGGAATGTCAAAAAGTTCGTATGCAAGTAGTTTCACCGTGGAAGAGGTAACTGTATGTAAAGTGTTATACATTTTGTGGTTTCAAAAGTAAATGTAAATCAAATACAGTATTTTCAACAAGAAAGCAATCGGCTTAAGTCACTGAAAAAATTAAGGTATCTTAAAAAAAAATTCACAGCATCTTGAAATGAATAATTATTCATTTCGCAAATATATTAATATGGCGTCCAGTCGCCACCATTCTTTGTAATTTCATTACAACGGAAATGCATGCTATCGACTAATTTTTCAGCATATGACCGTGTTAAACTTCGCCATATTACCCTAAGATGCCGTTTCAAATGATTTATTGAACGTATCTTTTTTCCACGTAGTTTTAACTTCATAGGAGCCCAAACATTTTCGATCGGATTCGCATCTGGCGACTGTGAGGGCCAATCCAATGAAGTTATGCCGTTTTCTTCTTTCCAACTGCTACACAAGCGACTGCGATGTTTTGGATCATTGTCCTCTTGAAGAACCCAATCTCGGCTTCCTGCCCCAAACCACATATCCGTTTATGGCAGAAGTCCACGACGGTATATCGTGGTCATGAAGTTGGCATCCAAATTCCTTGTCAACATGATTAATTTGCCAAATCCTTGTTATGTGAAGCATCCCCAAACATGAACCTTTTCCAGATGTTTCACTGATCGCTGGAGCATCTTACCGTCTTTAGTGGACCAAGCACGCTTAATAGTGTTTGTCATCCAAAAGGAGGATTCGTCTGTGAATATAACTTGGCTTCAATCGTCATCCACATGTTCAGTTGCCCACTCTTGGCGTTTTTTTATTTGCTTTGCCATTACTTGTACACCTGGTACAGCAAAGATATTTTCCATAGAGCGTACATTACGATAATGCACAAGCCTTTGCACATCCGCGTCGGTTCCAGTTTCTTCAAATTTAACAATTTTAGCGCGTTGTTCACTTCGATAGTCTAGTGGATAGCACACTACATTCTAATCTGTTTGGTTCTCTGTCATAACCTTCTTACATTGCTACCGATATGAGGTGAATGAGAATTATAAAAAGTGTACAAGTACGCTACTTGGCAAGTAATAGCAAAACCACCAAATTGTCACCCGGAATTCGGAAAAGGCGTTAAACTCTACACAGGTCCAACCCTGTGGTATCACAATAGGCTGTTCTGGCCTAAACGTGCCCTACTAGGTCAACCACTCTAACCTAACACGTAGTCACTGCTTAAACGATTCACTTTCGTCAATGTCGAACAACAGACTAATAAAATGACAATTGTAACGACAAGTATGTTTGACATATCAGTTATGCCAATACTACGTTATGAAACCCAAAAAGGAATAACCATGTATAAGTATAAAAAATTACATTTGAAAGCTAAAAAAAATAATGTAATACGAGAGTAGTTTTTGTTTATTTACTCAAATATAGTATAAATTTTGCATATTGTATGAATTTGGAATGAGTGTTAATATATTGTATGTGTTTTTAAAAATATTTAAAAAATTCAAATTATAAATAAATAAAAACCATTTTAAACAATGTAGAAGAATTTAAGAATTAATAAAAGTAAGTTGTATCAATATCCCCAAATAGTGTAATCACCATTACCATAATCTTACACTATCCACAATATTTGATGATTTTGTGTTTGGAGATTTGCGCTTGGGGCTTTCGTGTTTGAGATTTTTGGTTTTGGGAATTTCTATTTGGGAATTTTGATTTTGGTGATTTCGACCCAGCATGTAAATTTAGTAAAATTAGAGAAAGTTCAATTTTCCTCTGTACTAGGAGCGCCGTATATGATACCGATATATGATATTTTGTCCACCATGGGTTTTTGGGACAAGGAAACCATTTTAGGCTTAAATTTAAACTTAAATTATTCCTAAAAAATGGTATACAAATCAAAACGTATCTTGCCCCTATCTCAAAAAACTATGTCAGATGGTGTTTTGTCGATCCACTCTATACATAAATACAGACATCTATATGTACATATGTACAAATGTAATATTTATTCTTTGCATATCTAGGGAATGTATGTATCATATGTACATACAATACACTCCGCGTCGCTTGAATGGAAACACAAACCACTTTTGCAATTAGAACTTTTAGTTTTTCGTTACAGCTTTTCAAATAGCTTTGTATGTTTTGTATTCGAAAAATAATGTAAATACAGAACATTGCAAAAAATACAGTTATGTGTGCTTACAAAAAAAATGCTGTTGATCAGAAACACCTGCATAAATAAATAGTAATAAATATTTAATTGAAGTTATGTTTTGCTTTTACTTATGGTAATAATGTGTACTACCAATTTGAGAAATTTATCAGAAAATTGAGATTTGAAAGTAAATCGAAGAGTTGTTTCAAATAATTTAAAGAATCTCAGTCTTGGTTGTGGTAAAGGAGTTCTGGCACGTTTTTCTGAAGTAATTTTGGCCGCTGATTACGAATCTGATTTTTCCAGTCAAGTTAGGTTTCGCGTTTGTTGGCAGATCTTCGTTTTTTATTTTTAAAACAGATTCGTTATCAGCGGCCAAAAATACTCCAGAAAAAACCGGTCCACAACTCATTTACTATTTTAAAGCCCCTGTACGGTAACAGTGTCCGCAATCATACTTTGCGGACGATCCATCCATAATGATTAGGCCTGGTGAATCTATTTTCAGAATAAATATCAAAGCTTTTGACATTTCGACCGTAGTTTGTTCTTTTTCTCGGACCATTTTTTCAAACACAGATATCTCATTGATATGCTGCAACGTACTTTGGATGTTCCGTAAATACAAGTAATGTAGTGGCACTTTTCATTTTACCAATACCAAGTACAAATATCGATTACTTTCTTCGGATACCATTTGAATAACATTCTAAGTGAAGAAATTCTACATTTATCTTTTTTTCTATTTGTGTAATTAATATTTATACATACTAAGGTGACTTTGGAAACTTTATGTAGTGTTACGATTTTGTGATTTTGGGCAGATCACACATAGTAGAGTTATAGAAATTATTTTCATGATTGACGAAATTTATGTATTTCAAGTGAGTATTTCTTTGGAGTCGCATTGTATTGTATTGTATCCTTAAACCGTTTAACTGCACGAGAAACTAACGAACGAGCAATGCGAAGAAAGTTGTGTACAATTGCTGTATTTGATACCAATAAATATCGAATAGTTTTTGCCAGTTTTCGAATGGGTTTCTGTTTCTGTACTGGTATCAATACTTTAAGGTTTCGGACCATTCCCTAAACGCACCTTATCAATTAGCGTTTCTGTACTGGTATCGATACTTTAAGGTTTCGGCACATTCCCTAAACACACTTTATCAATTAGCGACACTAAGTATGACCACTGCTTCTATTAAAGAAATGCGAAAGCATGTAGGTAGGGGAGGATAAAGCACATAAAATGATATAACGGTATTTTTCTACAATGTTTGTATTATTTTTTGAAATTAACTCATCACTCGAAAAAAAAACACACCCACACAAAAAGCTATTTCAAAAGCTTCATTACAAGCTAAAAGCTTTGATTGCAAAAATATTGAATGCTCATTTCTTTTCAAGTGGCGCGGAGTCGTAGTATGAGAAAAGAATATTGATTTGAAGTAATATGATCATTTTAACGCAAAAAGTTGGCAACACTTGAACGAAAATGCAGATGATGCAACAATGACAAATAGATGGCGCTGCAGAAAAAAAGAATCAGGAGAAAAACGGATACTAGCTCTTTATACCATCATCCGCACCAAAGTGTCGTAAATTCGATAATTGAAAATGGACAGAGTACATGCTCCGAAAAAAGACAATCGCTTTCGTGGAATCGCATACATTGAATCAGCCACCCAAACATAAGGTCGATAAAAGCATGAATGATGTGTAAACTTACTAATTTGGCATATCAAAAGGATAGTCTCTGGCAACGAACCGTAAAAATTAAAAAAAAAAAAAATATTCAGTGTTGCCAACTTTTATTATCTTTTCTTTCGAACAAATTACTTACTTTAAAAAGTTGAGAATTTTGAGACTTATGCGAATTATTCGCAAATGCGAATGCAAATTATTTGCACAACCCTATTTCGGATGATTGAAAACAACCAGTAGTTTCCCATGTAATTTTGTCCTCTGAAGCCGGATCAGTAGTCGCTGTTACCAGGTGGTATGTTTTTGGGATGCTCAGGTTAATTACTGGATTTTGACAGACAGTAAAACAAACTGATGAAGAAAATATATTATAGCGGCAAAACTTGGATAGCTTTTCAGTTTTCCAAGTTCCTTTTATGTACAAGGTGGAGCAAAAGTAATGTCGTAATGTGAATTGGCTGCCATTTCGTTAGAAATTAAAAAAATTGGTCTCTGTGTTCATGGAAAGTTCATTTGAAGGTGTAAAATCTTTCAAATTACCTCCTTAAGAGTTGTTGCACATTTGTGCTCGATTTTGACTCTAAATTGGTGCTTTGGAGGTGTGTATCAATCCATTGCTTATTGTCAACTAATTCTCTGTTTGTCTACAACATAAATGTCAAAGCACAATGACATTTGACGCCATTTGCAAAAATTATGTTACGTTCACATTATGACACTACATTTGTCCCACCTTGTAAATACCCACAAAAATTACACGCACATACGTAAATAGATGTGAGAAAGAAAGATAATCCGAATCAGGAAATCGAGAATCCTTAAAAACGAAAATACAAATACAAATTTTTTTGATGCTAAGATTGTTTAAATAATCGATTAAGTAATTAATCACGTCCCTTTTTTTTAAACATTTAAAGTAAAATTGAATTATTGTGACATATTTTATATGGCATTCGTTTTACTTTATCAAAATTAAGTTTTCGATGGTTGTAAATTAGAAAAAACTTATAAACTCAAGGTTGTCTTCAAATACTATATATTTACATATTTATGCCATCACTGAGTTTTATAGACGGTCAAAATGTAATTTTTGTTCCAGCAAACAAACTTGCGCAGAAAACAAACTCCTCGTTCTCAATCATCTTTTAAAAACCTGTACAAGCTTATATAATTAATTCAATAAAAGAAAATATCTGTTAAGTATATATCAATATTGTTTGCTAGCCCATAATTTTGAATAAAAAGAAAATTATTCATAATTTCTACTCAGATCCAACATGGTCAATCAGTAAAATCTCAATTATTTAATTATATTTCCGGATATTTCGTGAGCTGATATTTCATAACCAATTGTGTGTGTGTGTGTGTGTGTGCATATGAGTGATACGATTGCTAAACATTTATTCATTCATACAAAATTTATCTTTATCAATCGAAAACTACACATAATTTAACGTGTACATATACATTTCTGTGGGATTTCAATTGATTGTGGACAAGAAGAAACACTAAATAAATAAAACTAACAATAATATATTAAGATATTAACATAAATATTTTTTAAGTATTTACCGATAAAAATATACTCAATGCAAGCTGCTCATGTATGTAGTACTTTTCAAAAGACAAATAATACGCGTTTAAAATGTAATATAGGAAAATATTTCAACAGCATTAGTATTGCATTAATAAGTATTTGAGTAAGTTTCATTGAGTTTTCAATTTCAAGATATACCCGATATATATATTTAGTATATATATGAGATACAAAGCGAACATATAAAGCATACATTAATACATATACAATTAAAACTAATGCATACAATTAAAATTTAATAGCACACGCGAGTCTGATTTATTATTATTAGATTTTAATCATTGTCTGTTGTAGTTTTCGTCAGTTTCTCAATAATTATATTTTGTTTGATTTCGTCAGTTTTTCAATAATTATATTTACTTTTCTTTCTAAATATTTTAAAAAAGTTTTATTTTTATCAATTTTCAATACTTTAAGCCAATTGTAAATTTAGAATTCTGGTTTCATTTTAAGCTTGTTTTTCGTATATAAATATAACACGGACAACACGAGAATGGATGCTTAAAGCTATAATTATTCGAATTATAGACATATTTAACAAAGATAGTAGTGCATTACGATATGGATTCTTTCATGGTTCTTAAAAATAACGATATAAAGAAACATTAATATTTTTATTATTGGTGTTATTGGTTATTTGAATATTGATTGTTGATTGTGTTGGTTATTGTTGATTGAAGAAAATGTTGATAGAAGTGTGAATTTTTGTTGATAGCTGAACAAAATTGGTTGATATTGATGGGATATTGGTTGATTGAAGATTAACGTTCCTGTTGTTGCATGCAGAGTTGATTGAAGAAAATAAATCAACGAAGCAGTTGATTTTACCGTTTTTCCGTTGATTTTTTTGCTTTTGCCATATATTAACCTACATTTACATTACTTTTTGTGCACATTTATTTATTTATTTTCGTCTCAAAAAGCCAAGTTAAGTATTTTGACAAATGATCATTAACTGGAAATTAACAAAAACTGCCATCAATAATTTTTGTGTATGAGAAAAGATTAAAATCTTTTCTACAGATTATCCCAATCTAAGAAAAGATCCCATGAGAAAAGTTGCTTTATAAAAAAGATTTCGAATTGAAAAAATACCGATCATAATTATTCATAAGCTAAATTTGGCATTCTTTAACATTTTTCAACAACACTTAACAACATGTGTAATTTTCCGCAAATATGGTTCATACAACTTAGATAACACCACATTAAATTCAATATCTGTAGCTAGTATATTTGACATCTTTTGATACACATAATTTTTCCATAAAAACACATTCTTTTTAAATCGACTTGTTGATTCGAACGTAAGTATTGCACAAACGTCGAATTTTTTTCAATATGCGACCGAAACGGAAATCAAACCTTTCTAGTCACACACACAAAAAGCTTACGTTTTTATTTAAAACGTTGAAAATATTGGGGCTTGTTTAAGCCATCTGAGTTCCACTGTCCTTTTCTATTCATTTCTCTATTTCAAATCATTTTTCAACACTATTGTTTAGTAACCATTTTATTTGTATTATTTTGCTTTCTATGTTCTATTCGTACTCTCCTCCGTTCCGTCGCTATACATATTTTGTGACTTAAATTTTTTTTTATATTTACAATTTTCATCTCAATAAATTATGTAATTTTGTTAACTTCAAAACCGATTTCCCTGTGTTTTCATTTTTCATTTTAAACCTCCCTTTTTCATCATTTCAAATCACTCAAATCTTTATCAGTGGCGCAGATAGGAAGGAGATAAAAGGGATGACAATTTTTTATTATTAATAGACTTCGACTTCGACTTCACTTTCATCAATTGACAGGTATTTTCAAAACTGGGTATACTTGGCCTTATCTTTCAACAAAAAAAAAAAGGAAATGTATGCCTTCAATCGCTTTTTACGGCTTGAAATCCATTCTTCATTAAAACTGCAATAACGTTTTACAACTTTTTTAGGTAATTCGCCCATCGTAGAATACCAAAAAAAAATGTTGGAGGCAATTGAATAGAGAAAATTTGATTGACATTAACTGTAAATGCGTGGCGTTGCCAAACAAGAGTGTGAGGCGTTACCATATAGCTTAACAAATATGATACTTGCCTCTGCTATAAAAGGAAAATATTTATACTAAATTGTTTTTAAGAAATTTTATTTTGTTTTTATTTTCATTTGGAAAAATATTTTTAAGAAAGTTTTGGCAAGTTCATCAATTAGAGTATATTCTATGTATGAATTTTATACAGGCTTCTATGAACATTTTTGCCATAGAGAGAATAACAATGTATAACAGGCAGGATCAGACGATTGTTTCGGAACCAGCCATGATGATCCTCATCAATGATCTTAGTGGTATTTCTTAAAGTTTTTAATAATCTATATTAATTACTAACATTTGAAAATGTAACCGAGAATTACATTTAGTGATAGTAATAGTATCATTGCAACAGACATACAACACTGTTCTATATATGTATAAGAACTTATATTTTGGTGTTATTCTCTTTTCAACTACTAAGCACAATAGCGGTCAGAAATTTATTCTGAGCTAGTGTTTTTGTAAGAAATTTCTTAAAAACCATTTTTTTCTAAAGTGGTCAAGAAACTTGTATTACGTTTGACAACGGGACAGGACAAAGCTCTCAAAACGGGACAATCCAGGCGAAAACGAGAAGATTGCCAACCGTATATAGTATTTTATCTACATATACATATGTATGTAGATCAATATTGCTCTTCCTTAACCATATGAAATTAAATTTTAGTACTAAAATTGTACAAAAACACTTAGGTCGACCCTTTACATTAGACAATTAACTTAAATTCGATTTAAATGTATTCTGTGGAACCAGATAGAAACAACTTCTAAATGAGTTGCATGAATAAGATTTTAAAAACTCTTCTAATTTTAGAAGTTTAGAAGAGTTTTAGCCTGTTCAATATATAGATTTTTGGATTTTCTTAAAAAAAATTTTAAATAATATTTTCCATGTAAAAATTTAAAATAAAGTCGTAAATGTAAACAGTATAAACACGTTAACAAACTGTCAAGTTGCAAACAAATTAGTAAGAGGCGTACATATATTTATGATGTAAATTTACTTTGACGTATGTATAAGTTCTGGTTTTTGCTACTTGGTTTTTGACATTTTAGACAGTTCGCTTGTTATTGTCGACATGTGTCAAAGTAAAAAATGCTCAGTTTGGTTTGCCATTTCATCATGAATAGACTTACGCCTGAACAACGTTTGCAAATTATTGGAATTTATTATCAAAATTCGTGCTCTGTGAAAAATGTGTTTCACAAACAAAATTGTCTTCAGCGACGAGGCTCCTTTTTGGATCAATGAATACGTGAATAAGCAGAATTGCGTTATTTGGAGTGAAGACCAGCCAGAGGCAATTCAGCAGCTAGCAATGCATCCCGAAAAATGCACCACATGTCAAAAATCATGCGTGAATTGTCCGAAATATTAATGTCAAAAACTAAGTATCAAAAAAATCACCCTTGAACATACTTCAACTGTTTGGGTTCTGGAAAAGGATATATAAGTACTTATTCCAATTAAAACGTTCAATATACAATATTTCAACTGTTTGTTTTAAATAAAATCTTTTAAAGACATTTAGATACATATGTATATTTAAACATTAATAGGATTCATATAAACTCGATAAATGTCTCTTAAACCGTGTAAAGTGTATAAATAATTAGACACTTTTAAACGTATGAGGCATTTCTGTAGCCACAATGAGAAACAGCTAAAGTCGACCTAGGAAATGTTAAAACTTATTGCATTATTTTCATTATAGGTACATTCGAAAATGTTAAATGTTCTTGATAAATTTTAGCAATTTAGCAATTCTTATATTTTTTATTAATTAAACTGTTTAACTTTCTGTTTTAGAACTTTCAATATTTTGGAATTTATAATGAAAAATATGCAATAAGTTTTTACTTTTCTTAATTAAAGTTTTCCTTGTGGCCACAGATTTATTACGAGCTTACATGAGAGCTTACTATAAAATACAAATTTTCGTTTTCATTCTTCATCTCTTCATGAATGAATTTCTCTAAAATTACTTTCAATTCAACTACAAAGTTTGAGACTTATTTATTTATATGTTTTTCAGATATTTAATTGAAATAATTACATACAAGTATTGTATCTTTACTAATATGAATTATAAAATACTGCACTCAAATAATTATAAAATTTTTTTTTTATGAAAAACAAAACTATTTTTACTTGGCTTTCTTTTTTTATCTGATTATTCAATTGATTTTGAATATTTCTATTTAACGATAATTAAATCGCACCAGACTACGAAATATCTATTTTCTATATTTCAATATCTACATTACATACACACGTAAATTGCCGTCAAAGTTTGTTAATTTGTTAATTGTGTAATCGTTAATATCTCATCAATTTAGCCTCTTTTCACTTTTTTTCGTATTAAAAAAATAAATATGTAGGTTCATATATTTCTTAAATAAATGTGTTGACCTTAAACTACTATCTACTTTGATATCAATCACTTCAGTTCCAAAATACGTGAACAAATATTATAAAAATTCCAATACCAATATCGGGCATCATTAGTTCAAGGTCAATATGACACGAAAGATCACGTAAATTTATTTTTATATTGTTGTGATGAAAACATTATAGGTGGTAGTAAGAATGTTGGTATTAGTGGACGTTCTGGTTGTTTTAACATTTCACCGCTGCTGCTACCGCCGCCATTAGAATGAGGGACAATTAATGCTTTTTGTCTTGGTTTATATTGACGTTTTTTAGTTGCACGTGCAGACTTTGCAGCAGTAGCAGTAACTTTTTTTTCTACAGTTTCCGGTTCACGTTGTTTAGGTGGACGTCCTCGCCGTTTTGGTGGTGCTATTTGTATTTGCTGTTCTTTAGTATACTCGGTTATACGTTTGGATGCTGTTACGAATGCATTTCGTTTCATTGGACCATACTCATTGATTACACATTCTTGCGATTGCAGTCTGAATGCTGTTGCCTGAAATTTCATTTGATTTTGCTGATGTTCATGATGCTGCGGCAATGATGGCATCACTAGCGACTGTGGAAATGTTTGTGATTGCGACAATTGTTGTGACTGACGTTGTTCTTGCAAATGTCTTATTATATTAAGTTGTTCTTGCATCTTTTTCTTTTCCTCTATAATAGGTAAATCCGAAATATCTATTGTTTCTCTCAGTTCTGTTCTTGGTGTTTGCGTTTCTCGATATATTGCGGAAGAATTATAGGGTACGTGATGAGGATGATGTTCGTGCTGGTGCTCCTGCCGTTGTTGTTGGCATTGAAATTGAAGATTATGCATTTCCTGCGACCGCTGGTTTAGTTGTAGTTGAAGTTCTTGTTGCTGTTGGAGTTGGAATTCTCGCTGCTGTCGCTGTAGCAGTTCGAGTTCCTGATGATGTTGCTGTTGTCGTTGCAGTTCCTGCTGTGGTTTTCTTTGGTGCTCTTGTGCAAATAATTCGTGCTCGTTTCGTAATTTTATCCCTTGATATTGCTGCTGCTGTGGTGATTGCCTCTTTCTTTTAGATTTCTCCTGGTATTGTGTTTGAAGCTCCTTCAGTTCATACTGCAGTTGCGGCTCTTCATAATGCTGTCGCCGCACATCATAATTTGGTTGTGAGAGATTTTGCATATGCGGTCGATGATTATGCGGATACAAGTGAATTGGATATTGATGGCCTTGGTCTACATTAGAATGATTTAATTGTGGCTGTGTACCATCAAACTCATTGAAATGCATAAGTCGATGTCTACGTATTGGCGGCATTTTTGATTGTTCATTATTTGTAGGAACTAACTTTTGCAGACCGAGTGTAAATTCAGAAAAACAAGACTGATAATTTTTAGCTGGATCTACATCTTTGTATTTTGCATCATGATCCGAGAGTATATATTGGTCTTGTGGTGCTTTGGGAAACTTACCATTTTGATTTACATTCAAATTATGTTGATTGGGGTTGTATAACTGTTGTTGCGCATTTTGTGTGTGATGATCAGCTTCGGAATCAGGATTGTAGTTCGAAACAAATGATCGCAAATTATTATTTTGATTCTTGCCACCAGCTCCACCCTCAATAGCAATTTTTCCATTTCCTCTATCAATCGTTTGCTTCTCTTTCTGCTCTACAGTGGTATCTGTAAACAGTGGAGGAAGCATTCGTGCTGCCTTTGAATTCAAGTGCACTTCAGATTCTTGCCTTATTTTCGTTAATATGAAATCTATTCTGGCTTTTATGAAATCATAATCACTGCATGAGGGAGCAGCAGTAACGTTTTTTTGTTGCTTTTGTAATAAAGCCAACGTAATTAATTTGTCCAATTTTTGTGCCGTAAGCATTGGAAGATTAATTGGCCCTTCATTTGCCATTAATATTGTGAGTGAACCGCTGACTTGAGTTTTTAAAACTGGTAGTGATTGTATAACTTTTTCTGTTCCCTCGACATTTATCTGTTCATAGATTTTTTCTAGTATTACGAGAAGTACAACCGCTTTGATTTTCTCATCCACTAACGGAAGTGAACCACCAGATAACGTCGATGGCGATAACGAAGATGCAGTCGAAGATGCAGTATCAACTATAAAATTATAAATTTTCTCAACATAATCTGTCAATCGTACATCTATTTCAAATTGAGAAACACTAAACATCATGTTACTAACATAGTTTGGAAATGTTACTGTTTCGTCGTTATTTCCCGCCCCTGCTACCTCCTCAGTTTCTCCTGCTTCTAACAGTTGCACAGGCTCATTTAATTTTCTACTATTAATTTTTGTTAGTTGAGGTGCACCGGTTTTTACAACTGAACTGCCATTTATGGAAGATGCAGTTAGTTGTTGCTGCAGTGATTCTCCTACTATTGCGACCGAAGAAGAGTCGGCTTCGCAAGTGACAATTTCATTTTGAGGAATGGGCAAAATTAGATTTTCAGTCTTTTGTTTTATTAATTCAGAGTTTTGATTAATGGTAACGGTGAATTTTTGATCAATGGGATTTTCGGATGCTGCTGACAATTTAATAATTTGATTTTTAACTATTGCAGTTAAATCGAGTTGTCTTTTAATATTCTTAGCATTAGCACCAGCACTAATTCGTGACGATTCCCCTATTGTACTATTGCCATCTTTTTCGATAAATGGCACTTGATTTGTATCGTCATCGTGAAATTCAGAGATTTTACGTCGTTTCTTTGGTGGTAAAGTTGTGTTCGGTTGTAGATTATCAGGATCCCGTTGAAACAATTCATCGCTAAACTCTAAAGCTTTGAGCGCTGAACTAGCCCCTGAAATATTCCTTTTGACCAGCTCGGCAAATGCTGCCTTTGAAGTTGATGGCTTATCTTCGTAAGGATGTGATTCTTCTTGTTTGACTTCAATGCCTTCTAATAATGGCCCATCGACAATCGATAATAAGACTGGTTTCGTTTGATCGTGTTTGCCCTGCCATGAAATTTCCGATTCGTTCAATTGTGATTCATCACCCAGATCTGCATTCAAATCGAAATCCTCGTGCTCTGTTGCAGAAGAAAGTCTTGGCGTTGTCAATTCCCTTCGATTCAATTTTGAATCACTTCTGTCATTGCCCAACGATGGTATGGTAATGGAATTTTTAAAGTATGAATCGTTTTCATCGATCAGATCTATTGTCGACTCTAAAGAAAACGAATTTCTATGTTGTGCTATAATTTCATTCTTTAGTGATTCATTCGCAGCAAAAGAAACCTCTTTACATGGTGACGACGATGACGAAGATGAAGTAGAAGTTGTACCAGAACTTACAGATGATGACGAACTACTACCTGACGATGAATCAGTCGTAGAAGAGTGTGAACTAGTGGATGATTTAGAAGTTGGGCTACTGAAATTGCTTGTGGCTATATTAAATTCCTCATTCTCAATTATTGGTGATTTTTTAATATACTCGGTTAAAAGTTTATCAGCTACAAATTCACTTTGAACTTCAGCGTTATGCTTGGAGAATTGTGATGTTACCGTTCGAATACCATTCGAGTTATCATCGTCAAAAAATTTGGTAAGATCTAAGTATCTCAAATCCAAATCAGTACTGTTTTCACAAATTGGATTTAAATCGTATGATAATTTTTCTTCTCTTTCATTATCTTTAGTTTCAATTAATAGTTGCGATAAGTCAACACTATCTGAAGAAGTCTCACAATGTTCAGCCTGCGCGGAGTCTGATATCTGTTTGATTTCCGGCAATGCTTTCGTTAGCGCTTCAGTCATTTTTATTTCAATATCAATAGCTACAGACGAGTCGGTAGTATTTACAACATTGATTTGTTCTTGTGGCAAAATTAACGAGGACTCGGACAATATTACTGACTTTTCGTTTTGTTTCGATTTAATCACTTCAATTTCATTGATGCCGCCGCCCAAGGTCTCGGTTAAATCTAGTGGAAACTCAAATTTTACCTCATTTGAAACGCAAGGATTATTTGCTTTCTCAATTAAACCCATTTCAACCGAGTGTAGAGAATGACTTGCTTTTGCAGTGATATCATTTTTTTCAGAATCCACAATGATTTTCTTTTCATGTTGTAAACATTTCTGAGTATCAACAAAAGTCTCAGGTTCCTTCCGCTGAAATGTCGGTTGCAACAAATCTAAAATTTCATTTATTTTGGATGGCGTTTTTTTTAAAATATCTACTTTTTCAATTTCCTTCATTTGGTTTTCTATAACTCTATAACTGGAATCATCAACCAAATTCTTTGATAATTGCAATTGAATTTCCATTGGGGTTTCGTTACTTTCCAATTCCAAATTATTTTCTTTTCTTTCAACTTGGTTTGGCAAACTTAAAATTACATTTATTTCTTCATCTGAAGCTAATTCAGGTTCTTTGGCTATGCCTTCGATTAATCCACTAGTCAAGTTCTTGCTTAATTCGACACGATTTGCCAAATATGTTTCGTCAGGATCCAAATTGTCATTATCTTTTTCTGTTATTTTCCAAGTATTCAGAGAATCTGATTCAAAATCGTTTTTCTTTAATTCATTGAGTTCCATTTTTTTCGCACTACTGTTCGACAGAGTAATTGATACATTGAATGTTTCCAATAGTGAATGCTCTTTGCCAGTATTCTCATCCGGCTGGTTCTCATCATCACTACTCAACAGAGGCATTGATGGGTTAAAAGTTTTTACAACAGAAATCGGGCAATCTGATGTTACATTCAATTCTGCGGTTAGCGTTTTTGATTCAATTTTAATTTCTTCAACATCTGGCAAATCGAGACAAGTGTTTACTTCTTCTACAGGAACTATACTTATTTCTGTTTCTTTATTGAATAGAGACATTTTTTCAACAGCAACTGCACAATCTGGTATTGCAGTGCAAACTCTAGTTGACTTGATTTCAGTTTCATCCAATAATCGACCTGAAGATTTCAATTCTATTTCTCTTTCATCTTTTTCTTTTCGAGTAGGTTTATAAATTTCTTGTTGTTTCATTGACACTTTATCATTTTCCAACGCTAAGCTTTGTATAGATTCAGCCGTAACTGAAGGATTAAATTTACCCGGTGTAATTGCTGTTAATTTGATTTCATTATCACTTAATAAGGGATTTCTTGAATCAATACCAACTGAAGAATTCACTTCAGTACATTTCACATCAGCAACCAATACATCGGTTTTTACCTCTGTTGAGACAACTAGAAATGTGGTCTCCATAGATTCTTTATCTTGCTTACCACTTTTACCTACAGTCTCTTTTATTTTACTCTTATTTCCTTTTGTATTCTTAAAATCAATATTTTCATTTACATTATCATTTACTTCGGCTACTACTACACTACCTTTACAATCAAGACTGACATTTAAAATCCTATTATTAGAATCATCGTTAGTACCGTTACCATCGACATCTGATACTTCGATTATATCTACCTTTAGTAAATTTGAAACATTATTGCAATTGGTTGATGAAATATCGCTAGAATTAAGCTTTGCCAAATTCGTTTCACTTATATTTATATCATTATCATTGCAATTCTTATTAGCTTTAGTTTTATTGAAAACTGATAAATTTTTATTGAAATTTGCATTAATTTTTTTTAAACTTTCTTGAGTTGGTTGAGTAGAAACAATTAAATTAGGACTTTTATGATTTTGATCAAATAGTTGTTGATTATTTTTGTCAATGATATTAAAAATAGAATTGTCGTCCATACCTTCATATGCGATTTGCTTATCAGCGGCTATTTTTGATGATATTGATGATGTTGATGCTGCTGCTGTTGACCACGCTGGTGAAGCACGGGCAGCAAGACTGGGATGTGGTGCTGTTGAGAAGATAGTTTTTTGTTGATTGATGACTTTTGATTTGTTGATTGAAGGTTTTAGCGCCACTTTTTTACTAGCCGGTGAGAAGATATGCGGTGGTTTTGCTTCGGTCGGATCTAGCATGAATTTAACTTGTTTTTTAGTTTGGTTGTTATTGTTGAAAAATTGTTTTTCCGTCTGAAAATTAAAATATGAGAAGTGATTATAAAAATATTCAATTTAAATAAAATAAAAAGTTGAATTTATCTCATTGGGCAAAAACAACTCCAAAATTGATTATATTGTACTTAATTGAAGGAAAATTAAAAGTGCCTAACAAGCACAAAAAAACAGGTATACATATACAGCTGTGGACATTAATGTGAGAACGTCATAGTTCACAGTGCATTTTATTTTTTCGTTGAATGTCAAATAATTGTATTTTTATCATTGCGAATTTTTCGGCTGATGTACATACATGATTTCACGGAGTAATTATAAAAAAAATTCATCCAAAGTGAAAATTTTAGTCGGGCAAAAGTATAAGAACGCTTAGAATCTAAGGTCTAACATAATACAATTTTTTAATATAGGTTTCTGGTAAGTATGTACTACAAAAGAAAAATACTTAAAAATGCAAAGCAATACGTTCTACATAATTCTATCACCGTTTAGATTGGCCATTGTCAAGTCAGAATCTTAACCCAATAAACCATCTATAAGGAGTGATATCGAAAAAATCGTTTGTTTGTTGCTTTTTACAGAATTCGGACAGCTTTTCCGGTATGCCTGCCATTAGCGCCTTTACTGTCATTTCTGAGACTCTCTTGGCGGCAGCATTCCACTTATTTCTAAAATCTTCCATGGATTTAGCTTCTTTGTTTGCTGTCTTTAATGTTCTTTTCACTAGAGCCCAATATCTCTCGATAGGCCGAGGTTCTGGGCAATTTAATGGGTTCGCAATTTTTGGTACCAATTTGATGTTTTGGTGTTCGAACCATTTAAGGGTTACTTTACTGTATTGACAGGGGGCTAGATCAGGCCAAAAGAAAGTAGATGCATTGTGCTTTCTAATGAAGGTCAGCAATCTCTTCTGGAGGCATTCCTTCACATAAATTTCGGCGTTAACAGTGCCACGTAACAGTTGTTACGAAACTTTTACTTCTTAGCCCACAACTACAAATCGCTTGCCATACCAGAAACTTCTTCTGGAACTTGGACGCTGGATAAGAACTCTTAGAATCTAAGGTCTTAAAACATAATAAAATTTTTTAATATAGGTTTCTGGTAAGTATGTACTACAAAAGAAAAATACTTAAAAAATAAATACTTAACACAGTAATCGAATTTTTGGAAAAAATATGTCAACTTTTTAGCTCGGCTCTGGGCTACCAAGTTCTTAGTAGCGTTTCTGTCGGGTACTGACTGCACTTTGAATGTTTTAAGGCCCGCATCTTTTTTAATTTTACGAACAAAAAACTCACTGAAACTCGCTTTATCCGCCAATTTTCGATTAGACAACGCTTGATTCTTCTCTAAGAGAGCAACGACTTTATTCGCCTTTTGTGGAGACACAAAACCATATTTCCTTCCAGAACCATATTTTCTAGCAACTGTTAAGTCTGTATTAAATTTTTTAAGAATCATCGAGACAGTGTTTTTTGCAACTTTTGCCTTATTTGCAATGGTTTTCTGGCTCCACTGCGGATTTTCTCGAAATAATTCAACAACTAAATCGCGTCTTTCCTCTTCAGATGCCATGACTCAACTGAAAATTTACAAGTCAAAAAACATGTGATTGTATTTCATCAGAATTTCTCCAACGCAAAGCCTACTGTTTGAATTTTTTCATTCAGAGGAAGAGTTTCAAAGCAGTGGTCTTTCAAAGTTATCCGATTTTTTCGATCTCACTCCTTAGGGGATGTCAAAAAAGCGATTGGGAACAAAAATATCCCTAATTTTAATAGTTTAAGAAGTGGTACTATTCCAAGTATATGGAAAACGTCTATGACAGTTCCATTCAGAAAATTAAAGATACTGTGAAATCAAAAGAGTTACGACCTATAAACACATTGCCCTGCGATGAAAAAATATTAGAATCTGTAGTTAAGCTTCAATTGGTACAATATTTAGATAAGAAAAAAATACTTATACCTCAACAATCTGGGTTTCGACGAGAGCATTCATGAGAGACAGTATTAAATATGATTTTAGATGAGTGGAAAGAAGAACTGAAGAACTGAATAACAAAAAATTTTATAATCGCAGTTTTTGTTGATTTAAAAGAGCATTTTAGACATTGATCAAGAAATCTTATTGGAAAAATTAAAAGCAATCGGTATTAGAGATGTTGAGATAGCATGGTTCCAAAGCTTTTTAACAAATCGCAAACAGCGGACCATAATTGGATCGGCAATCTCTGAAGAATCTGACGTTAAGATTGGTTTGCCACAAGGATCAGTTCTTTCCCCAACCTTATTTAATATATATATTAACAATATAACTTCTATTTTTAAATTTTATTCAACAAAGATGTTTGCTGATGATACATTAATTTCTACAAATAGCAAAAAAGGAAAATGATGTACTTGAAAAATTACAGTCTGGAGTAGATGCTCTTTATATTTAGCTGTGTTAAAACAGACTTAAAATTAATATCGGAAAAGTATCTGATTATAATAAGAACATTTTAAATTTTGGAAGCATCAAGATTAATAATGAAGAAATTGCAAATGTGAGCAAGATAAAGTATTTGGGTATACAAATGGTCGCTGTGGCGTAGTGGTAATGCGTTGGACTGCTACGCAGAGTGTCCGGGTTTCGAATCGGCACAGGCAAAATCAAAAAAAAAATAAAAAAAAATTTCAAAAATTAATTTTTCTACACGGCACTACCTCTTGGCAGGCAATGGCAAACCTTGCCATTCCGAAAATAGCCAAAAATATGGTCAACTAAGAGAACTTGCAAAAATTTAAGCAAGCATTATAAAGTAAAAATTTTATATATCAATTGTTGAACCTCACTTTATTTACTGTCCCACAATCTTCTTCATTACGAAAGTTTCCCAAATAGCAAAACTAAAAAAATGCAAAATATGGTAAGCTAAAAAAATTATTTTTATAAAGGGTGTTTTTTCTAGAAATGTGGTTTTCAATCTGGCAATACTTTTTTCGGAGTTGGTCTTTTTGACAGCTGTTACTTGATTTATGCTCAGTTTGGTTTGCCATTTCATAATGAATAGACTTACGCCTGAACAATGTTTGCAAATTATTGAAATTTATTATTAAAATTCGTGCTCTGTGAAAAATGTGTGCTATCGGAAAATTGTCTTCAGCGACGATGTTCATTTTTGGATTCGTGAATAAGCAGAATTGCCGTATTTGGAGTCAAGCCATTCAGCTGCTATCAATGCACCCCGAAAAATGCACTGTTTGTGATGAAGGCCGCAACGTTATAGTCAATGGAGAAAGGTACCGTTCGATTATAACACTTTTTTTGGCCGAAAATGCTAGAAGTAGATTCGGCTGACATGTGCTTCCAACAGGAAGGTGCCACATGCCACACTGCACGCGAAACCATGCATCAATTGAGAGGCGAATTTGGTGAGCAGTTAATCTCATGTTTTGGTGTAGTCAATTGGCCACCAAGATCGTGTGATTTGACCCCGTTAGACTATTTTTTGTGGAGCAATGTTAAGTCTCTTGTCTATAGGGACCAGCCAAACACGATTACTGCTTTGAAAGCCAACATTGAGCGCGTCATTCGTGAGATTCCGGCCGAAATGTAAGAAAAATGTGCCAAAATTTAACCATCAGAAAGGACCACTTGAAACGTAGCCGCGGGCAACATTTAAGTGAAATTATCTTTAAAAAGTAAATAGCAGGAATTGATTTATCGATCCAAATAAAAATTGCATTCACTTTTGTAAAATGTCTGTGTTTTTTTTTCATTTCAAAAACTAAACTCTTATAAAAATCACCCTTTACAATGAAATTTATTTACAATATAAAGAACGGATACATGCCGGATTATTTAAGAACAAATATTAAATTCAACTATGAGGTTCACGACATTAATGCGAGAAATAGAAAAGACTATAAGTTAATTAACTTGACCATCAGAAAGGCCTCTCTATAAAAAAGAGTTTTACAGAGCTTTACTTATTAATAATCTATTCCTAAAATAATGTTGATTTATTGTATATAATAAGAATGTGATATTATTTGCGTTGCGAATTAGGTTTCTAAAAGCCGTAATAAATAAATAATTAAATATTGATGCTGTTGGAGTGAGTTGCAGTAAATTACCAAGATACCGCTCCGTTCCTACACTTAAGTTTTTTTAATATTGTATATTGAACTATAATTTTCATTTAATTTTTGTTTTGTAATCATTTGAATAAAATTTTTTTTTTTTTTTTTTAATTTTGGTTCAATTGATTTTAGTGTTTCCAAACACTACATCTCCGTTCTCACACTTATGTCCACAGCTGTACAACATACTTAATTCCTTTAACTGTGTTTGACCCTATTATCTGTGATGGAAAAAATTTAAAATTATTTGTGTTTCTCGATCTGCTTCTATCATCGTTGACTCTAGTAAGCAAAAAAAAAAGTCTATTACTTAGTCTGTAATGCTTATTCACATTCAGGTAATCCCGTGTTCACATACTAAATATTAACGCTAAGTGCTTGGCAAATTCATGTTAAAAATTTATGTTTGAAAACAAACATAAATTTTAAAATTTTTTTTTTAATTTAATTTTAATCCAAACTTTTTAGCTAGTCTTAGATCAGTTATACTGACAGTCTTAATACTACTACTGTGGGCAAAAAGTAGTAAGACTTTTTAATTTAAATTTCGCGCGGAAACCCATTCATCAAAATATTATTTTTTTAAGGTTGGTATGACTGTCGGTGACATCTGTGCCAAATGTCACATTAAAATAATCATTAGTGTTTAGTATATGCTTGTCTTTCTGAAGTACAAAAAGTGCATTCGGCGATTTTCACAACGAGTGAAATTATTCAACAAAGAAGTTCCATTAAATTTTGTGCGTGGAATCAAATTTCTGGTGCCGAAACGTTCAGAATGTTGCAAAAGGCCTTCGGTGATAATTGTATGTCGCGAGCAAGTGTTTTTGATTGGTACAAATTGTTCAAAGATGGTCGAGAACGCGTTGACGACGAACCACGTCCAGGACGGCCATCAACATCAACTGATGATCAACACGTCAATAAAATCAAGGAATTGGTGCTCGAGAATCTGGCATCGTTGGAATATCGGAAGGATCAGTGAAAACCATTTTAAAACATCATTTGGGCCTAAGAAGAGTGAATGCACGATTGGTTCCAAAATCACTGCATTGGTTTTACGAGACCATTTTGCCAAAAATTCGACTGATATCGTTCCGCAACCACCCTATCACCCTATTCGCCTGACTTAGCACCGTGTGACTTTTGGCTATTTTCTAAACTCAAAAAACCGCTTCGTGGACACCGTTTTGAGTCAATTGAAGACATTAAACATGAATCGCTAAGCGCATTGAAGGCTATTCCGGAAATTGACTTTAACAACTGTTTCGATAATTGGAAAAAACATTGGCACAAGTGTATTGGGGCCGGGGGGGATTACTTTGAAGGGACGAAATAGATTTGGAAGAATGAATAAAAAAATTTGAAATTATGAACAAAGTCTTACTACTTTTTGCCCACAGTAGTATATTTTCTTCATTACTATAATATTTGCAATTTGAAATGAAAATATCGTTTGTAATTTTAGTTTTTGTGAGGCAAACTAGATAGATAAACACTTTTGTGGCGGGACTCAAACTCATCATCGCTGAAATTGCAAAACCACGTACCTGATATTTTAAGTAATATAAAAGACATGCACCAATAATTAAATAAAATGTCTTGTACGCGGTTCGCGTATATTTAGTAGAATTATAACATACCTGCTTAGATGATGCACTTTCAGTATATTCTACAGAATCAAAATCTGATTCCGCATCTTGCTGTTGATGTGTGAAGCGCCGTAAAGGTTCATGTGAATAAATCACTTTACCCAAAGATGATGATGATTTTATCGGCGCTGCTGTTGTCATCCAACCCTCATCAACTTCCGGTTGAGTATCGTTTGTATGTTCATCGAATGCATTTAGATGCAAGCTATCACGACGATTCCATTGAGGATGAACACTTACAATACGTGGAATATTGTTTGAGCCAGCACTTGGGGCATTACTGATCATTGGTGCATTTGAGTTATTTGAAGATACATGTCTGATGCTAGCACTTCTACATGGCAAATTTACGATATTATTCGGTCGGTCATTTTCTTCCTCATTCCTATCATCTCCATCGTCATCGTCATCATAATCTCTGTCATCATCATAGTCCCCTTCGCCGGCATCATCTTGCTGATCGAAATTATTATCATTCTGCTTTGGTTTCTCATAAGTCCGTCCATAACGGAATGCAATTTTAGTTGCATCCATTTCATCCGTTAGCGAGAAAATACCGCTGAGGTCATCTTCAGCATCATCATCCGATCCATAGTAACATCGTTTGCCAATACGTTCCGGTTCTTCAATGTCTGCAGTAAACAACTCCGGTTGTGTGCTGACAACACTGGGTGCCACGGCAGTTGCAGCATTTACATTGAATTCATCATCTGAATCTGAATCTAATGAAATTACTTCATTAGTAGATGGTACAATATTCGAAGTTGAAGCGTGTGTAATCGATGCAGGTGTCTCAGTTGTCAATTTCAACAAAGAAACTGATGCTTTCTTATGTGCATTTGCTACCGATTTAAATTTCTTAAGCCATGTTATATCATTTTGAACATCATCGTCACCACTGTCAATCGTGAGATCTACAGTCTCTTGAATAATTTGTTCTTCCCATTTAATAAATTTTCTTATTGAATCGATTTTCACTGTCGTAAAAATCTCAGCAAAATTTGTAAGATTAGTTTTGGCAACAATACCATCATCGTCACAGAGATCCTAAAAAGACAAGGTATTTGTTGTTTTGCATTTTAGATAGACGTCTGAAGTAGAATTTTATATTTGTAACACAAATCTAAATCAGAGAAATTTATTGTCATATTTTTAAGAAAACGTTCACAACAATTTTTTGCATTATAAAGCGACTAACTGCTTTCTAACGCATTTGTCATAAAGTCATGCGTAAAAATCAAACCTTTTACATAAGCATCATTGGAAATCATATACACAGCTTTTTATCAGGGATTGAAACCGTTACACTTACCGTCACCGTTACCGGTTCCGTTGCCGATTCATTCTCATTATCTTTGTGTTGATATAACAGTTAGTATTTTGAATTTTCCCGTTACCGATATTCGTTTCGGTTTCAATCCCTGCTTTGCATAAGATGGACACGGAAAAATCCTATAAATGTTATGCAAGTGGTCGCTTGGTGGCACGGTTTTAATCAATGTATGGTTTTGCCGGAGAAATGTTTACACATAAGTTATCAAAATTTATGTATAGTGTTTATATTTACCGCCACATCAGTCTAAGTTTTCAGTTTGACCATTATATCGTTATGATAAAAATGACGAAGATCAACACTAAGAAAGGAGCAGGCCCTGACGGTTTTCATCCCCTCATTTTAAAAGAATGTACTTCAATTGAATACTTGCTGTGCCCTTGGCCATAATTTTAAATGAATCGCTTACGACTGGTTTGTTTCCTCATGAATGGAAGTGATCGAGAGTGTCGCTAGTATTAAAATAGTTGCCAGATCGAATATCGACTACCAACGATTGCGAAATTTTTGAACATATTCTCAACGTCAATCGGCTAGAAGTAGCTCAAGATAAAATTGTACCCAACCAGCATGGATTAGTGAAGGAACGATCAGCATCGTCAAGTTTAACTGAGTTTGTTTACTATACTTAAAGAAGCATGAATATTGGCGCTCAAGTGGATGTGATGTATACAGTATTTTCGAAAGTATTCGACCGTGTCGATCACAGCATTTTGAATCGCAAGCTAAATACATTCAACTTGCCTTGGAACTTACTTGCATGACTAAAATCGTACTTGACAAATCGTGTTTAATTTGTGAAATTTGGTTTAAATGTGTCAAAAGAATTACGCGTAAATTCTGATGATGGGCAGTCTGTTTTTGCTGTTCATTAACACCGTCATAGATCAAATGGTTCCTGAAGTAATGATTTAGCTATTCGCAGATCACAACAAGATACAGAAATAAATTAACTAGCAAGCAACAATCTAAAAATATGGTGCGTCTCAAATCATTTTATAAGGGCCGTGATCAAAGGCTTTTATGTAAGATTTTTCCATTTCCTTAAATACAAAGCATTATCAATAATTTACTAACAAATATTCATAACTTACAATTAATCTCATGTCTCCAGTCCAATAATTGTCCTTAATAGAAACCTATTTGAATAAATAGAAAATAGAATATTTAACACATTTACGTATGTATGATTCGGCAACTTGCTTGCTTACAATTCTCAAATCCTGAAAAAACTTCAGATTTTCCAATATAAACTTTGTTGCTACTTTTCGATCAGTATATCTGGGCAAATGATTGGCATACTCCGAATTTCTGCTTAAAGTTCTAGCAGGGCGCATAAACTTGTTAGCAAAATCAATAACATGATTCCTCTCCTCCAAAATAGTTTCCAATTGTTTCCACTGATAGAATACAACTAAATATTGTATGTAGATTTTATCAGGAAGCTCTCGTTGTATAATTACACTGGGTTCAGGTATGCATTCTCTGCAAAACATATAGAAATAAGCAAATGAACTAGATGCAATTTGCGCAGTCACTTCCAACACATTGTCAAAAAATGTTTAAAAATCAAGATGGAACATAATTGAAAGAACCTCTGCACTAGTAGTTGTTCAAGTAACTTACTTAAAAACTTTCGTCATGATACCACGTCGTCCATACATTTCTTTTATAAAAGAAAACATGCGCAATTTATTGGCTTCAGATACGTCCTAAAAACAAATTTTGAAAATGTAAATTTACATTTTATTAAAAATAATTAATACACACATGTAGTAACGAATTTCACCCACCTCGACTGATACAGTTAAATGTTTGTTAATAATATTAAGTATGCGATTTGCAATAACGGTGTCGTCCTCTCTAAAATCATTAGCACTACTTAATTCACAGCTTATGTATACGGCAACTATTTTACTAATATAATACAAATATTGATGAGACTGCAAAATTAAATGAAAAATAGGAATAATTCATTTTTAATTATAAAGTATAAAATATTTGTTCGCAATACATACATCTGAGAATGGAGCATAAATATTATGTATTGAATCCAGAATTCTGGCTATACTCTTAGCAAATCTAGAACATTTAACAGTTTGATTTACACCAATCTGGTCATATGCATTCGAGCAATCGCTATGTAAAAAAAGGATATTTGTATTTAATATAGGTAATCATAAGAATATGTGATAACTTTCACACCTTGCATATTGTCTTATGGCTTTCATTATATTTCCCTGCATGCAGGCTTCACCTTCAATACCAGCAATTGCTTTCCGAATTTGACAATTTATGTCTTTTATAAAAGGAAATAGCTCTTCAATTCCCCGAATTCTCCCGCCAGTTGATGTTTTCTTTGATAAAATTGGATTTAGACTTTCATCTTCTTTTTGACTTTGCTGTTTCTGTTGTTGCGTTTGTTGTTGAATTTGATGAGACCCGGCCCCGTGTTTATTAGCCACAGCATTCTTTGACATAATTTTTTCATTCTCGAAAGAAGCTTCATCATCAGACGATCCATCATCTTTAGAATCCTTTGATTTTACTCCAAACATTGTTGCTGTGGAACAAAAACGAAAAAGAAAAGGATGTAGTTTAATTTCGCGTTTAGTTAGATGCTTTAGTTAGATGAAAAATCAACTTGAATATTTTAGACTTTTAATTTATTTTTTTGTTAATTTTTAGCGCGTTTTCTAATAAATAAAACAAAAGGAAGGAACTGATTAGAAATAAAGGGCTATCTTTAGGGCTTTCTTGTCTTTCTTTGCTTATAATCCTCTTACATTTATTTGAATAAAAAGTAGATTAAATATGTAGAAATAATTACCATTAAAGGTAATCGAGATTAAATTTGCTGTGAAGATAAGCATAAAATAAGCAAGAAGACTTGAATTTAATTATAATTCAAAATTAAAACTAAAATACTTATAAAGGCGGCATACGACTTATGAAATCAATAGCTCAATCAAAATGCAAATTGAAGGTAGTAGAATATGCATTAATGCTGATTGCCAAAGTGCGACGTCACTTCTAACATTTAAAGTAGACCATATACACAGAAACTTAGAAGGAAAATATAGTATAAGAGTTAATTTCGTTTATTCGTAAAATTATACATCGGTAATAAATCAAATTCATTATTTTTGCATTATTATTAAAAAATCTAATTTTAATGATGAGCAAAAAACATTAGCATTGGAAATCCAATTAGCAGAAAACACAATTTAAATATTAATAAAATAACTGTTTATTGCACAACATTTTTATGATAAGTTGACAGCATTACAGCATTAGCATCAAACGAATTCTAATAATAAAAAAGATGATTGCATTATACCATAGTTCTTTTTCTTCTTTAATGGTTTAACAACCCATGGAGAGCCTAGGCTCTAGACCGACCATTTTGCATCCATCCATAGGTGAAATATGAACGGCAAAGCGAGTAGCTTTTCTTATGCTCCGCTCTTTTTCGAAAAATATTGGCACTTATGTATGTAATTCAGAAATGTGTAAGTCCTAAGTTGCAAACAAACCTCTGAAGCAAGTGAATAAACAACTTCATGATTCTTGAATTTTGAAAATTACGGATTTCAATAACTAGTTCGTCACTGCTTTCCATGGCACAGAGAAGATTGTTATCTGACATTTTTCTTTTAAAGCTGAACCCAATTTATATAAGAATTAGCTTAAACTGACTAAAACTTTTAAAAACATTCGAGCTTCCGAAACTTAAATAATTCATGAGCTTGTTAAGAGTAATTCATAAATTTTTTTCAAATAATTCATTATCTTCATTATTATGTTGCTCAAACGAGTTTGCTACTATAACCACTTTATTAATTTCTATAGCAATAACAACAAATACATCAGAGGTATCAGCATTATCTGTGACGAAGGCTAGCAAAGATCTAGTTCTAGTAGACCATTTTACAACATCTTCAGCAGCATCAACAGCAAAAATAGAAGTGTCATTAACAGCTACTATATTGTCGGCAACAGCAGTGGTTTGTTGTTTAGTAGATCTAGTGCTGCGTTTGACCACTGTAGGCGATGACTGACATAATGCAATTTTATTCACACTCACTGGGGGCCTGGGGCGTAGGACACAAGGTAAAGTTCGTGACAGTCGCAGGTGCGTCCATGGTTGATCCTTGCGCTTCTACGTTTCAAGTCGACACACAGCCTCCTCGTGGCGTCCCCTGGATAGCGATCTGACAACCGTCAGTGAGTTAACTAATGTGTGCGGCGGGCTTCTCCATAGCCTTGAATGAATGGTTGTGCGTCGGGCTTGGAACCCACCACGTTAAAATACCCACCAATGAATCCTCAAAATAAGCCTCGGATAAAGAACCCCTCTAATGTTGACGACTTCCAAACGCCCAAAGGACAAAGATTTACGGATATGCACCTGGAATGTCCGAACCCTCTACAGGGAAGGTGCCTCTATCCAGCTGGTGGATGTCCTCCAAAAATATACAGCCACTATACAGGAAATGGATGGACGGGACAGGGTTGCTCCAAAAGAGCATCCTGTGATATCTACCACAGCTGTCATGCGTCGACTTGGTGTTGGATTTGTGGTTGGAAAAAGACTGCGTCATCTAGTCTCGAGGTTCACGGCCGTGAACGAGCGCCTAGCCACTATCCGCATCAAGGCAAAATTCTTCAACTTCAGCCTAATTTATGTCCATGCCCCGACAGATGAGAAGGATGAAACGACCAAAGATGACTTCTACGAGCTCCTCGACAAAACTTATGAGCATTGCCCCCGCCACGATGTTAAAATCGTGTTAGGCGACTTTAATGCCAAGGTGGGCAAGGAGAGTCTCTTTGGTCCGACGATCGGAAAATTCATTCTCCACGACGAAGCCACCGATAACAGTATGAGACTGATCGACTTCGCCGCCGCACGAAACATGACAGTTAGTAGCACCAGATTCCAACATAAAGATATCCATAAGGTTAATTGGCTGTCCCCTGATCAAAACACACGAAACCAGATTGATCACGTTGTGATCGACGGAAGGCACGCTTCCAATGTACTAGACGTACTACTCAGACCAGTACTTGGTTGCAGCCAAGGTCTGCACACGTATATGTGTAGCAAATCGCGTACGGATAGGTACAAAGAGAAAGCTGGATGTCGAAAAGCTGCAATCACAACAGACAGCCAAACTCTTTGCCAACCAACTTGCACTTCTCCTTTCGCAAAACACCCCTCAACTTGATGATATATGCGCGCAGTGGACGCACATTTCCCGCTGTATGCGTACGGCTGCCGAAGAGGTGCTAGGCTACCACCGTCGACGGAGAAATATGTGGTACGACCAAGAGTGTCGCGATGCTACTGAAGCAAAAAACGCAGTTTACAGAGCCACCCTGCAGTCAGTTGCTACGCGAGCTGCTAAGGAGCGATACAGAAAGTTGAGGAGGTAGGAGAAACGTCTTTTCAGGTGCAAGAAAAGAGATGAAGAAAGACGGTAGTTCAATGATATCGAAATGTTGCGGGACAGGAACGAGGTCCGAAAATTCTTTGAAAGAATAAGACGCCTGACTCTTGGTTTGAAGACCGGGGCCTCTTCCTGCAAGGATGAAGACGGAAATCTGGTGACAGATATCCAGGGCATAATGAGATTATGGAGAGAGCACTTTTCGCAGCTGCTTAATGGCGAAGACGGCAATAATCCCGCCACTGCGGAACCCACTCCGGAAACCCCAATCACTGACGGCGTTGAAGTACCGCCGCCTGACTCTGAGGAGGTCTTAACAGCCATTGCTCGGCTGAAAAACAATAAGGCTGCAGGTGCAGATGGCCTGCCTGCTTAGTTGTTTAAGACCGGAGGCGAAGAGCTCAAAAAACGCATGCATGAGCTTCTATGCAGAATATGGTCAGATGAAAGCATGCCAAGTGATTGGAATCTCAGCGTACTCTGCCCAATCCATAAGAAAGGTGATTCCACGATCTGCGCCAACTACCGTGGGATAAGCCTTCTTAATATTGCATATAAGGTTCTATCGAGCGTACTGTGCGAAAGACTGAAGCCCATCGTCAACAAACTGATTGGAGCTTATCAGTGTGGCTGGTAAATCCAACATCGACCAGATATTCACACTACGCCAAATCTTGGAAAAGACCCGAGAAAAACAGATCGACACCCATCATCTATTTGTCGATTATAAAGCCGCCTTCGACAGCACGATTAGTGATCACTTGTACGCCGAAGTGACTGGCGAAGCTTTGTGGAGGCGGCCAAGACCGATCATTGGTTGTAGTGCCAGCTAAGTAAGTAAGTATTCACACTCACTGAAGAATTTACAAGTGCATTCAATTACTGATTGAAACTCGATACTTCATGAACGATGTTGGCTATATTCTTCTTCACGTTACTAAAACCGTTCATCAGGACTTCAGCCGAAAATTTAATTAATTATACAATAAAAAATGTTAACGTGTTTTTTTCTTGAGTGGAAATTTGTGTTTGGAAACAATACACAGGCACACATCTAATGGTATTTTAGTATTTGATGCTAACTTTTAATAGTCGGGTTAATTAAAAAAAACGGTAAATGCAAAATATATTATATAAAAAGAAAATTTCATTCATGTAGCAGAATATCTTCTATTTTACTTGCTCTTGATAAAACCGATCGATGATTATTCACAAGTACAAAATCTTTAACGCATAAATTAACGAATTTGTATGTGGTGATTATTGTAATGCAACTGATCACTTTTTGCATATTAGGAAAATGTTGGAATACCTTGTCTCTCCCTGAAATGAATAATAAGCGTTCAGAAAAACATAGGAATTTGTCACGTATTACTCAGCTCGTAATATAGAAAACACCAAGTGACCCGCTGAATGTAATTTTCAAACAATATTGTTATAATCTAATATATGCAATGTTACTTTGCATCTAAAATGGTTTGCTATGTATCATTTTGAAACTTGATAGACTTATTAAATAACTAAAGTTAATTCATTTAACAATTCTAATTTGGTGTTTTTTTTTATACTAAATGCATTGCTTTACTCTTATTCATTATAATGTAATTTGCACGCATGCAGCCGTTGCAACATCAACATTTTGCAGAATACGTAGTATATACATATAAAGAGATGAAGTTAATCAATCGATGCCTCTTTATTTTAGTACATATGCAACAAGGGTTTAAGAGTATTAAATCATTATATGGATAAAATTTATCCTTTTTCGTATATATTATATTTGTGCCCAGTCGATTGATATATATAATTGAACATTATCGGACTGCTTAGAACACAGATATATATATATATATATATGTATTATTTTAGCACTGATTATTCAGCTGGTATAAATTCTTCTGAATTGCACAATTACGCACACACGTATATATAGATATCCGACATTTGTATCCTCTTGAAAATTTCATTCATAACAGCCTTATTCATTTCATCACTGTTAAAAATAAATAAATAAAAAATATATGTACCTACATTCACTATGCCATACATGCATACATAATTTTAAAACTGCTACAACCAAAGCCACACACCCCACCGACAATCAAGCAACCTCACACCGACGTACAACTCCGTCAAACAGCAACACAGACATCCAAGACGATAGCAGACGAGCAACTTTCACTATTTACATATCAAAATCATCAGCAATATTTTCTTGTTTTCGGCAAAGGAAAATAAGCAGAGGTGGCAGTAGCAATGAAAACAACAACACACTGCACATAGGCAGAACATGCATATGCAAACAATGAGGCACAAAAAATCAAGTGTGTATATCAAAGACAAAATAAAAAAGTTAGAACTAAAGTAATAAGAAGTAAAAAGAACCCTTTGGGGCCAAACTTGTAAAGAAAATATGCAAAGCTTATAACTGCGGAAGTATGGAACACAAAAAAATATATAATTCAACACACACACGATCATTTATGGAAATGCTAGCAGAGATTGCATAAATATCTTTTACGTACCTGCTAAAATTTTAAACATTTTAATTGCCGCAACAATTTCCTGCACTCGAATAAATTTTCAAATTTATATTTATAAATTACTTTTTAAAAAATTCTCTTCACATTTTGGTTCCATTTGCGCCGCCTTTTACTTCAATTTTGACACTTTTAGGTACACACATACGCAATTGTGTGAAGTCGCAAAAATCAAATATGGCGTCGTAAGGGACGAAAAATTCTGTTTTTTTCCAACGCGCTTTTCACGTTCTCTACACAATTTTTTTAATAAACTTAATAATTTTAATGTAGCGCAGTTATTTACGAACAAGATTTTCTACAATTCACAATTTTTCTGTTAGTATTTTCGCGAACAATGTATATTTTCTCGGACTCATATACATCAACGAGTGAATGGGAAAATTTACAATAAAGTTGGCTGTGCTAGTTGTTTGATAGATTGGGTTGAACAAAAAATATGATTCATGTTCATTTTAAGACATTATTAACTGTTTTAATCCTAACTTTTCAAAAATTTTGTGTTATAAGCTACTTTTTTTATAAAATAAAGTAGAAAACTTTAATCATTTGCATTGACTTTATATTAAAATAATATAGATATGTCAAATTGAAGTCAAACCTGAAAATACATATGTGGCATCGCTTTTGCCAAATACTTTCCATTGCATTGTTGTATTGATCAGTAAAAAAAATCCACAAAAAATATATATATAATATATATTATCATTTGTTTCGAACTTGGTATTACCAGATTCTAGAAAAATATTTTGGTATCACAATCTATAAAAATATCGCAATTATGGAATACGATTATAGTTTCCTAGAAGCCCTAGGGTCCCGTTAAAGCGTGCTGAATCACAGCCTCTGTGAAGTGAAAATGCTCTTCGAATTTATTCCGTGGTGTAAAAATATTGTACCTAATCTGCGATACCCGTGTATTTTTATTTTCTTTACTTACTTTTACTTTTAATGGCACAACAGCCCATGGAGGGCCTAGGCCCAGCTTTTCGCATCCACTCATGTCGTGCGTTGTGCGTGTTATATTTGTACATGAATGGAAGGGACCTACAGTTTAATGCCGAATCCGAACGGCGAAGTGAAAAGCTTCTCATAGCAATTTATACTCTTGTAGGTTTGCCATTGCCTGCCAAGAGGTGGTGCCGTTTAGAATAATTATTTGTTTTACTTTTTGATTTTGCCTGTGCCGAGATTCGAACCCCGGACACTCTGCGTAGCAGTCCAACGCATTACCACTACGCCACAGCGATTTTCTTTAGCAAAGGAAAAACGTATTTTACAGGAATTGATTCAAGCAGAAATTAATTGAAGTACATAATTCCTTATACGAAGAAGTATAATTTCTCAAAGTTATTGATATCGCTCGTATCCGATATATTCATTTTATTTAAAACATACGTATCATACTCATGTGCAACTGAATTCTTTTCTTTTGCGACTCTAGCATCTAATTAACTTTTTTATTGAAATTCTTTTTTTTAAAGGCTTGATTATCTGTTATATGAGCAGTGCTTACAAGTGATTACCGAAATCGTAATGCAGACTAGAGAGTAAATAGATTGTTTACGTAACGTTATTCCACATTTTTATTCGCATGTCTTTATGCCACAAAACCGTGCATCGTGCATGAAGCATTCCAGAAAATCTTTCCTGTGACATACGCCACAGCTATCTATTTCAGTCAGCTGCTAAAAAGAGGCGCACGGCTGTATATTGATCAATATTATTGAATTTTTTGCAAATCCATAAAAAAACGAATTAATTTCTTCAGGGCTGTTGCCAACATTTGTTTTTACTTTTACTTTATTTATATGTTTCTCTTTAAGTGTTGTAATTTCTAATAATCAGTTCTTTTTAAAGTATATTTATTTCTGAATGTGGTTGCTCTTTTTTCATATATGCTGGAAGATGTTAAAAAAAAAACTCTTATCAAGAAAATAATTTATAAAAAAATATATAGAATTTCATTCACTTTTAGCTCTCTCCATTCACACACTAGCGCTTTCCCCTCCGCCTCCGGCACAGAACTAACAGGAAGCAATTTTTACTTTTCCTCTATCAAAAATGCAGCTAAGAATAGATCAACTATTAATATGCACACAAGTGCGTATTTGTTTCTGTTCATTTTATGATTCTAATTTCTTGTTTAGAAAAAATCTTAATTTAATGTAAAAAAAAACATAATTACAAAGTACTAAAAATATGTGGATTTTTTTCAAGTTGCTTAAATTATAAAACAATAAAAAAGAGAGGAAATAATTATTATTGGTGTTGTCGCTGTTTGTGAGAGCATGATGCACGCTGATATCAGGAAAGGAAGAGCAAAGAAAGAGAAAGTGGAGCAGAAATGTAATATTTGCACAAAAATAAGAATGTTCTTTTGTTGTTGTTGTTATTGGTGGTAATGGTGTTATTACTATTGTTGATATTGGAATTATAAATTATTATAAGTGGTATGAGGAGAAGAATTTACAATTCATCCTTCTTGTGTTCATCCTCCTTTTCTTCGACTTCCTCTTCACCTTCGGGGGACTGCAAAGAAAAAAAAACAATCGACAAAAATTAAAAACTTATTTCCCTTTACTACTACTGACGAGTAACTTACAGCTGGCAAATCACCGCGCGCATCCAAGAACTTAACAAATTCATCAAGAGTTCTGTCCAGACTATAATCGATCACTTTGTTGTCACCTTTGCGGAACAATTTAATTGTGGGGAAAGAAGAAATCTTAGTGTGTTCGAGCTCGTTAGCAGTAGCATCCATTTTGGCAATAACGATACTCTCATGATCCTTATACTTCTCGCCCAATTGATCGTAGATGGGGGCCAATTGCTTGCAATGTCCGCACCATGGTGCATAGAATTCAACAAACACATCTTTGCTCTTATCAAAGACAACCTCATCGAAGTTAGTGGCAACCAAAGTTTTTACTGGAGTCTTATCCCAATCGTCGGGCAATTCCTGAGACAGTAAATGCTGCTTCAACTTGCCCTCCATGAATTTCTGTACGAATTCCTTAATGTTCTTGGCACCCAAATCGTTTGATTCGGGCTTATACTTGGCCATATCTTCTTCCAGCTTAATGAGACGAATAGTTGGTACTTCCTCCTTGGACATGCCGAAGAATTCAAAGATGCGTGCATGATCTTCCTCATCAGATGAGATAGTTACGAAGAGAATATCTTCACGGTATTCCTTGGCAATATCCTTCAATGGATCTACGTGTTTCTCAATGTGGCCAGCTTCCTTCGACACAAAGAAGAGCAAATGCGATTTGATTGAACCACCAAAGATTTTCGATGCAGATTCATGATTGAATTCTACAATCAAAGGTAACGATTGCACTTGGGCGAATTTCTTGAGATTGTCAACATTGAGTTCGCCTTCGAAGACGGCCTTCTTCTCATCGAATGGCTTGAAGAGCAATACAGCACCATCCTTACTATCGTATTTAGCGATAACATCATCATTGCTGCTAATACCAAATACAAAGGTGTCCAAAGCGTTGGCAGCAGCAATGAAGGCTTTAGCTTCATCGGAGTCGGTGTTCTTGAATAAACCAATGACAGCGATCTGTGATGATAAACAAAAAGGAAAAGAAAAATGGGAAAATGTTTGTAGAAAATACATTTTTTACTTACCTCGTTATCCTTCAAGAATTGTTCAGCTTCTTCTACGCTTGTCAAATCTTTAGCTGGTGGACCAGTCTTCTTAGTGACCCAGGCAACAATATCAGCAGCTTGACGACCACCACTGTATTCGACAGCAGCTCCGCTACGGAAGAATTTCAATGTGGGATAACCCCGAACGGAATATTGTTCAGCCAAGTCACCCTCAACGGTAGCATCGACCTTGCCCAATTTAATGGGGGATTCCTTCTCAGCCAATTGCTGTGCAGCCTTGGCGTATTCCGGAGCAAGAGCCTTGCAATGACCGCACCATGGAGCATCTACACAAACAGAATGATGAAATAGAAAAAATGTTAAATTCAATTCAAGTAATTTTACAATGGCTTTCAAATTATTTCTGATTTTTTATTACGATAAAGTAGGTTATAGATGACATACTACATAATATATAATAGGTCTAATTATACACATCATATATGTATGTTTGTGCATACACCACTCACAGATATGCATACAAATTTTAGTGAATTGAAAAGAGGAAATGCGTACATAATTTAAATTATAAAAAATTTTTTCCGGTGCATTTAACAAATATATGTAGCACCGAAATTCTACTTGCAAGCTCAGAAGTGTTTGAAAAGAGCCTTGGTAACCTTGTCATGCCAATTCAGTAGATACAGATGCATACTTCGATATACATTAACTTAGCTATTAACATATGTTAATTTCATCCTCTTAAACATGGCGAAAAGGACAGACAAGTTACACGAAACTTTATTTGGCCACCTCACACAAAAGTGTAGCTTATATTTAAAGAAATACAACCTATATCTTCACTTCAATTTGAAGCAATTAAATTGCATTATTCAAAAAAGCGGTAAGATAACAGCATCAGCATTATCGGCAACACGCCAGCCACAAACCAACATCACATCATCATCTTTCATGAAAATATGAACATATTGGCATTCAATTGTTTGTGTTTTTTATTGCGGCAGCAGCAGGAAACAGCAAAAATACGTTAATATTTGTACACGTTGGCATTCAATTATATGCGTAGGTCGATCCTTATTTTATGTTGATGAGTTGACGATGATAATGTAAATGACACATGTATTTACTAAAGAATTATAATCAACTGGTGTATGTATATACATACATTCATACATATACATATCTTAACTCTATTCATAAGCTTTAGAAAATGTTAGACAGCAATCTACTTGCCTTTAAAGAAATACACTAACGCACTATGACATTTCAATGAGAGTATAAACGTGTACATAAATACATTTTATAGTAAATGCGATTTCAAATCAGCTAGTTAGTTGCTATGAAATTGATGTAACATTTTCTTTTAACACTAAATTCTCATAACACAGATATATCAGTTAAAATTTTAAGAGAGAAAAAACTACATTAATAATGTATCAAGTTTGCAATTTAAATTAAATGAATGAATACAAAATGAATCACCAACAATTACTAGAGAAAAAAGTTGTTAAAAATGTAAATGACTAATAAATATCTACTGATGTAATATTTATATTAAATACCTGGTCTACTACTTCCAAATTTGTTATGGCCACTCAAACAGTTATAATAATTCAATTGGCGTACAATTAACACAAGCCGGGTCTAAAAGTTGAATGAACTGTTCAGGAATATAGTAATAACATGAAAAAAACTCTACACTAGTCGACACGATAAACAAACAAGCAAGCAAAGCAAACAAGAGCAATAGTGAAGCCCACATACAAAACTTTGAAGACCAATATGAAAAGTCAGTACGAAAACAGGCTTAAAAGCAAGAGGAAAAATCTTAAAAAGTAAAAAAAAAGAGAAGAAAGTAGCAGGCACAATCTGAAAGTTGTTAACCTAGTTTATAAATTAAATCTGCACAAAAATGATATGCATTTAAAATTTGTGCAAAATGCGACGTACCAAAAAGATTTATATAATTAGTTTCAGTTAAATAAAGTGTATGAAAAATGTTGTAAAAAAATATTGATAGAGCAATACACTTATTGGCTCGTTGCTCATCGAACAATAGATAAAAGACAATAGATGGAAACACAAAAAACTTTTACAACGTTAAAAAACAAAATCGGCAGGCAGTCACTCTTCTAGAACAGACAAATTATAAAAGTTCGGTCAGAAAACTGTTACAACGATGGTAATCTAATATAACAAGTGTTGCTGAAGCTTTTAATAAAACCTATGAAAAGTTAACAAACTGACCAACTTTGGTTAGATCGGCATTGGTGTGTGGAAGCTGTAATGGTAAATATGTAGGCAGATTCTTTTCGTAACTCATTGAATGGGTTAAGATTCAATTTGAGGAAGAAGTGAAGCCGTATTATAAGGGCCGATAATGAAATTTCTACACAAATGTTTCTATGAACTTTAATTAGATTTGGATTAGGGATTTTAATGTTGTACTTGAGTCAAGTACAAACATAAAATTAATTCAAAGAAAATTGTATACATTTGAACTCGAAAACCCAGAAATGGCTACAGAACAATGGAAAACTCACAAGGTTCCATCAATATTTGGTGCGAATTTCTCAATCAATATCAAGATATGGGCGGCCGAGTAAATAAGTATGCCAGAATATTGAAAAGAATATGGTAGATATTACGATGCCTGCCTACAACAGAAACAAAGAATTGGTGAAAGAAAATTTAATGGGTCTGCAAGTGCAAGCCAGTTGGCCATAGGCATTTCTACTTGGCATAACTTTCTATACCAGTTCGTGTACATATAGCAATTGAAGTCATTTTTTAAGCTTTTTAACTAACAATAGTAGTTTAAGGCTGGATTTGGCTAAAGCCGATAATGAAAAGCAAAAGGAAAAAGTTTGAAACATATTTAGTAAAGAAAATAGCGTTTCTGATCTGATTTTCGGTTATATTCGGCTTAGAATAGAATTAAAAAAATACTAAGACATGTTATAGTTAATTCTAAATTCTATTTGATAAGAAATATATATGTACTCCATACATACATAAGTATATGTACGAAAATAAAATAGCAATTTGAATGCTTAGGTCAAGTCTATCATAAACTTTGGAGCTGATAAAAATGCAGTAGCATTCACAATTTGAAGTAAAGAATAAGACTAAAAAGATAAGCTAAATATTTATGAAAAAAGAGCGAAATTTCTGTTTCTTTTTTCTACGTGGCCAGAAATTAATTTATTATTATTTTTAAGTATAAAAAAATCATTAAAATAAATTTTAAAATAAGAGAAATTTCCGTAATACATTAATTTGAAGAAAAAAAAATTGTTAATAATAATAGAAAATATATTTGAATGGATGGGAACGACCAACCCGTATATTTTTATTAAAAAATTGTTATCAGCAGTTTTTCTGTGTCATTGACAACACAAAAAATTAAATGCAAAAATTGCGCACGTGGTAAAAAATTAGGAACACAATTTAAATTAAACAGCAGCGCTTGAACTCAAAAAATGTGCATTTCTACTTAATCTTAATTGGAAACATTTTTTTGTACGAGTATGAATTTTTATATATTTTAACTACATTCACAAAATGTATATTAATGCACATATTTTTATTTCAATAGCATATTTAAGCAAAAGTTTTCAATTATTACAAACGTAAATAATTAGAGAGCATCTTTTACATCGTTGTCGACGACAAGCAATTTAAATATTTTATGATATTCCACTTTCCAAAAGAAGAAAACAACATAATAGGTAGAAATTTTTCTCTAACAGCGTTACCAAGTATTTATGACTAACAATCGAGATAGGAAAATTAATCTTTAAAATGGGATATTTGGTGAACTGCTGTTCCTATACAAAAAAAAATCAGTACACAGGTGTCAAAAACTTATTTAAGCATTACAAACATATTTTTAAGCATTAGAATTCTATAGTGCCCCTGTAGTTAAGTTTTAGAAATGTATACAAAAAAAATCATTCAACTTTGACATTTAAAAAGCAAACCTTTGATAAAGTAAAACTACACAACTGAAAACAAAAACAATATTTTATACCACCATGCTTATGTTACTACATAAGAAGGCAAATAAAAGAAATTCATTACAATGAAGTAATATATAAAACAGCAAAGTGTCACGTTGTGATTGGCTAAGGAGAAAAATTTGTAGAAAACAAGTTTTGTTACGTTTGGCGGTACTTCTTCAAATTTTGCTACTGGCACACTGCTCACTTTTGGCATAAACAAAATATATACTGTATCTAGAAGATATGAAATAGTATTATGTACAAAGACGTAAATTCTCTAATTTTTCATGAACAATTTGTGAATCACCAATTTGTGTAGAATATAGAATTTATAGAAATATAAAACAATGGAGAATATTATAATACCAACAAAGTATAAATTAATTTTAATTAATACTATTTAAATTAATATCTTAACATTTTTCGGACCTTTATAAAAACAATTTGCAACACTGTATAAGAAACATACACTGGCTGGCAAATCAAGCAAATTGTCAAGTGGAGAGTTGTTAAAAAGAAAGAAGAAAAAAAAACTGTAGGAGAAACAAGATTTTGAGCAAAGGAAGGAAAAATTGAGGAGGTGGGAGCTATTTTTCTTTTTTTGCAATATGCATAAAATTATAATTTACAATATTAGAGTTTGACAATATAATATAATAAAATAATTTACAAAATACAAAAAAAAACAAGCCCCAAAAAAGCATGCAGCAAATCGTGTGCCAAAAGCGAAAACGACACGTCACAAGAACTATTCGTGTGTAGAGATCTAAAGAAGCAGAGTGAACGGGAACAGGGAAGCCGGTAGAGCGAAAAAGATAAAAGGGGAGCCAGCAATGAGTGCAAAGTAAAAATGTTAATTTCAAAATTGTAGAAATAGAAAAGATAAAGAACGCAACGGAGAAAAAAGATTTGCATTTCTATAGATAAAACAGAATTAGAAAATAACTAAAACGGAAAAGAAAATAATACAATGCGCAGAGAAAAAACCGACACGCATACAATTTTTTAAAATGTTAAAAATTTCATTGCATCAAGCTCTAGCAAATATTTCCGCTATTTTAACAAATTCACACGGTTTTTTTTTTTTTTTGGAGACTGACATTTAATTTATATTATTTTCCCCCTGAATTGAACTTTTACATACAATATGTGAATTAAAATGATTCATCTTCCGTGAATTGTTAAGCAACAAATAATTAATAAATTAAACGAAACATGCAAATATTTACAAATATTAAGTCTAGGTACTTACAGAATTCCACCAAGACAAATTCGTTATCTGTAATGGCAGACTTGAAATTATCTGTGGTTAAAACTAAAACTCCATCTTCTGTTTTAATTTCTTCAGCAGCATGCACACTAGCGGCGGCCACCAAAAGCAGCGAACAAAATAAAAATTTCATTGTTTCTGTTTTATTTTTAAAATTTTTCTATATAAATTTATTTCGCTGCAACCCAATCCCAAAAAAAATCAAACGAAGTCAACGCGTTGAGAGCTTAAAGTGAAATGAAACCCGAATGAAATTCTGCGTTCCAGCACAATGTTGGAAAAAAGAAATGGAGAGCTACTTTTTTCTTGTCGGTTTTCGTGTGTTGATTGTCTTTCCTGTGTCGTTGCACTTTTCTTCTCGCAGGGTTGTAAATGCGTTCAGTTCACGTATTTGTTATATTATAATGTGCAATAATATTCAAATATTATTTTTGGACTTCAACGTTTTTTAATTTCTATATTGTATTTTAACAAGTTGGCACAATTTATACACGAAAGTGTAGTGACGGTGATGAAATGTTTTATACAATTGCAACAATGGTGTTATTGTACACGTTTCATTTTCGGGTTGGTTGAACAAACAGTGTTGAAGAGCGTGTAATGCAAGGCGAATTTGTATAAGTTGATAGTAGCAGTATAACAAAATTCAAAGAGCTTTCTTGTTACGGCCATAATGGCTTACTTTACTTACTTTTAATGGCACAACAGCCCATGGAGGGCCTAGGCCGAACTTTTCACATCCACTCGTGTTGTGCGTGTTATATTTGCACATGAAATTAAGGGACCTACAGTTTAATGCCGAATCCGAACGGCGAAGTCGAAAGCTTTTTCATAGGCAATTTTTAATCTTGTAGGTTTTCCATTGCCTGCCAAGAGGTGGTGCCGTGTAGAAAAATTATTTTTTCTACTTTTCGATTTTGACCTAGCCGAGATCCGAGATCCGAACCCCGGACACTCTGCGTAGCAGTCCAACGCACTACCACCATCAGCATACCTTTTTGTACTTTTGCCATTTAATCTGAAAGATTAAAACTAAAAAAAAAGTCCTGTGGTATAATCGAAAAATATTGGATAAGAAAATACAGGTAAAAACCGAGTGGTCGTTGTGGCGTAGTAGTAATACGTTGGACTGCTACGCAGAGTGTCCGGCGTTCGTATCTCGGCACAGGCAAAATAAAAAAGTAGAAATAATAATAACGGCACCACTTCCTGGTAGGCAATGGCAAACCTACAAGAGTAAAAATTGTTATGAAAAGCTTTTTAATTCGCCGTTCGGATTCGGCATTAAGCTGTAGGTCCCTTCCATTCATGTACAAATATAACACGCACAACACGAGTGGATGCGAAAAGCTTGGCCTAAGCCCTCCATGGGCTGTTGTGCCATTAAAAGTAAGTAAATAAAGTAAGGTAGAAACCGAGCAAAGTTAACGCTAATGTAATTTGGCCGTGAACTGAAAATATAGTACATTATTTTTTCATTTCAGAATAAAGTCAAGCGTGTAAAATGGTCATTTACATTATAAATAAAATCAGCAGAATGAGTGCTCTATCGAATACCTAGGATCTTGTCCTTGAAATCTACTTACACTACGTTTCGATTGGAAATAAATTTCAGAACATGTGTATACATTTTCTTCCCTTTCACAATACACATTTATTACTTGTTCGGTCCAATTTGCAGAACTTAATTTTACAATAGATAAATCCTCTCTAAACCTCAATTACACAATACAAAATACAAACGCAAATACAAAAATTAAAAAACTAGCCCCACAAAATACAATCGCCAAATTACGTCGACCACATGTAATAATATGTGTTCTGCCATTGCGGAATGTAATCGCGCAGCGGTCGGGCAATCATCTTAACGATGGGTATGTTTTGCGCAACAAAGTTGAGCACTCGATCCAGGCGTGACTGTGTGAAGCTCTCGTAGAATGGTGATCGCATAAGATATAGAAATAAATTCATGCATCGATGTGACATTTCCAACCTCTGTTCTTTGGTCATCAAATGGCGATTCTTTTGATAAAGTCGTATGCTCATAAGATCCATCAATAATGCCACAACATACTGATTCCAGCGTTTCTCCCCAAACACCCCCATAGTAGCTAAGTGTATCAATGGCTTAGCTATATACAAATACTCGGCTTGTAACAGAGCCATTGGTACGATCGATCGTTTCCCATTCTCCGCATCACAAAGCGATTTAAAATCCCGAAAATGTAGTGGTGGGGCACCTTCAACTTTACGCACTACACGCCCTGAACGCTTCAACTGGAAGGTATAACCATTTTCTTCGAACGTTGTATTTCTTTGAATACCAGTGGAAGCTGTTGGTACAGCACCGCCTGCAGCCGCTGCCTTCTGTTGTTTTATAAGCAAACGTCGATTTAGGCTGGGCATTACCGGTGATGTGATTATCTGCTCAGTGGCATATTTTAATAAGAAAAAACGTCCTGCAGCTTTAACCAATTGCATGAATGTAATGAATAGCCATCTACATTTTGTGCCGAAGACACGTTTTGCTGATATCTCTATGAATACCTCACAATATTCTAAACTGGTCAATATGACCTTTAGTCGGTAGACAAAGTTTTGCCTTTTTATATGTGCTGGGTGTATTGCCACTATTTTAGCCTCTTCTGCCCTAATGCCACACGTTTGATCAATGATGCGATCATTGTATAACATGAGCATATTGGACAGCGAATATATTAACTCGGAAAATACATTGGATTCGGATATCCGTCCTAGGGAAAAGTGGGAAAGTTTTCAATGAGCGGTAATCGCATTCGACTATTGAAAATTCCATATTTACCTGCTATAAAATAGGAAACCAATTTTGTTGTTGATTCCACGTCGCAAACTGTTTCAGGATTGGCAGCAACCCAAGCCTCGTAAGACTTAATTATACTTTTTAATTTATCCATTTGCAATTTCGCCTTTTTCGTATAATCTTTGTCCTTTTCCTTACTTTTCACTAACCATATCGAAAATTTATTTCCGAATCTGTTGCGACTTTCGTAAAGTGCAATAAACTCGCAACGTTGCACAGATATGTAGCAGTAGATTTCGAAACGGCTTAAACTATTTGGTAGAAACAGTTTGACAGCTGGAACTAAAATTATGGAGCAGTGAACAGATCGGTGTAGCTGTAGCAGGCAGTATTTACTGTTCAGTATTTAAGTTCAATTTGTACTGAAAATAACACTACGGAGCAGAATTTGTAGCAAATACAAATGTAGAGGTTGCAGTTGCAACTTTAACTTTTGAGCGTCGACACAAGCAAGAATGGTGGACTTTTACTTACTTTTAATGGCACAACAGCCCATGGAGGGCCTAGGCTCAGCTTTTGCATCCACTCATGTTGTGCGTGTTATATTTGTAAATGAATGGAAGAAACCTACAGTTTAATGCCGAACCCAAACAGAAGTGAAAAGCTTTTCATAGGCAATGTTTTACTCTTGTAGGTTTGCCATTGCCTGCCAAGAGGTGGTGCCGTGTAGAAAAATTATTTTTTCTACTATTTTATTTTGTCTGTGCCGAGATTCGAACTCGAACCCCGGACACTCAGCGTAGCAGTCCAACGCACTACCACCACGCCACAGCGATCATAATGGCAGTATAATTAAAATGTCAAAGTCAGCTCACGAAAGTAGTAGTAAAACAAGTACAAAAAACAATATTTCTTTTTGCGACCACAAAATCATCTTTTCGCATAATGGAAGGAGGGGAGCGTGTTGCCAGTAACACCACCTTATTTAATTCTCCTTGATGTAATATTTTCCTGTTTATTGGGAATCGAAAATTGTAAAGGAATCTGATTAGAGAAGCTATTTACCCTGTACCCGCACCGGGTTGATAAACGGGTTCGGTTTCAAATCTTTTCAAAAGAATTTTAAACGAAAATTACCAAATAAAATTAACCAAAAATGTACAAAATGGAGAAAAATCATAAAATATTTGAGAAATGTTTTAACATTACAATACCACCTCGGTCAAGACAGACCACTGCAACAAAAAAACACACTGATGAGGTAGGGTCACCTCTAACCCTACCTCGTGCTACAGTTGTCTGGCATCCTACTTTTTGTCACTAGAACATGTGATCACATTTTAAAGTCGAGAGATCGGTCGATGAATTGTGTCCCATATACAATACCCTCTAGAATACTCCAAAGTCAACTTGCTGTTTCTAATATCTATATTTTAATAATGTTGTTTCAAAATAAGGGTCGGTAACCTGCAATAATTGGCCTTTTTCAAGGACAATGGGAAAAAGTTTACTCTTTGACAATTCAAAATTTATAAATAAAATTAATTAATAATGTTTTATAAATTCCTTAGTACTTTATATGGTAAGCAATTTAGTTTCAAAAAAATAGCGAGGACTATTTTTGCCAAGGCTCTGATTAAGGAACAATGTGACACCAAAAGTCGTGTGCATACTTTTAGGATTGAGATAAATTACGCGAATCATTTCAGTTTTACTCTCAACGTAAAAAAATTTCCGAACGTGCTATAAGAAGCTTCACTTCAAAAGGGACTGAAAATATTGCATGTTCTTTTCAAGAGTACACAGTTTGTAACGTGATATAAGGGTTTGTATAAAATCTGATTGTTGGTGCACGGCTCCAAACTGTTGACTAACGAAGGTAACAACTTGTAAATAATAAAAAAAAATACATATTATGTCTTTTATTAAAGTTAATATCGCTCGTTTGCTGCAAGACTGTCATAAATAAAAAAATAAAAACTCTTTAGAGTTAATTATACATAACTGTTATTTAGTGCTTTATCTTGTATAGTCATAACGGTATCTTATGAACTCTTGACGTGAGAAGAGTATTTGTCGTTATCAATTGTATGGTAAATTGAAAAGTTTAAATGGGTTTTTCTCAGAATTTATGTTTCTTGAGCTATGGCGGTCTTGCAACAAACAAGTGATATGTGTGTGCATATCTATGTAATAAATAAATTATATATTATATTTTGTAAAGTTGTATAAACTTTTAATATTGATTTTAATTTGTATCACATGAATAATGAATGGTATAATGTAATTATGTAAATAAGAGCAGATGCGAAAAAAGCAGTTGTACAAATAACAAATAGACTTATTATTTATAAAGCTGTAGAGTTCAGCTACTTTTAAACGTATGAATTTTAGAAATTTCTTTGTTCCTAGCTGTTTCCGTATTCTTCAAATCGTTTATCTTTTACTTGATATATGCATAACTCACATTAGTATAGCAAATTATTTTATATACATAATAAATCAACTTTATTTTTAGTTAAACAAAAACAACATGGTAAATTAAAGTTAAATTTTTGTATAAAAGCATACATATATAAAAAATACTTTCATATACATAATATCATGTATATTTAAAAACTGCGAGATTAATACGAAGAGTAAATATCAATTATTGCAAAACAAATGCATATTAGGATTAGTCAATCCTTTCGTGAGAACAATTTAATTATTAATTAACAAATATCCTTCATTTCCTCCCTCACCTGACGTACACATTCTTCAATAATTTTAAAAATAGCTTCAGCTGTTTTTGCTGAACTAAATGGTTTATCAATAGGAGGTACGTGTATAAACAAACTCCGATTACTATTCATATCCAATGATTTGATGTAAATATAACCACATAGATAGTTTCCCACATTATGTGATGTTGTTGCTATTATCAAATTCTCATCCACAGCATCAGTGACAGTGGTGCTTGCGGTAGATGTAATAGGTTCACATTTGCAAGTCTCAACAACGCTGGCCACAATTTTATCAACATTTAAACGACATTTTAGTACATTATTGGCAACACCATCGCGACAATTTCTCAGGTAAGCAGAAGCTTTAGGTAAACGTTTCTGGGCGTAATCTGGACGACAAAATTTATGATTGTATGCCAATTTTTCTACTCGTATACAATTTGAATGGCCATGCACACCACAATGTATGACAAGCTGCAATTAAGAACCAGAAATAATTATTCGTTGTGTGCTAAATATTTAATATACAAATCCAATCAAAGAAACCATTTGATTACCAAAAAGAATGACATCATATCGTCATTCACCCACACCACACACACACACTTACTTCTGGGTTTCGTGCCCATATTTCATCGACTGCTTTATCCACTGCTTCATACTCAACTGCAATCATTTGCTTCTCCAGTACAAATTCGGTTTCATTGTAATATAACGCATCAGGCAGTAGCCTTACTGCTTCCCAGCTCGCATTAACATCTTCATGACCTATAAACGGTCCAAAACCAGTGACAATAATTAATTTTTTGTCTACCGATTTTTCTGAAGCTTCTTCAAGCTCCTCTGTTCGTAGCTGAAGTTGCTCCATCTTGTTGAAATGATCTTTATCTTGTAATTGCACTTAAGAATATTGTTACAATATTATTTTTAATCTACAGAATAATTCCGATAGCTGTTATTGCTTTATTGTTGTTATCTTGCTAGAAATATACTTTAATTATCTTCAATTACGTAAACAATATGATCAGTGTTGCCAGAAATTTTTAAAAATTGCACTGAACAGGCAAAAAAAAAACAGCAACCGAATTAAAAAAAAGTTTGTGAACACAAAAAAAAAAAGTAAACTTTTTTTGTAAGCTAACAAAAACATTAAGGTTGTATTTGTTATAAACATAAAGATGTAAATTCACCTAAATGTAGGAAGGACGTGACTGATTGATATTTTAGAAGTTCATATTTAGAAGTTTAATACTTCAAATATTGAAGTTTAGTTCTTTAGAATCGTTTTTATATTTACGAGGGGATAAAAGATGATCGTGTCAAAACGGAAATTGTCACGGAAATGAAAGGAAGCGCCCTCTATTAATCTAGTTATGAGGTTATGTATATATGTATGTACATACACATAAATGAAGGGGCAGCACATATGCATCCACTATGCTCCCTCTACAAGCGATGTAGGAGCCCTATATCCCTCTATCCATTGATAGAGGGTGCTGATTCACGTATGATTCAATCTCAATTGATACAGGACGCTGCCCATTAGTTTATGGTAAAATTTTAGTTTTTGGTAAATTACGTTTCAAACAAAAATCTTTAAAATTCCTAGAACTAAAAGAATGAGACAGTTTAGACTGAAAAACAAAAAAAATGCGAGGCACAAACAAATGGCGATTGTGTTACGATAAAATCTGCAGCAAAAACTGCTGCTGTGAGACAGCGTTAATGTAGACTGCGGCGCAAAATGAAGGCCCAACAAATTTCAGATTCTGCTATCGTGAAAAAACCCAAAAACCAGCACCGAGAGATAGCGAGAGTGTAGACTTCGCAGAACATAATTCAAATTTCATTGACAAACAACTCGTATAGAATAATGCGAAGAAACAGCATGAATGGCAAATAAGTTCATTAAAGCCAATAATTGCATCAACACAAATCTCATTATGTCCCGACGAACTTCCTCAGACTATACAGCATCAGCCAGTCATTGAAGTGACCGAATTCCCAGCTTCTCAACGAAAGAGGAGGACAGAAGATTTACTTGAAAATTTTCCTGAAAATGTTTCCTCCGTGGAATAAAATCAACTCGCATCAGCACAACAAAACATAGACGAGATTTGCCAAGTTTTTAGTCAACTTTATAAAATTCGTCAGTTCTCAGACCGGCAAGTGGCAAAATTTCCACATACTGAGATCAAACAACCTGAATATTTTGATGATGATGATGATGATTATTCTAATGACGGTAATGGTAATGATGATGATGGTAAGATTATAATTATAACGATGTAGCAAATAAATTCGCATGCTTTGAGTTTGAATATTTTGATGGTGATGATGATCAAAATGAAGTTATCCAGATGTAACACACCTGGGATCAGAGAATCATCAAAGTACAATGCTTATAGTTTGAAAAATCATCTCATCGTTAAAAATTCCTTCGGCCAAGCCTGTAATGTCTGCGATAGACTCTGGTTTGTACATGTTTACTAAAACTTACTTGAAAACCCAAAACGTAAACGTTCTGAAGAAGTAAACTTCTGTAGGGCGTCCCACTGACGCAAACAATGTTTTTATATTTGAGTTTGTATGATAGGTATCATTTGTAGTTCTCACCGAAGACAACAACGTATCACACCGAGTACAAGAAAAAAAACTAATACATTTCAATTCCAATGTTCTATTTTAATTGAGAAAAAATCTGCGCAAGTGCATGAATGTATAGGCGAGTCCATAAAAGGACTGTTTGCGCCAATGTAAACAGCCACTATGTGAATGAAAAGTATGTTTCGGATTCGGCTTGAATTAATAATAAGTCGGAAAGCTAAGTTCGGACGTAGCCGTACTCTGTAGACCCAACACACTCTTTTTGCATTCAGCGGTAGGTCAAATATTTGTGGTTTTTGCGTCAATTATTTTTTTATCAGCTTGACTAACTGTACCAAATTTTGTGTAGAAATAGGCCTAATTATTGCCCAATAATGATAATTTTCCCATCAGTTAAGTTATTTAAATCGTGTATATCAAATTTGGTTCAATTTGGTTCACCATCTACTTTGATATTGCCCTTTGAATATCTCATGCCCAATGTTGAAAATTTTAAGAACACTTCATAAAAATTTTAGACTATTTCAATAATGTATTTGCATTTTTAATCAATTCGGATTAGAATTCTCTTCATTTGTATTGTTGGTACCACGCCCGATTAACCGAATATGGGCGAAATTGGGTGAATATAAAGCTATTTCTCTCGAAAAAATTCTGTTGTCATAGAAAGCCGAATTTTTTATATTCTGTTTTATAGCGATTTCTTTTCTCGAAAGAAATTTTAAATCTTTTCTGCCCTCTTTGCTAGTTGCACCACACTTAAATAGAAAGTATTCTTATGCTCTGGTTATAAGTAACGTGAAGTAATGAAATGGCACTTAATATTCTGTTGTACGCAAAAGTAATAGAATCAGTTATAAAAGCCGTAACGTGTAACGTGAGGTGAAGTAACTATCTGTAAATAGTAGATTTCTTCGTTATGTTACATAACTTTGAGAGATTTTACTCACTCTCACAGCGAACACGATATACTGTGTGAAATGTACGCCGATCATTCAGGGTGTCAAAGAGATATTCTACAAAAAAGAACAAATATGTATGTAAAATAGAAGGAAAACATGCAAACCTGTACATCATTATTTTGATACGCAGAAAAGCAAAGTTGCGAATGTTTTTGGTTTTTAAAAGTGAATATTAAATATATTATTCATAAAACTATTGAAGAAAAACCTTATTATTTTCATAATTTTTCAACTATATTATTAATTTCACGCTCCATATTAATAAAATAGTTTAAAGTTTTTTGGTATACCATTCAGTGTTGCCGTTGCAAACAATATAGTATTAAAAAAAACTGAATTTCGACAAAAAGCAACTCTGTAACGAACTCCAATGTAACCACTACACCGAGCACGAGAGTGAAATATGATGTGTTCGTCGAACAGCGAACATCAATATAACCAGCACATTACTAATTTACTCTTTTTTGCTTTGCAAGCAAAAATATGAAAAAGATTATTTTTGTTGTATGTAGCGGGATGTTGTACATGGTAAATTGACTTATTACTTCACTGTACTTCACCTCACATCCATTATAACCAGAGCATTATGAAGAGAAACATAATGGCTGCGGCACTGCTTCATTGTGCAAATTGCTGGTGCAATTTCACATGTATTTTCATATGCAACAGAATAAAAAATGATATTACACAATTTGCTTGTTTATGTCCTTTTCTTTGAAAATGAAATAAATAAACAAGTGTTTCATTAAAAATTTTTGTTTTCTATCACTATAAAATAAATAATGTGTGGAAATTGTAAAGAATAGAATTATTAATTTTGTTGTTGCCGTGTTCATTCTGTTCGATCTTGTACTTATGGTGCAATGACATTGTCGCAGCCATTATGTTTGTACGTTCGGGCAGAAAAAATGTGAAATTTCTTGAGAGAAAATAAAATGCTATTAATTAGAGTATAGATCTTATTATAAAAACTTAACGTAGCATAAACTACTGTTACTTTGTGTGTATCTGAATATATAAACTGAGCGTAACTTAACATAATTTGAATTTTGATTTTTATGCTATTTGTTAATGATTTTTCTCAACAGCAGCTGTTTCACTTTGATTTTGTTTTTGGAGGCGAAAAGTAAATATGTGTGTATATATTTTAATTTTGAAATATAGTTTATTTACTATTTTGGAATAATTAAGAAATAGTTCTTCCATCACTTTTCTTTATTGCAGCCACAAAAAAAGGCAAAGTAGAAGAACACTAAAACAACTAATTTGTTTGCTGCTACGCTATGCTTTCTATAATCATCATTAATTTGTTAATTACTGATATGTTACGTTAAGTTTCTATAATTATACCTTGTCTGCTTTTATACGACGCCTATATTCAGGCAGACTGACTTTTTTGTAAGCGAAGAATGAGAGCTCGGCTCGTTCTTATAAATTTAAGTTTGTATGTACATAAAAACACAACCCTGTGTGAGAGAAAACTACTCTCTTTATTTGTTCTGTTTTGTGTAGTTTTTCTTTTTCATAATTTTATTTGACAAGTGGAAGTGAAGCGTCGGCAGTGAAGTGGCGTTCAGTGATATTTCGAACTTCGCACTTTATTTTCCAATTTTTTTTAAAAGGATTTGCATTTTTTGTATGTATTTATTGACAATGGACTACGACAACTTTAATATACTATAAATACCTTCAATTCCGGTAAAAGGTTGGATTTATAAAACAGAAATTAAGAAACATTCCTTGGACGCTGCGGCTAACAGAAGAAGCCAGAGCATAGAAATTTGATAAATTTAATCGATAAATTGAATGAATTTTTAATGTAATATTTGGAAACGAAAGATAAAGAATCTGGAGATTATTCTGTGGGGAGGACAGTAATTAAGTTTTGTTTGAATGTAAGTAAAATTGGGTGCCAGTTTTCTATCACAACATTTTAATGCTATGTGGAAAATTTTTGGAAAAAGAACTTAGCTGGTGGTGTAGGTTATATCTTTAATCAGATCAAGCATGGATTTTCTATCTGGAAATCATATTCCATAAGAAAACTCCTAAACAGTAAGGTTAATAGGAAAGAAAAATCTTAGATATGTATGTAGATTATCCAGTTTTATTGTATATTTGGAATTTAGCTCTAACCCTTAATCTAACATACATATCTATATAGTTTCGTTTTTTCAACTATTGTTACTTTGATCGGAAATTAACCCATTACTGCATGTACTGCAGTAATTGGTGCTACGATATGAACCATTTTTTGTTCCATTAATTAAGAAAATACATTTATTTAAACAGTTTAATTTCTCTATATATATTTGGATTTAATGCAAATTTACACTTAAAATATTTTGTTAAAACAAATCGTTTTATTTATTCTCAACGATATGTATTAGTTTTTGTTTTATGTTAAGCCGCTGTTGCGTAGTGGTAGTGCGTTGGTCTGCTACGCAGGATGTCCGGGGTTCGAATCTCGGCACAGGCAAAATAAAAAAAAGTAGAAAAAATAATTTTTCTACACGGCACCACCTCTTGGCAGGCAATGGCAAACCTACAAGAGTAAAAATTGCTATGAAAAGCTTTTTCACTTCGCCGTTCGGATTCGGCATTAAACTGTAGGTCCCTTCCATCCATGTACAAATATAACACGCACAACATGAGTGGATGCGAAAAGCGAAAAGCTCGGCCTAGGCCCCCCATGGGCTGTTGTGCCATTAAAAGTAAAGTAAATGTTTTGTCTAAAAATCAAAAATATAAACGTAGATTTCAACTCCACTCTTATCTCCATCGATTAAAAATTTACAATTTTTAAAAACTTGAATTTGAGCAATTTAATGTTATAATGGGTTAAACTTCTTTTAATATATTCTATTCAACAAAGTTAACTAAATTATCTTAATCGTTTGATAATCATTTAGTAGCGGGTGCAACTTAAAAAGTTTTCTTTTTAAGACTTTATTGTAGCGTCATTATTTGTCGTGAATATAAATACTTACAAAGCTTTTATACTGCATTTTCCTTTCAGTAAATCGTAATAATATTTACCTTGACTGCAAAATTTTTTAATTGAATTTCTTAAAGTTTTCTATATTTGTTTTCGAATAACAATCATTAAATTATGACGCCTGTTAAGAAGATTTGCATTGAAATATTTTAATATTCCAATTCATTAATAAAGCAAAACCAATTTATTTTCCTTTGCAGTGCTTCTCACTTTCTGATACTCACCGAAAGCAGATTACGCCACAAAGTGAAAACTAGACCACACACTTGTCTTAACTCCCATATATCAACCAACAACACCACCACCATCACCACTATACAGTATTGAACTAAGACACAAGCGAACGAACAAACAAAGGAAGAGAAATGCTTTCCCGCTTACGTGACTTCATAACACGACATCGCAAGAAATTCATTGTGACTGGCGTTGTTGTGGGTGGTACATTCTTTGCCATCAAATACGCACAACATAAACTCATTGAATTCCAGGAGCGACAGGCACGAGAATTCTTTGAGAAATCTCGACGTTTGCAGCATTTCGAATCGACGGAGCGTACATGTAATCAAGTAATTATTGGCATGGGCACTGAACTTTGTCAGGCTATCATACGTGAGTGCAGCAACGATGACTTACTCGACCAACTGCGCCAGAACCCAACAAACAAGCTGGAGCTATGGGAAGAAATGAAAATAGTTGCATTCACACGTCTCACTGCACTCATATATGCCTCATCAATGTTAGTTATCGTACTCCGTATACAGTTGAATTTGCTTGGAGGTTATCTTTATCGTGACATCACAACTGAACAAAAACAAATTTCCGACGAATTGAAACAACAATATCTTTCACTCATACGTCATTTTATACACGAGGGTGGATTAAGAGCATTGGTGCGTTTGATACGCTCAAAAGTGTTAACAATTATGAAGGAATTGCCACTATCGAAAAGTTTTAAACTAGCCGATATGGAGCAATTGTTCTGGTCACTACAAATAGCCATCAATAGTGACCCAGCCGATCCTAATAGAAAAATGTCTACATATTTATTGCCTACACAAATTCCAGAATACAATACCGGTGGTCCATTACTAAAAAAAATGTATACAGAAACATTGGACCTGCTTGAAAGTGATGATTCGTCCAACGTTTGCTCGAATAATATATGTCGTGGTTTCTCGTTAGCTGTAGATGCCATCGCTGTAAGCTTAGGTGAAACAGTTTTAATATCACAAAACGCCTCGGGAGATTCAGTTGTGCAAGGTGAAACTGCTGGAACTGAACATTTAAAAGAACAGGAAAATAACAACATTATGTTAAATATAAATAATGTAGAGATTGCACTCGCCAAAGTTATACCCATTGTTAGTGGGCTAACATCGAAAGGCTTCGACAGCACGATGCGTCCTCAGAATTTGGCGACGTCACTGATAACATTTTATGTGGTGGCCGAAAAGAGCAAAGTGCTGGGTGCTAATGTTTATGAGACATTCAGCTCCTCGTAATTAATAAAAGTCATGGTTGATGTAACATGCATGTGTATAATATAAATTTTATTACATTTAAAATAACGTATTTTATATATAAGTATTGCGAAATGGTAAATATAGAACAAATAAAAAATGCTCAGTTCAGAGTCAGCATTTAATTGTATACTGTGTTTTATGTGAACTATATTTGACTATATAGTTTAATATATGAACCCGTAGGGTAAAACAGGATACATTAATGTAAAAAATACATCTGTGGAATGGTTAGAGTTTCAGCTACATATAAGTGAGGTTTCTTAATAATAAAAACTTAAATCAAATTTCATTTGAAACGTTTTCTCTACAATAGACTAATTGGTTATCCATTAATATTTATTGCTTATGAATCAAAACAACAAACCTTTTCCTTAGTGACAAATTATGTACCAAGTATGTGTATGTATTTAGTTTCTTTCTTCAATTTGAATAAATATATTTTAAATAGGATAATATTTCAAATCGAGCAAATTGGATGCATTTTTATTATTTGGTATTTAGAGTTTTTATGGTTTATTGTATTTATTTTTAATACATACCGGAAAAGTCTACAATAAGGTCAATTCGTATGCAGTATTATATGACGATTATACGATTTAAATTTTAGGTATAGAGAAAAAATAAAGTGAATTTTGTAAATATCCTCGAATATAGAAAACCAAATAACATGTCGCACACTTCGAGTATCTACTTAACTAATAAATAATTTAAAGGATATTTGGTACCCAAAAGAACTTGAATCATAATAATGCTACTTTTGAGTAGTACGAATAGGGGTGCAACGAAGAGGAATTCTAATTTTAATTGAAAAAGGAAATGGTTTATCAACTGTCATTTCTAGAAAAGCTACAAAAACGTGCATTTCATTAAAGGATAACAGACACATACACACCTATGTATGGAAGTATATGTACACAGAGTAAACAATAAAACGTTCAGAGAGAAAAAAGTTGTAAGCAATGCCATATGAGAGAGAGATTTGTGTGTATGCTTAAAAAGCGGAGCAGGAAAAGTCACCCTCACAGCATATACAAACTGGTGCATCTGTGTACTTCCATGTAGACTGCTCTCAAAATTGTATGGAGTACGAAGAGAATTATAGCAGAATATCTGAATATAATTATACAAAATAATATACTATAATTGTTTACTATTTATTATATACATCTATTTATTATTATACATTTTGGAGATAAAGCTCTCATTTGTGCGTTTTTTCTCTCCATAATTATTTTGACGTCTCTGAAAGATGCGTGCATTCTTTGAGCTTTATTGCAAATGTGTATAAAGGATATTCAAAGTACGACGCCGTTATGTCTCTCACATTGAAATATAAAAAAAAAACATCGCATTAATATTTGTTACTCACACAGCTGATGGGAGGACTTTTATTGTTTTTCGTTTGGCGTTTTTCCATCACTTGAAGAGCAGAAAAAATCAGTAGCAAAGTTACGTGAAAACTCGCCACAACGCGAAAAGCGACACACAGGAAAAAATACGGATATAATTTATTTTTGCACTTCTAATATGTTGTCCTTTTCTCTATATTAAATAAAATACATTTAATATTGTTCAATATTTTTTCAACAACAAAAAAAGCAAAACTTATTTTGTAAGTTCTAATTTATTATTGAACAAGCAATCAAAGTGCAAAACCAATATACATAATTATAATGGAAGTGTAATAAGTGATAAAAGCACACCACATTTCATAATCGTTTACACGAAAAAGACCTCAAATGATAAGTCAATTTCAGATTTTAACCTAAGTACATATGTACATACATTTGTATGTATGTGTGTGTATCGATTAACAAAATTAGTTGTTCTTGTTAGCAAAAAAAAAAAAAAAAACTTGGAAATACAGAAAAGAAAGTCTTGTCGCGTGTGTGGTACTCTGATCCCCACATGCTCCCAAGGAAATAACCCCAAACTCATACAAATGTGCACTATAAACTTGTACATGCATATGGTTGTATATATGAACATATATATGTATAAAAGTAAATACTAAACTTCTGATGTACAAATGAACGTCAGAATTTGTATGAGGATTTGGTTAAATGCTTTTCGTTTATAAAATTTACTCCCAACAAAAACATATAATTAGGTGCTTTAATATACTACGTAAAAGTTCAATAGATAGGTTGGCAGATAAATAATTCGTGAGTAAATTTTTGTGTATTATTTATAATTAAAATTTGGTTGTTTATCTACTCTCACATTCTCTATTTTGTAAATATTTATTATACTCGTACATAGCCAATACAGAAATGAACAACAGATACATATTGTATACATTAACTTTTTCTCTATTGTTTTCTTCCATGTAGTTGCTTATTTTTTACTAAATAAAAGCTTGTGTACTTATTGTACTTAATGTTTTTATGTAAAATTTCTTCAAGTCCTACAAAACAAAAACCAAAAGAAAAAAATAGTGTCACAGTTAAAATTGAAGACACCAACAACAATGCAAAGACAACAAGCAACTGAAGTAACTGAAAAAGTAATACTTAATTGAGAAAATTACAATTGGAACGGGGAACTAATTGAAATGTATCAAGTATACTTAAAGGATTATTTGTTGTTGTTTTGTATTTGTCGAGTTGAGTTGTTGATGCACTCACATGCACGAAGTCAAGCACTTTAACGTAAAAATGGTTAACATTGCATTAAACTTATAAAATGAATGAAAAGAAAATTAGTAAGTGTCTCCCATTTTTCTTTTTATATAAATTCTCATGTATGTAAGTAGCATGCATGCATAAACACAGCCATCCACCCACTCATCCATTCACCAACACACTGAAAAGTGTTTGTATGACAAGGCGAGAAATACAACAAGGTAACTTTGTGGTGTATGTGTGTGTGAGGGAGAGGGCTAAAAAACGAACAACACAGTGCCATTATTATTATTATTATTATTATTATTATTATTATTATTATTATTATTATTAGGGAGCGTTTGTTGTATTTGTTTTGTAAATTATTTTACTGTAAAGATTATGTAAGTACATATCTTTTTTATTTAGATTAAAATATGAACATAAAATATAGGTACATATGTATTATCATCGTGTCTTGTAGGAAACTGAAGAGTACGCTGCAATGAGAAGAACCGTTAACATTTTAAAAGAGCTCAAAGTACTAGTACATATTGTACATTGGGATGCAAGTTGGGGGAGATGGATTTTGTTAATAAACCATCATAATCTGAACCTGAACCCGAACCTGAATGAAAACTGTAGGGTTCAGAAACATTTTTGAATAAGCAAATATTCCAAGATTATTCATTGATTTCACAGTGCAACAGGAATCATAATTTCACTACAGTGTGATATGGGGGTGATTGTATCACTGGAGCTGAGTAAAATCCCATTTACGATTTATTTACGCTCCTGTGGAAATATTTTTTACCTATGTATGTAATTCTGTGGTTCAGAGGATTTTTTAAAAAATTACCAAATTAGTCACAGGACTATAATTCGTTCACTATTGATCATTGAGTCTTACGCTCGCTTCTGCAAAGTTGTTTTCAAGAGTCCAATAAACAAATTTCATGTAGAAACTGTACCGAAAAAACTGCATCTGGTCAAAGTTTATGAGTTTTTTCGTTTGCCTTTCATTTTTTCAACAGAGCTCATCGGTTGAGGATATGCGATTTTTCCGTTTGCTGTCGTCAACAAAATTATAGATAGTGTAAAAAAACCACATCCACTCCACTTGCTCAAAATCATCCATTTGCTACCAAAAATTGCCCTTTTCCGACTATAATTCGTCAGATAATTATCTGTCTGCAACAGGAAAAAACATTCTATTGTGTTACTAGCGAAGAGATATTTTCAATTAAACCCCGATCCATAAGGATCACGTCGCTCTTCTTCTTCTTACTTACTTACTTTTAATTGCACAACAGCCCATGGAGGGCCTAGGCCGAGCTTTTCGCATCCACTCATGTTGCGCGTGTTATATTTGTACATGATTGGAAGGGACCTACAGTTTAATGCCGAATCCGAACGGCGAAGTCAAAAGCTTTTCATAGGCAATTTTAACTCTTGTAGGTTTGCCATTGCCTGCCAAGAGGTGGTGCCGTGTAGAAAAATTATTTTTTCTACTTTTTGATTTTGCCTGTGCCGAGATTCGAACCTCGGACACTCTGCGTAGCAGTCCAACGCACTACCACTACGCCACAGCGACCACTCTTCTTCTTCTATAATATCATAAATTCTTGTATTGTCAAGAGCCCCTCAATAATATAGCAGCCGATTCTATGAATGAAAGAAAGTGCAGTACGGTTACATTAAAGATACTTACATAATAAGCTTCTCTCAATAACTATATCACTCAGCTCGCAATGCGCAACCAGAATACCAACAAATTTTTTTTTATATCATGAAGAAATCGTATAGTCAAATTTTTTTTACCTATTATAATAATTTATATCATGTTCTACAAAAAGTGTCATTTTTTCTCGTTTCTTCTAAAATGTGTGACCTTCAATATCATTCCTTATTATAGTTACATTGCAGAGTGTTGGATTGCCTTGGTCATGGACAAGTAAAGAGCTCTTATGTTGAGCATGAACAGAGAGTTTGATACTAACTGCGAGGTGATCTCAAACGAGCACATTGCTTGAAAGCAATATCTTGGTTAGATTGCTTACAAAAAAAATGCTAATTGCTTAAAAGTGTTGCCATATATTCTCATGGGATTACAGCCTTTGGTTCCTAGTCCAAACAGTTCTGCTCATTTATTCTCTGCATTTTAATGGTTTCCTCATACATAAGTATTAAGCTCATTAAATTAGAAAATCCCCAAAATTGCCAGAACCATCAACTACAGTTTCTTTTAAACTCGTCTGATTTGATTATTTGACAATCTTACCCTAAATATGGCCATTTTTTGTGCGTGATATTTGTGTACATGAATAGAAGGGCGAAGTGGAAAGCTTTTCTTAAGAAATTTTTACAGTTGTAGGTTTGCCATTGCCTGCCAGGAGGTGGTGGTGGCCCGTGTAGAAAAATGATTTTTTCTACTTTTTGATATTGCCTGTGCCGAGGCTTGAACCCCGGATACTCTAGCGCACTATCTACTATGCCACGGCGACCAAGTATTTTTCTTTCTTGTAATCACAAAAAAGAAATATACTTGAAATTGAATGAAAACATAAATTAAAGAAGCTTCTTCACACGAGCAAATGAAAAGCCTCCTTTAAAGACACTTTGCGCAGGCTATCAACCTGATTGTCTGGAATGAAAAATCATAAAAAAAAGTTAATTTACACATAGTACTCGTATATAGTTATACTTGTACATATAGAGGGTGGACCATTTATAGTTAGGAATTTGATTTTGGTGTAAATAAGAAACGAATAATTTTCTTCCATTTCAATGTGGTTTTTATTACTTATTCGAAAGTACAATCCTTCCGATAATTGTGGAACACTATTTCATTCAAATGACTTTCTCGGCTGGCGTTGCAGTAGTACTTAACCAATTGCTGCACCAATTTCGTCATTAAAGGCCTCAATCGTTGCTGGATGGTTAGCGTAAAACTTATCTTTAACGGCTTCCCACAAATACATAATAGTTGAACGGAGTCAAATAGCAACTGAGTGATGGCCAACGCACATCACAAAAACGGCTAATAACGTGATTTTCAAGCGTCCCACGCGAAAGATATATTGTTGCACGGCTTGTGTGACACGGCGCGCCATCTTGTTGGAACCAAATGTGGTCTAATTCCATATCTTCTAAAATAGGCCACAAATAATCAGTTATCACTGGGCGGTAGCTCACACCATTCACTGTAACGCATCTTCCTTCCTCATTTTCAAAGAAGATGCCGCCGGATTAAAAACCGAACCACGCATTGCAGAAGTACGAGAACGTATTGTTTTATCCAATAAAGATCCAGTTTCATACACACGTTTCACGAATTGACCCACAAATTGTGTGGAATGGGCATCTCCTCTATCGAATTTTGAACGTAATTTTCTTACACTTTCGGTAGAAGATTCGCCATTTTTCAAGTAAATTTTTAGTAATTTTTTTCAAGTAGTTTACATTCCAAATATTAGATGGGCCGCCCTATACTTACCTATGAATGAATGGTGAATAAAGAGCTCTTTCATCTATTCATCCTTGCCATTACTAACATCTTTCCCCATCTTTCCTTCTTTCTATCAATATGAATATGATATTAGTGCCTTAGATTAAATATAACCACTAGCTAAAGTACACGGCATATGTAGGCACTGTTTGAATACGTTAACACTCTGCATCATTCCAAAACTGATACGCAACAGTAGTAACCGGAGATACAAACCGGCCGACCTCATCTTAAAATCCTTCAGGCCACGCTACATTCTGAGAACACCACACACACACACACACACACACACACATACTCTCATATTTTATGTAGATATGTATGGTATGAGATTACATGTTTGTCTAAAGTGGAATGTGCTCTGCAGCGAAAGTGTTCCTGTTGTTTTTAAGTTTGCATGCATGTTTGAAAAATATTGTTGCAATAATATGCGTTCACATGTGTGCAACCACTTTTACTACCCTCGGGATCACTTAAGTTGACATAGTTTAATAGTACAATCTTAACACACAGAGCTTAGGATAATAATAATGTTTCTGTGAATTTCTAAAGAAATCTTTTCTTTAAAAAAGTTCTATAAGCGCCGAAGTATGAACTCATACCAAATTTAAAATAATACTTATAACAACCTTTTTTGTCATTTCTGTTCGAGTTGAAAGTACGTTTGTTATGTGCCCAAATATACGCGATTTAATGCATAAATTGGCCTAATATCTATCGAAACTAAAATATACATGTTTTGGAACTTGATAACGTTAACAGCATTTCATCAATTAATTAAACCTTATCTTTGATAAGAAACGCCTACAATTATTACTCTACATTTATAAAATGTGATATACCATACTCATTTTCGCAGTGGCGTAAGTGTTAATTGCACGGAGATATCGGCTCAATTCTCTTCACAAGTGAAAATTTAAAATAAAAAAAATATTAAAAATGTCTACATTAAATGTTGACATTAGCGCTTTCCTGGAACAATTACAGTTTAAAAATCTTTTCTTTTTATTTAAGATTATGGAGGACGGACCGGCCTACTGCTCCTTTTGTTTGTTTAATGACTATCCGCCACTGCCTTAGACTTACTGATTTGTCATTATCTGAATGAGTAATAAAATTTTGTATTTATAACTCTAAAAAACTTGCAGTTGGAGTATTTATATTGCTATTTAAAGGGAAAAATAAAGTTCATTGAAGGAGTGAAAAATCGAAAAACAACAACTTTTTTATAATATATTGACTGTCAATAGCAAACTTCTAAGAGTAAAAATTGTTTAAGAAAAGCTTTTCACTTTGTTATTCGAATTCGGCATTAAACTGTAGGTTTACAAATATAACTTCGGGTACAAATATAACTTCCACCTCATGCGTGGTTGCGAAAAGCAAGGCCTAGGCCCTTTATAGGCTGTTGTGCAATTATTAAGAAATCAACTAAAATTTAATAATAATTATTATTTATTTTAACTGGATTGTAGTTATCTAAATGTGAAATAAAATAAATAATTGGTAGATAAATGGAATACTGACTCTCTGTATCTTGGGAATAATACAGGCTACAATTATGGAGTTTGCTACAGTGACGCATGGTCATCAATGGGGGAGATTTGACAACCGGTTAACCGAAACCGATTTTAAAACCATAACAAAAATAAACTGTACTGTTAATAATGGTCCGTTATGTACAGCTATGTTAGGTATATTAAATGACTCAGTTTATATATTAATAACATAGTTGAATAGATACTGCCATAACCCAAGTTTGTTGACATAAGACAATAGCAGATTTATTTATTAAGCATAGTATAAAGTAACTGGCATTGCTCTAAAGCAGTGCAGTTAACCGTTTAATAACAATTATTTTTTTTTTTAATTCAACTCGACAGCTAGGGTGTATCCCTATCCAGAACATTGTATTGATTGCAAGGGAGATTGATAGGTGGGAGAAAGAAGGAGGGAGAATGAGATTGGGAATGCAATCACAGAACACCGTTAAAGAGATAGACAGCCATTGTGACAAGTGTTATGCCTTTACCACAATGAACTTCAGTTTATCAGTGTTGACTATGACCGCATGTAGTGCCAAAGAAAGGGATAGGGAGGATAAGAAAAATGTACCGTTGCCTGCCAAGAGGTGATGCTGTGTAGAGAAATGTCTTTTTTTTTGCTTTTTACTTTTGATTTTTCCTGTGGCGAGATTCGAACCCTGGACACTCTGCGTAGCAGTCCAACGCACTACCACTACACCACAGCGACCATATACTTACATACCTCGTATTTCTACACATAAACATACTTAATAATTTTTTTTTCAAAAATTGTTTTAAAAATTGATTAAAATGAAATGTAAATATAACTTTCATTTTTGTATTCCAATTTTGCCCATTTCTGAACTTAACGTCTTCTTGAATTTGAGGATTGTCGATACCAAGTTTGTTGCAATTGCTGGGCTAGGCTATTGTCGACTCCACCCACTTATCATTTATACATATATTCTTATATGTTCATACCTACGACGCCTAATTGTCTTCTTTAATATTCGGGCTAAGACTTTAAAGCTACGGCTTGGCTTTAAAGCCAATTTATTTACAATAACATTAAGATTCTTTATTGTAAAAAATACCACATCTATATATTTTTGATACGAGTAAAACTATTATACACTTAGTCTATACTGTTTCTACATAGTTTATACGGACTATGAATATAAAGTAATGGCATTTTCAACCCAATTATTTAACATTTCGATTTTTTATTTCAAAAAAAAGGCACCAAAGCTATAGATTTTTGATGCGACTAAACTATTTTTACGGCACCACCTCTTGGCAGGCAATGTCAAACCTACGAGAGTAAAAATTGCTATGAAAAGCTTTCCACTTCGCCGTTCGGATTCGGCATTAAACTGTAGAACCCTCCCATTCATGTACAAATATAACACGCACAACATGAGTGAATGCGAAAAGCCATTAAAAGTAAAGTAAGTAAACTATTTTTAACCCATAGTTTATAGAGTTTCAAGTCAATAATATTTGTGAATATTATTATAATTTTCCTTTTCATATATAAGTACTTTGAAAATTGTCCCTAAATTTACTTATAATTTTATTTATTTTCGTATCGAAGACATGCCGAATTTGCAATTTTATAACCAGCTTATAGATATATACTCGTAGATATACGATGTGAGGTAGGAGGTGCTTTGGATTACTAAATGTTTATAAAGTAAAGAACACAGACCTGCTATGGACACAAAAAGCACATACATTTTAGGATTTCTGTAAGTATTATTTCCACCAAGGTGTGCATACATTTTAAATAGAGGATATAAAAAGTCTCATCGATATCGGGTGTGAGGTGCGAATTAATCGCAAGTAAATATCGCAAGAATCACATATCATGGCTTATTGAGCAGATGTACTAATACCGGGAGAATTGCAAGAAGTTATTAAAAACTCTTGTAGTATTTATAAGCGTCGACTCTATCAATACTTGATACCATCTGTTCATTTAAACATTTATGCACTGCAGAATAAGTTCTTTGTTCTAACAGATTACACGAGTCATACAAATTAGTGGTAGCTAACATCATATCACACATTGTATGTCTTATAGTCTCACCTCTTAAGTGTAGGGTATAAAAAGAAATGTGTTTTTAGTAAACAAAGTTAGCCGAAAAAAACTACGTATATGAGAAATATGTACATATAAATTTATCATTTATCTACAAATATACGTTAACACATATTGTGTGTGTAATCGTTCAATCGTTATTGCACAAAGCGACAAGTCACCGTCAATTCACCAGTCGTTATACTGTTTTCCGTGTTTCAACTACATACGAGTACTAAATAAAATATTTCAATGCTAGTATAAAAACAAAACCTAAGCGAAAAAATTAAGTGTTTATGGCTTGGTGTAATTTGAAAATCGCATTGATAGACTACGTAAACGAGACGAATTGTGTTCTGAACCATCTTCATCATTGGTTTTTAATCATTGTTTTTTTCTACGTACTCGCAAAATATGTAAAGTATATATCGTTATCTTAATTTTAAGAAAAGGGAACAAAAAGTCATATTTAAAATATCCAGAAAATTATAAAAATAATAAATAGTTTAACAGAATGTGGTGGTGCCATGGTGGTGTTTTTACAATATTTACCAATTTTGTTTATAAACCCGTTAGGTTGTTGTAAGATTTTCGGTAGGGTTACATATAGTATGTTTTCAGCATTTAACAACAATTCTATTTTGGATATTAACGTGTGGCAATCAGTTTGGAAATCCCGAAGCGATTAACGTAACTATTAAAAAATCATTGTACATAATGTTTTATACAAATGTTTGTATATTTATTTTTACTACCATATATATTATATTTTGAGTTAAAAATATATAGTATGCAACATGCTTTCATGATTGATAAAAATCATTCTACATACATTAAATGATTGTATGTACACATATGAATGAATATATAAATTTTTTGCATGAAATATTTTTGAGTGCTGATGATATACAAATACATAAATACACTGGCGGTCACGAAAACCGCACCACCTCAAAATAACATGAAAATACGAAAATAAAGATTTTTTTGTTTGGGAATATTTATATTTTTTTAAATATGATTATGATTTTAAAATTATGCAAAGTGTAAGAAGGGAAAAATACAACGGAGATTAACAACGTATAATTTTTGACAAAAACTTAGATACAAGAAATTTTGTTTTCCCCCCAATTTTGAAGAAAACGTTATTTATTTTTATAATACTCAAAACTAAACAGTATCTATTAGTCTTTAAAGTGGTTTTCAGGAACTAACATCAAGCTACATAAAAAATATATATATCAGTAGCATGTTGTTCCTCCTTTAGCACGTATTACAGCCATTTTCCTTGACGGCATCGAATCAACCAAAATTTGTAGGTTATCTTTGGTAATAACTTCATACCAAACTTTATTTAATGCTAAATTTACCGATTTTGCACGGTGGCAAGGCGCAGAATCGTGCTGGAAAATTGCGTTCATACTGCAAGATAAATGCTCTTCAGGAGCTGTTACTAAGTTTTCCTTTATGATTTGCCCATATTTTTCAGCATTCATAGTTTCTTCTAAAAAGTACAAAGGACCACGTACGTAGTAGGAAAAGCATCCCCAAGTCATCTGGCTCTGTGGGAATTTCACTGTTTTTACAAAACCGTTTTCTTTATAACGTTTACCATTGGATCGGTGCACGTACGGCTAATTATCGGCGCATAGCAGGTTAAATTTGCTTTTATCAGACCAGATGACATTTCGCCACTGCTCCAGTGTCCAGTTTTTAACCCAAGCTAGGCGCGCTTTTCTCATTTTTTCAGTCAACAATCGCTTTTTTTTCAGGACGCCTTCCATATAAACCAGCTTCTCGCAGTTTCTTGCGTACAGTTTCAACACCAATATTTACGCAATGATAGGTTTCTAGCTCGGCGCGAATAGTTACTGCACTTTTAAATCGATCCTTCGTGCTAATATTTTTTATAAGGCTATTAATTTTGGTACTGGTTGCACGTTTAGAACCAGATCCTCTTTTCCTCTCCAGGGACTCCAAAGTAATCTTTTTTTTTAAACGGACAATTGTGGAATGTGAGCAACCCACTCCTTTTTCTTTTCCTAGGCCTTAAGTACAATGGGCTACATAGCCTGAGTGTTTGAGGAACTGTCCTGCACTCGTAGGTCAGGTTCTCGGCCTTCTTCACATCCATCCATTCAACCCAGTTTTTCAGAATTTTTCCGGTAGAAAAGTCCTTGGTTCATTAATGTAAGTAAAGCGGCTTTTTTGTCATGTGTCAGCTGCTTACATTTTGCACTCATTACTGCACTTATTTCACAAAAAACCCTTCTACGATAAAAAAAAGCACTAGAATAACTAGTTTCTGTTGTCAACACATTTGGGATAATTCAAACCGGGAAATCCCCTTTATCGTAGCAAGGAAAAATAAGTAAATTACCCAAATTTTTACATATTAAAAAAGTGTTGCCAGTGGTGCGGTTTTCATGACCGCCAGTGTGCGTAAATCTGTATATGGGAATATAAATATGTATTAAAATTAACCATTAGTAATTCCAATTCAGTCTAATTTTGAAACATATCGCTCGTTTTCTGCAAGACTGTCATAAATATTTGTATTTTATCTGTATTCTGTATATTATATTATATTATATAAGTATATTATCTGTATATTTGTATTTGTCGTTATTAATGAAAATTTTAAAAGCGTTTTCATCAAAAATGTTTGAGTTATGACAGCGTTGCAGCAAAGAGCAAAAAAAAGAGCGATATGTACATATGTATGTGCAGAGTACCTTCTCGTAAACAGATTTTATAATTTTATTGTTTTTCTCGTTTTATATTTTATTTTCCAGTCAAGAAGTTCATCGAAGAATAACAATTTATTATTTTATAATTGCAGTGAAATGATTGCGGAATATTGAGAGTCTACATTTGGAAAACCAGAAAGGTGGATGAAGGACTAAATGTATATTGACTGAGATTGTCTGACTAATCGACTGACAACTCTACACATCACCAAAATATGCGACGCCCAAAAATATCTTTTAAGAAATATTTTTATTTCACATTGATATGTGCGCTTGTATTGATATTTGGATTCAATTTAAGGTTAGTTAGAAAAAATTGTATTATTGTGTTTCATTGTGTTACTGATAACAACAGCAGTAGGATAAGGTAGACATTTAAATTACGGAAATAATATAAACTAATGAACGTACTTAATAATTAAATAATATCAATCTTTTTGAAATAAATTTATGTAGATTAGACCTCTTCGGATTAGATTACTTTAGTTGTAACAGTTTTTAAATGTTTGAATGTGAGTTTTTAGTTCCAAATTCATGCTTTCGAGGTACGCAAATTATACTTAAGAATATATGTGCGCTAGTTGTTCTTTTTTTAGGGGCCCAACAACCTATGACGTGCCCAGTTCAAGGTTTCGGCTGCATTGTGGGAATGTTAGGAACTTGCAGTGTTTTGCCAAATTCGAACGAGGAAGTGAAAATTTCTACTTAAGCAATTTTCACTCTGAGTAAACCCAGTTTAAAATTTTAATATCGGGCAGCCTGCTTACCAGTTCAGCTCACACCAACTACTTACGATTCGACGATCCATTTGATTCCTCTCACTCTTAATATATGTAGTATTTCTATTCTAAATTATAGTTTTGATCAAACAATTTGGTTGAGGGAGTTTTCTATATTTAGTATTTTTTATAAAGTGTAAAGTAATTACAAAAAATACAATAAATAAAAAAATATGTGTGTTTTAGAGAATCACGATTTGAAGCAAACATTTTCTATCATATCTGACATATAGACATGAATACTATTGTTTTCGTGATTTGAGTCTTTTTTCTTTTGTTTCAATTGCCTGTGCTTTTATTCTGAGTGGCTATTATATTGACCGCAGTAGTGGGCGTGGCTCCTAATCATACAAATAGTTTGAAATAAAAAGTTTCTTAAATTACGGACATTTTGAGGGCAAGATTAGATAATTGATTAATAACAAAGTCGAACAGAAAGTGGCACTACTTTTCTCGTTTTTTCAAGGCAACTTAAAATCAATATACGCATTATATTTTTACTTCTATTTAATAAATTCAAAACGTAATCTTTGGTTCATTAAATTATTTTTTTATAGTAAATCCCAAGGCCCAAGGCCTTATGATTCAAAGTAAACAGAGTAGTTGCAATTATCGCGTTCAGAAGACGTAAAAGTTGCGCCCCTGCTCAGTCACTGCTACCTGAGTGTATGTTTTTAGTCACTGTTTGTTTTTAATTCAAAAGCTTTTATCTTTGTTGTTTTTATTATTATTTAAAGAAAAACATATGTTCGTCTTTGTAGGGAACGCGAGGTATGGAAATCAAAAAGTGCACAGCAATCACAAACACAACAACAGCAATCGCAAATACATCTAAATTCCAAAGCACTAGACGATGATGAAAATATCGTCAATGATGCAGAAGAAGGAAACATCAGTACCGAAAGAAGACATCACCATCACCATAAGCAGCAAAATCATAATGTGAATGATTTCATTTCAGTACCAACAACAATTCCAACAAATTCCATACAACAAGAGAATATAGATAATGGAAATATCAATGCTGATGATATTGATTCCAAAGAATCTGATCAGCAGCAACAACAGCATGCTTCGCAAATAACCGAGCCAACAATGAAATCCTGGTTCTTTAAAAATGGGGAATATTTTCCAGCACCCGCTGCTCTTGTGCCGCGAAAAGGGCGTAAAGGAGGTGGAAGCGGTCGGAAGAAATTCAGTTCGCAGGGTGCTAAATTATTTCCCTATCAGAGTCCGCACAGTGATCGTATCATAAATCAATTGATGTTTGTCCCTCATAATTATGAGGAAATACGTGAGAGTGGTAAACTGAAAACGATATTGCTGTTCAATGGTTTGGGTCCTTGGAACGTTAAGCATGGTAAGATATTTTCGAATGTACCACACAAATCCTGTACACACAATTCTAATTATCTATTTATACATTATATTTCTTTTCAAAAAGGCCGCGAAGTCTTCCTTAAATCAAAATGTCCCGTCGATACTTGCGAAATAACAGCGAATCGAGATCTAGCTATTACTGCTGATATGATACTCTACAAAGATCACTTCCTACCAACGGGTATACGTAGACCGGTAAATTCAAAACAAATTTCTATGCTTTACTATCTGGAATGTCCCTACCATACACAAAATGTGAAGGTGCCTGATGCAATTAATTGGACTGCAACATATAGGTGCATGTTTTAAGTAGTACTAAGTACTTCAATTAAAGTACTTATTTCCATCATTCATATGTTCTTCTTTTAAATAGACGTGACAGTGATATCGTAGCGCCTTACGAGAAATGGGAATACTACGATACAAATGTGCGCCAAATGGAACAAGATCGTAATTTTGCATTAAATAAAACCAAGAAAGTTGCTTGGTTTGTATCAAATTGTGGTGCACGAAATGGACGTTTACAATTCGCACATGAGCTACAAAAATTCATTGAAGTAAGTACATGGTAGGTGAGACTTTGAATAGAGGTTTTGCGGAACTGTCTAATCGAAATGAATTTTTTGTAAAAGACCTTTACATTTTCGGGATTAGAGCTGGGTAGGAATCATTACTTTAGGAATTATGTAAATTACGCTGCATTACAAATTAAGAAGAGTTGTGATTGTTAATCGGTTGCTTTAGAGCCATGTTAAAGAAATTGATTACTTTTCCAATTCCATAGAATAATTGAAATTGTAATTTTTATTTTCACAATTCCATTACAAAGAATTGTAAATTGTAATTGAAATTTTCATATTCCTCAATTCCTTTACCACAGATTCCTTTTATCAAAGGAATTGAAAACATGGTTCTGATTGAATTTACCCACCTCTGATCGGTAAATTGTGTTCGCTTAAGACTAAAGATAAGTACATACTTATTAGGATTAAAAGCTATTCTATTTGAATCTCTTGTTTTAAAGAACTTCCGCATTCGTAATTCAAAAACAACTATTTCATCATAACTTCGATTCAAACCTCTTACTTGTATCCACTAGGTTGACATATATGGCGCTTGTGGCAATTATAAGTGTTCACGTACCACTGCTGATAAATGTTTCGACATACTCGATCATGAGTACAAATTTTATCTCGCTTTCGAGAACTCCAATTGTAAAGACTACATCACCGAGAAATTCTTTGTGAATGCATTAAATCGCAATGTTCTGCCGATTGTGATGGGTGCACGCCCTGAAGACTATGAAGTGAGTGCGCCACATCGTTCATACATACACGTCGATGAATTTGCCTCGGCCAAAGAGTTGGCCGAATATCTGACGATATTGGATAGAGATGATGAATTGTATAATTCATATTTCAAATGGAAGGGTACCGGTGAATTTATTAATACATATTATTGGTGTCGTGTCTGTGCAGCGCTGCACGATGAAGAATCTTTACGGAAGCCACGTTGGTATCCAGACGTGAATGATTGGTGGCGTGGCGCTGGAGTATGTACGAACGGGTCATGGCGTAATTTCAAAGCGCGCAAAGATATAATTGTCGATTAGTTGGTATAATGATAAAAGTATTCAAATTACTTGGTTGATGACTTGGACGTGGAAAAGCAATTGTAGTCGTTGTTGTTAAAATTTAATTTTAAGGCTTTAGATGTTTCTAGGCTAGACACACAACCAGTTTTTTAGTTTAGTGTATAAATCTTAAAAGGCAAGAAATTGATGTTGTAAGCTCATGTTTTAGCGCCTACAACTTCTAAATACTTAACAACACATAGTGTACGAGTATGTTTGTGTGTTTGAGAGTGAAGGATAGAAGAACGAAAATCAAGTAATATAGTCTGACAACACTGTCGCAAAGTTAAGAACGCACATGAGAAAACATAGTTGAGGCTAACTAATAATGCTTTCGTTTTAAGTTTTTTTTTTTGCAATTGTAAATAGTTGAATTCTTAGTTGGCTAAAAATATAATTTCAAAAGAAACCAATTTGTGCAAAGGCTCGTTAAAACCAGCTATGGCTTATCTATTCCTCGATGCAACAGGGAAGAAAATTTTTATTTTTATATTAACTGCTATTCTGACAATGATAAAACTACCAGCTTGATTTGTTTGACATTCCTATGTACTTATAAGTAAATGGAATATCGATTCAAGATTCTGTATACACAAAATTGCTTCAACGAATACGAAGTTTTAGCAAATCGAGTTGATTATTTACTTATATTATGTACTTAACGTTATATTTGCTAAACTTAAATTTAAAAAAAAAAAATAAATTATAATTCATTTCTATTATTAATTAATTTATATGAATTTTTTGGCATTAACCATTCAAGAATAGAGAACGATATTTACAGCTTTCCAAATACTACACTGAAAAACTCATAACCCTCCGCCACACATTCAAACTTACTTATTTACATATGTACCTATATTTTGTACACCATCTAATATTTATTATGTATAAAAATGCGTATGAAAACTTTCAGTTGCCATCGAAATTTTACTTATAAGAGCAGATACACATGTACGAGTAAATGAGCGTAGCCATAAGTTGCAATCTCGTTCACTGGCAACTTCTAAGCTCACAGTGAAGTTTTATCATGCTTTCTTTTCAATTGTGTTTTATTTTCTGGCAAAATTCTTTAATAGAACTTCAATTAAAACTAAGCTTACTTATTCAAGTAACGCCAGTGAATCATGTTCAAAATTATATAAAAAATTAAATTTTATATTTAAAAACCCATATGTAATTTTGTTTTTATATAGAAAAAAATATAAAGTTTTTGTAAAAGTTTTATAACAAACATAACCGAACAGAAAAAAGAACCGCAAAACATTTATACAAATGCATACAAATGCATATGAATATAATTTTGTACTTATAAAAGTCATGCGTACATACATTCCATAAAAGTTAAAGTAAAGCTGTTAATAACTTTATACTTATGAGAACATTAACTCTTAATAGCAATAATAATTATTTTAGTTGTACATATAAATTTTAAGAAAAATCACCTTTGATTGTCTCGAAATTAAGTTATATACATACATATATACATACATACTCGTATGCATACACTCTATATCCAAGATATATTTTTATTTAAAACTACATGCATTCTATATTTATAAGTGTTTTAAGTAATTTCCAAAAGAATATGTTTCGATTTAATTGAAGTTTTCTATGTAATCAAGGGACACATTAACATATCATTAACAAAAGTGTCAATGTCGAGCACAGCGTCAATATTGAAACACGTGAATATTTATGTACTAGTTCTCAAAAGAATTAAAAATTCAATATTTGTTAAAGTTACTCTCCAGACACATAACCGCACATAATAAGTTTTTATCGCTACCTTTATTTGCGAAAGCCCTAACATCAAATTCTCCAAAATCGAATTTTTAATGGATTCTGATTAAGGGGACTTACCCTTTTCTTTCTACCAAACACTTTGGGAGTCATACACCGACAATTTACGCCTCTGTACTTTTAGTTCATATTAGTTAGTGCACGTAGTATCAAAATTTGAGAACATTAGATACTCCAACTATTAAAGTTTCAACATGTTTTTTGCTTCTCCTGTAAAATTTGAACAATGCTTGTTAAGGCTTTAGCAAATGATGGCATGTTTGTTATGTTATTTCGCCTAAAGTTTTGGATATAGGGCATTTATTTTATATTTATTTAGTCTTATTTAACGCAAACAATCGTAACATAAATTCCTATTTTCTTTAATGTGTGTATTATTTAAAATACGTACAAATATATTATATTTAATAATATTTTTATTATTACTCAGAAGTGGGATTCAAAAAATATAAACTCGTAACTGCATCGTAAACCGTATAAACTTATAAAATCGTAAGTAAACTTAAGAATTTCACACAAAATTTAACAAGTTTATTTAAAACATCTATGAGGCAATTATAAGTTTATAAAAAAAAAAATCCCTCTAATGTGTAATTCTCGTATATAAAGGATGTATTAATTTTTAAAGACAAAACATGATTTTCATATTTTCTATGTATTTGCTTTATTATTTTTTACTGTGATACTTAAACCAAAAAAAAAAAAAAAAAAACCAAAAAAAAAGCGAGTAAAAACAATATAAAAACCAACAATAAAACTATAAAATTACAACAGTTTATAATTTATTTTTCTTCAAAGGTAGATTGCTTTAAAACAGTTTATTCGCAAGTAAGTTGTGGCAAATGGAACCAGAAGATTGTGCTGTGTATCAAAGTTTTGCATATTTTTCTAAAAAGCATGAAATTTTCATGAGTGTAAATTTAAATATGATTTATTTACTTTATCATCATCAATTTCTTCCCCAATGTAATACGGTTTTTATAAATTTTTATATATGTACTCGTACAATAAGATTAGTGCAGACTTGAATAAGTTCGTGAGCCGCATATGTAATATCCCATGCTAATGCTAAATTATTGTCTTAATTGCCTACTAATAATTTTGGAAAAAAGAGAAATTTTTGAAATTATTTGTATAAATTATTCCTTAATTACCGGATAGTGTTGTTGTAATAACCAGGGTTCATAAATTTGAGCACGAAAAAACGTATTTTAAACGCTTAAATTATAAAATATGCATGAAAAACTTCACAGCGCCTTGGCAAATTTTGGGTAATACATAAATTCTCGAATTCTCAACTTTTCCAATTAAATTCAGTTTATTTATGTACTTACTAACAAAACAAAAATGAGGAGCACACCTAATTGAAGATGTCTTCCATATTTTTGTTTATTCAGTTTGTAAGCTGCTTAAACACAGAAGTTCATTTAAGTAAATTATAGTTTTTCCTACCTGACCTTAAAAATATGCTCTACTTTTGGACGACAACAAAAAATTAAAAATACATAAATACTTTAAAAAAAAAACACACACACATTTTAGTTTTAGGTCTTTTGATAAAAATATTTTTTATAGTAAATTTCATTTCAAGCATACTTACTTCAAAACATCGCTAAAGAAGTTTTACTTCAACAAAAAAAATAAAAATAGTTGTGGAAAGTTTTAGAAAATATATATTAGTAGAAAAGGAATAAAGAAAAATAATAGTACTTACTTTACTTACTTTTAATGGCACAACAGCCCATGAAGGGGCTAGGCCGAGCTTTTCGCTTTTCGCATCCACTCATGTTGGCGTGTTATATTTGTACATGAATAGAAGGGACCTACAGTTTAAGGCCGAATCCGAACGGCGAAATGAAAAGCTTTTCATAGGCAAGGTTTTCAAGGTTTGCCATCGCCTGCCAAGAGGTGGTGCCGTGTAGATAAATAATGATTTATAATTTTTATGATTTTGTTTGTGCCGAGATTCGCACCCCGAACACTCTGCGTAGCAGTCCAACGCATTACCACTACACCACAGCGACCACAAATAATAGTACTTTACTACTTAATAATAGTACTTAAGTAGAAGAGTAGTAGGAAAGTAATAGAAGAGTAAATAAAATAGGATGGTCGATGGGGCGTAGTTGGTAGTGCGGTGGCCTGCTACGCAGAGTGAGCGGGGTTCGAGTCCTAGGCACAGGTAAAAATCAAATAGCAGAAAAACCATTTTTCTACACTGAATTACTTTTTGGCGGCAATGGCAAACCTCCAAGAGTAACATTTGCCTTTTGTAGGTCTCTTCCATTCGTGTACAAATAAGTACAACACGCACAACATGAATGAATGCGAGAAGTTCGGCCTAGACATTTCATGCGCTGTTGTGCCATTAAAAGAAAGGAATAGTAAATTTGCCTTCTGCTGCACGAAAACCACATCAATATCAGCCATCACTATGTAGTAGAAAATTGTAGTAGAAAAAGGAGTAACAAAAGTAGTAACAAGAGATACTAGTAGAAAAATAGTAGAAAATAATAGTAAAAAATAGTGATATAGGTAGTAGGAAAGTACCAGAAAATAGTAGTAGAAATACTACAGGGTGTTTTTTTTTTAGAAGTGTGGTTTTCAAGAGGAAATAAAACGCATATAATTTAATGTTATGGCCAAGAATTTAGGTTTATTATAAAGATAAAAATTTACCATTATGTTTTAAAAACGATTTCGGGCAAGTCACGCAGGTTCGAATAAATTCCAGCCGAGAGGCACAATTTCGACCACTTTTTGCAGCAATTGGGGCCGTATGTCAGTAATAACGCTCCGAATATTCTCTTCCAAAGCGTCAATCGTCTTGGGCTTATCTGCGTAGACAAGCGACTTCACATAACCCCACAAAAAACAAAAAATATTCCAGCTGTGTTAAATCGCACGATCTTGGAGGCCACGCCACAGGCCCACGACGCGAGATAATGCGCTCACCAAAAGTTTCTTTCAATAAATTGATAGTGTTTCGTTGGCTGTATACTTAGCATGTAGCGTCATCTTGTTGGAGCCAAAGGTCGTCCACATCAACATCCTCCAATTCAGGCACGAAAAAGTCATTAATCATAGCCCTATCGAGTTCCCCACTGACTGTAACATTATGACCGGCTTCATCTTTGAAGAAATATTGACCAATGATTCCCTCTGCCCATAGAGCACACCAAACAGTGACTTTTTGAAAATGTAACGGCGTCTCAACAATGGCTTGTGGATTATCATCACTCCGAATGCGACAATTTTGCTTATTAACGTACCCAACGTATTCAACCAAAAGTGAGCTTCATCGCTGAACAAAATTTTCTTGTGAAAATCGGGATCGGTGGCCATCTCGTTTTGGGCCCATTCACCGAACGATTTGCAAACGTTGTTCAGAAGTAAGTCTATTCATTATGAAATGGCAAACCAAACTGAGTATAAATCAAGTGACAGCTGTCAAAAAGACCAAAGTATTGCCAGATTGAAAACCACCCTTCTAAAAAAACACCCTTTAGTGGCGAATAATTAAATTCACTCCCTGCTGCATGAAAACCAACCATCTCCAACAAAGTGTGGAAATTCACTGAACCAATTAACAATCGCTAAATTAGTTTCACTGCAAAAAGATTACCCTAAAAGTATACTGAATTTTTATTATTATTCTACTTCATACCAGATCTTGGTATAATACCGTAAATGATTCCTGAGATATCCTACAATAAATATTCAAGTTACATATGAGATGTGCCACATTCCCTTTTCCGATCCCACCGATATATTTCTTGTAACATGGCATTGTTAGCTAACGTCCTTGTATCAAATCTAAGTTCTAACAAGCGCAACTATTTTTATGTACGCCATATTTGAATTATCTTTCGCACAGCGAACTGCCTCTGTAACTTCAACTGGTCAATGATAGAACGAAATTCATTGAAATGGGCCAAACTAAATGCATAATTGCCTTAAATATACAAAATAGCAAGAAAAGTAGAGATATATCCAACATAAGCTTTTTCAAACAAAAGCTTTAATTTATGAGCCCTAGTAATAACTATCAGAAAACTTAATATCGTTTCACATTACGACCTAAAATATTTATGAGCACATCATTAGAGAAATAACAAGTTAGAATTGCTGACTTTGATCGTTTTCAGAAATAATTAAATCTTTTGAGAATGTACTAGTGGTTTGAAACCGGTGTCATAGTGATACAAAAATATATCAAAAACTCAATTTAACTTAAGGTTATGGGCCTTAGTAGAATTTTTTACCTATGATCCTAGTAACTTTGTTATCTTATCCTAAAAACATTTCTAGGTGCACACAGATGACTGCAATTATTCTGATTTATTCTAATTTATTTCCTGATCCTCGTGGTAGCCGTGGCGTAGTTGGTAGTGTGCTGGACTGCCATAGTTCGAAACTCGGCACAGTCAAATTTCAAAAATAGGAATAAATGCAAATTTTTGTAAACGGGACCATCTCTTAACAGGCAATGGCAAGCCTACAAGAGTAAAAATTGCCTAAAGCTAAAGCGTTACACTTCGCCATTCGGATTCGGCATAAATTTGTAGGTCACTTCCATTCATGTACAAATATAAACACGTGCAACATTAGGGGAAAGGCGAGAGAGAAGCTCGGCCTAGGACCTTCATGGGCTGTTGTGCTATTAAAAGAGGAATAAGATCCTCGTACTTACATCCCCCAGGACCAACAAAATTTTCCTATTGCTTACAAAATTTCCAAAATATGATAGTAAGTAATAATACATACATACATACATATGTATTATAGCGATACGTATATCATAAGCATCTAGATGAGTCTTACACACGATAACATTATTAGTATCTAAAAATGCATAATAATTACTAAATACCGACCAACTGGGACTTTCCTGTGGGGTTGCTACAAGAGAGACCCACATTCATACATATATACCTAGTCCTGCCATAAGTTCTGTTACAATTTGAATATTTGTAAAAATTAAAGAAACGAGTTTTTTGAATGTGTTGTAATATTTATTTTGTTACTAAATTATAGTGTTTCTGAAAATCAACATCTTATTCAAAATGGTCGCCTCTCGCTTTAATGCACGCCTTTAGACGATCAGGCCATTAGGCTATAGCGGCACGTATGGTTTCGATGGGTATTGATGACGCTGCTGTATAAGAGCTTTCTTAAGACTCTCCAAATTTCGGTGGCGAAATTTGGAGAAATATGGCGAACTTTGCAGGCCACACCCTCTAGCTCTGACCACAACTTGTAATCAAGGGGATTCAAATCTGGGCTTCCCGAGGGCCAATCTTCAGCACTAATAAAGTCTGGAATATTCTGACGTAGCCACTCTTGAGTTGTTTAGGCTTTGTGTGCCGGTGCAGAGTCTTGTTGAAAGACCCAGTGCTCTCCATTAAAGAAGGGTTACTGTCAAGTATTTCACCACGCCTTCCAATACATCTTATTGTTACACTTTTGCTCCAGTTTTAACGCCCTTTTCGCAAAAATGCAAGGAACTGACGCCTTTATGGAATACTCCCCACCAGACCATAACGGATTTTGGATGATGACCTCTCTGCACCCTTGGCACAATAAATTTAACTTCTTCAGATGTTCTCGCATAGATTTTGTCGTTTTGCTTATTAAAAACTTCCTCATCCGTAAAAATGATATTTTCATGACCGTGTCTTGCGTGCCACTGCAAAAGCTTCTTACATCTTTCCAATCGTATTTGTTTTAGCCGTGGAGTTAAAAGATGGCCTGTGCACCTACGAAAGGCCTTCATGTGGAGGTCATCACAGATAAGTCGTGACATGGATCTGGAAGACATATTCATTTCTCTAGCCATGATCTTTTGCTTTCTTAAGGGATTTCGGCGAATCCGCTCCCGCACAGCTTTTATGGCTCCACTCGTACGAACAACGCGAGGTCGACCACTTCTCAGCCTGTCTTCCACTTGAGACGATTCCAAGAAACGATAGATGGTACGATAACCAAATATTTTCGATATTTCGAGTTTTTTTGGTATTAAGACAGCTCGGGGTCTATGTCTGTGAGTCATCAAATCAAATCACAGAATAAGTATTTTCTAAAATATTGTGTCAATTATATTTATTTTATGTACTTACATTTTTGTGTGTTTAATCAAATAAAAATTATGGTCTTTTGTTTTCAAAATCATACTTTAGTGTAATTAGTGACATATAGAATGTAGAATTATTTCATCAATATAAGAGTAATAATAAAGTATCACAAAACAGAAAATTAAACACGGCACATTTTTAACTGCACCAATAAGTTTTTAATTGTAGTAGTATTTGTAGCAAAAATACCATTGTCGCCTGCGGCATCAACAATTTTTGCAGCAATTTTACGCTTCAAAGCTATAGCCTCAACTTTTTTGGAAAGCTAAAAAATAAATAAATCAATAAATTAAAAAAGATGGAAATAAATACGCCTACCTCATACGCGCGTTTAATAATAGGGCGTGGCATGCCTGCCAATTTCGCAGCATTAAAACCATACGACTTTGGACATGCCCCTGCTGAGTATTTATAGAGAAATGTAACCGTTTCTTGGGTGGGATCTTCAGTATCTTCATTTTCGACCATACAAGCCTAACAATATCAAAATATTCAATTTCGATGGGGCATAAAGTTTTAAGAGGAAATAGTCTACTTTAATTTACCATATGTCCGAGCGTTACACGTTCGTCCTTATTAAAGAAATCAATTAAATTATGATAATGTGTGGAGAAAAGAGTGCGACATTTTAGATCAGCCAAAAAATTAACAACCGAAGCTGCAATTGCGGTGCCATCATATGTTGCAGTGCCACGTCCTATGGAAATGAATATAATAAAAATATATTTAAAAACATATCTACTTTTGAAAATATTTGACCTTATTCTCATTTACCCAGCTCATCTAAAAGCACTAAACTGTTGACTGTAGCATGTTTCAAAATCAATGATGTTTCATTTAGTTCAACCAAGAAAGTGCTGTGCCCCGAAAGTATGTCATCTTGAGCGCCTAAACGTGTAAAAATACGATCAACCAGTGATAGTTTACAGCTTTGAGCAGGTACGTGAGAACCCTGTTTGAATTCAAATAATTTGTATCGAAACTCAATCATTTAAATATTCCATAAACACAACGTACTATCTGCGCCATAATAACCAGCAATCCCACTTGACGCATCAGCGTGCTTTTACCACCCATATTCGGTCCGGTGAGAATGGAGAGTGCAGCAATGTCATTTCTGCCCAACACTAAGCCATTAGGAATGTATGTATCAGTTTGTAGACATGGATGATAACCTTCGTCGATTTCAATAAATGGTTGCTGCCCAATTGATTGTTGTTCCAGTTCTGGAACACATACAACATGCTGATTGCGTGCATATTCCGCTAATGAGCCGAGCACATCTAAATTGGAAACACATTCGACACATTGCTTCCAAATGTTGTAGTGATTAGAGAATTTTTCAAAAATACGACGAGCCAAATCTTTGAGCACAGTATTGCGTTCATTTTCGGCATTTTGCATTTGTTTGAGGAAATTCTAAAAGAAATATAAAATTTTTCTTGATATGCGCTAAACATAAATGACAAATAATTATGTAATTACTCTTGTTTCATTAGTCGAATAACGTCGGCAAGGTTTGTTGCCTTTTCTTTGTCCTTCCAACATGTAATCTTTGCCCGCTTTGCGTGAGTTACTTTCGGGTACTTCCAACTGGAAACGTTTTTTATCTGCGCCAAAATAACTTAAACGGCAACCAAAATATTTTTCCTGCTCGGTAAGGTATTCTTTAAGAGCATCATTAATTTCGGAAATTTTTGATTGCACTTCATCGTAATCTGTATCGACACCATTTTCAGGCGCAATAACGCCATTTTTAGAAGCTGCTTCATGATCGAAAGCATTCTAGAAATGAGAAGTAAGCATACAATTACATAATTTCAAGGGAAAGCAATCAATTTGAATATCAACCTCAAAGAACTTGAGCAATTCGGACATATCTGGAAATATGCCACCGTCCGTGGGTAGTTGGGTGATACGCCTAATCAATGCTGACTCACATTCCTTAAACATTAAAGGAACCTTGGTTAAAGTTTCGAAACCCTTTAGTATGGCAATAAAATTCTGTAAATAATATTCACGTACTTTATTAGCTTAACTAAGGAAACTTATGATATATGAGCAACTTACATACCTGCAGTTTCTTTTTATTGTACTGCTTCTCCTCGAATAGTATCGCACGTCCGTCCGGATGATTATCCACAATTTGCTTATTGCCAAATAAATGAATTTGCGCCAAGTGTCGCTCAAAATCAGGCATTGGGGCAAGCAGTGCGCGCATCTCCTGCAACACTACACCATTCTGCAATAGATCACTTATTGCACGTTGACGCTCCACAATTATACTCAAATCGCAGCTGGGCGAACATATCCAATGATGTAGCAAACGTTTGCCAAATTTCGTACAACAATTATCCAATGTCGACTGCAACGAATGTTCCTCACCAGTTATACGCAAGTTAGCGAGCGTAGTCGAATCGAGTACCATATGAGAACGTGGTAAACGTGTTGGCTTTTGTGACGCATCAGTTGTCGTTGCGGTCCTCTTCTCTGCATTATCGCCATCTAACATATCGGGTGGTATGTATACATTATAACGGGCCATTGCCAATACCTTCTCTTCCAGATGACATTTATTCATGTATGCAATACATTCACCGAGCGCCTTTAATGCTAATTTATAGTTATCATTTGGTGTTAGTCCCAAATGATCAGTTTCAGCTTGCATTGTACGCAATACCAGTGGCCAATTATCACCCTCATCATCACCAGTTGATGATTTGGCATAATACTTTTCGGCAAGGTGCTTTAGTGTTTTCTCTGCAGACGACATTTGTGGCCCAGAAGTCGGCAAATACTCTTTGATTATGCCAGACAACATAGTACGAAAGATTTGTTGTGTGCGGTCGGAAAGTGAACTTTTCTCGGAGAGTACCTTAAAATTCATAAATGTTTATTAAATTAATGAGAATACAAAATTAATTGCAAAATAATGTAATAGAGCTAATAGATCGACATATTGAGTAAAATAATCGCGGATGGCAAACAAGAAAAGGATTTACAATGTTATGTAAGTAAGCATAATTAAATTTTCTTTTTATTCTTTAATGGTCCAACAGTTCATGAATAGCTAAGGTCGAAATTTTCAAATCCACTCATGTTGTGCGAATGATATTTGTACAAGAATTAAAGACCTAAGTTTTATGCCGAATCTGAACAAACCTTCTTAGTGAAAAGTGTAGGTTTGCCATTACCACCCAAGAAGTGGTTTTATTTTCTATTGCCTATCAATCCAACAAACAATCAACTCGATACGGCGACAATTAATATCAACAAAATACCATTAATATCAAGGAAACAAACTTACTAATACTGGCATATGATGTGATAGCAGGGTCAACAATCGTGAACAATTCTTATCATCATCAAATTCACCGACATAAAAGTCTCCAATCGATGTATCTATATAGCAAATTCCATATATGCTAGTACCACCTTCATTCTATAAAATGCATATAAATATAAAACATATAAATACATACAATTTGTTTACTAAAAATATATACAAGTATCTATCTCAAAGTAACAACCTTTTCGACGACAGATAACATATAGTTAGGTTGATAATTTGGAGTTATTTGGCATTGCGAGCCAAAGACCTGTGTGCCTTTATTGGAGATTTGACAAATTTCACGACGAACAACCTTATCGAATTTAGAAGCTTTTATGCGTTTACAACGTTCGGTCATCATATCAGGAGTTTCGGTTTGTTCGACGCGTGCAACCTATCATTATAATTAAAGGTAGAGTATAAGTTAATTTACTTTATTAACTATAAAATTAATTGTTTACCTTATAGCCCCGATCAACTAAAATTGAAGCCATTTTATCAAAGGAGACTTCTGGAAATCCTGAATGTGCAAATTCACCGCGCATATAAGTGAAACCCAATTCATTCACACCGACATCAGCATCCATATGATAAAATTCATAGAATTTACCGACTTTAAAGAAAAGTACACAATCGAAATTGTCCGATTTTAAAACCCACCATTGACGTACACCCTAAAATAAAAGATATTCAAGAAATTTCAAGAGAATATGAAAATGTTGGAACCCAACCGGTGACAATGAATCCAAAAAGCTGGCTGGCACATGTAGTGTACTACCATCGTAATCTGGATGATCAGGACGACGTCCTTTTTTATCCTTTATTTTATCTGGCTTTAGAAATTCCAATTTCTGATGTGGCCAAACGACTGGCTCATCTAAGGTGGAACTAGAGCATACAATTTGCTCATATTTAGCATCATTTTTCGCTAAGGATTTTGAGCTAGTTTGCGCTGTAGCCTGCATTTTTTCCAGCTTTTCCATAAATGAACCGGAACTGGAATTGCAGGTGATATCTAGTTTCGGTTTTTTCGATTTTGACTCATCGTTCTGTAAAATTAAATTTCCATTGATATTTTTGGTAGTTTCTTTAAATACTTAATAACGTACCCTTTGTCGTCTCTTTGGAATTTGATCATCTGAATCTGTTTCCGATTTGGCTCCAGACTCATTGGGGTCTGCATCAGATTTATTTTCTTCCGCATCACTTGGTTTATAATCATTATCGCAATTTTTCGATGATTTCTTAGCACTTACAACCACTTCATCGTCATCGCTGGAATCTAATATACGCTTCCTTTTCCTTTGCTTTTCTGACCCAATCATTTCATCGTCGTCCTCATCATCATTGATTTCCTTCGTAGTTCCATTGACTTCCTCCTCAATTTTTAGTTCCTCATCCAATTTTCGCTTGCTAAGCGGACGAACTTCCTCCGGTGGATCTTTAATATCTTTGCCATTTTCTACATTTTCTTTTTCCAATTGCTTTTTAGTTTCTGTCTGACCACTTGGTGTTTTTGGTATTTTCTTTTTTTCACACGCTACTGGGGAACACGCAAAATATTTAAATAGTGTATTTTTAGGCGTTCCACTACCACTAGTATTTAATTTTTTAGACATTTTTACAAATGTTTCTTTATTAAAACAATAGATCGATTTTTTACGAAGCTGTAGATAGACGACGCTTCCTTGTTGCGCCAATTTCGCTGACAATTTGTTTTGATTTGCTTTCGCAATTTGGCGGTACTTCGCAAATTGACAGATAGTGCTACCAGAAGAAATTTTGGGAATCGGCAAAAACGTTTTTGAAATTAAACGCCCATTTCATTAAAAACAAGTTATAATAAATTTTATCTGTATTCATAACCGCTATAAAAGAACACACAATCGAAGAATGAATTGAAGACGAATTAATAATTTAGAAAAAGCATAATATTAACCATTTTTTAACTATTTATAAAACAGAATGATGTTAATTTCAATCTACAAAACAGAACCTGTCTGTAAACAATTTTATTTAAAACAACTTTAGCTATTTTAAATAACCACATAACAATCTCAGTAATATTGTTTGCAACGCTGCATTTAGACCGCGCGAACGAACGAAATAATATTCATTCGTTCGGCCGGTCTAAATGGTTTAGCTTTGAGCATTGCATTCGATACAAAATGTTCAGGAACAATGTCAGGCGGTATACGCCGAACGATAGAATTTGTTCGGGATGATCGGACGGAGTTCGATCTTTTTGGCGAATAAAGTGTTGCCGCTGTTGCGTAATTGTGAAAATGAAGTGGAACAGGAATAAAAACTGGAAGAAAAGTATTGTGCAATGCTATACAAACAATGCTAATTTACTGTGTATTTAAAAAAAAGTTAAGTAATTTAAATTATTGCTTGCTAACATTATAATTTTCCATTGACACCGACACCGAGCGAACAAGATGGCTTCTGATGTTGAGTGTTGAAGCAAAGAAATACATTATTTTCAATACATTGACGCTCATTAAGTACATTAGGTAAAATTTGATGGGTAATTTAGGCGCAATCACAAATTTTTAAATTCCATCCCTTTTTCAAAGAGCTTTAAGGTGCTGCCTAAGGAGTGACCTTCCGGTATACTGAATCCATAAATGCTAGGATCCAGGACCCTCCTTTTCGTCCCGAAATGTAGTGATTGGAACTCCGGGATACCGGGATTATATTTTTAATTTTTTATCTTAAAATTAGAAGTATTACATATTGGTATTGGGTTTCATTTCAGGAAATCTCACATCATCAAACATGTTAAACTAAATAAAAAAAAATTTAAAAGTCGAAGAACAAAACTTGTAAGCAGATATTTTTAGCGGAGTTTAAATTAAATTTGTCTCTTAATTTTTTTTTAATTAACCGAATAATCTGGCATTTACTATATATACAAACATAAATAAATATTTTTTGTTATCCCTCCTTCCTTTACATTGCACTACAGCCCATGGTGGTCCTAGGCTGTGCTTTTCGTATTCACTCTTGTTGTGCGTGTTATATGTATTTGTACATGAATTGACCTTCTGGTTTATGCCGAAACCGAACAGTGAAGTGAAAAGTTTTTATTGCGCAATTTTTACTCCTGCATATTTGCCATTGCCTGCCAAAAAAGAAGAATTATTTTTCCTATTTTTTGAATTTGCTTGTGCCGATATTTTTTTATAAAATATTATTATTTCCCATAAAATACAATAGTGTAACTTCGGCAACCTTACGTCAGAAAAAACGTGTCTATTTGCTCTTCAGTTCAGAGTTTATTTCTCTAAACAATAACAATTTCATTGTTTGACAGCAAAACATTGATCATGTGATATATACTCCAAATACTCCAAATACTTTTTATATGTTTCTATTATTAAATAGCAAATAGTATCTTATTAATATTATATATTTATATACGAAATGTTTATTTATTTAGCAGTCGTCTGAGTCACCCTGTGAATTTGGTTTTTTGAACAGATGATTTTCAGCGTTGGAGTCATATCCAGCTGAGTTGTGTTAGAATTAAACTGGTAAACGTTTAGTTGACATTTTTTTTTTACTCAAAAAGGGAATTGTTGGATGACGTTATTAATTTAAAGATATTTTATCAAAAAGAATTTAATAAATAAATAAAAATGTCTCTAGCTGATGAACTTTTAGCTGACCTTGAAGAAGACAACGACATTGATTTGGATGAACTTAAAAACGTGAGTAAATTTAATTCGCAAACAATCGGTACTGGAGTGGCGTGGATAACGAGTCTTTGTTGAAACATTTACGCATAAACTTTATAGAATAGCGAAAGTTTTGTAACTTTTAAAAAACTAAGCATGAAATTTTTACAATGCTGCTAGATTGAAGAAGAGGATGAAGCCGCGCAGGCCGAAGAAATTGCTGAGAAGCTACTAAAACCCAGCGTCAATCTTATGGAAGTGGATGTAAAAGTACAATCCATACGTGAACTATGCAAATTACGCGATTCGGAACGACTACAGTATATACTAAAACAAATAGAACATTATGCCAGTCGTCAGCGTACCGCAGCCGAGATGTTAGGGAGCGTTGAGTCTGATCCAGAGTATCGTTTGATTGTTGAAGCAAATGCTATTGCTGTGGATATTGATAATGAGATTTGTAAGTTTTTGATGTGTTCTTCTTTCATTACTTACATTAAGAGATACTCTTCATGTCTTTGCAGCCATTGTACATAAATTCACAAAAGAGAAATACCAAAAACGTTTTCCCGAATTGGATTCACTGATTGTGGGTGAAATTGAATACTTATATGCTGTCAAAGAATTAGGCAATGATTTGGATCAAGTAAAAAACAATGAAAAATTGCAAGCTATACTGACACAAGCAACCATTATGATTGTTTCGGTGACAGCATCCACTACGCAAGGGTAAGCATGAAAGTTTGAAAATGAGGTATACAAATTTTTAATTAACTTGTTTTCAATTGCAGCACAAATCTGACTCCAGCCGAGAAAGCGCAAATCGATGAAGCCTGTGAGATGGCCATTGAGTTGAGTAATTTTAAATCACAAATATATGAGTATGTCGAGAGTCGCATGACCTTTATTGCACCAAACCTTTCAATGATTGTTGGTTAGTATTTGGCTTTGCTATATTGAAATAAACTAAGTCTTTATTTTTTTTATAAAAATCTTGTAGGCGCTTCGACTGCTGCTAAACTGTTGGGAATTGCTGGTGGTCTCACTAGGCTCTCCAAAATGCCTGCTTGCAATGTTCAGGTCTTGGGGTCACAGAAAAAGACATTAGCCGGGTATGTCAATTAACTTAGACGCAGCTCACTTCAGTCCTAATTATTTCTTGTTTTTTATTACAGTTTTTCAAAAACACAAATGTTGCCACATACCGGTTACGTATACTTTTCGCAAATTGTTCAGGATACAGCTCCGGTAAATGAATACAAATTCTATTTTATATTATTACACAGAAATTAATAATGGTAAGCTTAATCTTTTCAGGATTTGCGTCGTAAGGCATCTCGTTTAGTTGCAGCAAAGGCAGTGCTAGCAGCACGCGTGGACGCTTCTCATGAAAGTATTCACGGTGAAATTGGGTTGAAGTTCAAAGAGGACATTGAAAAGAAATTGGATAAGTTGCAAGAGCCACCACCGGTAAAATTCATTAAGCCACTGCCAAAACCAATTGAAGGCAGTAAAAAGAAACGCGGTGGAAAACGTGTACGTAAGATGAAAGAGCGTTATGCTTTGACTGAATTTAGAAAACAAGCCAATCGAATGAATTTCGGTGATGTAAGTTTACAAGTTTTCCTCTGCAGTATGTTCCAATATGTATGAAGTAATAATCATTTCACTTTGCTTTCACATAGATCGATGAAGATGCCTATCAGGATGACTTGGGTTATTCACGCGGGACCATTGGCAAAACTGGCACTGGACGCATACGTCTGCCACAAGTCGATGAAAAGACGAAAGTACGAATTAGCAAGACGCTGCAAAGGAATTTACAAAAGCAGCAAGTTTATGGCGGCAGCACCACGGTGAAACGTCAAATTTCTGGTACTGCATCGAGCGTAGCTTTTACACCGCTGCAAGGTTTGGAAATTGTAAATCCGCAGGCAGCTGAAAAATCACAAACTGAAATGAACGCCAAATATTTCTCAAATACGTCAGGATTTCTATCAGCTGGAAAACGTACCACCTAAGGTGGGTGGGGTGTGAGTGTAAATGTAAAAGATTTTTAGGAATTTAAATACATTTATTGTAATTTTTCTCTTTTGGTTCGACTAAAATAAAGATTACAAGTATAAAATTTTTATGCTACGCTACTATTGGCAAATAAAGCTTTTTTTCTAGAATCAAATACAAAATTTAAATACATTTAACATTTCTGTAAGTATTAATAATTGTGCAGCTTAAATACACAAAACAAATAAAAAAAATGGGCAAAAGCAATTTACAAATTAAAATGAGATTTCATAAACTTTAAATATGTTCTGTAATAGGAATGATTTTTGTGCTTTGATTCCAAAATGAAGTCGCATCTAAACAAATATTATTGAATTGTCATAAAGCAACAAAGTACAAGACATAAAAAGTATAGGAGTGGAAGCTGAGAATGATATTTTTTGATCAACAGCAGCAAGGAAGTGTGAAACACCAAAATTGTTAACTTAGTTTGCCGATTTCTAATTTGCGTTGAATCATCTCCCATGAATTGTTCAATAGTACAGCAATAATGCCAGCTACTGTAAAAACGCCACCAACAATTGAACAACAATTTGTTGCCAAGTGCCCAAAGGATCTGAAATCGAAATAAGCATATGTGTATATTATATATATATTTTTTTTTCAATGTATAAACTTACTTTCGCTTCTCCTCATATTTAACCATTAATGGTGAAAGTTCATAACTAAAAAAAATTCCAGGCATACCACGTTCCTTATCCGATAGATCTTTTCTATAACGTGTCACTGAAAATTGATTCGTTTGTATGGGCGCTTTGTTCGCTTTTACATATAGGGTAGGCACGATTTTTAAATAGTAATTGTACATTTCACTTTTTGCAGCTAAAATAAAGAAAATACAAGTAAATTTGCAAGTTAGTGATGAGCATATTAAGTTATAAATAGCATAGTCATTTTGGTGCAAATATCAGACTATGCTTTTAGGTTATTTTTAGTACATTGCTTCCGTAAATGACCATAGTTTTTTATCAAGTCTGGTTTAGGAGACTTTTCGAAAAAACTGTTTCAGAACATGGTTTTAAGGTCACATTAGTCTGGAAATTAAGCTTTTATATCTTTACATTGTAATTATATGCAAGGAATATCTGGTTTTTAATATTAACAAAATTTATATATTGGAAAATGGAAGCTATAAAATATTTGCGTTATATCGAACGGTCTTAAATATGCAAAAGAATGTCGAAAAAACTAAGACAGAGTAGGTACCTATATTCCACCGTTTGCATAAACTGGTGGAGTCTTTCTCCTGTTTACGCTCAAAGGGAAATAAATAGCTTTTGTTCTTTCACATAAAGCTTTTTCTTTAGTGTTAATATCAAATTGGTTTTTAAGCATAAATGTGTTGTCTTGCTTCTAAATTAAACTTTAATGTATAATAATAAAGGCAATTATATTACCATTTTAATCAAATTGAGTGATTTATAAATTTTAAGTGGCAACACTGCATCCGGCCTAGCGGTAAAAGAGAGACAAACACAACCAAAAACAACGAGAGATGCCGCTGCAAACAGTATGACAATTCAACTATAGGCACACACACAATAAAACAAGAGAACTGTCAAAAGTTATAATAGAAATTGATTGAGAAATTGGCGAACAAGGAGGTTGAATACAATTCTAAAGAAAAAAAAAGAATTAATCAATCGTTCAGATATACAAAATCAGATGAAAGCAACGTATTTTTTTGCTGCAGAACTAACGGCAATAAGAAAAAACAAAATTTATAATATTACAAAAAACGACCATTTTCCACGCCCGGTATAATTATTAAAAAACCGAAATGCCAATGCCCAGTGGAATTTATGGCCAACAGCAAGGCCCAACATGTTTTGATAAAATGAAAACTGGATTTACGATTGGTTTCTGTGTGGGTATGGCAAGTGGTGCACTGTTTGGTGGATTCTCAGCGCTCAGGTAAATAGAGTTCACAGTCATGTTATTAAGCGTACGATTTTGAATTAAAACTCGAGTTGCACGTTTTATTATGTAATAAAGCGGTATTTCAATGCAATCTTTTTGGTAGTATGAATTTATTTTGTTGTTTATTTTAGATACGGATTACGGGGTCGTGAACTCATCAATAATGTGGGCAAAGTAATGCTGCAAGGTGGCGGGACTTTCGGTACTTTTATGGCAATTGGTACGGGAATACGCTGTTGAACTAAGCTTAACGGGCAGCGATTAAACTTCTCTGAATGTTATTTCACATAATCTTAGTTTTGATTTATCTTGTATTGTTCTAAGTTTACGAAAATATATAATATATAAATATCGAAGAAATTTTGGCTTTTAACGATTGCTTCGTTGGCTTCTAACTGAGGGTAGTCGAATGGGTCATAACAGGCAATGTTGTAGTTTGATCTTCAAATCGAGAAATATGAGTTAGAATGATTTAGCTATTTTTAATATAAAAAAGAATTTGGAAAATCCTTTTTTTTTGAATGCAGAGCATTGTGTACAACATTGTTCTTAAATGAAAATCATACCAACTATGGGTGGATTGGAGCAATTCATGGTTCTTTCATATTCTTTCAAAGGTACAACATCCCATAAGGAGCCTAGGCCAAGCTCTGCGCATCCATTCATGTTGTGCGATTTATATTTGTGGAGTAAGGCATGAATGGAAGGGTCTAAAAGTTTAATGCCGAATACGAAAAGACGCAGTGGAAAGAGTTTCTCAGAAAATTTTTACTCTTGGAGGTTTGCCATGGCCTGTTAAGTTGTCCTATTCAGAAAAAAAATTTATTTTTTTATTTTCGAATTTTGGCTGTGCCAAGATTCGAACCAGGGACGCTGCGTAGCAGTTTACTACACTACCAACTACGGTGACCACATCATCGTTACTATTAATTAAAAAGCACATGATAAGAATTAACACTGTTTGACAGTAGAACATAATCAGGTATAAAAGTAGTTTACCATTTGTTAACTTTTTCATTAAAATTGGTACATATGTACTTAATTTGTTTTCCAATTAAATCATAATATGTTCTATAAAATACTTACTTCCATCGCTGTCCACTTTTAATCCATCCAATGGATGCGTTTTGGCAAATTCAATTTTATCGCCAAACGATAAATGATTAATTGTATGCGACAGCTTAACATCGCTGATTTGAAAGTCATGAATGTGAAATTGTCGTATGGAAAAACTATTGCCGGGTGCAATATGAAAACTGCCTGCCATCTGTAAAAACAAGCAAAACATAGGATATCACATTCAATTACTAATTACCCTGCTTGACTCACTCGATTAACTTCCAAGTGGCCCTGCACACGACAGCCCTCTTTAAAAGCGTCCGAATCCGAGCGTTTATATTGGTCCTTGCATTGATCGATTTTATCTAATTGTACATTCCATTTTTTTATACGATACGCTTCCAGAACAGTCTCACAAGTGTTACAACAACTATAAAATAGAATAGGTTTTAATTTTAAGAATATCATGGCAGAACAGAATTTTTAACATTTGTCACACTTACTGTGTACTATTTTGTTCGGCACCATAACAACTGCCGCACGTAATATTTTTATTTGAGGGCGACACTGCGACAATTTCTTTTATAGGCTCGGCCTCTTTTAATGGGTTTCCCTTCAAATCTAAACGATGTTTGAAAATATCATGATCGACGCGTAAATGTTGATCTCCTGAAGAGTCCATAGCATCTAATGACAAGTCTTGAACGAAAACAAATAGCAATTTATACAATTCATTAGCTTGTATTAATCATTATTAAATTTCACATACAACTGCATGCTAAATTGTGAACGGTTATGTCCAAATTAATGCGCAGTTTATGTCCACGTGTGGTATCAACAAAAAGTTCCTCTGTCAGATTTGGATTCAGATAAGAGAAAATTTCTAAGAATGCTAATATCAAAATAATAGCCGTGCTAATAATAGTAACTGCAATGAGTAAAACAAAGTACAAGTTAATTGATATTACAAAGTCAAAACATAACTCATAATACCGGCAGCTCCCTGTACACTTCTCACACTGAAATCTTCAAGAGTGCGCGGATAAGCATCGAGCCGTCTTAGTGTATCGGACAGTTTCATTATGGTCACTCGATGTTTGTTAATTTTTTTGCAAACAGTTTTGTTATTAATTCTATTTCTAATTATACAAATATTCTAATTTTCCATGTTAAGTCAAATTGGTAAAAAAAAAAGTGCAAGCACCACAATTGTTTTCCCTTGTTGTTGTACTCCGTTCTTGACAGTTATAAAGAAACGTCAAGACGTCACATATGCTGGCAAATATTAGCATATTTTTAACGCAAGATTGCGCTAATTGTAGTGAAGAGTTAACAACGATAAACCTCAATTTTTGATGTCAAAAAATGTATGCTGAAATTTGCGAAGGCTTTAAAGTTCTTATAAAGAATTTATTGTATTGTTAACGTTTTATTTAAAAACAATAAAATAATGTAAACATTTTATAGATTTTACATTGATAAAAAAATAGATGCACAACTGTGCGTCAACATCGTTCTATAACAAAAATATACTGAAGATATGTGTGTAGTATTTATCAAAGTTCCGGTGTAAATACTGCAGATGAATTGTATACTAAAGTTTGTATTAGTACGTTTTGGAAGTCAGCCATTACGTCTACGTGACGAAAACAACGTTCGTTGTTTTCTGTCACCAAACTGTATTAAAATTTTTTAATATTTATTTATCACAACATTTATTATACTTAATTTGATACTAATAAATATTAATAAAAATAATAAAAAATAATTTGTTGGAAAACTGAAAAAAGACTACGTTTATAATTAGTGATTTATATTAAAATGCAACAATGATATAGTAGCCTTTAAAAGAAGGGGCATGGGTGCATTTGAGTAGCACTAAACAGTACTTAATAGACTAGGAAAATAGTATGAAAGCTGCCGCGACGCCTACTTGTGCAGAAAAAATCTTCTTAAAATGCTACTTTTCTAGTTTTACGTCGTCATTCGTTCGCTTTGGTCTGATATAATAAAGGCAGCGGAAGATTTCTAAAATAGCTGCAATTCCTGTTTTGGTTTTATAAAACGCATTAAAGTAAAAAAAGGGAATTAAATCATTGAAACAAAAGAAATTACAGCAGCTGCATCGTACTTGTGAAATAATTGCTGTTTTGCTTTGGAAACAGCAACGTTTTTCGCAATTTGAGAAAAAGTTTATCAAAGGCGTAAATAGTAAAAACTATAAACAAAAGTCGATAAAAAATAGTTTTTTTTGTTTGTTTTGTTTTAATATTTCTTAAATAAAACCGTGAATTGATACATAATTTTTGGACTTAGAAAAGAAGAAAAAGGAACGAAATATCAAGTTCTTGCATAAATTTAATACGAATAAAGTCAAAGTTGCTTCTTTTATTTAATTATTAATTTCAAAAAAGACAAAGCGCAATTTAAAATATTAAAAAAAAAGAGGACAATTCGAGCAATATTAAAACACGAAAAAGTGTAAACAACAAAAGCAGTAGACGTTTTCAGTAAGAAAAATACGATGACTTCAACACCACCAAAAATGGGCGAAGATTTGCTGGGCGGTAAGTTTTTCTTTGTATAGTAAAATAATTTTTTATCTCATATATACATTAAATTCCATTGGGGGCCATTTTAAAACTATGCGCTTTTTCTGGCTTGTCTGCCATTTTCCTCAATAAACATTTGCTTTTGAGTAACAACAACAACGGGCTTTGTTTTTTTATTTTCCCCTTTCATTCTTGTTAATATTGTTTTTGTTATTCTTTGTGTTTATTTACTATTTCCCCGATGCTTTTGTTGTTGTTGTTCTATGTACCAGTGTTGCGTCAACTGAAAAATATTTTCTACCAAACGAACTTGAGAAATTTACCGAAATCCCACCAAAACTGTTTCATACAAACAAAACCTTATTTTAAAATTTTTATATCTTTAGTGTTTTATCTCTAAACAACTTCATGTAAGCAAAAAAAAAGTATATTTCGACCTTAATGGTACCTTATCCGAAGTAATTACTTCAAATCGTTGTTATCAAACTTAAAACTCGTTTTAGTTTGTTGCAGCACTCAAGTTACAAGGCTAAAATGTTTGATTTTATTTAGAATATATAAAATATTTTTAAGCTTTGTATGAAATAAATATGTTAAGTTATTTTTATCATCAAGACTTTAGATAAGAAATATATATGTGTTTTTTACAAACTAATTATTCACAAAATGGCTTAAGAATAAATTGTAATTTGTTTAAACATGGGAATATTAACATGGCAGTAGATTGGAACTCTTTGTTTAAATTACTAATTGCACTTATAATATGCGAAAGAAATACTTTTGTTTTCGGATTCATTGAGTCTGCTAAATGAGACGTACCAATCCCTGGTTAAGTATGCTGTATATACTTCTTGGTGAAAGCCATTGTTTGTGAAATGCCAAGTACCACTAAAGAACTCCTGAAATCCTTTAAAATGCGAGGCCATTTAATTTGATATGCGAAATTCTTGATTTAAGATAAAACTTTGGATTACTACATCCAAAAATTTTCATCACTGCATCACATTTAGCTCGATCAAAGAGTTTTAGGCAACTTTTATGCATAAGAAATTACAATCGAATCTGACTGAAAATGTAATAATCGGAAACAAAATTACAAAATTTGGTAGCAACACTGGAATATATGTTGTTTTTGTTTCTGTTGATTTATTGTGCGTTTTCGTTTATCGAACGATTTTTATACCGTAAAACTGTGTTAAAGTTTCTAACTTGGTACATTTGCTATTTTTCCTTTGTGTTTACGTTGTATACATACTCGTATATATATACTTTTCGATACGAAGCAAATGCGTTATAGTTAGGTGCATTTGCTTAATTGTTTTAACAGGCTCTTTACCAAACGTGAAGTGTTTTGTTTTTATAGTTTCTTCTGTTAATTCTGCGCATGTTTTCGCTTACAAACAACCAGACTTGTTATAAAATTTAGCAGTGGAGGTTGTTTTTTTTTTTATATTTATTTTCTTTTTTACATTTACTCTTCTTTTCCTTTTTTGTTTTGACGCTATTTTCTATCTTTTATTCTACACGTCACCGCCATGTAAGCACGTAGTCACATAAAACAAAATGTGAAAAAAACATTCAACACACTTAGTGGTGTAAACAATACGAAATTTGTGAAGTAGAAACAAAATTAGTTTGTAGGTTAGTTTTATACAAATCGGACTTTTATTGAAATAAAAGGCAGCTATTTTGCGTTGTAGACGTGATTTTGTTTACCACAAGCACTGCTTTTATTTATGCATTTATTAAATTACAGTTTTGAGAAACAATTCTTGCGCAGTCTCCGTTTTTGTTGTTGTGCTTGTATCTAAAATAGTTACAGTTCGAATAGTTTAAAACCATTCGAGTGTGAATGCCTACTATATCATAGTACATATCTAGATATACGAGTACATACATACATATTCATAGGAGTCTCTTGGACTTGTTCCTCATTGAGCCCATGACCACATGATAGCAATTATGCTGCGTAAAAATATGGCTACATGCGTAATTGCAGTAATAACAAAAATGATTTTGATGGAAATTGCTCATTCTTTGCTCTCTTCTACTTCTTCTTTCGAATTGCCATTGACGTCACAAACGTTGATTTATCCATTATGGTGCCGCCGATTAGTTGTCGTTGCCATTGTCCCATTTGCCAACGTAAAACTGTTTTTTTTTTTTATAAACATACATACATATGTACAAATATGCATATAAAGATACTAAGTATGTACTTGAAAGCATATGATTGTTTCATTCATATATAAAGAAAATTGAAATCAAATCAATTCCACTACATATTTGAGTAATGCCATTAGCACGCCTAGTTCGTGTTTTTGTTTTCTTGATTGTAATAAACAACTTGTTATTAAATTGCGTCTTTCATTCAGTGTTAATATTTACGCTGCTTATCATTTTCAAATTTTCGTTTGTTGTTATTCTTTACCCGGATTTTTGTGTATATACGAGTACATATAAGGTGAAGCAAAGGTAATGCCATAATGTGAATTGGCTGCCATTTTGTTAGAAATTAAAATATTAATATCTGTTGTCAAGGAAATGATGACATTAAGTTGAACAAATTATATCGGTTGATGCCCCTTTGTGCTCGGTTTACGGCATTTTGGCTCCAAAATCGTGATTTGGCGGTGTGTATCGCCCTGTTGATATTTGTCCACAACATAAACGTCAAAGCACAATGGCATTTGATACCGTTTGCATAAATTATGACACATTCACATTATGACATTACTTTTGCCCACCTTTTCAAAACGGGAGATCACACGGCTCGGAAATCGGTGATCAAAATGTCCATTGTTAGCCGATGTGTAACAATCTGGCAACTACTCCCTTTCCCTTTTTGCATTTGTGCCAGCAGTAGAGGATAATGGCTTTGTGTATATTTTATTTATTTATTTAAGGAATGTACATAAGAATTACGCCTTTTACTACAATATTAATGATAATATATAATAATATAAATAATTTTAATGCGCAAAATGCATATTGTGTTGTGGTGGATAGTATCTAGAGGGCAATGCCTGCGTATTTTCTTTGTCTTCCAAATACTTTTCTTTTGGCGCCTTATTTTCTGCCAATTTCACCATACGTTGTTATCTCTATATACTACATGTGTATGTATGTATGTCCGTGGTATGCATACTTTTATTATGTACATACATAGTCACCGTCTACGTATTACTTTTGAGTGCTCTTTTGTTTCTATACTTTTACAATTTCTTATATGTAAATAGATACATTTTAATAAATTTATTATTTATTTGTTAAAATTGTATTGGTGGTGTACAAGTTAACACATTAGTGAACTTCTAGGTGGCAGGTGACACAACGTTCGTGTGCATAATTTCCAAAAAAAAAAAACTACAATATTTAAAAAAGGAAAAAAATTTAAGTAATAACTGTTATGAATGGTTTGAGCAAATCAGGAGTGCTAAAGGGGGTGAATGGAACATACACGGGGTATCACAATGGCCCTTCTTGTGTCCAGTAGGGTATCAGCCGAAACCTTACCTAAAGCTATGAATGCCTGCCTAAGAGGGTACCCAAAAAAGGCCAATTGTAATTCCATGTGAAACGAAACTATGTTCTTAGTCTCTACTTCAGGTCATTGGAATGAATGGTTTGTAAGAAGTTTTTTATTTTATTTATTATTTATTAGTATTATTATAATATTGATTGTTAGTTAGTTAATAATAATTTACTTACATTCTGTAGCTCTAAAAGAACTAGCATCGAATATTAAGTATCCATTCTTAGATCTTAAATATTACATAGGGTTTAATACCCAGAAGAAAAAAAGTTAATAGTAAATAATATGGTAGTAAATGGAGTATATTATGTTTGAATGTTAATTATTGCCGTGGTCGCTGTGGCGTAGTGGTAGAGCGTTGGACTGCTGCGCAGAGTGTCCGGAGTTCGAATCTCGGCACAGGCAAAATCAAAAAGTAGAAAAAATAATTTTTCTACACGGCACCACTTCTTGGCAGGCAATGACAAACCGACAAGAGTAAAAATTGCTATGAAAAGCTTTTCACTTCGCCGTTCGGATTCGGCATTAAACTGTAGGTCCCTTTCATTCATGTACAAATATAACACGCACAACATGAGACATGAGTGGATGCGAAAAGCTCGGCCTAGGCCCTCCATGGGCTGTTGTGCCATTAAAAGTAAAAGTAAGTAAGTAATTATTGCCAATGTAGTTAGTTTAGTTAAATTATTATCACTAAGGGTAAAATTAAAAAGCCACGACTTCAGATAACTTTATCTGGAAGACAATTAAATAGCCTAGGAGCTACTAAGGCATAATAGTGCAAAAAGTATTGTAGACTATGCGATGGAATTATAGCCATGTTTAGACAGTTTAATCGTAAGTCATAATTAGATTTGCTGTTATCAAGATAACCAGATTTGTTAAAATCAACTTTTAGAACATTTAAAAAAAATATACAGGTGGTTTAGCGGAAGAATTTTTAGATCTTTGAAAAGTGGAAAACTATTTTCAAGTCGAGAAATTAAATGAAAATTATATTTCAATGTAAATACAAAATAAAAAAACAAAAAAATTATTATAAATGGCAATTTCAATTAGGTTAAAGAGAAGTGCTCAGAAAGATCTGTGCGTCAACGGCTGCCAAATTTGTCTAATGTAATGTGTCTATATTGTTGGGTTGACTAGCGGTCTACTTTTGTGGCTACTCTTTTCAATGCACCAATACTGTAGAGTTAATAAATTGTTTGGTCTTTCATCAGCATGTTCATATGCATTGTCTTTGTACATATCTATTCACCATATAGCCGCAGAAGCAAACATCTATAGACGCCCTGACAAGTGTCTGTACTTGGAGTGTCTGTACATCCATTCCCTAACATTCTGAAGAATTTTCTGGATAAAGCTTTGCCATGCACGGCACCATGTAAATTACTAGAAATTACCATAATTACATACATACATATATCATAAACTTCAAGGTATACAATTTCTACAATGTCTCTTTTCCCAAAAGCTTTTGAATAATATCGTTGATATGAAAGGAACGGGACTATTGTTTAAAAGACTCAATATGAATTGATTCCATATGAGGTTTAACTAAAGTTATGTGTAGCGTAAAGCGCTATTGGAATGAATATTTTCTGAGAATTGGGGAATGAAGAACCAAACATGGCTGTGCTGGACTGTCCGGGGTTCGAATCTCGGCACAGGAAAAATCAAAAAGTAGAAAAAATAATTTTTCCACGCGGCACCACCTCTTGGCAGGCAATGGCAAATCTACAAGAGTAAACATTTCTATGAAAAGCTTTTCACTTCGCCGTTCTGATTCGGCATTAAACTGTAGGTCCCTTCCATTCATGTACAAATATAACACGCACAAAATGAGTGGATGCGAAAAGCTCGGCCTAGGCCATCCATGGGCTGTTGTGCCATTAAAAGTAAAGTAAGAACCAAACTACAATTTAAATAGAATTGATTGCAGTTTTCTTAAACTTTTAAAATCTTATGTCGTATACATACACAAAATCAAAATCGAATATGTTTGCCATGTTTGATAGTTTTAAACGAGTTATTACATACCATATAATCTTTGGCTCGTTTTTGGTATATTGACAGTTGAACATTTTCGTGAACATTTTTCATTTGCAAGTATTGTAATTTTAACACAATATGAAGCACCTACATCTATCATTTGCCAAAGAACTATACAAATTTTGTGAAAAACATACCCGGAAGACATATCCTAATATGTTGTAATCTGGCAAGGAGCAAACTGCAACGCCAATAGTGCAAGAGATCTTGATATAAAATAACCTGAAACAATTAGTCTGAATCTACCTGCTCAGTGTAGGAGGCTGAACTTTTATTATTCACCAGAAGACATTTTTATAGTTCTTTCTTATTCGGTGTAAATTCAGACTACTAAAATCGATGCGAAACCCTTTTAGATTTTTAAAATAGCACAACCCACGACTGGCTTTTATTTTAGATTTATGTAAAATTAAAAAAACTTATTGTTAGTTTCTAAAATAATTAAATTGCATATATTTACATATGTTTACTATAAAAAGTTGAAATTTGTTAAGCAACTACAAAAATTTACGGTGAGTAGGAGTGTCACAAAGTAAAATCCCTCTCAATAGGGGCAAACCAGTTTGAAAGATTCCGCTCTTTCATTTCAAAAAGTGTATTATAACTTTTCATTGTATGATTTTATGTAGTCAGTTGCAAATATACATATTTTCTTTAAATACATACGCTTTAAATTTGTCTATCAAAATTTCTAAATAAAATTTTATATTTTTTAATTTTCTACAAATTTTCATTATTTTTTTCTAGCACAAAAAAATATAAATATCAACAAAATATTTGTTTATATTTCTCTTCTTTGTTAACGATGTTGTTTTTTCGTTGCCAATATAAGTATAATAATAATAATAATTTCTATTACGTCTTTTATCTAATACATGAAGAGAAATAAACTTTTACAGTAAGCCAAATGCAAATTCTTCCTAGAAAATTTACTATTCCTATTCCTAAATGTTAATGATAATGTTCTACTATACTGTTTAAAGGAAAGCAGATGTTTGTTTTAAGATTTTTAACTTATCCGACGATTGATGCATTTCCACGATTATGATTCTTTGAATAAAAAGCTCTTCTCACTCATAAAATAAGTGAAGATATGAGGGTAGATCAATAAGTACCCGTGTTAGGAATGAAGAGACAAGTTTTACACATTTTTTTTTTTCAACGTAATCTCTTTTTAGTATAATACACTTTTCCCAACGTTTCTGCCATTTCTTTAATCCCACCAAAAAATACGATTTGTCAAAGTCTCTAAAAAAACGCTTCTGACTCGACGATAACCTCCTCGTTTGAGCTGTTTTTTTCATGTCGATCTTTTCAACGATTTCCTCGGTAACAACATCTACCGGGCGGCCTGGGCGCTCCTCATCAAAAACAGATGTACGACCACGTTTAAATTCTTTGAACCAATATCTTACGACTGTCATAAATGGTAAAGGGTCCCCATAGACAGCATCCAACTTGGCTTTTATTTCTTCGCATGTTTTTCCATCTAAAAATAAAAAGCGAATTACGGTTCGATATTGTTCTTTTTCCATTTTATCGCGAAACACGAAACACGTGTGATACTAATGGCTGCCAAATAAAAACTAACCTATGAATCAGTTTAGTGTGGTGTCGTGTGACAGATAGCAGTACACGACGGTAATGCCAAATTTCCTCAGCAACGCCACCTGTCTTGACACACGGTTACTTATTGATCTACTCTCGTATAAAAAAAAGGAGGAAAATGTTCAATATCTTTTATACTAATTAAATAAATATGACTACGACGACTGACTACTACGTCAATTTGAGTTTAATGAACGGGCAAGAAGACGGCTGAATCCATCCATTTGTTTTCTCTTGATTTTTGTGTGTTTACATTCAGATTTGTAGTAAACATTTTATTTACATATGTATAGTAGTTTATTCCACATGCAATCGTAAATTTATTCAATTAGCGTCTTTTTGGTCTTGTTCTAAACTCTACTTTAAATGAGTTGTTTTTGTTTTTTGTTATTCGATTAGTATATTGAGGTTTAAATCTTATTTCATATGAATACATGAATGAAATAGAACCGCTAAGAAAATTGTAAACCACATGAATGAAGAAGGAGCTTTGGGCTATAAGTTTTCATGCATATTTGGATTTGAATGCATATTTGTTGAATTAATTTAAGTGTGGACCCTTATTCGAGTAAATTCTAGTGTACTCAACCTATACCGAATATCAACTGGGAAGATAATTCAATTAGTTAAAAATCGAAAATGAGCCATTCAAAAGTCATTGCTTCTATTTAAAATTTTATTTAAATTTGTGTGTAATTAGGTATTTTAAGTTTCGTTTGGAGTTCGATTTGTATGCAATATTTTACTATTTTCTTGTTACGAGGGAACAAAAATTCAAGAACAAATTTGTTCCTGGGACAAATGTTGCCGATGTGAAACAGTCTTCAGTTAGTAATATTTATTATTTTTCCAAAAATTTAAATTTACATATATCTGCTGATATTAAAAAAAAGTTTTGAATACTAAAATTTGAAGGGAAGAGTTTCCAATAGTAATGCGGAAATAATTACTGCAGTTAAAGGGTATATTGAGAAGCTTTAAAAAGGCGATTTTAAAGAACTAGCATCTGCTGATTATTAGAAAAAACTACTAGCAGTGACAAGGCAAAGTCTCTTCTACCCCTCTCAATAGGGGCAAACCATATCAGATTCAATGCCTCCGCTTCTCCATTTCAAAAAGTGTATTATAACTTTTCATGGAATGAAAAGTTAATATAAAATTGTCTATCCTAATTTCTAAATATAATTTAAAATTTTCTACGTATTTCCATTATTTTTAGCACAAAACAAAAAGTAAACATCAACAAAATATTTATTTTATTTATATTATTATATTTCTCTTGGTTGTTAACGATGGTGTTTTTTCGTTGCCAATATAGGCATATCTTTTTTTTTTGGATTTTTTTCTATTACGTCTTTTATTCAATACATTAATAAAAATTGAGTTTTAAAGTAAGGCAAATTCAAGTCTTCCTAGAAAACTGACTATTTTTTCTAATGTTTAAGGCAGGTTTTTACTAGGCCGATTAAAGGAAACCAGATGTTTGTGTTAAGATTTTCAACTTATCTGACGATTGATGCCTTTCCTCGGTTATGTTTCTTTGAACTTAAACACACCTATCTTTCATAAAATAAGGAGCGTACACAAAAAAATTTATTCTAGTGTTATACAAAATTTTAATTACATGCGATTTAGAGTAGGCGATTAAAAGACTAGGAAGGTTTACAGGTTGCTAAAGGTTGCAAAAAATGGAACGAATCAACCAAAAAAGTCAGTGCTTCAACTGTGCAAGAGATGATGAAAGGAGTTAGTGGTAAAGTTCGGAATTTTTTCAGGAATTCAAAAAAATTCATTTTGGTTGTAGAAATTAAGGAAAGCAAAACATTATTTTGGAAAATATATTCCTTTTTTTTTAAGGAAAACATTCCTTTTTCGTGTTCTCTCCGTAAGTCGGGACATAAACAAAATGCGAACAATCTTCAATATCTTTTATTTTAGCTAAATCATGACTAGCTACTACGTCAATTTGAGTTTAATGACCGAGCAAGAAGGCGGGGCGGCATCCATCCTCTAGTTTTTCTTTTGATTGTTGTGTGCTTACATTCGGATTAATAGTAAACATTTTATATTTATTACATATATTCCACAGGCATTCGTAAATTTATTCAATTAGCTTCTTTTTGGTCTTGTTATAAATGATTAGTTTTATTTTCCTTTTTTTTAATTAGTATGAGTATATGATTTAAACATTGTTTTATATTCTCTGTCTGATATGAACATATGAATGAAATAGACCGTCAAGAAAATTGTAGCCCACATGAATGAAGAAGGAGCTTTGCGCTACAAATTTTCATCATTATGAATTAGAATGCATATTAATTTAAGTATGGGCCCTTATTCGAGTGAACTCTAGAGTACTCAACCTATACCGAATATCAACTGGGAAGATAATTGAATTAGTTCCAAATCCGGAAATGCGTCACTCAAACGTCACTACTTCTATTTAAAAGTATATTTAAATTTTTGTGTAATTAGATAAATTAAGTTTATTTTGGATTTGGATTTGTATTCAATATTTTACTACTTTCTTGAACAAAAGTTATTTTTGGACCATTTCACATTGTTGCTCATATAAACGAAAAAAAGAAAACGAAAGAAAGAAGGTATGTTAATCAATGCCGACAAACTTGACACAGTTGTGCTGCTTCAGTGCAAAATACAAAAGTATAAATGTTGCCAATGTAAAAAGTCTTCAGTTAGTGATATTTTATTAATTTTCCAAAAATTCAAATATATCTGACGGTATTAGAAAATATTTTTATGTTTTTGAATTTTAAAATTTTTGAAGGGAAGGGTCTTCAATAAATAGTAAGCAAGAAATAATTGCTGCAGTTGAAGGGTAAATTGAGAAGCTCTAAAAAGTTGATTTTGAAGAATGTTTCGAAATTTTAAATGGAGCTAATACTAATACATAAATATGTGTTGAGGCGGTATACTTTGTCGGTATTTATTATCTCATGTTTATTACAAAAACATTAATTTAGTTGAAATATGAAATTTATTGTATATAATTAATGTCATTTAAATTAGTTGGGAACTACATAGTTATTTCATTTATTTTTTTCTTTTTTTGAACTTTGAAAATATTCTATTACTAGCACCTGCTGATTGCAATGTTACTACTCACTTACATGTATGTATAGTAAGAATATACATTGTGCGCATTTACTTACTTAATCATTCTACAAATATGCACTATCTCTCTATTTGTACAGTATCTGGACTTGCTTTTCTCTCGTCATATGTTAACTTGTGGTTGATATGACGATAGGTTGATATTTTTACTAGATTTGCGCTTTATTTGAAATTCTTATTAAACAACCACATACTTGTTTGTTTGAATGTAATATTATGAACAATGTTGCCATCTTTTTTATATGCAGAGTGTGAAAATGCTCAAGTACCGGTTTAGCATGATTGAATTGAATATTGCATGAGTGCAAGTTTTATGTGCTAATTTTTTATTTTTGCGGTGAAACCAAAGTGATACAAAAATCGAAATATTCAACAATATTTAATTTGATTTATTTCAAAGGTTTAACAACATTCCAAAATTTCATAAATTAATTGTAAAGTTGGAATCTTTCACTCTTTTCCTTTATTACAAGACGCAAACGTTTGAAGAACGATTCACAGGCGACACGCACCATATTATGGTCCATTTCGTCCTAAATCTTTGTCAAACGCTGCTTGAATCCATCAATTGTTAAGCCAATTTTGCTAACATATAGCCCCATGTGCAGAAATCTAAAGGATTGGGATTCGGTGATGCTGCTGGCTATTTTTTGTCTGATATGAAATCAGGAAAATTGTCACAGCACCAATCTAGTTGAATCTGGTTGAAAACAAAAATATTGGTCATCGTATCTCCTGGCATGAAGAAGAAGATGATTTGTAAAACGTGGTCGAGATAATAGTTTTTCATCCGAAAAGATTATTTCATATCCACCGTGCAGGCGAGTAACTCCTTACTTTTTGTTACGCGTAATTGTTTATGCTTCTCTGTTAGCCCATGAACTCGCTGCTTCTTATAGACCTTGCATCTGTCGTAGGTCATTCCCGAGAAGAAGCTGCATGGAAGACTTGGATATTTTCATATTCTTTGCTATTGAACGAGCTGATTGTGCAGGATTCGCCGAAATCCTTCCTTTTATATTATTTTTACTAACTTTTGCCTAAACTGTACTACTGTGGGCAAAAAGTAGTAAGACTTTTTAATTTGAATTTCGCGCGGAAACCCTTTCATCAAAATATTATTTTTTTAAGGTTGGTATGACTGTCGGTGACATCTGTGCCAAATGTCACATCAAAATAATCATTAGTGTTTAGTATACGCTTGTCTTTCTGAAGTACAAAAAGAGCATTCGGGGATTTTCACAATGAATGTGAAATTATTCAACAAAGAAGTTCCATTAAATTTTGTTTGCGGAATCAAATTTCTGGTGCCGAAACGTTCAGAATGTTGCAAAAGGCTTTCGGTGATAATTGTATGTCGCGAGCAAGTATTTCTGATTGGTACAAATTGTTCAAAGATGGTCGAGAACGCGTTGACGACGAACCACGTCCAGGACGGCCATCAACATCAACTGATGATCAACCCGTCAATAAAATCAAGGAATTGGTGCTCGAGAATCGACGGTTAACAGTCAGAGACCTTACTGGCATCGTTGGAATATCGGAAGGATCAGTGAAAACCGTTTTAAAACATCATTTGGGCCTAAGAAGAGTGAATGCACGATTGGTTCCAAAATGACTGCATTGGTTTTACGAGACCATTTTGCCAAAAATTCGACTGATATCGTTCCGCAACCACCCTATTCGCCTGACTTAGCACCGTGTGACTTTTTGGCTATTTTCTAAACTCAAAAAACCGCTTCGTGGACACCGTTTAGAGTCAATTGAAGACATTAAACATGAATCGCTAAGCGCATTGAAGGCTATTCCGGAAATTGACTTTAACAACTGTTTCAAGAATTGGAAAAAACGTTGGCACAAGTGTATTGGGGCCGGGGGGATTACTTTGAAGGGGACGAAATAGATTTGGAAGAATGAATAAAAAAATTTGAAATTATGAACAAAGTCTTACTACCTTTTGCCCACAGTAGTATGTACGAGTATATGAAAATATATATAAACAGGCGGTATATATAGAAATAAGTAACATGATTATCGCAGCGAATTTTTATGTACATAAGTAAATATAGTATACCAGTAACTGAAATGAATTTCTACATTTTAGTTCTACTTATATTCTCGAATATATTCATACTATGTATGTACAAGTATATATGTAGTAAGTATGTAGAAAAAGAAACTAGTTTGTTTTAAGCTTAATCAGATTCATGTGCACACTTTTGTTCGCAATTTTAAAGCCTTTCTGAATATTAGCTTTGTTTCTTTTGTCGTGTATACCGGCTTAACTAATTTTTGTATTGGAAATTAATCCATTTTATGTACATGTTATATCGTGGCGATATCTATCCCTGAGAAGAATTATAACCGGGATGAAAAAATTATATCAAACTCATAGTTTTTAGTTTTGACAGTCAGCGGCGTATTTGTTTCTAGTAAATGGCACAATTTATCTTATTGTGAGTGTGGAAGAAGGCAAATAAGAAGAAGAGTGACAGTAGAAAGGTAAACAAACGTTTGTATGTGAAATTTTCAAATTCTACTTTTTTATTTTAACAAAAAATTTTAAAATAAATCATGTCTAAGAAAGAAAAAGGAAAAAAGTTTCCTATTGAATTTTGGTCTGTTTTTTATGAGTCAAAATTGTTTTTATTTATGTTATAAATGCATTTAAATTTAAACTTAGTGCTGCCAAGTTTTGTTTACAAAAAATTTAACAGCAATGCGCGTTTATTCTGTCACAGCGGTATTTATATTATATACGCGTCAAAAGAAGAACAGCTTACAAATGCATTGCACTCTGTACATGGTAGAATATTATGAACTTTTTTTTAATTGATCATTGATAATGATTTTTTATACTAGGTATTGTGTAAATTGAAAGTAATTTTCCTAATTACTAGCTGGTGGCAGTATATTTTTCAACGGAAACTAGCAACTAAATAGTATCAAATATGAGAGCGAACGAACCAATCATGATAATAACGATGATGATGTGATATGATGACGCTAGTCAAAACAAATGCTAAATTTTATTGAAGACACACATGTGCATATAATTTTCTTATTCAAAGTAATTATAAATTCTGTTTATTTTTTTTTGTTTTCACAGTTTGCAAGTAAACATACTACTAATACTACTACTACTACTACTATTACTACTTTGATAAAGTAAGACCCTCTCTTGAGTGTTTAGCAACAAGTATATGGAAAATTGTAAATAAAGCCATAGAAAACTACTTACTTTTCGTATAAAACAACAATATTTATGTATGTATGTATACTTAATTATCATAATCGTATTATCAAGTCCAATAATATTTACTACGAGATAATAACGTTTGTGTATTTGATAATTACATATTCATAGCCAATACTTCGTAGCGTAATCTTTTAAACAAACACATACATACATACATATGTGTACACGCGCATAAAGGTAGACTTTGCTGATAAAATGTATTTGTAGTAGCAGTATGTATGAATTATCTATATAAGTATGTACAAACATTTTCAGAAAATAAAAAATTATATAAAAAAAAACGTTATAAAAGTGTGCACATGCACTGCTTTAAATAAATATCAATTATCTTATTGGAGTGTATTGCAATTCCGGTTCAATAACGATATTGTTTTTGAATTAGCTTTTGTGTAAGTGAAATTTATTTTTAGAATTAAAAGTTAGTTTTGTAAGGGATGTGAACCAACACAATTTTACAGTATATGTTTCGGCTCAAAGGTAGGTTTACGGTCTTTCTGAACCACTGGTTGGTTCAAGAACCGGTTCTACCGCTGGTTCGGTTCAAAAATAGTTTGGTTTAAAATTGCAAACATTTTTATTTTATAAATTTTTTTATGTCGATTTGGGCACAAATATTCAAATATTTGCTGTCGATTGTATTTGTGCATAAAAGAAAGACCTTCCCTGGGGCGGGGTAGGTCAAGGGTTCCAGGGGGACCCTTGCGATGAAAGTCTAGTACGATAACATTTTTTAACTTGCTAATTTTCCAAAACTTATTTTAACATCGCTTCATATATTCACTGTCACTTTTGAAATTTGTAGATGCATTTAAATGTGACAGAAAAGTAAGAGTAATACTGGGAATATAGTGATGGAAAAAATATAATAGAAACGACATACATTTTAACAATTCTAACCATACCGATAATTTTCGTGGCGAATTCTATGCGTGAAGCCTACTGTGCAAGATTTGCTGATAACGGTACTTTATTTTGTTTTCAATTTTGTGCATATTTCGAACAAACCCGGCTCAAGTGAAATAAAAACAAAAACAGTTTGGTTCTCGGTTGGGTTCAAGTTACTCAAACTGCGGATGGTTCAGTCCAAAACCGGTTTGTATCGCTGGTTTTACTTCGTGCTTAAACTTGATTATTTACTTATCTGATTAAAAGTAAGAGAAACGAGAGAGAACATAACGTGGTTGGATTATTTTCTGATTCTGAAAACCTTTTAGGAACTATTGGCTTTAAATTCCACGGGAACTGTGTATTTTTTCAACTCTTAAATCCTAAATAACATATAAAAATGATCGTTGCTCATAAATTTTACCAATAAAAATACACCCTCTCGAATTTTATTTATATCAAAACAGTTCATTAAAAATATCTGCTTCGACAATATAACAAAAGTCAAAACCAAAAAAAATGACTTGTTGTTTATTTCTTATCTAACTATGTCAACCAAATATTATACGAGTAAATAAACAAAACAAAAAAATAAAACAAATGTACGAAACATTTCAGTTATTAGCTGGCGGCTACACTTTTGTATGTATACTAAATTTATTTAGCTATGTATGCGTTTGCCTGTGTTTCTTTGAGTGTGTGTGTGTGTTTTTTTTTTTGAATTTTATTCTTTTGTCATAAATGTTCTACTTCATTTTATTGCTCAACTACTTAGCATATACCATATCAAAGCTATTTCTATAATACTGTGCTGTTAGTAGCACTAACAATGTACAATGTATGTGCCCGCACAAATTTCATCCATTTTATTTTAATTTATCAAATATTTGATAAATTTATGCTTTTTCTTAAACATTTATTGCCTTTTATTTTTTATGTACACACTTACACTCTATTCAAGCATTTATTATCTTTAATTAAGTATTTGTTAAATAAAAATATTATATTTTTAGGGTGACGGACAACGGTCAGTTTTTAATATGCCGCTATGTGCCCATTTATTGCTCTATGAAATAATTGCTATTTTCAGTTAATTATTAAGTGATTTTTATGGAGACAGATGAATTTATGATTATGAAAGGAAAAAGTGTACGTAGTTTTTTTAAACGCTCCGAACAGTTTCTGGTGTTCATACTTGTTCAACAATTTCCAGTATTGCTCTAGCTGCTTGGCTCAATATGTTCGGCCATTGATCGTTCACAACAAAAATTAGTTATTCTATGTATACCTCATTTGTTACACGTGATATTGATTAAGCTTTCAAATTCATTGCGTTTGTAACGGTCTGTGGTTTCGGTATTGCAACAGTATTCAGTTGTCATTACAACCGATGGTCGGTCCTGGCAGCCTCGATAAAACTTCGCCAGTCGCCTCTGCTATGGGAGCGCTGGCGCCAGTTGGTAAGGCCAAGTGCATTCAAGTCTCCCTGTATCTGGTCTTTCCAACGAAGATTAGGTCGTCCTCTTCAGCGTGTTTCTCCACCGTGGGTCGAATAAAACACCCTTCAGGCCGGAGCGCCTTCTTCCATTCACTCAACATGACCCAAAAAGCGAAGCCGAAGCCACTGAATTTTTATGCGCTTGACTATGTCAATGTCGGCGTACAGCCCTTACAGCATATGGTTCCTTCTTATTCGATAGACGTCGTCTACGCATATTGGACCATTGACCTTACGAAGTATCTGCCTCTCTAACGCTCCTAACATTAGGGCGGAAAGGATCAGCGACTTATATAGCGTTAATTTCGAAGGTCGATAGAGTGCTCTGCTTTTCAATTGCTTACTGAGCCCAAGTAAGTAACAACTGTTACTGGTACCAACTGTTGGCTAGAGTTAATATCCGCTTGATCTCAAGGCTGACATTATTGTTGGTGTAAATACTTGACCTTAGGTAAACGAAATCCGTGACGACATTAAAAGTATACTTGTCAACAGAGATACTTTTGCACGAAACGCAGTGACACAAGGTAATACAATAAAAACGAACCCTAAATGGTACGAAAGTACGTTATTGTGCAACAGTGATTTGTTCTTATACATACATAATTTTATCTACCACTTCCCCACATTCTAATGTCTATATTCTCACTTCACAATAGCTGCGTTTCTATTGTTGCGTATACCAGCTTAAAAAATATGTGTACTGAAGTTAATCCTATATATGCTTTTTTCTATCCCTGCGGGATAAAAAAGTGTAGCCAAAGTCATAGTTTTTAATTTTGAGAGTCAGCGTTGTATTTATTTGAACTAAATGGCATTGTATGATATGGTTTTATTTTAACGAACATTTTTATTTGGAAAGCTTGTGAAAACAAAATTATGTTTGCGAAATTTAATTTTGGCCTGCTTCTTATGGGTCAAAATTGTATTCAATTTGTGTTATAAATTTATTTAATTGTAACATTTGTAACATGTCTTAAATGTAGAAATTTAAACCTGCGATATTAATCTGTCATTCAGATGGTAACATTGTTTAGAAAATAACAAAATACCCTCTGAAAATGATGCCTCTTTTTCAGAAAAGAAGACAAAATTTGATAGCAGTCGCACGCTGCAGAAAAAATGCAAAATTTTATCGATAACAAAAAAAAAAAAACGCTTGTAGTGCTGCCAAGTTTTATTCTTACAAACAATTAAGCAGGTATGTGCGTTTCTTTTGCCGCTACGATTGTTATCTTATATACGCATCAAAAGAAACACAGCTAATGATTGAAATTTATATAATTGAAATGTCATTTTTACAACCAGCTTAGAGAAATTTGCTGAGTTTTAATAAAATAAAAAATAAATGTTGTAAGTAATTCATCTTTTGTGTGAAAGTACTTCAAAAACTACAAAAAAGTAGGTACATACATACATATGAGTATGTACATACTTTGTATCTAATAAGTTTTTTATTTGTTTATTTTTTAATGATTTTTTAAAATCTTTTTCACATATAAATTCTTTAGAAGATCTGTGGGCAAACGTGATCAGTTCAGTATTTTTTGTGAACATACAGAAACCTAACACCTCAAATGTGTGATTTGAATTGCAAATGTGTGTTTTTAGTAAAATTTAATTAATTCAAAATTTTTTGTGTTTACAAATTTGTACTGCATGCATTCTTCTCTTTTTTTTTTGTACTACCAATTCAATTTAAATTCGCATCACAATCAATGCAAAAAAAAAAAATGTTTTCTTCCTTATTAAACAACATCTGAATCGGCTTGGTTGGCTCAATTAATGATATTTTGGGTTTTTTTTTAAATCTTAATTTATTTTTCCTGTCGCGCATTTCATCGTCTTCAGCAGCATTGAAATGTGTAACTAAATAGAATATGAAATAATTTTTGTATTTTTGGACATTTTTCATTTCCTTTCATTCTTTATGTGCGAAAATGCGAGTCATTGAATTGTAAAAATAAGAATAAATAAATTAAAAACAACAATCGCAATTTTTGCAAAAATTTTCCCTTGCCACGTTCGATAATCCACTTGCTCATTGTGCTACGTATTTTTTTGTATGTGTACCTTTCTATGCAAATAACTATTTAGTATAAATACGTCTTTGTGTTGATCCATTTTTAAAATAGACCATGATAATTTTTTTTATATGCATACTACATATATATGTTCATATATAGTACATATTTGAGTTTATTTGAGTCGTACATTTACAAAACGAGATAAATCTTGTTGTTTGGAATTTTGTTTTTCCATGGTTTTTGTATTCGGCGGACTGAAATTTATGTGAAAGAATGTATATATGCACTAACAGAATGAAACATTGCATTTTCTAAGAAGGCTGCCACTCCAACCTAACCTGACCATATCCAAACTCTGCGTTTAGACCACACGAACGAACGAAAGAACCTTCATTTGTTCGGACGGTGTAGAGTTTAGCGTAGTAGTAGTTTGTAGTTTAGCGTTGAAATTATGTTCCCTATAAAATGTTTAGGAACAATGTTCAGGCGGTGTAAAGGGTTACATACACCGGACGAATGGAAAAATCTTCTGAGTTCAATATTTTTTGGTGAATCCAGTGTTGTTGTTGTGTACATAAGTAAAAAACAAAAACAACTGGAGAAGAAGTAAAAAGGTAGTTGACGTTATGGTTTTTTTTTTTCTACTAATATGGTATACAAAATTTATGTACAAATATAACACGCACAAGATGAGTGGATGCTGCCTAGCTCGGCCTAGACCCTGAATGGGCTGTTGTGCCATTAAAAGTAAATTAAATAGTATAAAAAAATTTCTTGATTTGCTGGAAAGAATTTAGCAAAATGAATTTGTTTCGTTTTGCAAAGTTACTCTCCATTTATTTATCTTTATGTATTCTTTTGAGAAATGCGCGCGCAATTTCAAAAAACATTATCGCGTTGGCACTCTTAACAACGTCATATGCGACATGGCGTTGGAAAATCTTTATTGAAATGAAAACAATTTTGCATATTTCTTATAGAGCAGAAACAATAAAAATATGTGTTTTATTCGTGCAAATTAATTCGTTAAATGAATTTCGTAATTTTGTTATACTACTACTTATAAAAAAAGGCCACGTTTCTTGTGTATCGGCGTCACACATTGATAAAGACTTCAGTTTTCTACATTTAATTATTTTCACTTGAATGAAAGGTAATAGGTTGAACGATATAATAGTTTGGTTTTCTTTCTATTTCTATTGAAATAGTTTCCATATTAATTACTGCTTAGTTTGTAATTGCTTTGATTTTATTGAGAGATTGTAATATTTGCATATTTTCTGTAATCTGCCTACGTTTTCATATCTAAGAATATTAAATCTTTTTGAAACAATTTTCAATCATATTATTCTTTAACTATATACTTATTTAGATATACGAGTATATGTACTACTGTGGGCAAAAAGTAGTAAGACTTTTTAATTTAAATTTCGCGCGGAAACCTATTCATCAAAATATTATTTTTTTAAGGTTGGTATGACTGTCAGTGACATCTGTGCCAAATGTCACATCAAAATAATCATTAGTGTTTAGTATACGCTTGTCTTTCTGAAGTACAAAAAGTGCATTCGGCGATTTTCACAATGAGTGAAATTATTCAACAAAGAAGTTCCATTAAATTTTGTTTGCGGAATCAAATTTCTGGTGCCGAAACGTTCAGAATGTTGCAAAAGGCCTTCGGTGATAATTGTATGTCGCGAGCAAGTGTTTTTGATTGGTACAAATTGTTCAGAGATGGTCGAGAACGCGTTGACGACGAACCACGTCCAGGACGGCCATCAACATCAACTGATGATCAACACGTCAATAAAATCAAGGAATTGGTGCTCGAGAATCGAGAATCGACGATTAACAGTCGAAACAGAGACCTTACTGGCATCGTTGGAATATCGGAAGGATCAGTGAAAACCATTTTAAAACATCATTTGGGCCTAAGAAGAGTGAATGCAAGATTGGTTCCAAAATCACTGCATTGGTTTTACGAGACCATTTTGCTAAATATTCGACTGATATCGTTCCGCAACCACCCTACCACCCTATTCGCCTGACTTAGCATCGTGTGACTTTTGGCTATTTTCTAAACTCAAAAAACCGCTTCGTGGACACCGTTTTGAGTCAATTGAAGACATTAAACATGAATCGCTAAGCGCATTGAAGGCTATTCCGGAAATTGACTTTAACAACTGTTTCGAGACATTTAAAAAACGTTGGCACAAGTGTATTGGGGCCGGGGGGGGGGGGGGATTACTTTGAAGGGGACGAAATAGATTTGGAAGAATGAATAAAAAAATTTGAATTTATGAACAAAGTCTTACTACTTTTTGCCCACAGTAGTATATAGATTTATATTTATATTTTCATTCTTTTAATCTCGAATACTTAAAGAAAGTAAATAAATATAATAGCTCTACTAAATAGCCTTAAATTAGTCCCTAATATTCCTTTCCCACAAAAAAAAATTATAAATACACATATGTATGTAATATACGTACTGGATTCAACACCCCATAGTTCTTTTACCTATTTATATCATTTAACTGTGCATTAATTGTGGCATTTCCTTTTATTTTTATGCCACTGAAAGCTTTTTTTTGCATGTGCATTAATATTTCAAAATATATTTGGGGTCATCAACTTTGTATTTAAGCCATTTATTTTTGTTGTTTTTTCCTTTGTTTTTTGGGGAGCTGATTGCACTTGATCTTGAAAGTGACTGAATTTTTCAATTGTCAATTGTCTTTTCTGCATGCAATGAGAAGAAGGGCATTTTCTCAATTGATTTGATCTTTTTACCGCAAGCAGATGTCATTTTAAAAAATACAATAAATAAATGTGAGAATTTTTATTATTTTTTGAATTCCTTAAGATATTTTTATCTTAATAAAGTAAAATCACGCTTGTTTTTTAAAACGATTCCTTTCATTATAATAAAATCAATTTGTATTTATATACTACATATGTACATATATACACATACATGTAGTACGTATCTACCGTATTTACTCGTATCTTCACACATATGGTATGTGTCAGTATAGTAGGCAATAATAACTTTTGAAATGCGAAAATTTTAAAATTTAGTCACAGTTAATTAAACTTTTCATTGTTTATTGATTTCATCAAATTCTTTTTTCACATAATAATTGTAAGTAAAGGGTGTTTTTTTAATACTTTTTTCGGAGTTGGTCTTTTTGGCAGCTGTCACTTGATTTATGCTCAGTTTGGTTTGCCATTTCATAATGAATAGACTTACTCCTGAACAAGGTTTGCAAATCCTGCAAATTTATTACCAAAATAATGGTTCGGTTCGCGCGATTTTCACAAGAAAATTTTCTTCAGCGATGAAGCTCACTTTTGGTTGAAAACGTTGGGTACGTTAATAAGCAAAATTGTCGCATTTGGAGTGATCATAATCCACAAGCCATTATTGAGACGCCGTTACATCCTCAAAAAGTCACTGTTCGGTGTGCTCTATGGGCAGAGGGAATCATTGGTCGATATTTCTTCAAAGATGAAGCCGGTCATAATCTTACAGTCAATGGGGAACGCTATAGAGCCATGATTAATGACTCTTTCGTGCCTGAATTGGAGGATGTTGATGTGAACGACCTTTGCTTCCAACAAGACGGCGCTACATGCCATACAGCCAACGAAACAATTTATTGAAGTAAACTTTTGGTGAACGCATTATCTCGTGTCGTGGGCCTGTGGCGTGGCCTCCAAGATCGTGCGATTTAACACCGCTGGACTATTTTTTGTTTTTTGTGGGGTTATGTGAAGTCGCTTGTCTACGCAGATAAGCCCGAGACGATTGACGCCTTGGAAGAGAATATTCGGCGCATTATTACTGACATACGGCCCCAATTGCTGCAAAAAGTGGTCGAAAATTGGTCCTCTCGGCTGGAAATTGTTTTTAAAACATAATGATAAATCCTTATCTTTATAATAAACCTAAATTCTTGGCCATAACATTAAATTATATGCGTTTTATTTCTTCTTGAAAACCACACTTCTAAAAAAACACCCTGTACATACCATATGCACCCGTACGAGTGTTTTGTGTAATTTTCTATCTAATATCTACATATACTACGTCTTTATTGTACTACATTGTAGGGTTGTATATCTATGAAATATTACAAACTTTTGTGAATGTTAATTTTTATCTTTTTTTTAAATTTTAAATTGTCATGCAACTACAACATCAACTCTATTTAAAGATTATCAACAATACATAGTTAGCATATACTATACCTGTCAGTATAGTATATTGCAATTGGTCTTTTCTCTGTTCGAATACAAGTCATAAAAACAGTTGGTATACGTGATCATTGTCAGTCTGTACCAACGAGTCTTCTCCCTGCAACGTTTCTAAATGAACGTAGGCTTTCATGATGATATTGACGATGATGACGGTTTGCCGTACCTACTTTTTATATGTATTAACATTTTTTAAACAGATGTTACTAACAAAAGAATAACAAAGAATAATGGCGGCTATTGATAAATATAATATAATTTATTATCTACGTTCCTGACACTTCCGCTCATTATAATGAGAATCAACAATCCTTTTATTTTCTCTTACAGATTTAAAGTCAATAATGAAAAAATTTGAATACATAGAAATGTATGTACCATATGTAAGACAAATGGTTAGGAGGATGCCAGTAAAAGATTTGACTAATCTAAATGATAAAAGCAAACCCAGGTTTATAATTCATTCGGATTACTTAACCAAATAAAAAAACGGATCGTGTAGATTCTATAATAGATCTGACGATATAACAGTCGATTGTCAGTCTCATCTATAGAGACCCATTGCAAATATTTTTATTTTCAAAGGTTTGTATAAATATAGAGCCACAGAGTTTTTACAATATGATTTTGCACACTACAACCATAATTACCATGGGCCGGTCAACTTCAAGTTCCTTTCACATAAATCATTCAGCAAAATTTAATGTTAAATGCTTCCCACTGGTAATTCATTTACCTTTTACTTGTACCAGTATGTACATATATTAGCATGTACGCTTTAGTTGATTTTTTTTAACTACAATTGAGAAAAATTTTCGACATTATAAAATAATAATATATGTACTTATATTATAAATACCAATAAATATCTCTTTAATTATTTTTTCATTAATGCAGTTGTCATACATTTTATACTTATACATACAATCTAACATATCTTGTTGTTTTCCTTTCTTTCTTATTGTTTTTTATACATATGTATGTATAATGCATGTTTGTTGAATTTATAGCCAGTATTACAGCTACAATGTATAATTTTAAAAAGATAATACATTTCTTGACGAACTAGTTGCTTGACGGCGTGTCTTGTTTTCGTTTTAAGATAAGGCCGTGTGATTGTATGTAATATAAGTAGTAAGCTACTTTGGTTAATGTTAAACACAAACCAATGCCGTTCTTAAAAATGCAGTTTGCTTATTGACGATTTTCAAAGTTTTTGGCATTGCTTGGCTTAAGCCTATGCCAAGAGAAATATATTTTTAAATATAATACCTTTAAAATTCTTTAAATAATTAAATTTGTATTCTATGGAGATGTGCGAAATGTTGCGGCCTTCACCGTCTTCGAAAGAAGTACAGCCCAATGATGCCGCCTGCCCATAAAGCGCACCAAATATAAGTACATAGTTCATTTTTCGAGATGCATTGGTGAATTGCCTCTGGCTAGTCTGCACTCCAAATACGGCAATATAATTAAATATAATTATTGGTTCTCTCTAGCAACGCTTTCTTGTATTTTTACATGTAATTAATTGGTGTGACTAGTTCGAGGTTGATTGATTTTGAAATGATAAGAGTTCATTGTACATTGTTTCTTGTGAGACAACACACACCAAAGCAAACGGAACAAAACTAATTTTTTTGTTTCAATGTGTTTTTTGAGTGGTAGTCGACGACAATACATGTTGAACAAACAAGTTTGTTTCAAACCAGCACCGTTGTTGATAATTACGTACTTTCTTTATGTGGTGCATCGAGACAAAGCCAAACAGAAAATCATGACTGATCCGGTCAGTTTTCACCCTAATATTAAGAACACAATTCTAATCATTTTCTGATACAATTATGTAATACATTTAGGTACCTACATAAACGACAGTTTGAGTTTCCCCAGGGGAATTCAAATCTCCCACTAGTAATTTCTATATGTTCTTTCTAAGGTACGTTTAGGATCCTAAAGCACAGTATAATGATTCAGTAAGTATGAAAGTTGGAAAATAATAAAAAGTTGACAACACCTTGAATGAAATATGGCTTATAAGTAAATGAATATCATTAAAAAATTGTGTTCTCTGGAGAAATTTTGGATCGTTAAAAAAGAAAATAACATTAATTTTTTCAAAGAAAGCGTTATCGAGATGTTTGAAAAAAAACGTGATCAATTAAAAACAATTTTTTTTATTTTGTTTATGGGAGGACGCAGCGCGTGCGTTTGCGCTGTTCCTCAAATTTATTTGATGTCCTATTCGTTACAACTAGGCCCACTGAATATTTTAGGGACCTGTAATTAGTGTATTTTTAATGGATTTAGAGTTTTTGTCTCTTGGCCATTAAATTCCTGTACATATTTCATTTCTCTTTTGTTTTCACTTAATTTATAAATTTTAAAAATGTTATTCTATTAAAGTGAGAGTTGATTATTGTGTTTGAAGGAAAAAGCTAGCAATAATATTTTACAGAAAACACAAGAACTTGTTAAATTTGTTGTGAAAATTAAAACAATAATATTTAAAACGTTTTTTTGTATTCTGGTATGTGTTTGGCATGATTATAAGCTGAACTGTGCATATACAATTACTTGGCTATAGTTCCGCTTGAAGTCTTTTAAAAAATATAAACATTAACTTTACTTCTACTTACTTTTAATGGCGCAACAGCCCATGGAGGGCCTAGGCCGAGCTTTTCGCATCCACTCATGTTGTGCGTGTTATATTTGTACAAGAATGGAATGGACCTACAGTTTAATGCCGAATCCGAACGGCGAAGTGAAAAGCTTTTCATAGCAATAAACATTAACAAACTGTTCAAAATATTACACTTAAACTTAAGTTAAAATGCAGGAAACCATAAAAAATATATGTAACATATACAACATTTAAAAAGTAGTTTACCTACCTATGGACAACGACAACAATACAATATAGTCAAGGTCTGCTTTTAAAGTTTACAATTATTTTTTATATATCTCTTATCAAGTGCGACATTTTGTCACAATGAATACTGAAAAATATGCATTAAATGACTCGCAGTACATAGACTGACTGACATTAACTTCCACTTCATTTTCCTCGTCTTCTTAGTGAATTCATTTAATAAATAAAAATGCATATGTAAATGCATACATATAAAAATATGAAAAAAAGTAAATATGAAAATTGTTTTACTATTGTTTTTGTTTTGCAGTAGGTACATTTTGTGTGGGAATTACAAGCTGAATTGTAAAATTATGCATTCATATTTTCTATACAAAATTACCTATTTACTCGTTCATTATCTTTTATAAAACTGCACTAACATTTCGCACAATCAATGCCACAGTTATCTACTAGAAAAGTTCATATAATTAAAGCTATGTATATTGTTGAAGAAATCAAATTATTTTTTGCATAGGTTCTTACAGATTCATATATAAATAGTTCTTTGAAATTAAAAATAATTGCCGATTATTTTCCCCACGTCTAACAAAATTAAATGCAAATTCACCTCCATCATCTCAATACTACTTATCTTTAAAAGTTAATTATATAAATTTTTCAATTCATAATACATTAGAGAAATACGTATATTTACAGTGTCGGACAATAAAATTAGAACACCTTGTTCTGAAACCAAAAACATTAAAAAAATATTTCTCTAGGCTTATGATAAATTTAAAAGGTACTTTTATTCGTTTATTCCATAAGTTAAATTTTTTCTCAAAACAGAAACAAAATCAATTCAATATAAAAAAGAAATTTAAAAGTTATACATAAAATCACATTTCAAAAGGACAAAATAATAAGAATACTTCAATTAAAAAAAAAAAAATTTATAAAATATTGACTCAAATTGTTCACTAATGCTAATATTTTGTGGAATAGCCTTTGTCAATTAAAACCGCCTTACACCTTCTAGGCATTGATTCCACCAGAGACGCACAAGTCGCCTGGGGTATGGAATACCACGCTCTTTGAATGCTTTGCCACAATTCGTCTTTGTTTTTAGCTCTGGTACTGCCAATCTTCTCTTTGACGATATTCCACAAGTTATCGATTGGATTAAGGTCAGGATATTGATTGTGCAGGCCAGGTCATAACGGGAATTCCATTATGGGAAAACCAATCTCGCGCAAGGATTGAGGTGTGCTTTGGGTCGTTATCCTGTTGCATTTACCATTTCAGGGACATTTTCCATTCAGCATAAGGAAGCATCACCTCCTGAAAGATGTTTACGTAAAGAAATCTGTCCATCGTTTCTTTTATCCAATACAGAGGGGCCACACCATACCAAGAGAAGCATCCCCATACCATGATGCTTCCACCTCCGTGCTTAAACGTCGTCCTAGTATATTTTCGGCTCAATTCTGCATTTTTCGGGCGTCTAACCCAACGTTTGCCATCACTTCCAACAAGATTCTTCTTTCCATAATACGTTTTGCCATTTTTTTACATTAATTGAACCATCCCACTCAATGTGCGCTTTAGCGAACTCTATAGGACATTTCGATGTCTTTGTGTCAACATTGGTACCTTTCGTGCTGTTCTCCCATAAATTTTTTTTTTCACCAAACGTCTTACTGATCGAGCACAAATTTGAACACCTGTCTCCTCTCTACTTGCGGCAGCTGCCTTAAATGGATCGCGCGCCGCCAAAATTTGTATGCGATTGTCATCTGCACTTGTAGTTTTGCGGGGCATACCTCTCTTGCAATGAAATTTTTGAGGTAATAATGATTGGTAGACAAATGTCGAGGATGTGCTAATAGTTTTAGCTATTTGGCGGACGCTTTGTCCCTCATTTCGCAGTTTTTTCACCAAATCACGCTCCTCCTTGCTACAGTGCTTTGCTCGACCCATTTTGCTGTGACATTACGGAATAGTTTACATTTAATTTGTTGAATTACCCTCAATGCTACCATTTAAATGCTTACCAGTACAAATTATAAACAAATTTAAGTTTTCTTTTTAAAAGATAAATTTTTTCGTCTGCTGTTCTTATTAGATTGTCCGCCTTCGAATGCTTCGCTGCAACTTTTTTGTTTGGGAATCCCAAAAAAATATGTATGTGTATATGTAGTGTTGCCACCTAGAAAAATGGTTTGCCATAAGCAGTCCGATAAAAAAAACATCAATGGAAGTTTTTTAGTGCAAGGTGTTCTTGATTGTCCGACACTGTATATATGTCATCTCAACATCTTACTTTACTTTTAATGGCACAACAACCCATGGAGGGCCTAGGCCGAGCTTTTCGCATCCACTCATGTTGTGCGTGTCATATTTGTACATGAATGGAAGGGACCTACAGTTTAATGCCGAATCCGAACGGCGAAGTGAAAAGCTTTTCATAGCAATTTTTACTCTTGTTACCATTGCCTGCCAAGAGGTGGTGCCGTGAAGAAAAATTATTTTTTCTTTTTGATTTAGCCTGTGCCGAGATTCGAACCCCGGACTCTCTGCGCAGCAGTCCAACGCACTACCACTACGCCACAGCGACCACATCATGGCTATTAAAATCTACTCTACATAGTTTTATAATTAGATTTTTGCATGTCACACCCCACACCAGGCTTGTGCATTTTGGTGTATTATAGATGCAACTGCAAAATCTTCATACATTTGTACTCGTTTGTACATGTATAAAATATCTTTGTTGTAGATATGTAGTACATATGTATTTCTCTACGTTGTGTTTTTTGTAGTTAGCTACTCCGAGCTCACATAAACTTGTGTAGACGATTAGTATAACTGATTCTACAGCGTGTGGGATAACTGCTCTGGAATTCAAGTGTTGAAGTTTAGAGTCGCATATTACAAAATCAAAAGCAATTCTATTGTCCCTAAATTGAATTTAAGGCAACCCCTTTTACGATACCCAGGAAACTTAAGGCAGAGTAATTCAATATTAATTCAACTTGGTTATCTCTGTGTGGTCGAGCTCAGGATAAATATAACAATCTTTAACCAATATTGGCGATGCCGATGTCCTCTTTCCGAAAGTCTGATGTACTCTTAGAAGACTAGATACTACTACGGGCAGAACTAATTCTCAGATTTAATTCCCCGAATACATAATCTCAAATTTATCAACTATATAAATGTTGAGGAATACTCGTATTTGTATTTGTTATATTCTGTACTCAAAATAAAAAAAAGTAGTAGCCTGATTCTAGCTACTCCCCCCTCTACTTGCTCTAAAAGTATATGTAGTTACTATTGGGCCTGGTAACTTTTTCTTCTTTTAATGGCACAACAGCCCATAGATTGGCCTTGGTCGAGTTTTTCGCATCCACTCATGTTGTGCGTGATATATTTGTACATGAATGGAAGGGGCTTATAGTTTTATGTCGAATCCGAAGAGCGGAGTGAAAAGTTGTTCATAGGCAATTTTTACTCACGAAGGCGTGAGTAAAAACTCACATAACATAAACTAGCTAGGCTTATTTGTGAATCCATTATTGCATTTTTCAATATTCATATATTTATTGTACATAACAAAATTTCTCAGTACATTTAATAAACAATGTTAATTTAAAACTTTTAGATTTTTTTTGTCAAATTAATATAAATAGAATTTTCGATTTATTTGTCTGTTTTTAAAGTATTTAAGTAGGTACATATAAAAATAATTATAATTTTTTAGAAAAATTTTTAACAGACTATAATTACGGGCGGTTCATAAATTCAGGATATTTACAAGGTCATTGATAATTCATACTTATAAATAAATAAATACTGATGTGGTAAAAATTTGTTATTTATATACATATTTCTCTACTTGATAAGCACGTATTATTTATTCTTTATTTTATTTGTTCCCTCTATCTTGTTTATATATTGTTGTTTTTGTTATTATACCCTGCACACTGTGTAGATGGTTATTGGATTTAATAAAGTAACGTTTCTGTAACGCCCATAACACAGTCCAACAAATTAAAGCATTTTGAGTAAACCATGGTGATATATTGATATTATTTGGATCGGTAAATCAATTCCTGCAATTTACTTTTTAAAGATAATTTCACTTAAATGTTACCCGCGGCTACGCTTAAGTGGTCCATTCTGAAGGTCCAATTTTGACACATTTTTCACACATTTCGGCCGGAATCTCACAAATGACGCGTTCAATGTTGGCTTCCAATGCAGCAATCGTTTTTGGATTGTTCCTATAGATAAAATAGTTAACATAACTCCACAAAAAATAGTATAACGGGGTCAAATCACACGATCTTGGTGGCCAATTGATAAAACCAAAACGTGAGATTAACTGCTCACCAAATTCGCCTCTCAATTGATGCATGGTTTCGCGTGCAGTGTGGCATGTGGCATCTTCCTGTTGGAACCACATGTCGGCCGAGTCCAATTCTAACATTTTCAGCAAAAACAAACTTCTGTTTTCATCGAACGGTACCTTTCTCCATTGACCATAACGTTGCGACCTTCATCGTCTTTGAAGAAATACAGCCAAATGATGCCGCCTGGCCATAAACCGCACAAAAAAGTGCATTTTTCGGGATGCATTCATTGGTAGTTGCTGAATTACCTCAAATACGGCAATTTTGCTTATTTACGTATCCATTGGGCCAAAAATGAGCCTCGTTGCTAAATGGACGTAGCTTGCGGAACACTTTTTTCACAGCGCATGAATTTTAATAATAAATTTCATTAATTTGCAAACGTTGTTCAGGCGTAAGTCTATTCATTATGAAATGGCAAACCAAACTGAGCATAAATCAAGTGACAGCTGTCAAAAAGACCAACTCCGAAAAATGGATTGCCAGGTTGAAAACCATACATACATAGAAAAAAACACCCTTCACAAAAGTTCATTTCATTAAAGCTATATGTTGAAGACATTAAATTATTTTCTGCATAAGTTCTTATAGATTCATTTTTGATTAATTTTTGCTAAAGACAGTTATAGTCCAGCACAACCTGGTTTTTATTTATCCCCATTTTAAGAAACGGTTTCCAGGTCAGCGTAATTAATGGGTAAGTATATAAACATCAAGAGCTAGAGATTTGTTATCTGCAACAAAGTTGTTCCTAATGGAAAATTAAATATTGTTTTGTTTTTTCACAAACCACCCGCCTAACCATACCTTACCTTCATTCTTAGTAAATTTTTTATAATAAAATTTCCAAATTTCTATATTGCGTAATGTACTGAGAATTTGACATTGCAAATTGACTGCTCACCTTAAAATGCAGTTTAAATAAACCAATGACAGTTTTTTCTTAAGCAAAAATGTTCAGCTTTTCAGTATTATGCCACTGTTACTCTGTGTGTTGCAAAAATACTGTTGGACTATGTAATAATTAGGAGTCGTAGTTGTGTACATAGCCAAGTTCATCTAGCTACATATGATTCTTCTTCTGTCCAATAACTTGAACAAATACATAAGGAATCTCAACCACACTCGTACAAAAGTGATATATATATTTTAGTAGAATATTCTTAGTATGCATAAATATAAATGGTATATTATAGGGTATTTTAAATTTTTTTATTTTATTTTCAGAGGGATTAATATAGACTCTCACTATAAATACTTATTTACATTTTCCCTTGGTATTTGTTATTATTGATAATTCAGTGTTATCTTTGGAAAATACCAATAATTTGTGTTTACGCGTTTGTGTTTAAATATGCAAAAATCAATAAGTATAATTGGAATAAGTTATGAGATTGGAGAGCTAGTTTATTTACTTTAATTCTTTATTGATACGTTGGCTACGCCTCTGGAAGAAATATGTTGTGTAAAGAGTATAAGCAGACTATTTAGTTTTGGCCTAGTCCTAGTAAACGCCTAAATAAAGAGCGTAGTTAAAAGCTTAAAATCATTAAAGTTCTAAATTAGTAATCTAATGGGAAATTTAAAATCACAAATATACTACCTTCCTACATACATATGTATGTAATCGTAGTTATTAAAAATTCGTTTTAAAAACGAAATCCATTTAATAATCAAATTATTTACTGACTCAGCAAATATCGTTCTATACCCATTCACTACACACTTCAAATTAAGTGTAAATTATATGTCATGTGAAATTCAATCGTATGAAAATAAAAGAAACAAAAGAAAACGTCCGTAAAATTTCACTTCATTTTTCATTTTCATACTGTAATAATATACCATTATTTGACTAACTGACTTGGCTGGTTGCCTGCCGCCACAACTCTCCCCACTACTTACACTTACTCGTGCAGCTATCTATCTACTACTCCAACTACCATAATCACAAGTACCATTATCTTCTGCCTTCCTATGTCGCACAGTGTCGCGAGTTCATACAACGACTGGCCAAAAATAGAAAGCGTTGTCGCAAAGAGTTGAAAGAGATTTGGCCCAATTGTTAATATCCGTAAAACAACAAACAAAATCGGACAAAAGAAATGCCAACCGCCCCCATATATCCTGAAACGAAAAATCACCATAAAATGCGTAACTTAATTGCAAAGAAGTTTGTCACCGATGTTTGTGATAATAACAGAAAATAAAGTATAAAAACCCACCGCCCATATAAAAATATTCTTCAAATCCAATTATTTAACGTAACTTAAGAGGTATAACGTTTATTTGGTACAGAAGATAATCAAAAATACTGTTCCAAGTATGCAAAATATGAGCCACCTGTCACGTCTACGATAAAAGCTATAACTTCCAAATTAAGAAACCCTATCTTTGACAAAGAAAATCACACATTATACTTTTTTGACAACGTGTAAACATTTTTTTATAAATTATTTATTAAACTTACTTTATTTACTTTTAATGGCACAACCGCCCATGGAGGGCCTAGGCCGAGCTTTTCGCATCCACTGATGTTGTGCGTGTTATATTTGTACATGAATGGAAGGGACCTACAGTTTAATGCCGAATCCGAACGGCGAAGTGATAAGCTTTTCATAGGCAATTTTTACTCTTGTAGGTTTGCCATTGCCTATCAAGAGGTGGTGCCGTGGAGAAAAATAATTTTTTCTACTTTTTGATTTTGCCTATGCCGAGACCACACCGACCATTTATTAAACACAATTCATAATATTTTTATTAACATACATATAATGTGTATAATCTATATATATATAATGCGTTATCACATTCTGTCATATAATTTGATGAAATGAAGTCAGTAAAATTATTTTCACAATTAAGTTCAGTTGTAGTTTCTAATTCAATAAAAGGGAGAATATTTTGATTACTTTGTTGCTTTCTGCACACCAAACATCAAATAATTCACGTATTTTCACAGTAATTGCCACTGAAAAATATTTATATAGTAAAAAGTGCAGGCGAATGCAGCTAATTCTCAAATTTATTTGGCTAATACATACTTTTTTAAAAATATGACTCAAAAATTGGAGATATGTTTTTTGCTACTTTTTAGAAAGTTTGCTTAATTTGTTAACATTGAAGTTGACAGACAACATTTTTTCAAATAACGGTGCGCGGAATATCGGGAGCAAAACAAAGGAATAAACAGCATTGCCAGATCGGAATAAATTCAAATTTTCAAGATATATACGGTTTTATTACAATAAAGATACCATAGACTATAATTAACACGAATTTTTTTATTGCGATAAAAAGACACCTTTCCTTCTAAAATCAGAAGCCAACAAAGCTCTAACTTTGATAGTGCCGTACGGGAATAATTTTTGGAAATTTTAAAAAGCTCTGGTTCAGAATATTAAGCGTATTAACACTCGATTACTCGATACTAAATCTTATTTTTTTTTAATTTTGTATTTTTATTTAATATTTTTTTTTTTACCGCACTCGTTACACTGTGCATCGTTTTTTCATTTTCTAATGGCTGTGAGTGTGTTTTGTATAGACCGGCTTATCAAATCTTGTCTGAGGTTTTTGACCGCATACACAACAATATCGCTACCCACCTCTGACACCACCAGTACTGCCACCATTATCGTTTCAGCAACAATATACATATGATACATACTTATTGTGAAATTAACACAACAGTTTTTGTTTAGGTTTTTTTTTGTTTTATTAATACATACGAAATTTTTTGTTATGTTTATTTATTGGCTCACCTTTTTATTATCTTTGTCTTTATACTCTTCTTATTGTTGTAGTTTTTGTTGTAGCTATAGTAATAACTTTTTTTGTTCTTAATGGAATGGTGAAGATAGAAGAAAATGAATGTACATACATATGTATAAATATTTCCTACCTATGGTTATTTATTTATTACGTCTTTGTGAAATAAAACTTTTATATATTAGTCATCGATATTTTAGTGGTTATTTCCTTTCGCTTAAATTAGGATATAGCTGGATTAATAAATGAGGGCTGGTTTGTTTGACTAGTTAACTGGTTTGATGTTTGGTTGATTGAACTTGACTTCTCCTTTCTTTCCTCCTATATTGCCGCGTTCTTGAAAGTTAGTCATGTATATTAAGAGTTCAAATTAATGCAATTTATTTTATAACGCCTAGCCAAGTTATTAAAAGTCAGTCAGAAAGAAGCCTACTTACTTTGTTTCCATTGATTGCAATCACTCACTTTGTTAACTTGTTTGCCTTGTAAGCTTATCTCTCCTATAGCATTTTCATGCTGATGCTTACCTTTACATTATTTTTTATTTCTTATACAGTGATGGAAAAAATAATAGAAACGACATACATTTCAACAATTCTAACCATACCGATAATTTTCTTGGCGAATTCTATGCGTGAAACCAACTGCTCGATTTGCTGATAACGGTACTTTATTTTTTTTTTTTCAATTTTGTGTATATTTCGGCATGAATACTTGTTGCATGCATTTAAGTGTTTTTCAATCAACCACGTTTTTGCCTTGGAAAAAAAAGAAACTCGATTCAACTTCTTCAAAATATTTTCCTAGAACGTGTGAAATATTTTAATTGAGGTAGTTTTTGGACATTCAAAATAGGAAAAAGTGTCAGAATAGCAATTCTTGCGAAATTCGTCCTTCTGCAATTTTTCTAGATTCGGAATGAGTCGTGGAGTGCATTGCACAGATGTGGGGAGAGAAGTCGTGGGAAATCTCAAAAACGAAGGCATATCAATGGCTGAAACTGCACAAATAATGAAGTGCTCCAAAAAAAAAGTGTTTTCCGCAATTCATTTTGAAGAAAAACAAGAGAAACGAGGCAGGAAGCGAAAAACCTCCCATAAATTCGATCAACTTCTTATTCGGCAGTCGAAAAAATCCATTTCATTCATCGGAAGAACTAAGGAAGGAGTTAAATGCACCTGTTACGAGCCGTACAATAAGGAATAGGTTGATAGAAGGTGGTTTGAAAGCACATTCAGCAAGGAATGTACCATTCCTCAGCAAGAAGAACATCCAGAACCGAATCAATTTCACAAAAAGACATTCAACGCGAACAAATTGGGAAACCGTCTTGTGGTCTGACGAAACAATGGTGAATTTGTTTGGATCTGACGGAAAAACGCAAGTAAGGCGCCCCGAAAATACTGCACACGATCCAAAACACACAATAAAAACGATTAAGCATAGTGGTGGCAACATTATGCTATGGGGATGTTTTTCAGCATTCGGTGTTAGTCCAATATATTAAGTGAAAGGTAAAATGTGTGCCACCGACTACGTTAACATACTAAATAGTATAATGCTGCGATATGCAGAGGAAGAAATGCCAATAAAGTGGGAGTTCATGCATGATAATGACCCCAAACACTCATCAAAACTTGCCAAAAAGTGGTTCCGGGACAACCAAATTTCTTTGATGGAATGGCCTTCACAATCACCAGACCTGAATCCAATAGAACATCTTTGGGGAGTCTTGAAAAAAGAAATTGCTGGGTTTAAGTCCAGAAATAAGGAGGATTTATGGAGAAAAGTACAGGCTGAATGGTACGCCATTGATCCATCAATTTATGCCAAACTGGTGGATTCCATGGATCGTCGGTGTGTCCAAGTTATAAAAAATCGTGGTAGAACTACTAAATATTAAAAAAAAAACATTTTACTAATTTTTATCAGACTTTTACTGTTATTTAGTTTCAAGTTTTTTGTTTCTATTTTTTCCCCTAGCGTAATAAATGAAGTTATAAATGAAGTCAGAAATATCTTCTTATTTTTTTTACTTTGAAATATAATGGAATAAGTAATAAATAAAAATTATAGCATTGAAAAGAAAATTCATTTTACAAAAGAAAATTTGAACATTAAAAGAAAAATATGTCGTTTCTATTATTTTTTCCATCACTGTATATGAATATTATCTCTTTTTTTCTATATAAATTACTTTTTTAAATATTATATTTCATTTATTTAATTTTTATTTTCGCTTTATTGGTTGTTTCATTCTAGAATCTTGGATTGAGTTGAGCAGTGCAGCAACAATGGCAGGCGTTAAAAGCCCTGACAGAATTACACCATTACCATTCACAAATGGCGAAGAGTATTTGCGCTTATTACGCGAGGCACAACGTGAATCCAATCAATCGAGTCGTGTCGTCTCCTTGGCCAGTTCCAGACGTGATACACCTCGCGATAGGTAAGAATGGAATTATAATAGAATACTATCAATACTTGTACTGTTAAAGATAAAATACAAATTTCTCATTGAAGTCGAATACGATAAGCATTAAATTCTTAATTGCTGTTTAGCTTTCTGACAGTTTGCAATTAAATAATACAAAAAATTATAAAATTTATATAAACAGACATTAAAATTTCTACGTATTGGGTCATATAAAAAGTATCCGTGGCTGGTACCCACAAATCTGTCATGTGGTTGATGTATAGTGCCACCGCTATGTTTTGACAGCTTGCGTGTCGATCTTGGTGCACCAGATGAAAAATTTCATTATCTTTTTCAGTGCATTTTTGTTATCTAAATTTCCGGAACGGAATCGGGCGAATCACTCCTGGGTTCGGCGTTCACTCACAGCATCCTCACCGTAAACTACACAAATTTTTCGGCATGTTTTTGCAGCCTTTTCTATGATAATAAAGCATCGCAGTGCAACTTTTTACACTAGTCACGAATTACTCAAGTGTCTTCACACTTCATACCCTGAAATTTTGTTATCTTTCAAACCATGTGTTTGTTTGGCATAATCGGACTAGTGTTTCCAGATTTGTTACCCACCACGGCTACTTTTTATATGACACAATATACACATACATACATTCTATATTTTTGAAGTATTTGAACTTTAAAATTTTTGCATTAATATTTATAAAATGCTCTTTTTTAAACTTAACTAATTTTTGTATTGTCTTTTATTTAACAGCCCTAAATCTCCACCAAACAGTCCAAATACCGAATTAAGTCCCGATGAAGAATTGAAGAATGTATACATCAATTATTGGAATAAGGTATACAAAATCATATTGGGTTGTACTACATCTGAGCTATTTCACTTTTGAACGAAATTGAATTCGAAACCTGATAATTGCCAATTCTTTTTTTGGTTGCGACTTGAATTCCGTTTGAAAGTGTATTGCAAAACTTAGTTGAATATTTTGTCAATCAAAATTGTAGCAAAAGTTTCTACTGAAAATGTTACAGGAAGGCGAACATCACAAAGACAGCGACTGGCTAGATGAATGGAATAGTCGACCTGATCAAGAACCACCAAAGTATGTTTAAACAAAAATATGTGAATAAAACTTATTAAAGCCTTTCGGTAAAAAATTTAACTTTTACTTTTCTATTTGCAGAGATTGGAAATTCGAGCATCCCCAGAAAAAGAAGGGTGCTGGCTATTCTATACGGTTAACACGTGTTGGCAAAAATTCACTATTTTCCAGAGAAATATTATACTCGCTCATACTTTCGAATGTGCTGTCATTGCTGCTTGGCGCTGGTTTAGGGTAAATATTTAAGATGGAATTAATTATGGCAAAAACTGTTATAAACATGCGAAAAATGTTTTTTTTTATTGCAGCTTGTGGCTAAGCAAACGTGGCATTCTCTTGACCCGAGTCGTCATTGACTGAACTGAATGTTAAAGTGATTCTTTAATTTTTTTTCTAAATAAAAATAAAGAAAACGTTTTTATTATTTTTAGTACGAAACAAACACACGCATACATATACATATAAATAAACTATATATATATTTACTTTTAAAAATATTTCGTAAAAATATAAACATACATACAAACAAAAAAAAAAAATTAATAAAAGAAAGAATGAAAAGGTAAAACATTTTTTAGAATGTTTTATAAACGGTAACACGATGATAATCAAAACTTAAACATATAAAAAACATTGCATTATTTTTAAATTGTTCTCTAATTTAAATGAAACAAAAACATGTAAAAAAAACAAGCGCAAGCTCAGGTTTTCTCTTGAATTCTTTGAAATTTTTCGCAAGTAAACACATTTTTATACTTTTTATTATTATTAGTGGTGTAATCCTACAGAAATTACAAAAAACGCAGGTGGTAAAGCAACAAAAAAAAAGGAACATACCTAATTATGATGTATGTAGAATTAGTAAACTGTGCAGTAGCAATTAATAAGCTACAGCTTTTTACGTATATATTTATATTCTTCTATGATGAACTTTCAATCGGAATTTTAATTACTCTTTATAATCTTAGTCTAAAATCAGAAACGTTTTATCTACCTTTCATTTATAACTCCCGTTAGCTTCTATATCTACACTTTGCAAAAATATTGTTTAACTTTAAATGCATATTTTGTTCTTATTTTTATATATTTTAAAAACAAACTAATTAATTACAATACGTATTTTAATTAAATTGTAAACAAAAAAAAAAACAACAAGAAAGAAAATATCGTACATTTATAAAAACAAACAATATACATACATATATACTTCTAATATATGCATAATTATAGACTTTTTTGATAAATTAAAATACACGAAATGGAAAAAAGTATGAAAATGCAATAAAAATTAAAAAAAAATCTATGAATTTGTTTTATTTATTGAAAACTCACGACGTGATTTTGTTATAACTTAAGAATAGCTTTTCACAGGAAATTGCGTGTCATTTCTAAAATATAATTGAAGCGTTCGAGAAAACTAGAAAACGAATATGTAAAGCCAACATTATAGAACTGGCGCTGAAATCGGCATCCAAAATATTTGTGTGCAGCCGAGACTATGTTATAAATTTCTTGAGCAGTGCAATTAACGCGTCTTCAAGAATAATTCGTATGTTTTGATATCACTTTTCGCGACATTTCTTGAAAATGTATAATTTGTGCCCTCGACCACTGCCTTGGGTGATATGTACATATCTTTTTGCGGATTGTATTGTGCACGTCCAAGCAATTTGAGGAACTCATGCCGCTCCCGCAAACGAAATTCGCGTGATGTTAGTACTTCTGGAAATTGTAAGAGCATATCATGTGACAGATTCATTTCCTGGTGGGCATAAGCAAAGCGTTCAATCAATCCATCTGGTTCTGTAATAAAAAGTGAAAACCCTTTTTAATATCGGCTATACTAGGAAACAATTCATTCACCAAAACCTACTCATCATCCAAAGGCGTGGTTTGTGCAATAACAAGCACTTCAGCTCATCCTCATCGAAACCCATTTCCTCGCGTATGCAAAATGTCGCTTCGCGTATGTGTTCCATGTTGTAAGTAATTAAACGCGGCTGTTTCGATGCTAGGAAACGTATATCATCACCGTTCAAACGAAACTCACTCTGAAAGTGTCCCAAACGACGATCAATACGTCGCGTTGAGAACATTAACCAAAAGGGGTTCAGCGTTAAAATGCGTTGCCGCTGAGCTGGCTGAAATCGTTTTGCTTCCAAGTAGTTAACACGTGTTTGCAAATCATCCATATCGACTTTGAAGAGCAATGGATTTTTTGATATTAACTCACCGTAAACTTCTGCGGGAACACCTTGATCTTGTAGAAATTGTAAATATGGTTTGATATTCTCATCGAAATTTAAACGTAGCACGAATTCGGCGAGTCCCTTGCGTCGTTCGATACTATTCAAATCAACACCTAGATGCAACAGTTGCTGCAAAGTTGGCGATTTATTTACATATGCCGCCAAATTAAAGGTAGGCACATAATCTTTTTTACTTTGGAATGCCGTTTTCAAACTGTTCGCTGTTTGATGTTCATTGTTGGGTTCAGGTAAATCTTCATTTTTGTCACGAAAGTCGGGAGGCTCGGCACTTTCTGTGGATTTTGCTAATTCCAAATCCGTTGGCTTCTGATCATCTTCTCCTTTTGAATGTGTCGGAAACTCTATTGTTTGTTTTGCTATGTTTCTTAAGTTACGTACATTAATCGCATTGTTTATTGAAGCTGCATGATTTTGTGCAAGTTTTGTTATATTTCTTAAAGCTAACATTTTCAAAAACTTTATCACGTTTTGTAGAAAACACTTGTAAATAAGAGTAAGAAAAACAGTGCATAGTACAACAGCTGTTTTCTAGTGTTCAACATCCTCGTGGTGAATTAATTAATGCAGGGTTGTATTAGGCCTAGTTAGCTATAATTTTTGATATGAATGAAAATATTATTTTCAGGTTTTTTATTTTTGGATGATTAGTTTGTAGCTCCGTGCAAAAAAACTACCTATACATTACAAGATTGTTTGCATGTAAACTGTAAAAGCTATAGTTTTATATACGTTACAAGAATAATAGAACACAAGATAATTTTTTTGGTTACGTCATAACAGACCGTTGTTTACACTTCTCATGCACAAAATCGTCTGTTTCATCGCTTGTGTGACATGGCGGATCGCCGTGTTGGAACCAAATGTTGTCTAAGTTCATAACTTCTAAAATAGAACACAAATAATTAGTTATCATTGGACGGTAGCGCACATCATTCACTGTAACGCATCTGCCTTCCACTAAGCAACAGCAGCAAGTGCTTTGGTTGTGTGCACTGTAGGAGTTTGCGAATCTGAATCTGTTGTTTTAGCCAATACAGATCCAGTTTTATGTGGTCGCTGTGGCGTAGTGGTAGTGCGTTGGACTGCTATGCAGAGTGTCCGGGGTTCGAATCTCGACACAGGCAAAATCAAAAAGTTGAAAAACTTATTTTTCTACACGGCACCACCTCTTAGTAGGCAATGGCAAACCTACAAGAGTAAGAATTGCCTATGAAAAGCTTTACACTTCGCCGTTCGGATTCGGCATTAAACTGTAGGTCCCTTCCATTCATTTACAAATAAAACACGCACAACATGAGTGGATGCGAAAAGCTCGGCCTAGGACCTCCATGGGCTGTTGTGCCATTAAAAGTAAAGTAAAGTAAAGTAGATCCAGTTTTACGCACACATTTCACAAATTGCGTGGAAGGCGCTTCTCTTCTACCGAATTTTTAACGTAATTTTCTTACGCTGTCGGTAGAAGATTCAATATTTTGCAAGTAAATTTTTAGTATTTTCCATCGTTGTTTAAGAATATATCAACCCAATTCGTTAACCGCGAATGTACCATATAACAAATTTTCCGTCATAATGCGAATGACATTAGAGTTGCCACACTCAAAATAAACAGTAGTTCCAAATGTTAAATGGAAAAGAAGTAATGGGTACAATTAGGAACCACGATAACACATACTAACAATGAAATACATGGAGATTGTATAAGAGGTAAAAGAAAATGCGAACGCGAAAGTGATAGGTGTTCAGACTGAATTCTGGACTCCTGTTTTTACTGTAGTTGAATAGGACAGTCCTGGTTCTTACTGTGGCTGGGCAAGCATACTAAATTATTACAGTTTTTACTCGTGTAAAGGTCTCTAAGAGTAGGGTATTCATAAACTAATTATATGTAGCAGACCCTACAGAGGAGATCACGAATAGTAACAAGAACAATAAACAATATGTAAATTACTACATATTGCGAAGCAGCGAAGGTTTAGCAATTCCAAAAGGTTCGTTATAAATGCAATTATAATATTTTTTACAACAAACTTCTGTCTGTCGGTTGTAAACGTCAAACTTTTGCAAAGCAGTTTTTGTACTTTTGCCATCTAATCTGAAAGATTAAAACTAAAAAAAAAGTTCTATGGCATAATCGAAAAATATTGGATAAAAAATACAGGTAAAAACCGAGAAAAGTTAACACTAATGTAATTTGGCCGTGAACTGAAAATATTGTACATTAGCGTGTAACATGGTCATTTACATTATAATTAAAATTTTGATAGCTAGTACAAGTGCTGAATATTAAAATGGTTTCGGTTCTGGTGCGAGCAGGCGGCAACTTTTCTTTTTGTGAAAAAAGAAAGAGATGACGCGTTTTACTCCTACGAACGCGTTCGAATCGAAATTCATATGACCATAGCACGCCTTTCACGCATTTCAACGTTTCCCGTTTTTCTCGTGTTTTTCGAAAAAATAGTTGAATCAGTGTTTGTGTATGAAACAAACTCCATGGCTTGCCAACAAATACCGCGCAGGCCGCAAAAATTTAGAAAATAGGGTAAAAATTACAGGGGGATAGACAAAATTGCTGGGGCAACATTTTGATAAATTTCTTGATGTTTCTCTTATATTGTGTAAGTTTCATGGCGAAAGCTTCATACAATAATTTCACTGCGTAACAGAAACATGAATCTGTAAAAGGGGGAATGTCAAAAAATACCAAGCAACTAGTTCCACCGTGGCAGAGCTGGCCAGCGTTAGCTGAATTTTTAATTTTCAATTTTTTTTCCGCTTTTCTTGCGTTGCGATGGCAGACATCTGACCAAATTGTTACGTGAGAAACGCGTGTAAGCGTGAAACGTGTAGTATGACTTTTAATGCCACAAAAATCACAACATTGTCATAGTAAATGAAAGTAAAATAAGGAAGAAGAAGATATTAAAATATTTTTATTCACCATTCAATAGATGCATTATTTTCCACACAGTCAGTTGCTTTTGACATTTGTTTGACGTTTAAGTTTCCCATGCATTTTGTGTTCTTATTGTAAATGCTTTAGAATTTTGTACTTTTCGGATTGTTTTTGTGTTTTTTTTCATTAATTTGTATATCTCAAGCCTTATAAACAAAAAATAAAAATGGATAAACTTCGACGTGTCCTAAGCGGTAATGATACTACACCTGAGGAAGAGAGTAGTATTATCACACAGGTACGAAATGGAAATGCATTGCAAAATTGAACTTAAAGCTGATTCTAATTAATTCAAACTGAATTAATATTTACGTGGCTGTCGTAATTTAATTTGCTGGCAAATTAATGCACCTTGAAGAACTTGGAATGTTAATACATTATGCATATTTGTATCAAGTACCAAGAAATCTTATTAGAAGCAACAAGTATTGGAAGTTTTGCTATTCTATCAACCGCTGATGACTCAACAAGTGTTATTTAGACTACGAATGTACAGAAGACATTGTTGCGGTTTTTATAATAACCAATTTGGGGGCGTTTTATCGTTACTATTAGCTCATTAGAGTTAATTAATACTGAATGCATTGTATTTTTTTTCTTCTTTGCCATAGATTAACGATATGTCAACGCTCAGTTGGTCGACGCGTATCAAAGGCTTCTGCATATGCTTTGTTATTGGCATCTTATTATCATTTCTGGGTGCATTGGCCTTATTTTTGCATCGTGGAGTTGTTGTATTTGCGGTTTTCTATACCCTAGGAAATGTAATCTCAATGGCTAGGTATACATTCAAAACCGAACATAGAACGTAATAATTTTTATATAAATATTAAAAAAAAATTTGTTTTTCATCCTAGTACATGTTTTCTTATGGGTCCGGTTAATCAAATCAAGAAAATGTTTTCATCGACACGTTTAATAGCCACATGCATAGTTATATTCTCCATTGTAATGACATTCGTTGCAGCTGTAGTGGTACATATTCTGTCATTTGACGATTAATTTTAATATGCATATACATTTCAAAATTTATTTTTTATTTATGTAGCTACACAAAGCCGGTCTTACTTTAATTTTCATCATAATACAATCTTTGGCCATGACCTGGTATTCATTATCGTACATACCGTATGCTCGTGATGCTGTAAAGAAAACTGTATCAGCTTGTCTCGATGTTTAAAATTTTATAATGTACCGTAGCCCAGTTTAAATTATCTTTCAAATTTAAACGAAGTATTTTTATGATTATTCCTGTTGTGTATATAACCATTTAGGTTTATTGTTTTTGAGTAATTATCATGTATTTTTCCACTACATCCTCACATCATGTTTGAAAAGCTATTTTCTATTTATATTGTATTAAGCACTCAAATTGTGTAAACATTTTTGCAAGACTTTTTCTAATATTATTGATATTTAATACACCTTCACTATTTTTGAATGAAGAAAATTTTACAATTTATTCAATACAAATACAAATTACTTAAAAATATTATTAAAAATGTTTAGATTTTGTAATGTAAATCTAGGATTATAAATTTAGATTAACACACGCATGTAGTTCGCTTTTGGAAAAATGGCTCGTAAATTTTCAGCCAGTGGTACAGTGGTCTCAGGCTGCAGCAAGATTTAAAAAACTCTACAAAGAAAATCAAATAATAAAAAATAATCGTTTAAAATTGTTCCCGGATTATACCCCACCTAGATGATCTTCTATAGAAATATCTACATCGAAGGTAAACAAATTTTCAGTTTAACTGCAATACTCACTTTTCTGCTGAAAATCTTTGCGAAAAAAACCAAAATTTTAACAACTAGTCACAGATTAAAAAAGTATAGTTAGTTACAAATCAACATTTTTCAAATCCTGTTCTAGTTTATATGATTGGTTGCTAGTAATAAGATTTGGTTTTGAAAGCCCCTTATGCGTGAAATGAATTTAATGCATTGGTGAACTATATCGAAACTCATAATTGATCCAAGAAAAACATATCATGGTTTTGGTAATCCAATCGACAAAACAGTAAAACCAATTGTACTTTAATTTATGGTCTTTTATTTATTTATTTTATTTTCGTTTACTCTTCGTATTAACAACTAGATTTTTTAAATGTAAAATAATGCCTAAAAAAAAAATATATTTTTCTATAGATTTTCATTTCCCTTTTTTGCTTTCAATGATTTGTATTAACTACATAATATACATACATATACATAGTTACTACAAAAATAATTGTTTATTTAAGTTGTTTTATGTAGTTTCATCTTCAGTACACATGCGAAAATTTCATAATATATGAAATGTAAATCGCGCTTTGCTACAGACAGTTTTGTTATTAAGAAAATTATAATCATAAACAAAATAAATAAAAATTAATAATAGAAAAAACAAAGTAAAATATCATGATTCTGTAGTAGTAGGTAGTAGTTAAAGCTTAAGCTCATTCTTAAGTTCTTTTGGGGGAAAACAAGCTATGATATGACAACAACAGTTTTGAAACATATTACAAAAGAAAAACAAATATTTCCTTGCAATTCATATTAACAAGCTGAGTATGATGATAAATTAATTTTAGGTATAGGAAAGTGTATTTGTTTTCTTTTCTGTAAATGCCTAGCTAATAAATTTTCATCTTTCCATTCACTTGCTTTGTTTGTTTTTGGATATTATTTTTATAATACATTCAATAATGTGATATTAGTATAATTTGTTTGTAAAAATGTTTAAAAAGAGAGTTTCTCATTAAAATGCTAAGACTTTTGTTTTTTTTTCTATTTTTTACATTCATTTTCATTTGTTCTTTGTTAAGAATTTCATTTGCAATTTTGCAATACAAGTTTATACAGATTTCTTATTTTTTATTTAGTTTATTATGACATTTGGTGACATTTCTTTGATGCTGTTTTGTTTTAATTTTAGCTTTTATAGTTACTCGGTTTTGTTGTATAGTGAATTGCATTACTTTAATCAGTACAATTTATTGCTATCCTTTTAAAAATAAATTAGTTTAAGCTTCAAGCCATTTCTTTTTTGTATTTTTGCTAGTTATTTGTTTGCTTGTATACAAATCAAACAATTTTCTTGACGTTGCGTTTTGGAGATTTTTTTGGTGATACTTTTCCTAAAAAAAAAATTTTAAGAAAAACTAATTTTGATAATACAAATTATATATAAATTAAGTACATACATAACGATCTATCTATCATGGTTAAACTAAATAGGATGTAGGCTTGAAATGGTGCAACAAATACGAGTTATTTTCAAATTACAACCAACAAGTAAAAGGGGAATACTAACAACAACTTGTTAATGGTAAATAGGCAAATAAAATCACACAAAATAAATAATTTAAATTAACTGCTAGACAAAAAATTACACATAAGCTCATAATCCGAATAACTATAGTGGTACTGACAAAAGTATTGGCACTGCACCATTGTTATTTTATAATTCAAACCATTGAAATTAAATTTTATGTATAGGTAGGTATACGATAGTTGAGACAGTTGAATCGACTTACGGTCGTTGAAGTGCAAAACCCCATGGCTCCCATTTTAATATTGTTTTTTTTCGTAAACACCAAGAGAACTCAAATAAAATGCAATAACTCAGTGCTTTAACCTTAGTTTTGCAATATCAACGACATTATATTTTCTCATATAAAATTTTATTTCAACTATTCAAGGAACAAGCAAATCAAAGGACGGACGTGGCTAGATTAGTTTACTAGTGCACCAATGGATAATTGATATCGGAGCGGAGCTTCTGACAAACGAATACTGCTTTTTCACCAATTCTGATCTCAATGCTGATCGTAAATACATATGTATGTACATAATATTATGTAAATTTCTTTCCACATTCAACAAGTCTAACAAACACCAAGTGAATGCTGGTTAATAATAAGAAATAAACATGCAAAGAGCAAAACCAACTAAATGCAAACATTAAACAACGAATTTTAATAATGTTTTATATGAATATAATCATATTTTTATAAGATGTAAGTATATGCAATTAGTCATTGTTAATAAAAACTCACATTAATAGCAAATTTGCTAAAAAAGTTATGTGAAACAATTCGCAAGTATAAAAATTAAAGTCTTATATTCTGTATCCTTAAAGTTTTTAAGAAATCTTTATAAAATCACATTGAGAAGAAAGTTTTTTTTTCCAAAAACGTTTATTCAAAGTCAAATTAAAAAAAGGGGACACTATGTATGTCGATTAGAGAAAGACCCTACCATATTTGGCTATTCCAAAACGATTCTTAAGCTTAAAAAGTATTTCTCTTGTTTTACCTTACACATATTTCTTAAGATTCATTATAATCACAACAATGAAAATCTGTCTTAGATTAGACAAAAACGCGCGAGCTGACTCTTTTTCCAACCTGGAAGAGTCTTGTCGATTGGGTCTAGTGGTGAACGAGGACAAAATAAACGAAATACCTTGTGCCAACAAACAAAGAGTCTTAGACAAAAAGTAAATTTTGACAATTATACTTTTGAAGTAGTCAAGGATTTCGTTTACCAAGGATGCAGCATCAACACTAACCATAATGTCAACCTTGAGATCAAGCGGAGATTAACTCTTGCCAACAGGTGTCATTGGGGGCCTGGGACGTAGGACACAAGGTAAAGTTCGTGACAGTCGCAGGAGCGTCCATGGTCGATCCTTGCGCTTCTACGTTTCAAGTCGACATACAGCCTCCTCGTGGCGTCCCCTGGATAGAGATCTGACAACCATCATTAACTAATGTGTGCGGCGGGCTTCTTCATGGCCTTGAATGAATGGTTGTGCGTCGGGCTTGGAACCCACCACGTCAAAATATTTCTCCAATGAATCCTGAGGCGGCCAAGACCGATCATCGTTTGTAGTGCCAGTTAAGTAAGTAAGTAACAGATGTCACTACGAGTTCAGTAGGCAATTGAGAAGCAGAACCCTCTCTCGACTGATGAAAATAACGACATATAAGACGTGTATTGAATATGATGGAACCATGAGCTGTACGCCGACACTGACATATTCAACCGCATAAAAATCGAGCTGCTTCGCTGGCTGGGCCATGTTGAGCAAATGGAAAAAGGTGATCCGGCTTGAAGGTTGTTTTAGTCAAAGCCACGGTGGAAGGACACGCAGAAGAGGATGTCCTAATCTCGATTGGAAGGACCAAGTAAAGAGGGACCTGACTGCAATTGGCCTTATTAACGGGCGCCAGCGCGCACATATCAGAGGCGACTGGCAGAGCTTAGTTTAGACGGCCAAGACCTATCATCGGCTGTAGTACCAGTAGTATGAAAACTAAATAGTACGGTGTGGTTGAAGTTGATTCAATTATCTGCCTCTCATAGATCTATTAGGGAGAATAATTTTATGTTTATGTTGATAAATGAATGTAAATTCAAGAGCTCAAGTAACCACATAAATATGAGGACGTTGTTTATTTACGATAGAACACTGATCAATGTATGATACACTTATGTATGATGATACACTTATGTATGATAGGTCATGTTAATTCCGCCATTTGATTTGTTAGAATGTTCAAAAAGTATTGACCTTAGGGAGAATTTTTATTGTAGGCAACGCTACTTTTACTTCAAAATTCTACACAATTTAAAGGGAAATAAATCTTTTTTTTAAATATGGAATCTGACTAAAGAGATTAATTCCATGGAGCGTTTTACAGGTAGTCATTTGTTACCAATTCTTATGGATTATGAGAAAGAATCGGAGTGGCATATGATACTACTTGAGTTACGAACGCAGGCAGAACCAAACTTCTGGGAGAGCTGGATACATTTTTGGGGGAATGACATTTTTTAAAAAGATAGATATGAAACTACTTGGCCACCTTGTTGAAAGATTTGTGATAGCTTAACAATATAGATTTGAGAAACTTCAGGGCAGGAAACAAAAATGTTAAAACCTTTCACGAATAACAGACTGAAAACATGTGCAGACTGTGATGTTGCGGAAAATGCCATTTTGCTGTTTGCTGTGTTAAAGAGTTTGAATATATTTTAATCATTTGAGGTGATAAAATCTTGTAGATTTCACGTTTCATTCTAATTTATTAACTTATTGTGTTTTAAACACAAATTATGTACTACTGCTAATGCTATACTATATCTGACTTGATATCATTAGGGAAGTTTCTCAAAATATATTTGAGTAGATTGTCAAAACAAAGCAGATATGTGTATTCCCTAGTCGAGGAGAGGAAAGTTTAATTTGCATTATGGAAAATTTTTTGAAAAAATCTTTGTAAGGGCCATTTTGAATTAATTATTTTAAAGGTAGGAAATGAGCATATCGTCATCAGCATTTAGAAAGACCCTTACTGACATTTAAATTTTTCTTACAGGAAAATAAAAAACTTAAAAAATATACTAACAACATACTGTTTTAAGTACTTTTTAGATGCAGTTTAGGTACAAAGGAATCAAAAAATTCAATTCAGAAACATAAAATGCTTTTTAATTTTTAACAAAATTATGTCACATTTTTACTTCTCTGTTAAAGAAATAAACGAAAATGTCTTTGAAAATGGCCTGAGGATATGCAGTCCTTAAAGCATTTGATAAGTACCTATGTGCATTTCTGATTAAAGAAGACGTCGAGTTTAATTTTTGATTTTAAATCATTTTTGGAAAAAACTAAATATTGAATATTATTGTCAGTTATTTACTTAATAAAGTAAATATTTTAATTGCTTTTACAATAGATTAAACAATTTTAATTTTAATATCATACGGTGTACTCTCAATATCAACATTTTTACTAATTGTTTTATTTAATTTCCCTTGTGCATGTGCAATGATTTTTGGATGTACATAATAGATGGGTCCTAGGTTGATTGTTAGCAAGAAAAAAACAAAACAATGAAATAGAATGTTATATATAAAAATACATTTAACGATTAGTAGTGCGTCCATGAATATCAGTAGTGTGCAAATGTGCATTTTTACAAACACATAATAGAGAGAAATTAAAATGTAATTGTTAATTTTGATAAAGGCAAAAACAAGAAGAAAACAATTGGAACCAATATACAAATAAATGTAAACAACAAAAACAAAATATTTTTATTATTGCTGTAAAACATAAATAAATCTCTGTATTTATTATTTGCAAATTAACACTTACCTTTGGAATTGTTTGTAAGAATAGCGCTAGCATTCGACGATTCAGCGTTTCCTTGTTTCTTTGCTGGTGAGTTTGAGGCAGATGAATGTGATTTGCGCTTATCCTGTGTGCGCTATAAAAGCATAAAGTTAATTAATGTAAAATTTAATATACAAAAAGAAGAACCGCTTCATGTTGTATTTAATGGCACTGACCTGCCACAGCACGCAACCGTAAACGAAAGCTACCGAAATAACTACTTGCATGCATAACCAAATAATAATGTTTATTGCTTGTGTGCGTTCGAAAAGCTCCTTGCCATTTTTAATGCAGAGTATTGCCTCTGAAACCATGATGGCGCCATATACCCAACATTGTGTGCCAACACGTTTGCAGCGTGTATCGGTGACATACGTGTAATATTGCCTAAAAGGTAACCGGAACATAGACGTATGTATAATTGTTTTTATGAAAACAAATGCAAAGTAATGAAAGTCACCTCACAGAAGGCGATACAAATAAACCGATAAGTATCAAACGAACTATGACCACAATATGATCTGGAGGCATTTCAAAAATATGCTTTAGGAAGAAGGTATTCAATTCCGTAACCTGTAAATAATGAAATATATGCATGTAGAGTGTTTCATGGTTTTCAAGAGTGTAGTTGGAGTGGCGTTTGAGTCGTCAACCTTTAACATTTTATTGTTTTATGTATAAGGTTAAGTTCTAATTATGGCCATACATATAACTTTTTTTACCTGCCAAAACACTACCATCTGGCACACCGCAACAAAGCGCATTGGTGTTGATTTAGGGTCCAACCATCTAATTGATGTAAAACTCTCCGGTGTAAATTGTAAGACGACACGTTTTATTTTACCCGTTGTCGTTGAGATATCCTTAATGCTGGCCCATTTATATTCACGCATTTCCAATATTTTACAGATTTTTAAGCCAACCCATATACCCAAACCATTGCATATGATGACATCTAAAATCAAAGCATCCCACCAGCATTCAATGAAATTTGGTAATAAATGAGCAAATGTGATTTCGGTAATTTCCCACATCACAGATATGGCCCACAAAATGCCAGCATGTCGAATGAGTATCGCTTTGAAAGCCCATCCCAAGAAATGGCCCCATGCAAACACATCCAAATGCCCTTTAATGCGTTCAATCGAAACATCAGAACAATTGACACCATATTCCTGAATGAGAAAGAGGAAGCAGTTTTTAATTATACTTGCATACAAATGTTAAATGTGGAAAGTACATGAATACTATTACTCACTTTGTCCATGTTTATGTGAAAATTCCGCAAGTTCGGATCGAACCAATAAAATATATTCATTATGGTTTTGTGATTCTGAAACATCATGAATTGTAATGCCAGCAGATAGAGTACAGAACAGCCGAATACAATTCGCCAAACAGCCGGATGTGGTCGCGTGAACGGACCATTTGGAAATGCCAAAACGGAAATTATCAAAAAGAAGAAAATCACACAAAGTATGCCTGACCAAATGTTGTCCTCAAAGTTGCCTTCGTCCCTGTGGAGAATGGAAAACAAAATTATATACCAAAATTAAATATGTACCATTAAGATTTGTAGTTAATCTTTATAGCTTTGTATTGCAAAAATGTGGATAATAATGATTTATGTGATTTCAATGGAATAAAATTTAAAGATAATTAATCATAAAGTAATTCTGTTTACCAAAAATCTTCATTAAGTACGAGTACTTCTACTTCGGATAAAAACATCAAGGGAGAGAATAAAAGAGGATTTTTTTTTTGCAAAACCAGCGCATTCTTTGAAAAATAGTTTACATACATACTCTCAGTACTCTCAGAATAATTTTACATTATCTCCAATTTATTCTGCTAGTGACTAAAATCCAGGGGAATTAAGCAGTAATCTTTGGCTAAAACTACCATTTGAACAAAACTCAATCGATTAGATGGAAAACAATAATGAAATGTCGATTATTTGAAAGGTGACACTTTGCGTTGTTGTGTTGTATACATGTAAAATTATGCATTTTTCCGCAACGCGAAGAGTTACGGCGACTAGCGTTTTACATAATTTGGGGATTAGTCTTAGTTAATAATGATTATCGTCAAGAGTACTTTCGCCTATTAAATGTATTACTTGGGGAAGCTTAATGATGTGTATATAAATATTTTCAATTTTGAAACATTGCCAGTTGCCGCTCACATGCAAGTTTCTTGTGAGATTGGGTACTGCGCTACATTAAAATGAAAAGATAGTTTAACTCAATTTAATATAACACGGTCAGGTTGATAGAAATGTGTCACTACTTTGCATTAGAAAAAGGTTTAAGAATTTCATAAAGAAAAGAAATAAATGAGTAATACTTACTTTACTTTACTTTTAATGGCACAACAGCCCATGGAGGGCCTAGGCCGAACTTTTCGCATCCACTCATGTTGTGCGTGTTATATTTGTACATGAATGGAAGGGACCTACAGTTTAATGCCGAATCCGAACGGCGAAGTGAAAAGCTTTTCATAGCAATTTTTATCTTGTAGGTTTGCCATTGCCTGCCAAGAGGTGGTGCCGTATAGAAAAATTATTTTTTCTACTTTTTGATTTTGCCTGTGCCGAGATTCGAACCCCGGACACTCGGCGTAGCAGTCCAACGCACTACCACTACACCACAGCGACCACTACTACTGTGGGCAAAAGTTAGTAAGACTTTGTTCATAATTTCAAATTTTTTTATTCATTCTTCCAAATCTATTTCGTCCCCTTCAAAGTAATACCCCCCCCCCCCCCCCCCCGGCCCCAATACACTTGTGCCAACGTTTTTTCCAATTCTCGAAACAGTTGTTAAAGGCAATTTCCGGAATAGCCTTCAATGCGCTTAGCGATTCATGTTTAATGTCTTCAATTGACTCAAAACGGTGTCCACGAAGCGGTTTTTTGAGTTTAGAAAATAGCCAAAAGTCACACGGTGCTAATCACACGGTCAGGCGAATAGGGTGGTAGGTAGGTGCGGAACGATATTAGTCGAATTTTTGGCAAAATGGTCTCGTAAAACCAATGCAGTGATTTTGGAACCAATCGTGCATTCACTCTTCTTAGGCCCAAATGATGTTTTAAAATGGTTTTCACTGATCTTTCCGATATTCCAACGATGCCAGTAAGGTCTCTGACTGTTAATCGTCGATTCTCGAGCACCAATTCCTTGATTTTATTGATGTGTTGATGTTGATGGCCGTCCTGGACGTGGTTCGTCGTCAACGCGTTCTCGACCATCTTTGAACAATTTGTACCAATCAAAAACACTTGCTCGCGACATACAATTATCACCGAAGGCCTTTTGCAACATTCTGAACGTTTCGGCACCAGAAATTTGATTCCGCACACAAAATTTAATGGAACTTCTTTGTTGAATAATTTCACTCATTGTGAAAATCGCCGAATGCACTTTTTGTACTTCAGAAAGACAAGCGTATACTAAACACTAATGATTATTTTGATGTGACATTTGGCACAGATGTCACCGACAGTCATACCAACCTTAAAAAAAATAATATTTTGATGAATAGGTTTCCGCGCGAAATTCAAATTAAAAAGTCTTACTACTTTTTGCCCACAGTACTATACAAGCTGTTTCAGGAAGCATGAAACGGAGATGTACACGCCTAAATTTAGCTTTCCTGTTATGCGCCGTTTTCAATATTACATTGATTTTAAATTTTAAGTAAACTAATTTTTATTATCTTACCTCCGGCCAATTTTTAAATTCGAATGATATTAGAACATGTCATACTAATAACTGAATATTTCCAAACATAGTTGACCCTGTTTCTGTTTATGTTCATATTTCTTTCACATGACGAAAACAAATCGCTAATCAATTGAATAAATAATAATTTTTAATGAAAAAAGATCCGGTGTTTAATATAAGTATATTTAAATTTGATGATATAAAATCACGTCAGTTCAAATGCCATTCATTGATAACATTTCTTCGGTATACGCGATCATTTCGTTATTTCGTCACAGTATTGATAATTCATCCAGCCATAGTTGCGATGATAACGATTCTTCGTTATTGAGTAAATACTTTTTACATTGTTGTTGTTGCGCTTAGACTTTGCTCTCCCCATTTTACTTTAGCTATGTGCATACTTAAATATCGTATGATATTTCGCTTTTTATTGTATTTTGTTTTTAACAATTAATTTCTCATTTTGAATTAGCGCCAAAATGGTTGCGTGCAATTTCCCAGCAAACAAAGTTCTGAGAGGTATTGAGTAATTCAAGTGGCCACTGCCCCGAAATCGTTTTTAAAACATAATGGCAAATCCTCATCTTTATAATAAAGCTAAACTCTTGGCCATAACATTAAATTATATGCGTTTTATTTCTTGAAAACCACACTTCTAAAAAAAAAAACACCCCTTACATAAACAGGATGATTTTATCAAAAAAATAATGGGCTAAGATCACGAAGTTTTAGTTATTTTTTATATCATTGTTTGCTGGGTTATTTTTGAATAAAGAAATGAAATGCTCATTTTCTCATTTTCGGTAAGGTGCTGGTTATACTGGTGTACGCCGTTCGACGAACACATCATATTTTTCTTTCGTGCTCGGTGTAGTGGTTACATTGAAGTTCGTTAAAGAGTTGCTTTTTATCAAAGCTCATGTTCGCAACGGCAACACTAAATGGTATACCAAATAACTTTAAACGATTTTATCAATATAAAGAGTGCAACTAATAATATAATTGAAAAATTATGAAAATAATATGATTTTACTTCAATAGTTTTATGAATAATATATTTAATATTCACTTTTAAAAACCAAAAAGATTCGCAACTTCGTTTTTCGGCATATGAAAATAATGATGTACAGGTTTGCATGTTTTCCTTAAATTTTACATACATTTTTGTTCCTTTTTTGTAGAATAACTTATTGCTAACCCCGAATACTCGGCGTGCTCGGTGTACATTTCACCCAGCATATCGTGTTCGGTGTGAAAGTAAGTGAAAGCTCTCTTTTTCGTGTTCGGGCAACAACAATTGCATAGTGTTCGCCGAGTAAACTTTGAATATAACCACAGCCTAAGAAGAAATGAAATGTTAGCTTTCGCTCTCAATCTCATTTTTTCATTCTGTGTGAGATCGCAATTTATTAGATGGAGAATGCATTGTTGTTATTCTGTTTTTTTGCATATCTATTTGCAAATTTTGCTACCTTTCGATTTCACATTAAAAAAGAATTCATTGCCCCCATTCGCTCACCATGTGGGATTATCATTTGAATATGTTGGCATTTTATATTCTTCTGTTGAATTTAAGTATACATATATTATCATTTCATAAGGTTGATGATTTCTTATCACATCGAATTTAGTGAGTATTCATGTATAGAGAAATTTGAGTTCATGAATTGGCTACAGACTGGTACTCTCCTCACATGACGTATGCACGAATACTAGGTATATGTTTATGACAACAAAGTTTTTCAATAATATTAGAGGATTTCATATAAACTCATAAATGTCTCACAAACTGTATAAACTTATAAACTCGTAAGAAAATTTTTAAATTTCATATAAATTATACACTTATAAACTTATGAAGCATTTATGAGTTTATATTCAGTGTCGGACAATCAAATAAGAACACTTTGCACTATAAAACTTCCACTGATTTTTTTTTATCGGACTGCTTATGGCAAACAATTTTTATAGAGAAGAAAATGGTATGGTATATACTTTATAAATTTCTAGGTGGCAACACTACATTTAAATATTTTTTGGGGATTCCCAAACAAAAAAGTTGAAGCGAAGCATTCGAAGGCGGACAATCTAATAAGAACAGCAGACGAAAAAATTGATATTTTAAAAAGAAAACTTAAATTTGTTTATAATTTGTACTGGTAAGCATTTAAATTGTAGCATTGAGGGTAATTCAACAAATTAAATGTAAACTATTCCGTAATGTCACAGAATGATGGGTCGAGCAAAGCACTGTAGCAAGGAGGAGCGTGATTTGGTGAAAAAACTACGAAATGAGGGACAAAGCGTCCGCCAAATAGTTAAAACTATTAGCAGATCTTCGACATTTGTCTACCAATCTTTATTACCTCAAAAATGTCATTGCAAGAGAGGTATGCCCTGCAAAACTACAAGTGCAGATGACAATCGCATACAAATTTTGACGGCGCGCGATCCATTTAAGGCAGCTGCCGTAATTAGAGAGGAGACAGGGTTTCAAATTTGTGCTCGATCAGTAAGGAGACGTTTGGTGGGGGAAAAAATGTATGGGAGAACAGCACGAAAAGTACCAATGTTGACACAAAGACATCAAAAGTGTCCCATAGAGTTCGCTGAAGTGCACATTGAGTGGGATGGTTCAATTAATGCAAAAAAATTGCCTAACATATTATGGACAGACGAAAGCAAGGTGAATCTTGTTCGAAGTGATGACAAACGTTGGGTTAGACGCCCGAAAAATGCAGAATTGAGCCCAAAATATACTAGGAAGACGTTTAAGCACGGAGGTGGAAGCATCATGGTATGGGGATGCTTCTCTTGGTATGGTGTAGCCCCTCTGTATTGGATAAAAGAAACGATGGACAGATTTCTTTACGTAAACATCTTTCAGGAGGTGATGCTTCCTTATGCTGAATGAAAAATGCCCCTGAAATGGTAAATGCAACAGGATAACGACCCAAAACACACCTCAATCCTTGCGCGAGATTGGTTTTCCCATAATGGAATTCCCGTTATGACCTGGCCTGCACAATCTCCTGACCTTAATCCAATCGAGAACTTGTGGAATACTGTCAATGAGAAGATTGGCAGTACCAAAGCTAAAAACATAGACGAATTGTGGTAAAGCATTCAAAGAGCGTGGTATTCCATACCCCAGGCTACTTGCGAGTCTCTGGTGGATTCAATGCCTAGAAGGTGTAAGGCGGTTTTAATTAACAAAGGCTATTGCACAAAATATTAGCATTAATGAACAATTTGAGTCAATATTTTGTAATTTTTTTTTTTTAACTGATGTGTTCTTAAATTTTGTCCTTTTGAAATGTGATTTTATGTATAACTTTTAAATTTCTTTTTTTACACTGAATTGATTTTGTTTTTGTTTTAAGAAAAAATGAATCTTATGGAATAAATGAATAAAAGTAAATACCTTTAAAATTTATCATAAGCCTAGAGAAATATTTTTTTAAGGTTTTTGGTTTCAGAACAAGGTGTTCTTATTTGATTGTCCGACATCATGAATCATTCTGCATATTCTATTTCAGAAGTAATAAAATATTTAAAATTTTTTATAGTAGAAGAGACAGAGAGAATATGGAAAATTAAACAGAATTTAATTTCATGTGATCTGTTACTTTATGTGATCCAAATTTTAACGTTGCAAAAGGTTCGATTTGACATTTCATATTGTATTTATAAGTAAGTAGCGCTTTGGTTTAAAATCTGCAGTTACTATCTGATTTTGTTCCAATATGCTTAAAAGGTTAAGAGCCTTAACAGCAATTATGGTTAGTAAGTACGTCATTTTGTATGCACTGATGTTATATTCCCTTTTGCTGATAAGAAAAATGTGAATAAACTAATAATAATAAAGTTTTATGATTCTTGACAGTGAAAGCGAACTTTTTATCGAATTTTTTATCATTAATCTATTCAATACCTATTGCTTATATCTGTTAAGATGATGGTAGGTTGAGGGCATACATATGAACACACCTGGACAAAATAATAGGTGTGAACATATTTTTTATTCAAAAATCTTTTTATTTTCCTTAACAAAATAAATTAGTTGTCAACATAAACATACTTCAGCGTCATAACAAAACATAAAAGGTTTTAAAAACTGTTTTTGGTTAATTCATAAAATGCAAAAATTTTCGATTGGACAGAATAATAGGTATGCACAAAAAAACTTAGGAATAAATATTGAAATTTTGCTAATTATGGTCCTATATTTTATTGAATTAGTAGGAATAATATCCACCATTATTCTTGATGACTTTTTCGATTCTTCTGGGCATTGACGATATCAACTTCCGACAAGTTTCTACAGGAATGTTGTAACAAATGATTTTAATATTTTCCCACAACTGCTTTTTCTTTTGAAAAAGTCTTTTAAATGCCGAGTTTAAGTTCTCCCCAGAGGTTCTCAATAGGATTTAGATCTGGGGATTGACTTGGCCACTCAAGGACGTCTACATTATGCTTTTGTAACCATGCTTTGACAACTCGCGATGACTGTTTAGGATCATTGTCCTGCTGAAATTTCCACAAAACCGGCATATTATCCTCGGCCTATGGTAACATTACCGTTTCCAACAATTCCTTATACACGAATCTATCCATAACGCCATTAATTTAATGTATCAGACCAATACCTTGCCAAGAAAACAGCCTCATACCATTAAGCTGCCACCTCAGTGCTTCACTGTGTTCTTTGTGAACCGAACGTCGAATTCTTTGCCTTTCGGGCGACGAACGTTTCTTTCCGCATCATTACCAAACAAATTTATTTTTGTTTCATCGCTCCAGAGAATATTGCGCCATTTTTTTTCTCCCTGTGAACCGCACCACGTTTTATGAACTAATGCAAAATGTTTCCTCTTCTTCAAATTTGCAGTTCCAAGCAGAGGAACTTTGCGAGCAATCCCACCGGTTAGATTTGCGCTTACTAATCGACTTGGAACAGTTCGTGATTATACAACATTCCCAATTTCGGTTGCAATTGTTCTGGGCAACTTGAACGGGCTGCGTTTAGCTAATGTAACGATACGATTGTCGGTCACTAATGAAGTTTTTTTAAGTGCTCCACGCATTTTAATAGCTTTTTCTGGCTTGAGAGCATTTGTAACGAAATTCTGAGATCAGGCAATGAATTTGTAGGTTTTCCTTTGTTTCGGAGCTGACGAACAAGTCTTCTCTCTTCTGTACTGCAATGAACTCCACGACCCATATAATATTATTAAAAATTATAATTAAACTTTTATTTAGTTCACTTTCATCGAAATCTTACCTTCTGGAACTAAATAACGCTTTAAAATATCGCAATATTTATCGAGAAGAACTTTTGTTGCGGGGATTCATTCCAAAACAGTGCTACCAAATTTCCAAGTTTGCCTTTTGATTGTAGACCATGGCAATTAATTATTTTCGCTTCATTTTAAAAATTTTTGCGTTCACACCTATTATTTTGTCCAGGTGTGTATGTATGTATGGTATGTATATATGAAATTACCATAGATGTTCATAGTTCCGACGACTAATTGTGGGCATTACAAGCAACCTTTACTCAATCAAAACCAATATACCCTGTACAAAGATTTTATAAGAAGTATTATTTTTTAATTTGTGTTTAATTAGTGAATGGAGGCTGTTACTATTTAAACTAGAAATGTTTACATTTTAAACTTGCTAAATCGTTCAATGTATCCACATTGGCCACATATGGAAATACAACAAACGTATTGACATTTCAACAATTTCATAATAAAAGCATATAAAAATACATGTGCTATAAAAAGTAATTGAGATAGAACACAAAAAACTTATCGCCCCGAAATAAATGCATAACAATAGAGCAATGTTATTATGTATGTGCGTATTCATTGCTATCAAAAGGGAAAGAATAAACCAACAATTTTCTTAAAGAGAAATGATGGGAAAGGAAAACATGAAAATATATAATATATGTAAGTATATGGTAAATTTCATTAAGGCAAGAAAATAATGTAAATACATATGTAGTTGCAATTATAGAAAAAAAAATAAAAATTTACATTGTTTAATCAATATATTGTAGGCATGCGAATTTGATTTTTATTTACTTACAAGTTGTTTACAAGTAACATTTTATGAACGCACTACTTACTTTTCCATTTTAGAAACTCCTTAAAAATGTTAACGAGCATTAGCAAATTTCTATTTGGACACGTTGTGCATGAAATGCGAATGAATTGTTTTTTAATTTAGGATTTGGGTAAAGTTTGCTTCTTCTTTTCCTTGTGTAATTCAAAAATCTTATAGTAGATTTTCGATTTTTAACTCTTAGCTGCTTGCATAACAGGGAATTTCACCCAAAGTGGTAAATGGTAAATTTAAAATCATTTATTATTATAAAACACTTGAGTTTGAAGCATTATTTGAAATAAAAACGAAAACCTTTTGAGAGTATAGATAAAACGAGTGATGTTCTTTCAGAAGGAAGCACTATTATATTACCAAATCAAGTGGGTTAACTACCACTACTCTTCAATTAAAAATTTACACAATTTTGCCGATTATATTTTAACATGGTCAGAAAAAATATAACTACTCTGCTTCAACTTTTGCTTTTGCTGCACGGGTGTTGACATTGGAAAATACAACTAGAAAAAGGTGAAATACGGAAGGAAGTGACAGCTGCGCATTGTGCTCTACCATTCTTTTGTTTGTTAAGATGACAGGGATTGTATGCATTCGCGATATTTTCTGATGTTTTGGTTTTTTCGCTACATGTTTTTTTATATGTAAAGATGCCTTGTGGAAAATCTCGTTCCAGCATATTGAATTCCATTTAAAGAGTAAAAGCAACTAATATAATTAAGTGGCGCGCAGAAGGACTAAGGATAATCGTTTGCAGGATGACTCAGGCAATGTGTACGAAATGAATAAATTGTTTATAATGGAATATTTAATGTGAGACTACAATATGATGAAAACTGCAAAAATATGCGGGATGTTAAAAATCAAAGCTTACCTTACAAATGCAAAATACATAACAGCTAGTATGGAACACGCCAGCAGCGTTATAGTATGCGGTTTATAAAAGAAATCTAAAGATATATCATCCACAGGACGCTCATTTACAACAAGAAAAGTTTCAGCTATTTCATCTAAAGATTTTTTATTATTCTTTGGCACGGAGGAACGTGTTTGTTTGGTGGGTGATGTTGGTGCACTGGCAGCGCCTGAGTTGCTGTAAGATGCGGAGGACGCATCTCCAGCAAGTGCTCCTAAAGTTTCACTGGCACTTCCCCTCTCATCTTCATTGTCGGGCGTGTTTCCACGTGAATTTGAACGTTTCTTCATATCGGTTTTTTATTTTTAAAGTTTTGTTACAAAAATCACTTTTTTTTCTGTTTAATATTTGTTATCACAATTATTTTCGTGGTGGTTGGATTCGTATTATGGTGCGGTGCGACGGATTGCGCAACGATATCAAAACACATCCAATAATTTCCTTTTTTATTTCTTTATTTATTCCAACTGCATTTGAAAGTCAATATTCTCTTGTTTTAATTTAATAAAGTCGCAATGAACACATTTTTTAATTTAATATTTTCTTAAAAATAATTTTTCTATATATTCTGATAGCGACTGAATCACATCGGACTGAAAGGTTTGTTGGTTGCCGGGAAAATGTGGACAACTGCAAATGACAATTGGAAAAAATGCTGACAACTGTCAATGCTCGAAAAATTAAGGAGAAAATGAAAGAATATAAAAAACAAAAACACAGAGTTGCACTTCAACGGAACTAAAAAAAAAAAATTTATGAATTGTCTCAAAAACAGTGCGCGAAGCATTTTAATCACTCAAGAAAACAAATTCAGTGTCTCCACAATTAATCCCATACAGTATACTCTCTCTTAGCAAGATACTTGTGGGACTGGGAAATTTGTCCGCCTTTGGAGGTGTTTGGCTAAGAGGAATCTACTTTTGATTACTCTTAAGATATTTTTATTGACAAAAATCTTCTGCTCTTTTACATATTTTTGCAAATCAACATCGCCATCTGAACCAGATTTCCCATTGTCAGAGAACTTACATATTTCCACGTATTTTCAAATAAATAACCAACAAATTAGTAAATTTTGTAAGCTCAACAGAAAAATTATTTCCACGTATTTTCAAATAAATAACCAACAAATTAGTAAATTTTGTGAGCTCAACAGAAAAAATTGGCATCTACCATTTGTAAAATTTGTGTTTTAAAATGAATGTGAATCAGTAAAAAAATGTACACGTTTTGATGATGCTTTGGTTCAGGGGCTGGCAAAATGCAGTTATATTTGGCGAATGGGGTATGAATGATATACTGCATTATCTACACAAGTGAAATATTTCTTTTTTGAAATCCCATTTTTCAAACTGCATCAAAAAATCAAATCAGTAAATCAGCTTTCAATTCAAATGCTTTGTCGGTGAAACCACTATAAAAAAAAGCTCGGTTTCATCGGCGACACTTATAAGTCTCTGGGGCTATAACTTTGTAATAATGGTGGAATCATTTCAATAAAACTTTTGACATCATTTTTGTTTAGAGCAGCTCCTTCTCCGGATAAATTCGAAAAAAAAGGCAAAAAATTTTTCGTTCTTCAAAATCCTTTTTTTATTCAGCGAAAGTTACCCATCTATGAGTCTCGTAGAAGCTGTTTACACAGGCGAAGGCATGGAACACTGTGCGAATGAGATATAAGTTTTGCATCTTTTTTTACTACTACTTTACTATTCTGAGGTCATTGGTATTGTAAAAGAGACGCTATGATGTTTTAATTTTTTTTTTTTCATAAATTACTAGTTTTGTCTTTTGCATCAAATTTATATTGAACGAACTTGAACGAACAAATTCTATATTTTTATCTATTCATGCGACTTTTGTATTGAGCTTACGTTCACTAGATTCAGAGAAAATAGCGAACTTGCAGTTTTCCTGATGAAAAAAGTTCTGGTATGCTGGATTTCTAATATTAGTGTTATGCTGTTATGCTCAAAATTAGTATTAATATTCAGTGAAAGCGATTCTCAAATACGAGAAATATAAAAAATAAAACTGCGAGAGCCCATTGTAATTTTTGTATATTATTTGTGTATTTGCCGATCGGTAGACATGAAAATGTAATTTATACAATTCCTGATAAATTTTAAAGATTTTTAACAGCACTATTTTATATATTAAAAAGTAGCTCTGCATTCTTCTTTAAAATCGAATATCTCATTACTCATATCTTTGGCAAGAATATAGTTGAAACGATTTTAGTTGAAGTTAATAGTTAATATAATTGTGTAGTTTTAAGTTTCTTGCTGTTGCAGCATTTAAAATTCATTGCAAATAAACATATGATAAACATGGAGGAGGGTTCTGCATTGTAAGTTTTTATGTTCTTCTTCTGCAAAATCATACAACAAATACACAAATTCAAATAAACAGCGTTCACAATCTGTAGTAAAAATTTTAAAATTTTGAATACCGCTATTGTGTACCATTTTTCAATTGTAGCTCTGGATTTTTTTGCTTCGAATTATGAGTAATTTTTATTTTACTTTACTCAATCTAGATTCGAATTGTCTACCTTTGTTATCATTATTTTTTTTTTGTTATACAGTCAACACATATGGTTTACCCCTATGAATGCAGAGCATTGAGTTGATTGGAATTAAGATTGATAGGTGGGTAGAAGAAGGAGGGAGAATGAGAGAGGGAATGTTATCACAGGACATAGTAAAAGAGATAGCCATTCAGTTACATACAGTGCCATGTAGAATATTTGTTTTTTCTACTTTTTGATTTTTCCTGTGTCGAGATTCGAACCTTGGACACTGCGTAACAGTCCAACGCGCTACCAGTATACTCTACAGCACTACAGCGATCTTTGGATTCCTAGTCCTACACTTTGCCGCTCGCCTATCATAGTGGTGTACTATTAAGCGCCAAAAATATTTAAGGCTAGAATCGAAAAATTTGCCGTATAGATGTCCACTAAGGTGTTTACTTATACGGCAGCGGGTGTATCAGCTGTATTAATACTTATATAGCGATTTATATGATAAAGGCGGAACTGTCTAAAGAGTTATACAGCGAGTTTTATTGTTGTGTAATTCGCTTTCACTGCAAAACTTTCCAGTTTGGATTTGTACAACGTTCAGTTACGAATGCCACGACATAAGGTACCACAATGGATACGTCAGTAGTGGATAGTAAATTCGCTCCCTGATGCACATAAACTGTGTACATCAAAATTAACCATCCCCAACATAGTTGATTTAAAATAAAGCAAATTTCATCGATATCAAAAACATTTGTCTGTGTCTTATTTCAGTTGAAAGTTCTCCGCTTCTAAAAGAAAAACACCCAATATGTAAGTGGATATTATAGAATATGACGAAATTGTGTGATTGCTAATGTTCAAGAAGATTTTTAAATAAAAAAAAAATTTAATAATTTATTTCCAAAATACATACACAGTAAGATATGAATGATATGAAGAAGATTTAACATTTCCAATGTATATCTTGAAATTGTTACTTCTAGCAGACGCTTGGCAGCAGATATTCTGCAAACTCACATTTAAAGTCAAAAGGACGGTTCGTTTCGGTGTTAGTTTGTCTGACTGAAGGACAAACATAAATATATTAATTTTTATACATTTCAGATTATTAAACTTGCCAAAATTTGTATGAAATTTGAAAGTTTTCTTACGAATTAATTAGTTTATACGGATTGCGATGCATTTATGAGTTTATACGAATCCCACTATTAATTACTTGCTGCTAAATGCTTGTTTTAAGGACTGAACATAATGCAATGCTACAGCTACAAGCCAACGTTTGTAGCGCAGCTAACACAAAAAATTTACAGAATGTTGTAGATGACACACGTGTGTGTCGCAGAGTGTCCGGGGTTCGAATCTCGGCACAGGCAAAATCAAAAAGAAGAAAAAATTATTTTTCTACACGGTAACACTTCTTGGCAGGCAATGGCAAACCTACAAGAGTAAAAATTGCCTATGAAAAGCTTTTCACTTCGCCATTCGGATTCGGCATTAAACTGTAGGTCCCTACCATTCATGTACAAATATAACACGCACAACATGAGTGGATGCGAAAAGCGAAAAGCTCGGCCTAGGCCCTCCATGGGCTGTTGTGCCATTTAAAGTAAGTAAAAGTCCACCATTCTTGCTTGTGTCGACGCTCAAAAGTTAAAGTTGAATCAACATTACATTTGTACATCTACATTTGTAGCTGCTACACATTCTGCTCCTTAGTATTATTTTCAGTACAAATTGAACTTTTCACAGTAAATACTGCCTGCAGCTACACCAATCATTTCAATGCTCCATAACTTTAGTTCCAGCTGTCAAAACTATTTTTAGCAAATAGTTTAAGCCGTTTCGAAATCTACTGCTACATATCTGTACAACCGTGCGAGGTTATTGCATTATACGAAAGTCGCAACAGACTCGGAAATACATTTTTGAAATGGTTAGTGAACAGTACGGAAAAGGACGAAGATTATACGAAAAAGGCGAAATTGCAAATGGGTAAATTAAAAAGTATAATTAAATCTTACGAGGCTTGGGTTGTTGCCAATCCTAAAAAAACTTGCGACGTGGAATCAACAATAAAATGGTTTTCCAATTTTATAGCAGGTAAATATGGAATTTACAATAGCCGAATGTGATTACCGCTCATTGAAATCTTTCCCACTTTTCCCCAGGACGGATATCCGAATCCAATGTATTGTCCGAGTTATTATATTCGCTGCCCAATATGCTAATGTTATACAATGATCGCATCATTGATCAAGCATGTGGCATTAGGGCAGAAGAGGCTGAAACAGTGGCAATACACCCAGCACATATACAAAGGCAAAACTTTGTCTACCGACTAAAGGACATATTGACCAATTTAGAATATATGTGAGGCATTCATAGAGACATTAGCAAAACGTGTCTTCGGCACAAAAGGCAGATTCATTACATTCTTGCAATTGGTTAAAGTGGCAGGACGTTTTTTCTTATTAAAATATTCCATTGAGCAGATAATCACATCGCCGGTAATGCCCAGACTAAATCGACGTTCGCTTATAAAACAAGAGAAGGCAGCGGCTGCAGGCGGTGCTGTACCAACAGCTTCCACTGGTATTCAAAGAAATACAACGTTCGAAGAAAATGGTTATACCTTCCACTTGAAGCGTTCAGGGCGTAAAGTTGAAGATGCCCCACCACTACATTTTCGGGATTTTATACACTTAGTTAGTAAGGACATTATCATATGACATTATCACAAGAATCGCCATTTGATGATCAAAAAACAGAGGTTGGAAATGTCACGTCCTGCATAAATTTATTGCTATACCTTATGCGATCTCCATTCTAAAGTGGTTGCATTGTGTACTTTATATTTTTGGGCTTCAGTGAAAAGAGATAATATTGGTTTTTGTTCAAAAATTATATTTATTTTATAACTTTGTTTCTTGTTTTACACTTACGATGCTTATTGATAGTATGAAGTTCTGTTTTTACATAAATAGAGATTTGTAAATTGGTGATAGCACGGAAATAAGAATTGTTACATATAAAGTTTGTGTGAGTAAAACTATGAATGAAATTTCAGATCTTGTAGATTCGTGTTTAAAAACTAAATTATTTATAATTTTTTCTTTCTCTATTACAAATTGAAATGTTTGTACACGTTTTATTAGAAAACGATTTCGGTTGATAAGCTCACATTTTCTTTTAAAAATCGATTTTTTTAATATTGTATTTCAATTTCGAATCAGAAAATTTAATAACTAAATTAACAGAAAATTATACCAAACATTTGTAATTGTGGCAATATAATCAATTGTTGCTTAAAACAAACAGAAATTTCTAATTTACTTCAGAATATAATAAAATAAGGGGCATTTTCATTTTCAACACATAGTAGCACATACATTTTATAAAAAGAAAATTGACTATGCTACACTACAATAAAAAAAAGTTAAAATTTCAAATTAAATCCTGGGCCCATTGCCAACTGACGCTGATCAATGCCCGCATTTAGCACGAAACCTGTATTGGATGCGGTTTTCTTATTGCCCGTGATGATGCCAGAAACCACTTTGCTGTTACCCCCGCCCGCTATGACAATATCATCACGTCCGAGTTGCTTGAATTGCGAGCCACCGGATGGCGGTTTGGGCGATGAGGCCAGTGCCTTTCGTGCACCAAGTTCACTCTTAGCAGGCCACGTTGGGAACATGGATGGATCGATGGGTAGCGGCAATTCCTTAAAGTATGGATGCTTTAAAGCGGCATCAGCATTCAGTCTTTGCTTAGGATCATAGGTGAGCAAACCTTGCAGTAACGACACGCCCGATTCGCTGGATTTGTCACTGAAATGCTTGCGCAAATTGGACACAGGATATTCGGTGAACTGTGAATTTTGGCTGAGTAGATTTTTAACAGCTGGCAAGTCCTTGTAGCCGGGCCAGATTTTTTCATTTGGGGTGCCGAGTTCCTGCGAAACACAAAAGAATTCGACATTTGTAAATAAAGCAGTAGACCATATAATAGACTTAGATAATAAAAGTTTACCTTGAATATTCTATTTAGTTCGTCAATTTCAGATTTGCCTGGAAAGAGCGGTGCCATTTGTAAAAATTCAGCAAATATGCAACCCACTGACCATATATCAATGGGGGTTGAATATTCCGGAGAGCAGAGCAGCAATTCAGGCGCTCGATACCACAGCGTCACCACAATTGATGTGTATTTCTTCAGAGGCGAACCATATTCACGAGCCAACCCAAAATCGCCCACCTTCAATATGCCTTTGTGCGACAGCAGCAAGTTTGAAGTCTTTAAATCGCGGTGCAATATCCAATTGTCATGCAGATGACCAACAGCCAGTAATAACTGCTGCGTCAAACATTTCACTTCGCCAGGGAAAAACGACTGCTTGCGAGTTTTCATCGTCTCCATTAGAGACTTCAAGTCATGCTCCACGTAATCCATAACAATGAATATTTTGTCCATGTTCGAGCCTACCACAATTTCGCGTACCGTGACTATGTTGGGATGTTGACCCTTTAGCAGCGTGTTTATTTCACGCAGTGATGTAATTGGAAAGCCTTCCTTCTCTTTCTCCATTTTGAGGCGTTTCAATGCAACAATCTCGGTGGTACGTTTATCTTTAGCGCGGTAAACGACACCGTAGGTGCCTTCCTCAATGCGATTGAGACATTGAAACTCTTCTACGGATCGGCAGCCCTGTATGCCGGGGAAGTAGTTAGGTAGTGGTAAGCCCTTGTCATCGCATAAAATTGCTTCGTCACTATCCCCTCCTAACGCTTTCTTTTTCACCATATCATTAGCTTCGTCGTCCGCCTTCTGCTGATGTGTGGCCATATCGCGCTCCTCACTACGTGTGCGTGAACGTGATCGAGTGCGGGATCTCGACCTCGAATGTGAACGTGGTGAACGCGATCTTGAACGTGATGTGGCCGAAAGCGATTCTGAATGTGAGCGCGAACGCGAGCGGGAGCGTGAACGATGAGAGGAACGTGACGGAGAACGCGAGTTTGAGCGTGATCGTGAACGGGAACGACTATGGGACCGATCTGAAATAGGTGAGCGGGAACGTGAGTGAGACGATCTTTCCTCAATATCGCGGTGCTTTCTCGTTTTCTTCTTTTGCTTGTGTTTCGGTGATTTGGATAGCTCACCTATAGACAATGGACTCTCTGGCAATTCCAACTCTTCCTCCGAACGCTCTTCCACGTCGTCATCATCAGCATCACTTTTTTTTCCTCTTTGCTTTTGCTTCACTTTACTTTTACTCTTCGTGTAACTCGTTACACTTTCAGCAGATGAATCGCAACTTTCACTGTCACTGACGGTCTCCTCACTTTCATCATCCTCCGTTTCACTGTCTTTATCATCGTAGTCATCATTATCTTCCTCATCGTCGCTGTGTTCCTTGGTGGTCTTTTTCATGCGCTTTCTTCTACTGGGAGCCACCGCCTCATCAATGTCGTTCTGCTTCTTTCGCTTCACGACAACATTCAATCCTGCAGTTACACTGGCAGCTACTGCGGTGGGGCTCAGAGCATCCTTTACTGTTGTGCTTCGTTCTCTTCGCATTTCTCTGCGCGCTTCCAATTCCTCACGGGCAGACTCCTTGCGTCGCTCCTTTTCCTTTTCTGCAGCTAAGATTTTTGCTCGCCTTGCTAGCAATTCCGGGTCGTCGGGGGTTTTACGCCTTTCCAACAATATTTCAGACTCTTCCTTCTCTTTGTTGCGCCGTTTATGCTTGCGTTTGTGATGTACTTCCAATTCAGTTTCCACAGCTTCTGGACTATCCAATACCTCTATTACACTCTCTACCCTATCTTTTTCGCGATGCATCTTATGCCGTTCGGCTTTTGGTGCTTGGTCACTTACATCAACACGTCGCTCTACCTCACCACGCATTTCATACTGCTGCTCTTCTGGCTCATTAGAATCGCGCACATATTTATGTCGCTTACTCAGCAAACGTGAACGCAAATCTTGTTCCAGGCTTTCGGCATCTTTTGATTGCTCATAAACGTATTTCCTTCGATCACGTTGCATCTCAATACCGATATCGTGATGTCCGCCGTAATCTAAATGACCACCACCACCTCCATGTTTTGTCATATATTGCTGATGACGGTTGCTATGATATTCAGCGGCGCCTCCACCATGGTGATAGTTCTGCCCACGTTCATAGTATTCCTGTTGCCGAGAACGCTGCATATGCATATGCGCTTGATGATATTGATGTTGCTGCTGCTGTTGGTGATGATGATGGTAACCGTGATTTCCACCAGTAACTCCACCACGAACTCCGACATCAGTGGCTCTTTCACAATGTTTCTGATAACGTCTGTCACTGTTTGATGGCATCTCATCGCGCTCATAGACACCACCACCTCTAACTGGACCACTGCGTTGCGTATAACGTTCCATAATTTCACTCTCTTCGTCTCGACGATGCTCCCTGCGTTCAATATCACCACTCCTACGCTGCTGCTCTCCACCACCCCTGCTATCCCTTTCGCCGCGTTCTCTCCGCTCAAGGTCGTTACGCTCTCTGTGCCTTTTCTCTTTGGAATGTTTTTTCTCTTTACTCGATTTTTCTTTACGCCTCGATCCAATCGAGTCACGTGTGTGTGATACATTGGCTTGTGGTGGTTTTATGTCCAGTGAGTCGCCATCGTGTTCCTCATTGCCACTAATTAAGTTAATTTTTGAAAATATGAAATAAGATTTATAAAAATAACAAAAGAAAAAAAATATGGAAATATTTGTTCTAAAGATACTAAGGTCATAGAAAAGAGAGAGAGAAAGAAAAAATTTAAATTCTTGATTCCACACTCCGATTCAAATGAGCTTGTTTATTGCAAGAGTCATGCTTCCTTTCATTGTAATCTTCTTTCTGGTCTGGTATGGTAGTTTGCCTCCCCAGTTCCAGTCGAAGTAAGTGAAGCGTGTCTGTGACTGTATGTGCGCTTAAGCGGCTGTGTGCATGGTCCTCGTACGATTTTTGCTTTGCATTGGCCAATATAATATTGTTCTTTTTTGTTTATAATTGTTTGTTTGTTTATATATATTTTTTTCAATTTAAAGTATTTTACAATTTGTTTTTATCTTACAAGTTTAGCTTGATGTCAATTTACTTTTATCGCGTGGTCTGCTTCAAATTGTTTAAAAGTTTTCTCTAAAATGAAGAAACAAATTGGAAATATCAAAGTGTAGCGTTCGAAATATGTTTGTGGAATGATGCAATATTTATTAATAGTTACAGAATTGGGAGGTCATACAAAATGTTATGGGTCGGATCGGTACGCATCATTTCATTGCGTAAAGCATTTTAAATTAATACTTATTTAGGGGTTAACATTTCTAAATTTCAGCTTGTTGGAAATAAGCTGGATTAACATCTGATGTTAAGTGTGCCAATCTGACCTCAATGAAAAGTCAAATTCGGCGTTGAACAAGTCAAGTGTGCTGAAACATCCCGCAAATGGGAGTGCACAGTAAATATGCCTTTTTGGCTTGATCTATTATGATCCTATGATACCTGGATAGAGTATTAGAGATTCATCCGAGAGGTTGGTACCCTCTTGGTCTAGTGGTTAATTATCATACATTTCTTCTAATTCTACCAATATGAAGCGAATGAGAATCATTAGAAAGTGTACAATTGCACTTTTTGGCAGGCAATGGCAAAACCACCAAGTGATAACAAATTACATCCCCGCCGTTAGGAAACAGGGTTAAACTGTAGGTGCAACAAGTGTATATGAACTCGTTGCTCTTACCATCCACCATTCTTCTATCCGTAATAGATGTACCCACAGTACTACATTATAGCCTTTCTAATAAAAATGTTCTAGTGGATTAAAAAACAATCGAAAATAAAAATTAATATGATTTAGTAAAATACATTTGATCCTTACATGAACAAGCTCTTTCCATTTTTTCAACCATTAATTATTGTTTGCGACTGAGTTTAGTTAACATTTCAATCGATTCAAGAAGCAAAGGGATAAGCAGCGATATTTGCCGTTGAGCGATTTTAAAACTGTTGAGTATTTTTTAAAAATAATTTTGCGAAAATGCGAGTTTTTCTTCACTCTTGTAATATTTTGAAATTGTGACTTATCACGTTCCGTATACAAATCTTTCCGATATATTTTTAAAAGTGCTTATATCTTATACCATTATGGTCTACAGTTCTTTGTAATCTAGGCTGAGCTTCTCGCATAATTCATGTTGCGAGTTAGATTTGTGCACGAATAGAAAGGACGCGTAGTTTTATGCCTAACCTAAGCTAATAGATTTTATTTGACAATTTACATTTTTGATGGTCATTGACAGCCATGGATGGGTCGCGTGCAGCTAAAACTAATATTGCACGGGTAATAACAAAACAAGTAGTATAATTTTTAGACACTGTTAATACTGATTCTTTGAAGCAAAGAACAAATCGAAACCAATTTGGGTTTAGGGTATTATTTAAACCAGGCAAAGGTCAGCGTTTTCAATTATGCTGCGAAAATAAAAACAATTTTAGCTCAACTTCAATTTTAATTAAAATGAAAAGTAACCCTTCATAGAAGTAGTACTGATTCTAAAATTTCCATTAGAGGTTAAACATGGCGGAGTACTACAGGTGCATGTACAGTCATAGTACAAGTCCACAACAATGATACCAATAAAAGTAAACCTAATTGAAGAATATATTTTACTCATTCGTCTCACCCTCTTTCATAGTCATTTCATGTGTCTATCGCGAATAGACATAGAACACATTTAATTTACTTTGAATGGTAGGTAGGTAGTTAGGCATTAGTGTCGGAGTGACTCACTGCTATATTAATTTATTGTACATTTAGCTTGAAAATAAATAAAATATATTTATATCTATGCAAGTATTGTGGAAACAGCAGACGGACAGTGTATTGTTAAATACAAGTGAAGCGCCATTATTTTTGTGTTAACTAAATAAACAAAAATTAAATCACCACTATTTTTTACGTGGATTATAAATGATTGAAAAAAATTATCCTTAAACGTTCAATTGCAGCATTGTAGGGATGGATGTGCTGTATTTGATAAACCAGTTCCCAAAACTTTCTCGGCCAAAAAAGCAACATCTGTCACCAATTCCGTGAAGTTTCTCTCTTAGCTAATTTAGTCAACTAAATCGTACCAGTGTTTATGCTTAATTTAATTTTTTTTTTTTGGCAGGGTTACAACACTGAAAAAACTATCAACAGCCTCGATATTGTTTCTTGTGCTGCACGAAATGTCGGTCTCGTTCTTCATAGCGATCATGGTAGCATGGCACACATGAGCCGAAACTAGGGACTAGCAAACAGTCCTAATTATAGTTAACGGACTTAAATTAACGGAAGTCAATCAAACCTTTCATGGTTTTCGAAATTAAAATAAAATTTAAATGATTTCTGACCGTTATTGTGCTGAGTAGTTGAAAAGAGTATAACAACAAAATATAAGTATATAGAAGTGTTGAATGTTTGTTGCAAAGATACTATTAAGTGAAAATATTTGAAATTATTGTAATGGTATAATTCTCGATAGCATTTTCGAATATTAGTAACTTATATAGATTATTGAAAAATACAAAGAAATACCACTGATGAGCTATCATGGCTGGTTCCGAAACGATCTCTACTCTCTCTAATAGATGAACATGTCAAAAATTCGGAAATATAATTTGCCAAATTAAAAATAAAAACAAACAAAATTTGTAAAAGTTATACTTGTTAAACAAAATTTTAACGCTGTTAACGATTTTTTTTGCCCAGATCTGGCCCTTGGGTATAGGATATAATAAAATTGAGTATATTCCATATATTATAATAATAATAAGGGATATTACAATATATGTACATAATTGCACGCGAGTATTCTAAGGTTAAACCATTAATCAATCATTAGAAAAATTAATTTCATACTATTATTTTGAATAAATTCTATTGCGCTTGAAAGTATCGAGAAAATGCAAATATTGCTATCAAACTAGATTATGTTGATTTAAGGTTCGACCTTGAACGAACATGATTGCCCATCTTGTTTTATATGTAATTTTAAAGAGCATAGCGGTAGTAAATGTAAAATTGACTAAAGTGGGAAATCTGGTTTGGGAGATAGGAATTCTTTATTTTTACGGCGTTGGTGAAAAATCCACTAGTTGCTGTGATGTAGTTGGTGCACTACTTGGCCTGCTGCGCAGAGTGTCCGTGGTTCGAATCTTGACACAGGCAAAATCAAAAAGTAGAAAAAAATTGTCTACACGGTAACCTCCTCTGTCAGGCAATGGCAAACCTACAAGTGCAAAGATTGCCCATGAAAAGCTTTTCAGTTAGCTGTTCGGAATCGGCATAAAACTGTAGGTCCCCTTCCATTCATGTACAAATATAAATTTAACACGCACAACATGAGTGGATGCGAAAAGCTTGGCGTAGACCTTCCATGGACTGTTGTGCCATTCAAAGAAAAATAAGAACAAATCCACTACTGAAGAATACTCATTTAAAATGTAATACCAATTTAAACTCGAGAGTTGGTATGAATGGAAGGAACCTACAGTTTTATACCAATTCCGGGAAGGCGAAGTAGAAAAAGTTTTTTTATGCAACTTTATTCTTGAAGGATTTCCATTTCCTACTTGGTTTAAGTTAAAATTTTTACTATTTTGGTATTCACTGGTACGAAATCGCAACGTTTTCGAACCACCGGAGCTGCAACGCAAACTTGTGAAGAAATCGCTAACGTTGATTTTTCATTTATATCCTTTCTGTTGCAAACTTAAAGTAGGTATTTAAAAAAATATCTTTGAAGAGGAAGCGTTTTTCTTTCTTGCTTTAGAATATGAAACTTCGGAGAATGGGTAAACTTTAAGCTCCGAGCCAATTTTTCCGCACTAGTTTTTTAACAAGTTTTTAAAAAAGTACTTTTTTGTTTACTTTTTCATTTGATTGCCTGAAAACCAGAAGATTGCGTTTTAGAGACGTGTGGTGGTGCCTTAAACCAGACTGCCTCCCTAAGCCAATGCTAATGGCAACAAAATATTTCCAAAATCCTTAAAGTGAATGCAGTGCAGAAAGATAGATTTGCAAGGAAATAAACAATAGTTTCAAATTAATTAATCATTAATCAATTAATTCCTGCCAATATGAAAATTTTATCCTACGCATGACAGGATGTGTTGGAGATAAGTTGTGATCACGTCTGTTCCTTCTTCGTATTTTAATGGCACAACAGACCATGGAGGGCATAGGCTGTCGAACTTTTCACATCCACTCATGTTGTGCGTAATATGTTTGTACATGAATGGAAGGGACCTACAGTTTTATGCCGTATCCGAACGGCGAAGTGAAAAGCTTTCCCTTTCTTTATAAAAATTGCTTTTATACTTTTTTTTACTTTTTAATGGCACAACAGCCCATGGAGCCCTAGGCCGAGCTTTTCGCATCCACTCATGTTGTGCGTGATATATTTGTACATGAATGGAAGGGACCTACAGTTTAATGCCGAATCCGAACGGCGAAGTGAAAAGCTTTTCATAGCAATTTTTACTCTTGTAGGTTTGCCATTGCCTACCAAGAGGTGGTGCCGTGTAGAAAAATAATTTTTTCTACTTTTTGATTTTGCCTGTGCCGAGATTCGAACCCCGGACATTCTGCGTAGCAGTTCAACACACTACCACTACACCACAGCGACCACTTTAAAAATTGCTTTACCTTTCACAAAAATAAATTCGATTAAATAATATATGATTGGCGATTCGTTTTACTGTTTCTCTGATTAAATAGTTCAACGCAAAAAATATTACTTCTATCGAACAATATCTTCAGCATACGAAGATGCAATGGTAAGTAATTCCAAACAAAGATTGCACCATCAGTTTCTTTTTTAATGTGTAATTGATTGTCCAATAACAAAATAACATTTTCTTTTATAGTTATCCGAATTAGAAAGTTTTGAATTTAAATCGAAGAAGACGTTTTTAATATTGAAATTTTTTATACGAATAAACAGACACTATTTAAATAAGACGTCAGTGAATCTGACCAATATGCACTAAAGTTTTTAAGAGAATAACAACAAATAATGGAACAATTGTGGTTGCTCCTTTCAAAAAGACCATTCAATGAAAATATTGTCAAGTAATTCTCATTACTTTACAATAATTTTACTTATAGGTATTTTTGAAATAATGAATCTATCAAATCACGCTGGTGCGGAACCGTGGCGGGTTCCGAAACGATCATATGATCTGCTTGTTCTATGATCGTGGTTATTCTCTGGCATCAATGTTTATTATAGCCGAATAGATTTAATCAGACAAAATATATTGTCCGATGGAAATAAATGTTAAATTAGAAAGTAGTTTGTCAATTTTAGGAAAGATATTTTTTTGAGATGTTATAAGTTGAAACATGTCTGTAATCAAAGGATTTAGAGAGGACTTATGATTAGTTTGTTTTTTACATCTACCATCTATGTACATATGTATGCATGTATGTAAAACAAATTCGATACATAAAATTATACAACATTTAAGCTTATTGGAAAATATTACATATTGAGTAATTCACGTTCCTTGTTGCCCTATAATAAATCAGCAATATGAGTACGAAAAGAGGCTATGTAAATAATTTCCACTCACCTTGGGCATATTTACCTGACGATCGATAATCGATTAAACAAATCCAAAGCAATTTCCAACGGTCGACAAAAAAGTAAATCAACATCAGCCGCTTTTAAACCTTAAAATATTTTGGGGACACTTTTGTTTCTTAGGTTTTGAATGTGAGAGAGAAAAAAATTGCATTAAAGTAATGAAAAATTTTAAATATCAATTTACCACCAAACAGGACCACTGTTTATCGAGTAGCAGTAGCAGAAGTAACACCGAGATGGTGTGCATGTTTATGTGTGTGTAGATATTGTACACTTGCACTGAGAATCGAAGTTGTTTATTGTTGTTGTTGTTAAGCACACCTCCTACCCACCTGTAGGTGTTGTTTGTGGCTATCAACAAGCAACAGCATATGTCACCACTCACTTTGCTGTAGTAGAATTTAATAATGGTAGATAGTAGTAGCAGTTTTTATTTACTTCCACGTTTACAAGGTAACAACGACTACGACGCCAACTGCGAGGACGACGACGAGTACGAGGACGAAGGCGAGTTAGTGCACGAGTGCATTTCACATTTCTGTTGGTTGCTGCCCATTTTTAATGGCTTTGGTTTTGGTTTTGCTTTCATGGTGTAGTGCGTTAGGTGAAGAAATTTACGCATTTTTATATGTTTACTTTATACGCATTTCGCTTATCGTATACACAAAAGTCTTTGATTTTTGATTTTTTTTTTTTAATAATTTTTTCTATTATGATTTTATTTTATTTTTATAGATTTATGTTTAATTTGTTTAGTTCGTGGCCATCGCGCGCATCGGTCTTTGGACATGTACACACTTTTTGGCCTATTTGCAATGAAAAAACTCAAGTAAATTAAAAGTGTACAATAAGAATATTGAATGTGTTTAGAGAGTGAGAGAGATACCTAATAGGTGGAAAGGAACTGGAAACATGTGGGAGGAAAATGAATACATAAATAAGGATAAGATTAAGGAATACTTTTGCATTTGTATATGGTGATTTTTTTAAAAGTAAAAAGTATTTATAATGCAAAAATTTTGAAATTCCGTGAACATTTTCAAATATAAACAAATTGCGTTAATCTAAATTAAATAATATAGTATATTTCATATCATAAAATTTCTCGCATATTTTTGCATTGTAATACTAGAATTTTCTGGTTTTGCGTGTAATCATTTTCAAACGTTTCTTTTTTCTTATAATTTTTCATTATACGTATGTTTTTTTTTTTTCCTAAAAAATTATAATTTCCATTTTTTTTTTAATATGATACAAAAAAATATCTATGGAAAATTGTTAATCATTTGTTTCGGTAATTATCTACATATATTTATGAACACCACATGAAAGCATTTCTTCTTTTAGCAACAATTTTCCATAGATTTTCTTGACTGGTAATACACACCTCATATAATGTTCTTCTCCTGGGCTTTTTAATTGTCCATCCTCACTGCCAGACATTTTTGCGTTTATTGTAATAATGTATCAATTTTATCTACTGGAATCTGACAAAAATGTTTTGCAGGGGGTGCTTCTCTGTTTGTCGCGACGGCAGCGTCCTTCAAAATACAAGTCAACTGTGAATGTGACTCGCGTGTGTTGGTTTGTGCAAATTTACAATTTGTTTTTTTGCAGCTTTCAAGTTTAAAATTCACACTTAAAATATGCAACAACTATTTTCGGTTTATGGAATTTGGGTTTTCACTAGTTTTTCGGATGATTGGTGTGATTTTTCGGTGGAAATTTGAAAAGCAAAATCTTTTGGCTGCACCCGATTTTGTGAAAATTCAGTAAACGTTTGGTAAACGTCATGCGTACAAGGTTGCACAAAAAAGTACTTCTCAAAATGGTAGTACCATTATATTGTAAGAAATAGAAAATTCAAATAATTTCAGAAAAATGCTTTTTCTGTAGATTTTTACACTAGTGCAATACTTTTTATTGAATTCAAATTAATTTTTTTTCACTAAACACAAGTTAACTTAATTTATGTCTTAATTCAAGTTGAGTTAACTTATTTGTGTACGGCAGTCAAACTGCTGTTTAGCATTACTGCACATCAGTAATTTTAATTACCAATTTCTTGGTGTTGCCATGTTAAAATAATGGCGATCTGACAGAAAACAGCTGTGAACGAAATAAGAAAGTATGAGCAGAATTGCAGCGCAACGGCAAATATACGCGGTGTATTTTCGTTGTTATAAAAAAATCGCTGCGTAATTCTCTCGACTGCAATACGGCTGTTTAATTAAGTTAAGCAGTTTAATTGTGATAGTGGATATACGCCGCATATATTCGTTGTTACACTGCAAATCTGTTCTAATCTTTAAAGTGAAAAACAAACAACAAAAAATTTGTATATAAGATTTTGAAAATTTAATTATAGCCATTAATTTAACGTATGAAGAATATATGTATATATTTTCAAACATTTATAGCTTCCCTGAAACTTGACAAACAACCTAAGTGACAATTGTATATAGCAATAACCGTTATAACCATTTTGTATTGAGCGCCAATTAAACAAATTGGTAATCATGCGTGGACAAGCTGGAAAGCCGGTCCCCAGCTATTAAAAAAGTCAAAACGACGCCTCATGAGTAACCAATTCCTCAGATTAATGACATGGGATGCAAATTGGCTCAATCAAAGACACCAAGAACTAGAAATATTCTTGAGAACAAATAATATATGTGGATATCGCCCTGATTATGGGATATAGTGCCTACCGGAGGTACTCTATATCCCTTAATAGCTCTATTTATTAAAGATAATATACGACATTTCCAACAAGAGGAAATAAGAGAATATCATATTCAAGCTACTGACTGATATTGCCCACCTCGCCATACTATTAACAAAAGCCAATACTTAACAATTTTTAATAGACTCGGTCCAAGATTCATCATTGGAGGAGATTACAATATCAAATATACTGCATGGGGGTCTCGTATGATGAGCCCCGGTAAAGGCAAGCAACTTCTAGGGGTAAAAAATTAAGAAAACTGTAATTATCACTCATCGCGCTTTCCTACATACTGACAAAAACAAAACTCCGTACTTGATAGATTTCTTCATCACGAAAGTAGTTTCATCTAAATATGTTGTAACAGAAGGATTAGAAGATCTAAATATCATCAGATCATACTCCAGTTCTACTAACCTTAAGTGCAACAGCCGTCAAAAATATGAAAACACAAAACCTTACCAACAAGTACACAAACTGAGATATATTCAGAGAAAATCTCGATAACCGAATCAACTTAAACGTGAGGCTACGCACCTATACGGACCTAAATGAAAAAGTACATTATTTCATAGAACAAATACGTGCAGCAGCCACCAAAGATCAACCCTAAAATTAAACAATTGGCTTGTTTATGTTATTTTCTTTGGAATTAAAAAAATAATAAAGCCTTCTATTAAATATTATTGTTTATTATCTATATAAAAAATATAATCTATGGAAACTGTGAAGACAGGATTTTAACTCATTTTTTCGTTGTCGCATTCCAGTCGCGGACACAACATGACGAAATTGACGATTCGGGGAAATGTGAGAAAAACAAAGCAGGGCAGAGCGAGGAAATTAAACAAAGTCTGTTTTTAGACTAGCAAACTAGTTGCTTAGAACTTTTTGACCTCTTTTAAAGTAGCTCGCAGCTTTTACACAAACAAATTTTGGAGAAAATTTAAGAAGACATTTTATGTATGCCATGATTGTTTTTGTTACTTTTATTTATTTATTCATTTTACCTCAAATCATAGTTTTTCTGTATTTCTTATAGCCTCATTATTTTGCGATGTGTACGCCACGCTGTCTTGAAAAAATATTGTACTAAGTAAAATTTACGAAAATGTAAAATGAGAAAAGTAAAAAAAATTTTTCAAAATGCTATTCAAGTAACTTTTACTATTCCCCTTTCATTTCACATCTTTTCCCATCACATGTGAGAGTTACCTCGTCTAAAAGCAGACAAAGCGACACCAATGAAAGTTTTCTAAATTAAAGTCGAAATCTATATTCACATCCCTGGTCTACTTTGAGCATCTAGCCGCCATCTACACGACTCTTGGCTTATGGGAATACAGATATTAAACTTTTATTTGACAAACGCATGCCGTATTCATCCACTATTAATCTATTTATTTTCTAACTATCACGCCGCTTCAAAATTAAACCATTCTACTCCTGACAGTGGTTGTTAATGTGAAATGGTCCGTACCCTTAGAGTTTGTTATAAGCCGCTGTAAGAATAGAAAACAGCTGATGCGAAGCAAAAAAATTAATCTTTATTGCAAAAAAAAAAAAATAAAATAAAAAAGTGGGTTTGGCACGCACGTCTCAACTGGATTTCAAAATTATTAATTAAAATTACAAAATAAATTAAAAGCACAGTAACTTAAATGTTGTTACGTAGAGCTTTACTCGGTCAGCCCCGTGTAATATCTTGTGCGTTCACTCTGCTACAGCGCTTCGTTCCAACTTCATACTCCACCAACAATCAGGAAGATGGGAACACAAGTGCAACTCTCGAACGCATCAGGCAGGAATTGGCTGAAGACAAAAGTAAACTACAATGGCGTGCGACCATTGGCGATCGTCCTGAAGACTGGAACAGTAAACTGAAACTTTTCTCGAATTCTGAACAAACTTCAGACTTCATTATAATGATGCAAAAACCTATTGATGTCAGTCCAAAATCGTTAAAAAGTTGGTGGGACAAACGTCAAGAGAGGATTGAGCGTCACATGCAACAATACATCCCTGAACGGCATGAAATCCTCGGTGCGGAACTGGCGGCAGCACATTTTTTGCTCTATCGTGGTGGCGCAGTAAAATTTGTGAACGATAAGAAATGGATGCGTGCCACCGAGGATGGTGAATTTAATTTGCCCAATAAATTTAATGCGTCGTACAAAGTAGCAGCTATCCGTTGTGACAATATGACATTGTACTATGAGGGTCTGGAAAATTTACGGTGCTTACAACATCTTAAATTTCTATCATTTCATGATGTAAAAACTTTTGATGATTGGTGTTTGGATCGTGTTTCTGGATCGCAGTATCCAAAGTTAGAAGTTTTAGATATATCCGCTACAAAGTGTACAGCACGGGGACTATCGTGCTTATATCGTATACCCACATTAAAGCTGTTGATTGTCGATAATCCAAAGGCATCGATTGAATACGAACTTAGCTGCGCAATGCTCGAAGAAGCTATTCCCAAATTGAAGATTGTCGATGCTACAAAAGTGCATAATTTGTAATCGAGTTTATTGGGAAACAATAAAAACGAAATTGTTATTTATTCGTAGATCAAAAATTTATAAAGTTAACAAATATTAATGAATTAAAAAATTGCAAGTGTGAAAGCGACAAAAATTATTGTATTTTGCATTGTGGGGAATTTGTTCAGTCGCTAACTTTGCTGCGGTTTATCTTTCATATACTCTGCCTTGATACGGGCTCGATCTTCAACAGCTGGCAGATTCGGTTCAATACCTTTGAAACGTCGTTCTGACCTGATTTTGTTCTGAAATTTAAATTATAAATAGTTAAATTTGAAATCTCTTCGATTGTTTTCTGTTGGAAATGTACCCAAAATTCTTTACAGTTCTTGTAGTTTTGAAAGTAAATCTCACATTTATCGCGTTCGTAGTTATGTTTACCAAGACATTTATAAGTTAATTCTTGTTCCTTTAAACATGGATTGTCACGGTCTGCATTTGGATTTCGTGGCATTTTATTTTTTATTTTAGTTATACAATATAATTGTTTTATTTGACGGCGTTCTTTATAAGCAGCTGCAATTGTTTTGATTTGCAATATTTGACATTTCCATCATTCTGGAAATGGGAACAGTATCGTACTACTGAGTACAGTTAAAGTAAACAATAGTAAACTGTTCTCATTTCATAAAACAGCTGATTACAATTTAATGTAGCAGTAATATTTTTTCAGATTTTCTTCCAAGGATTTCCATATTATTTAAATTAAAATGAGTGCAATCAATTATGAAATAAAATTACATCGTCAAAATAAAATCTATTGTGAAGGTGTAAGTACAATTTTATTAATAACATTAAAATATGTAATATCAATTACAAAAAATTTCCTTTTCTTTAGGAGCTTCTCAAAGGCTGCGTTCATTTCGATTGCCCTGCTGAAGCAAAACATGATGGTATAATGTTAACTCTAGAAGGAATCGTCAATCTACAATTGAGCACAAAGAACGTGGGACTTTTTGATGCATTTTATAATTCGGTTAAACCAATTACACTGCTTAACTCTACGCTCGAATTATCAGAGCCTGGAAAACTTTCGGCTGGTCAACAGGACTTTCACTTTGAAATTCCACTGTTGTGCACTAAGGAACCGCGGATACTCTATGAAACTTACCATGGTGTTTTCATCAATATCAACTATCAGCTGCGTTGTGATGTAAAACGAAGTTTCCTCTCAAAGTCATTACAAAAAGTGCAACAATTTTGCATACAATATAAACCGACACCAGTGGATATGAAGCCTTTTCAATCTACAGAAGTTAATTTTAGTATTAGTCCGAAAACATTGCAAAAATCAGGAAAAGAACGCATAACTATTCCACCTTTCCTTATTACGGGCAAATTGGATCAAACAGAATGTTGCATCACAAACCCTTTAACTGGGAATGTAAGCACAACACATTTATACATAAATTTTTACATGTATCGATCATAAATTTTTACATATATTAAATTTGAGAAGTGTGTAATATAAATCTTATCATTAACAGCTTATTGTGCAACAGTCTGAAGCTGCTATTAAATCCATCGAATTGCAATTGGTACGCGTAGAAACTTGTGGCTGCGCCGAGGGTTACTCCAAGGATGCCACTGAAATACAAACCATACAAATTGCTGATGGTAACGTATGCGCAAGATTGGAAATTCCAATTTATATGATATTACCACGTTTATTTACGTGCCCCACATTATTAACGAAGAACTTTAAAATAGGTAAATAATATTTTATGAAAATATTTCCTCTCAAAATAATGTTTCATCAATTGCTTTCTTCTTTTACATAGAATTTGAATTGAACTTGATAGTCATCTTTAAAGATGATTATGTTGTCACAGAAAACTTTCAAATTGTGTTCAAACGCTGTGCACCACCAGTCGATACCAAGTTGACAAATCGTGGTGCTTAATATGATGCAATATGCGTGGAAATCTCTTAGTTTACGATATCTCGAAATACAAAAAAGGCATTCCTTGTTAATATTTGGTAACTTAAAGTTTACAATACATGTAAAATAAATAAAAGATAATTTTATATATACCATACTTATACAGCTCTGTTAAGTCCTTTTTTAATTTTTCGGCGCCTCTCATAATAAAATATTTAATCATAAGCATTTTTCTATGACAAACTCTAAAGAAATAATATTTGATTTAACCAGAGCTGGGCATGGTCAAAAAATTAACGTGGTTAAATAAAAGTGTTACGACTACATATGTTTTTTTAATGGCACGACAGCCCATGGATGGCTTGGGCTGAGCTTTTTACATCCACTCGACTACATAATAATGTAGTGGAGACTTTCAACTGCAGCACTATACGGGATGGCTGTGCTGTTTATGATAAACAAGTTCCCAAAACTTTCTCGCCCAAAAAGGCGGCATCTGTTTACCAATTCCCTGGATTATCTCTTCAAACCATATATATGACGCTGTGAAGCGACCTGTGTTTCTTCTTGATTTGTTTTTTGGCTGGTGGCAACACTGAAAATATGGTATTATCAGCATCCTCGTTATTGCTGCTAGTGTTGCACGAAATATCGGTCTTGTTCTTCATAGAGATCATGGCTTCCTTGAGCGTACACATCAAAATTTTCCTTACCGACCTTGGCAAAATTGTACATACTTCTCTAACCACATGAGCCGCAACTTCAAGTGGAAGGCAGCAGCTGGCGGACATTACTAGATATTTTTTAAGGGCTAGAGTTAACAACGAAAGTTAATCAAAACGGTAATGTTTTTCGGAATTAACGTAAACGTTAATCGTTAACAAAAAATTTAATACCGTTAATTAACGATTAACGATTTTCTACCCAGCTCTGGCTTAAACCCATTAACGATGTATTTCTGGAAACTCTTTTAGTATAATATTTTGGATTCTTTAAAAAAGGGATCGAAAACAATACAGTCGAGTAGCGAATTCCTTACGCGAATGTACAACCTTCAACTAGAGTTTGTTTCTCGAATTTAATTCTGCCAGCAACGGAAGTGAAGGGTTATTTTTTCTGAGAGAGAGATAAAGTAACGGAAGTACAAAGAGCTGAAAAGCTTTCTGAAGAGCTTAAAACCCAGCCTAGCTTCCCTAACGCTCAAATTAGATTTACATAGATCTATTTAATGACTCTATTTCAATTGATAACAGAAAAAAATAAGCGCTTGACACTACAGGAAGAACTTTAACATTTTTGTCAAAGCAAAAAATTTGAGACAACAAATTAAAGGAAAAATGCCATCGCAAGAAGAAAATTAACATAAAGCAAATTTCCATCTCGGTCATTAGATGAAATTTTGTATTTATTTGAATATAAAATACTTGGTTTTTGGATGCGCTCCAAAAGTGCTGCCAATTTCAACAAAATTAATTGCACACAAAAATAATATGGTCTCTTTCGGCGAATGTTTGCGAATCTCCCATTTTACAGTGAACAACAATAACAACGGTGTAAAAGTGAACAGTATAAAGTAGAGGAGCATAAATTAAATTAAATAAAATTTACACACAGGATGCAAGGTCATCATCAGCAGTTTAAATCCCGAGATTACATACCGCATACCGGAAAAGAAAGCAAAAGTACAACTAGGATGCCTTGTGTATGTTTGTGAAGAGAGAGGAGATTGAAAAGTGGCTAGCAGAAATGAAACAATGAGAAAAGAGGCACCACAAATCTTAATGACCATAAGCTGAAAAATGGAATTACAAAAGGATTGAAAAGTGCAAGGATACCGCCACACAGGACACATATTGCCAGAGGGTAAATGAATGTAGGGAGCACACTGAAAAAGCAGCAGAAATATGTATATACGTATGCATGTATATTTCAATGCAAATGAAAATAAAAGGAAATTATATTTCCTGTCATACATTTTCAATATTGCACAATGGTTGCGACTTTTTAATGCTTTACCACCGACCCACCTCGACTTTTTACAGTTTTGTTTGTTTGTTTTGCTTGGCAGATAGTAGTAGTATTTTTTAAGAGACACAATAGAGAATTGCTAGTTATAGCATTTTTGCATCAGTTGGCATTTTAAAATTTAATTAAATAGAACATTAATGGAGAAGAAAGTATATAGAAATTTTTCTATTAGTAAACTATGAACTTACATAACATACTTAGTTTATAAATACTAAATCATATGAAAGCGAGTTGTTATGGAAGAAAAGACAAACGAGAAGTAGTTTGAATGACTTTTAGAAATTAAGAAAGGAAAGTGAAGAGTAGGGAAAGAAATTTGTTTTAGTATTTTAATTATATTACATACCAATAATTTTATTTATTAGATGCAAGGACACTAAAGGCGCTAAGCTATACTTTTCTGCAAACGATCATAAAATGCTTTATATTTTAAAATTTATTTCCCTACCACATGTGTGTATAGAGGGCCTTAACTGAGTTTTGCACATGGAAGTGACCTACAATAGCATGCCGAATACTGTACTGAGTTTCGAACCCGGGCACTCTGCGTAGCAGAACAGCACACTGTCAACTACGCTATGATGACCACAATACTAACGAGAAAGTAAGGGGATTTACTATTGCCAATCCGAAATATATTTTTTCTAATTTGATTTTGATTGCGTCGATAGCCACGACGATCGCCGAATATCGATGTAGAAATACAAATTTTATCAAACGCAACTTACATATTTACACCATTTGTTGGATTTAACCCCACTTTACACACTATGTATGTACATTTCATTGTAGTTTACTGCCATCAGAAACAAAACAAAATCAAAGAATAAAAATTCACTTTTAAAGTTGGTTATAGAGAAATCTCTCGCACAGTTTTTCATACTTTATTATGGCTTTCTGCGGAGATTCCTTTTTGTGCAAGAAAATTCAATCAATTTTGTGAAAATAAAGTATACAAGAACAAGAATTTTGTGTTTTTCAACTTTTGACTTTTAGTACTTTTTGTTGTTGTTGAGAAAAACTTTCCTGCTTAAAGTTTATTTGCATATTTCACTCAAGGGTCCCAAGTCCAGCAGTACCCGCGGCGATTGAATTATGCATGTGCTGCATGAGAAAAATAAGAAAAAAAGAGAGAGAGAGCGACACAAAGGCTGTGAATGGAGAAAGGAGCATAACTTTTATTGGGTATTGATGCTTCATCTTGGAGAAAAATTGTATACTTTTCCGCTGCATTTGCCGTTGTTTTGTTTCTTTCAAAGATTCTGATTATACTTAAGTATAGTATGTAGGGATCCTGAGTTTAGGATGCAGCAGAAATACAAAAGTTGCACAAAATCGCGATAACATATTTCTTTATAGGTTTTTTTTTTTTGTTTGAGTATGAAAAAAGAGAATGTGAAAAAGTGTAGAAGTTATACTGTTAAAGTTTTTTAACGCAAGATTAATTTTTTAAGAGTAGTATAAAAATGTATATGTTGTTTAAATGTATGTTTGAAAAGCATTTGGCCAATTCACACGCTGTCTGGTTATGACACCGAATAAGAGCGTGTTAGTTGGCCCATTAGTATTTATAGGTCAATCAGTTAATACTTATAGCTCATTTGCTCTCGAAATTGTGAATATTTTTGTGTGTGTGTGTGACCAATTAACTTTTGTGAGAGCTGCAGTGATACAGCAAACAATAGCAAAATTTTCCTATGAATACTTATTTTCACGCAAAAGTTAGTATTAGAGTAAACCTATCTAACTAATTTGACACTCTAGTACTTATTATTTTTCGTATAGTTGTAGCCTTGGCGTAGTTGTTACTGTGGTGAACAAATATGAGTTTTACATAGTCTCGCCACAGTCAAAAAATCAAAAAAAAAAAAAACTTTCCTTGACTGACAATGGCAATGGTAAACCTCTAACAGCAATAATTTCAGATGTAACAAAAAAGCATATTTTTCTGGAAGTATTCTCAATGAAATGCAATTCGTAGAAATGCACTTTCAAGCAATTAGTATTTTCTTTAGAGTAACTTATACCTACTTTCCATTTAACTTATTATTTATTCTTCTATGCTTACAGTAGTGATCAGATGTTTCTTATTTGGCGGGATTCTTTCAAATTCTTTTTCATATGTTTTCCTTTTTTCTCTACTTATATTTACCGGGTGGAAAAAAGTTATGTATACTAAGAAACATACTAGTTTAAAAACATTTATAGAAACGCTATTGCCATTTGTTTCGCCTTCAAAGAATTTTTTATTTTGGTTAGGTCTTTATATTTTGAAAAACCTTTATAAAATTTATAATATCCATTAAAAACAGGTGAAAATCAGAATAAATTTTCATTGTAACGTAAAAAATGAACAATATTTTTAGTTTATTGCCAAAGAGTGAACAATGTTTTATATTTCTCTATTCTTGCAGTAAATTAATAAATCTGCTGGCTTCCCGACACGGAAACATGCCACATATAACTGACCGTTGGAGAAGCAAAAGGTCTAAGATTTGCCGCCATGATTGTTCTTGAGATTTGATTATGGTCCTGGCAAAGGCTAACCTAATCGGAAATTCTTTCAATCATGGAAATTCTTTCAAGCAAAACATGCTCTACTTTAATTTTTCCTTTAAGAATTGTGGCCTCAATGACATTGAGCATTATTTTTGTAATAACTAACCTGGTTCCTTTATATACTCTCCGAGCGTTGAGGTTACGTAGCGAATTTTTTAAAATTGTTTTTAACAATACTATCCATATCCAAGGAAACCGTTTCGGAATCAATTATGTACTGAATAATTGCATTGATATTGCCCACATAAACAATTTCTGCGGCTTAAATAGCTCTTTCACTTAACCAATCATGATTAGGATGATATTTGTACATACAAATACTTTGCATAATAAAAATATATTCCACCTACCACCTACCGAGTTCATTATTGTAAAAATATTTCTTTCGACTTGCCTAATATATATTGCGAATGAGAGCCTAATAAGATAATATAAACCGGGTAAAAAAAAACCCAGAAGAGCTTGAACCAAACCTACGGAACTTTTATGGTTCCGGAGATCATTCGTTACTAAATAACGGGCAAAGAATTATATATATAAAGAATATGAATATAACCTAAAGCTCTTTAAGGAATGTATGACTATAATAAAGAATAATCTAAGAACCACAAGCATTTTAAAAAACGAAAAGTAAATATGAAACAGGGAATTCTTACTAATGTAGGTTTTACTCTGATAGTAGAGAATCTGCGAAGCATATATTAGGGCAGTGTCCTGCACTTATACACACTCGTAGGAGCATCTGAGTGACCATCAAGTATCAGATATCAACTTAAATTCCTACTAAGTAGCATCAATACTAAAATTTCGATTACTGGTTAAACATACATATGGCCCATGCATGGGGACAATAGATCTCATAGGTTGCAGTACACTGCCTTGCAATAATAATAGAATTGCAGACGCCGTTTATGGGTCTACATTTTATGTAGCAACAGGATTTCATGGAGTTCATGTATTAATTGGGACAACTTTTCTTCTTATCTCTTTAATTCGTCATGTAAATAATCATTTTTCAAAAAATCATCACTTTGGGTTTGAAGCGGCTGCATGATATTGACATTCTGTTTACTGTCATATTTGTTATCTCCTATATTGCACTTACTTGAGACAGATTTTATTCCTAAATTTTTTTTAATTTTTTTATTTTCCGTAAAAGTTTGGTTCTAGCTAAAGCCGAGCGATCATGTACCTGGTTTTGTATCATATATCATTTTTACATAGGTATAATAATATTTTTAGTAGATATTCACCGTTTCTGCTATGCAGAGTGTTCGGCGTTCAAATCCTGGTATAGGAAAAATCAAAAAGTAGCAAACAAAACTTTTCTACACGGCACCTTCTCTTGGCAGGCAATGGCAAACGTGAAAGAGTAAAAATAGCATACGAAAAGTTTTTCACTTCGCCGTTCCGATTCGTAGACTGTAGACTGTTGGTTCATGTACAAAAATACAAATATGATTAAATGCGAAAAGGAAGTCCTAGGCCCTTCATGGGCTGTTGTGGCATTAAAAGAAAAGAAGAGGATATATAAAGCTGAATATGAAGTTCGTTTGTGCCGGTCCTTTGAAATGCGTTATAATCATATAACTAAAATATATTATTTTAGAGATTTTAAAATTTAACTGCTAATATATTGGCGGCAGTTGTAAATCAATTTAAATTTGACTTCAAAATATGCGCTCAGGTTAACGATATAACGAAATAATAAGAATAAAAAGTGGAAAAATACAGCTATCACTTTCCAAGATTTAATTATCTGAAAGGGGAAAATGGGCATGGTATACACAGTCAGTCACTCACACAAACAATAAAAAAAAAAAAAAAAAAAAATAAAAAAATTAAATGTCACAGTAGAATAAAAGAGTAAAAAATACTGAAATCTACCTTTAGGCTATAAATGTTACACATTTTGCGTTCTATTTTTCTTTATTTTTTTTATGAAGACGAGTATATTTCGCGTTGTTTGTTACATTTCCGTTTCTTGTTTATTTGGAAACAGACACAAGTACACACATATACATACATACGTAGTTAGTACATATATACGGACAAATATTGTTGTTGTTGGTTGTTGTTGTTTGTTATTGTCGATGCCTTGCTGTTTAACTTTTGTTTTTTTTGTTTTGATATTTCTTCATATGCCTTACGGGCAGTTTACAATTTAAATGTTTTTACGTTGCTGTCCGTCTGTGTTTGTTTGTATATGTGTTCGAGGAAACCGGAAACGGAAACAGTTGCTCATAATAATTATACAACAACAAATTGCACACATTCATACATACACCATATCATAAGTATGTACATATGTATTAAGTATGTGCAATGCATATACATACATACTTACAAGTACATACATATGCATACATACATATGTACATGTATATTTTTAAACAGAGGCATTTTGTGTGCATGTGTGGGCGATAAAATGTTTGTTGCTCTTTTAATGTAAATCAGTATATATACATATGTATATGTGGTGTGTGTGTGGTTTAACGTGCAATTCAATTTTGTAGTAAGTGCAGGAAAATGTATGAAAATGTTACAAACAATTTTAAGTAGTAAATAATGAGCATGTTGGTTTGCTTTCGAATTGTAGTGTAACAATGAAAAATTGCAATATTAAGCAGTTTTCTTTTTTTACCAAAAAAATGTACAATTTGATTATTTGTTCACTTTTTATTGCTATTGCTATAGTAGATATTTATACTACCTGCTTGAGGCACTGCTTTACTTCTAACTTTCACTGTTTTCGATAGTTACGGGTATGTAAGTGAAACTATTTTGTGTATAAATAAGTATGCCGTCTACGGTATTTTTGTCAGCTTGTGAACGCCAATGGGTTCCTAATTGGAACCCATTGGCGTTCACATTGGCCTTTATTTAAAAAAAAAGTAATTTATTTGCTTCATCAAGAGGTTGAAAAGATTAAAGATTATGGCAAAACCAAAACCAAAGTTAACCCAAAGTTAAATGAATTTTTAGATATATTGAAATTTTTTAAAGTTCTAAAGTAAGTAACTATAATTTTTAGGAATTTTAATTTAATTGAATATCTTTGTTTACCTATTTTTGGAGACAGGAAATGCCAGACAAGGCTTTTTCTATTCTGCAAAGCATCCTAGGAGGCATTCCAGAAAATCTTACGTTGATCATTTACTTATTTGGCTAGATCTACAACCGATGATCGGTTTTGGCCGCTTCCTTGCGTTGACTAGCTCCCTTTAAAAGCCGCTATTGCCATTTGTATACAATATGCTGTATATTTAAATACAATATATTGCAATCATTCCTCAAACAATTTTGATTGCAAAAAATAGTTCTGTATTTGTAATGTACAAAGAAAATGTTAATATTTTTTGTTTCGTAAATATCGCCAATAGCGATTCCTTCGTAATTTTTGCTGACGTCAAATGTACATGAATAACTAATGGCGGATATTTCTACTAGTGTTGCCAACTACTTGTTTACCCGCCGGCTTAATACATACAAGTTGAGAGTAGTAAATCACGGGAATTGCGCACATTAAGATTCATAGTAAAAAATCACAATAGAGAAGTGAAAGCGGAGAGATTTGTATGCAAAATAACTATAGCAACAACGAAAAAAAAACAAACAAAAAAATATGTTTAATGTAAAATGAGATCTGTTTGGATGGGAATTTTGAAAATTACACGTTCACAATTGCGTACGTTTTGATGTTGCTAATTCAAAAAGTTTTTATGTCACTTTATTTTACAGTACATATTATATGTATACAGAAATATCTAAAAAATTGTTAGTAGTTCGCCCACCTGCGACATAATAGCATCTGTTAGGCATGTTTTCATAAAATTTCATATCGGTGATTAAGAAGGTGTCACATTCATTGTCACATCTCTCAATTGTCGTAAATTCCTTAATTTTTCATACGAAATCCTGCAAAATTACGAGAATTTGACTGAATCACCTAATAGTATTCATCCCGTCATTATTTCACACATGTACAAATAATTGCTTTTATTTATAACACGCACAACATGAGTGGCTGCGAAAAGCTCAGCTACATTCGGTCATAGTCGACATTGTGGTATAGGCATAACACTTGCCACAATGGCTGTCTATCTCTTTGTCGGTGTCTTGTGTGATTGCATTGCCTTTCTCATTCTCCCTCCTTCTTCCTCCCACCTATCAATCTTTCTTCCATTCAACACAATGCACTGCATTCATAGGGGTACACCCTGTGTGTTGAATGTATCAATTAAAAAAAAAAACAATTATTAAGCTCTTCTGATTTTTTAGCCTATACTTAATATACAGCTTATTCTGCAAAAAGAGTGTTAAGAGGCATTTGTATTTAAACTACACATCATGGGAGTATTGCTTTTATTTAACTATGCACCATAATTCAAGAGACGTTAGTTCCACTATAGTTCGGAAACAAAAAGCCTTAGTATGCTAAATAATTGGTTTGAATAGAAATTTTGTGTAGAGCTCGGAGTAGATGATGATGAACGACTACTATTGGATGCTAGAAAATAAATGTCAGATAGCCTAAATTGTTACAAAATGTAGAAGGAAGTTAACTCCCTATATATTTACGTTATCTTTGAACGATTAAGTGCTTTTAAGATTTTACTTATGTATGTGTCTAAGTAAATTGAATATCAGTTAGGTCTTTTAGATAATCAAAGACATAACTATCTAGATATTTGAATACGTACGAATATCAGGTTGGGTATATTCCTATTGAAGATGCATTACTTTTTCCGGTTGTTTCTCTTTTAATAGCTCCTACAGTAATTCATATATGGAAGATCTAGAGTTATTGATTGCAATACTGGAATCATCCAAAACACAGTACGAGTACTAATGGATTTCAGTTTGTTAGTAGCAGGTCACTAACTATCAACTATAAGCCAAACCAATCTCTTTTTTGGAATTTTTTTGTGCGAAAGATTTCTAAAAGTTACCAGTGCGAGAGCGGTCCAAAGCTAAGGTCTTTGCCACCCGACTCTCAGTCTGGTTCTTCATATGGTTCAATCTAAATCGACAAAATTCAATTGCCCATTGGTTTTCTGCATTTAGTTTAAACGTAGGTACCCAAATTTAAACTTTTTGTTGTATTTTGCTCGGCTGGGCATGACTACACCAACAGATACATGTAATTGCCGAGGTTCATTATCTATCAGACCATACGCTTACTTTCATTTGGTTTCTATTTCAAACTACTTGAACATCTGTGCTCCACCAAATTTTCAAAAATATACGACGGAACTTGAATTTAGCACACATACACACACACACACACACACACGTTCGTTAAACAAAAATTACATATACACCCACATACATACATAAACAAAAAGTTTAAATTGCATCTCAAACACGTACACGCCAACGGATAATTATGAATGCGAAGCCTTAAGGGGAAATTTATTACCTACTTTTGTGCTTTCACTGGCAACTTCACTATACTCAGTTCGCCCGTCACACACCGAAAATACGTTTTGCCGTAATTACGTTTGCAAAGTAAGAAGGTAAGAAATGCATACTACGTGTAGCGGCAAATTGTAGCTGCAATTAGGTGACCTTTTCAAGGTGGGCATTTAGCCAATTGCGAGCGATTACAATGTGTAAGAAGGATTAGAAATAGTTTATACTCATGAATGTGTGCATGTTTGTATGTGTAAATTAAGAGCTATAATTTAAAACCATAATTTGCTTCTGCAAATGTATGTACATATGTATATGCGTTGGTGTATTTGTGTTTTTCGGTAATAGGTGTACTATACTAAAACTTTTATCGGCTTCTTAAAAGTTTTTGCTTTTTAAACAAACAAATATACACTCTCATATAACAAAAAAAAAAAATAAACCTATTTGTTCTGAATACTCTCAGTAACTTACCTATAGTATAAGGTAGAGGAAAAAATTACAAAAGTGTTTTTGAAACTTTGGCACTGCATTTAATGGCATCTGCTATGCAGTTGCTCCGTCTTTATGCACACACATTCATACATACATTCACACAAGTTTCCATTGGAAATAATAATTTTGCACTGTAGGCTTTTTTGACTTTTTTGACTTTTTTGCCTGCGCCCATTTTGTTTAATGAAAATGTGTGAAAATTGCATATTTTCATGGTTAAATGCATAAATACAGCTACACGCGTGCATACATACATACATAGATGTGCACGTGTGGTCTCGTGTATGAGTTTTTATTCACACAAAATTTCATTTACATAACCTCACATTAACGTTTAGTCTCATGCAAATGAATTTGCGACTAGGTCAATGCAATTTTCGATGTGTTTATTGTTGTTTTTTCTTTAGTCAGGGGAAAAGTAAACCTACAAATTTTTATCCAAGTTTCGAAAATCGTTTTATTGCTGAATATGCATTAAATGCATACAGGAAATTGAAACCAACTTTAAGTGGTGGTGCTGATGTTTAGTGGTTGAGCAACCATATTGAGCTTGAATGAATGAACGAATGACTGCGTGAATGAGTGTGTGTGTGTGTGTTTCGATTATTTCAAAGTGGAATGTAGGAAAAAGGTGTTTAACTAACACTTTATGTTAAGTTGAATTTAATTTCCACACTAACTACAGTTATTAATAGTTATGTGATAGTTGAGTAATTGGGTGAAGTAAGAATGTTTTACAAGTGGCATTAAAGTGGTTCTGTCTACACAAACTAATAGTGAGTGGAGATCTAACTAGAAGGTTTTGTAATATTAATTAAGGGATTTTGATATTCAGTTTCAGAAAAAGAATACCGTTACCGTGATGAAGGTTTGCTAAAATTAGTATAGTGGCAGCTTGATTTTCGTGGTCCACCACGATTTTACCAAAAATCATTTGATTCGCTCAATATGTCGAAATAAAGACAACATTTGTAAACTGGAAGTGAAACAAACACCAAATGGCACAATACTTCCTGGAATTATCTGACTTATTGGAGACTTCTGCATAAAAAAACGCATTAGTTGTAATATCCCAATAACCCGTCTAGACAACTATGGAAGTATGTCGTTAATAATTATGGTAAAAACTATACCACCTAAGTAATATCAGCTATGCATAACATTTTAATTTTGCGGTTGGAGTCACTATTGGACTCAATGCCTCATGTACTTAAGCCCACAATTCCGCAATAGTCATGCGTAAATTACTTACTTACTTTACTTTTAATGGCACAACAGCCCATGGAGGGCCTAGGCCGAGCTTTTCGCATCCACTCATGTTGTGCGTGTTACATTTGTACATTAATGGAAGGGACCTACAGCTTAATGCCGAATCCGAACGGCGAAGTGAAAAGCTTTTCATAGCAAATTTTACTCTTGTAGGTTTGCCATTGCCTGCCAAGAGGTGGTGCCGTGTAGAAAAATTATTTTTAAAAATTTTTTTTTTTTATTTTGCCTGTGCCGAGATTCGAACCCCGGACACTCTGCGTAGCAGTCCAACGCACTACCACTACACCACAGCGACTGATTCTTATCATCATGAAAGACGGAAAAAAATTTAAACAAAATTTACCGGGAGACCCGGTAATTTCTTTGTTACCGTGAGTCACGGTATATTTTATTTAACGCATATTTTACGATAAAGTTTCCTTCACACACACTTACTGCATTTTATTGATTTTATCTAATACTTACAATATTTTTCTGTCCTTATCTAAAGATCACTCACGCACACGGGTGAATTTTCCGTGAAACAGTGTGTCATGACGAAAATCTAGTACTTACATATCCACACTTCCAGTATTCTCTGTTTAAGGCTAAAGATAGGAAGAAACTTAGAAAAATGCGCGGCAGCGGAATAACAGATCAACTAAAGTCGAAAGAAAATTTAAAATTATATTGCGACGCGATTTCCTCGTGTTTCTTAAACTTGTTACTAGAGAGGAGAGAAATAAATTTATGACCGGAACAAGTCATGAGAGTGGGCCACAGAACTGTGAATCTTATTTTGACAAGTTACTTATTTAGTCAAACTTAATTTCAGTAGTTAAATAATCATTACTAATGCAATGTTCAATCTATTTATTTCATTGTGTGCAAGTATAAACTAAAACATACAACTTACAAAACTCTGTGAGCAGACAAAAATAGTAAGTTTTAGTTAAAATAAACAAACCATAAGAAACGTAGCGCGCTCGTAATTTTCGACATTTTAAATCTAACTAAAATAAAACTAACCTTAAAATAGAACTCGACTATAATGCAAGACTAAGACTGAAGTGCAAAGGGGGAAAAACAAAACAAATGAAAATCGTGCACTTAATTGCCGCTTAGAGTTGCACTTAAATGGAATTTCAACTACAAAGTGAGAATGAAAATAACAAATAGAACTTGAATTAAGATGAAAATTATTGCTACACTCGTACTACATTTAGCGTTGTGTGAGTTTGGAGCATGTGTGTGCTGAGTGTGCGAGTGTAAAATACAAAATTTTGATAGTAGTCGAGGAAATTGTAAGTGGTCATTGTTCGTTTGGTAATATTACACGTAGCTTGTCGTCTAATATAGAGCTTGACGCACGTAATTCGCACCTAATTCACCTTCTCGCGTTGTGGTATGTGTGGCGATGTGTCTGCGCCCGAGCGTACAGTGTGCGTGCTGGATTTTCTACGCATTGTGTTCGTGATACTTTTAATTTCTTTTGGTGCACTTGACTAATGTGTCGCCTCCCTTGTGCGAGTACCGAAGTAGCCTAAATTAAACGAACATGTTTCGATTACAATAAATATTCGCAGGTTTCAATAGAAAGGAAAATTAGTATTATCTTACAAGTTGATTTAAGCATTAACTTTTTAAATAAAATAACTAATTTCTCAGGGGAATGTACCTATGAAACAGAAATGGTGAAATCTCGTAGGTGTGGCATTACGACAGTCATGGCCATTCTACGCCATTGATAAAATGCATATGTATGCATGTTCCATTCATGCACAAATATAACACGCACAACATGAGTCGATGAGAACAGCTCGGCCTAGGCCCTCCATGAGCTGTTGGGCCATTAAAAGTAAAAGTAATGCATGTGTAAGCGCTTCCAAACACCTTTCAATATGTGCAAGAAAAAGAGTGAGTAATAAAATTATTTAAAATTACATTCACTGTGGCACTGATCCTAAAGCTTTGATACTGATTCTTATCATCATGAATGTATGATTAATGCTCGAAAGTCAGAAATTTGGAGATTCAAAACTTTACACAGTTGGTATCACTGATCAGCTAATCTGCATTTCGACAGAGCGTTGTTCTTCTAACGACCTCTAAAACTCTGATTGAAGAGCTAAAGGCTCCGGCGTCAATGGACGCGATAATTAGATGATCCTGAGCACCTCGTTGAAGTATTTTTTCAAGCATAATCTCTGTATAGCCCAGATCTCTTAGAGTTTCTCGCTGATTCTTCATATTTCTTTCTGTCTTTTCGTGGAAATTAAGACAGAGTTCTTTTAAAAGGACAATTGGTACTTTCGACGGGCTTTTTGTTTTTCTAGAATATTTTCTCACAAAAGTTTGTTGTAGCATAACGTGAACCCTATGATCGAGTCTACATTTTTTGAAGGATAGTTTTTGCTATTGTAGCAACAGTAAACAGAGTAAACAATTTTATGTATTGATGTGTTATTAAAATTAAATAATGATCACGTTTATTTATGTATATATATCCCAAGGTGTTGTCTGTCTGCGACAGTTTTGTCGTCACCTCCAATATGAGATGAGGATTCAATTCCAGGCAGACTGCAGTTCCACTAGAGTACATTGTGTTTCCCATAGGAAACATATTTCCATCATTATTATTGGGCAGTAGTCGATGCCTAAGGACAATGTGTGTATTATATGTAGCCTTTGCCTTTGTTACCGCTTCAGTGTAAAGCATTTTAGTAACAGTTTTTTATGGTCGGTTTCAAGTTTTTGCGAATACTTATTAGTGATGTTTAGCGGTTTAGCACCGCGCACATTGTTTCCTTATCAAAATCTTTACATTCTCTCCATTCCTTTATACGTTTGATTCTTATTATAAGTATACAAGTACAACAATATTTAATTAATGTCTACCTTCTTTTTCCATACCCTATAATTATATCTACAACACTTTTTCTCATTCTCCAACTCCCATTCTCCTTTTTTGGTCTCATTACAAACCAATTCCCGGGTGCTAATTTTCAATTTTAATGTAATAATATCCGCAATAAATTAAGTCACAAGAAATAATGTAATAATAATGACTGAATAAAGAAAAGTAGGATCAAGTTGCCAATGTAATAAATTAGAGAAAACGCTTCATTCAGAAACAAATCACCTGACATAATAGTAACCTTATAAATTACCTATTAGCCAAGTTATTAAATCAAAAAATATGTCTACGAAGATACAAAGATAGAAAAAGATAATTTTCCTGGGATACTGCGACATTTTACAGCACATTAGACGATAATTCAAGAAGCAAAAGAAATGAGAAAAATTATGAAGAAAGGATGAAATATATAAATAATAAGAAATAATTGGAAAGGTAGCAGCTCAATCTTAATAAGCAGACATCGAAGCATTTTGTTGCCACAGAAACAAAAAGAAGACAGAACAAGTCAAAAATTAGTTAACTTTTTTAGTCGAGTGGTGGTAGCTTAATTTTTGTAGATGTGAAATACTTGTACGTATTATAATTTCATTTCCTCGCACAAATAATTATATAAGAAATGGTGATTGTTATTTATGGATGACAAGAACAATGCCTATAAAACAGCCTCTTAATGGTTTTCGATGTATATTCATTTTCATTTGTGCGTACGAATAAAGACCAAACATGAAAAAAAACAATGTATAAATAATAAAATTACAAGTTAACCAAAGAAGGTGATATAAAATATTTCACTCACGACCTAAACAATTACTTTCTTTCACATATGTTTTGAGGGAAACGGGCGGAAGCGAAAGTGTAAACGTTGGCACCATAAATATTTTGGACAAAACTTTAACCCCAGACACTTCTACACACATGTATGTATATGTACTAGATATGCGGTGGTATTTTGCCACACATGTGGCCAGTGAGACTTTTTCTATACTCTTCAATAATTTTGTTTTAGTTCTTCGACAAAACAAGTAAGTGCAAAATTGCTATTTCTGTGATTTACGAGTAATGGCAATAAGCTCATTTCTCACACAAAGGCATGGAGACATGAACACGCATACATATCCACATACATACTCACACTAATAACTACTCTTTATATGTATTATATTATAGCGTTTGAGTAAATTCACCATGTATTTTTGTCTTTGTGTTTGTTTGAGCGTGCGTATATGTTTGTTCTAGTATTTGGGTGACATTATTTATTAACCTGTAGCCATCATCTTTAACACACATTACGGCGCACATACACTCATACACACCACAAAGTAATTGTGTTGGTGGAAGGTCAGTTTTTTGTTTTTTGTGTGTTCGCCTCTCATTCATTTGAAGTGGAAATGATTAAGTGCTGAGTTTGTATTTTTTGATTATTTAACACTGTTCCTAAAATTGTTTATTTTGCATTCACCATTGAACATAATTTATGTGTGTGGTTAGAAAAATATTATTGAATTAAACAATTTGGATATATTTTGAAAGATTCTTAAAATTATACCTAAAGCAAAGCAAATAAGCAAAATGTTACTCATACGCACGGTTGACTAATTCGGTATAAAATGTAGCACGGCAAGAGGTCGTGCCGTGCAGAAAAGATGATTTTTCAACTTTTTTTGATTTTGCCTGTACTGTGGTTTGAACTTCGGCCACTCTGTGTAGCAGGCCAACGCACTGACTATATATAAAAAATGATTTGCACTCAAATATGCATGTTAGATCGGTTAGTGAAAAATAATTCACAACACGTTTCTTTGGAACAAACTTCTGAGGAACTGTTGCACATACTCACGTTTTTCTTCTCTTCTTTCCTTTTTATTATAAGGAGTGATTTCATTGCTGTTTGGTTGTTCAGTGTATAATTTTTGTCAGTTCCCTAGTGATGCGTTACATGCCACGTCATCATGTTAAAACTTATACCAGAACAACTTGACTTACTTCACTTTTAATGGCACAACAGCTCATGGAGGGCCTAGGCCGAGATTTTCGCAACCACTCATGTTGTGCGTGTTACATTTGTACATGAATGGAAGGGACCTACAGTTTAATGACGAATGCGAACGGCGAAGTGAAAAGCTTTTCATAGCAATATTTACTCTTGTAGGTTTGTCATTGCTACTTTTTGATTTTGCCTGTGCCTAGATTTCAACCTCGGGTACTCTGCGTAGCAGTCCAACGCATTATCACAACGCCACACCGACCATACCCGAACAACACTTACAAATTATTACATCGTGCGATTTGATGCCCCTAGACTATTTTTTTTCGATAAACAAGCTTAAATTATGGCCTTGGAAAACAACATTACACGAGATACCAGCCGCTATGCTCGACAAAATTTTTCGAAATTGGACTTTTCGCAAGGATCACTTACAACATAGTCTTTAATCTTTAAAAAGTAAATTGCATTAATTTATCGATTTAAATAGAAATTTCATACACTGTGTTTTTTTTTAAATTTATTACCAAACCCTAACGAATCACCTTGTTTTACCTATTTAGTAAGTATTATTCTACTTACTTTTGCAACGAAGTAAATCTTAAAACTGTGTAGTTTATTCATTCTTTCGTGAGGACGATGGATGGATGTGAAGAAGGCCGAGAACCTGACCTAAGAGTACAGGACAGTTCCTTAAGCACTCAGGCAATGTAGCCCATTGTACTTAAGGCCTAGGAAAAGAAGAAGGGGTGACAGCAAGTAAGGGGTTAGAGAAAAAGAGGCAAAAAGTCGAAAAAGGGGTTCTAGTGGGACTACGTTCTCTTCCGCAAATTTTCCGGATTCTTTCACAAATCTCAGAAGATCGCAGAAAGGGAAGGAGTGAACTTTGATCATTCCTTTGACATCGAAACCCAAAATTCGCCAGAAAACATGCTCTGTGCTGTCCACCTCCTCCAGACAAGATGTGCAGGTCGGGTCCTCGGTAATGCCGATGGTGGTCATATGTTGGTTCCATGGATTATGTCCTGTGATGAGTTCCACCATGCGGCGAAGGTCCTTCCTTCCTAATTTAAGAAGGAATTCTGCTGCCTTCCTGTTTGGACAAATCACAAAACACTTAGCCGTTTTACACATGTCCAGATTGGACCAGCGTCTTTTATGTAAATCATTAGCATAAGATTTTATCCAATGCATGGCACCTGCCAAACTAGTCCCGACTTTTGGCTTTGGTCCCAAAGGCATATTCTTTGATCCACAGTTGGCCAACTCGTCGGATTTCTGATTCCCAGGAACTCCACAGTACCCACGGACCCAGATAAGATGGAGCTGATTTCATGAGGACAGTCGTAGCGATAAATCACTTTCCATGTGTTATCTTTGTTTCCAAGGCTCCTATTGTTGTTAGACTTTGAGTCTTTGGCTGATTTTAGTTAATTTCTTATTCACCTTGATTGGCTGCACCATCATTGTATGCATCCAAGACTGCACCTATCTTTTATCTGTAATCCCAAGTTTTTACTGCCTATTGTTTGTTTCGTGAGATTAAAATATTCTAGACTATAATGCTTTCGCGTAAGAGTAGTTCAAGAGTATTTCTGACACACATCTAGATGTTGTGTTATATTATAAATCTGATCTACTACCTTACCATATGTGTTTTGCAAATTCAGAAAACGCTTCAATACTTCTATTTTAACAATACTAATAAAAAAATAAATTGATTAAAGAAAAATATCCATAAAATAACAAGAAAGTAAGCAAAAACTGTCTTTAATGAAATGCAATGCATTGCCCAAAATGAAAGGCAACAAATTAAAATTTTTTAAAATCAGCAGTAAAATAAAAATGTTTAATAAAACTCTCAATTCTGGAAAAGAAAGCAATATGCATGCCAATTTAACATCATTCAATTAAATAATTAAAAAATACAAAATCGGTACAAGTTGTTAAAGTTGTAAAAGTAGTAAATCTCATGGCGGAAATAGCAGCTTGTAAAAAAGCAAAGAAAAAGAAAACGAACCAGAGTGTGAAAGTTGAATAGCAGAGCCAGGAGAGCGGAGCAAAAGTAAACAGTGAGACTAACTAAAAGTTAAGGCAAATCATGTCCAATTCATTTCATTGTATTTTCTCCACTCTTTTTCGTTTTACAGTTACTCTCTTTTCTTTATTCGTTTTGCTTTTGCAAAAGACTATAAAAGTCTGAATTGTTGTCATTATATGTCAACGAGAAGAGAGGGTGAATTTTAAATGAAATCAGGAATGAAAAAACAAAACAAAATAAAAAACGTTCAAATTGGCAGCACTGGCAATGGCAGCTGCACCATACATATACTCACAGACATATACACTCAAAGTTTAAATATATCTAAGGAAGTTGTAATGCTTTCATTTCTTTCTTTCATTCATGATGGTGTTTTTAGGTTGTTTTTTTCCTATTCCGGGTAAGTGAACTAAGCAATATCCAGTGCAGCAAAAAAAAAAAAACAAACATTTTTAAAAGTTAGTTTTCATTTCAAAATGCAGCATGACCACTTACAATTTAGAAGGTTATTGTCACTATATCTTATTTGCAAATTCATTGGAATTTTAACTTAAATGATTGTGCACAAAATTTAAAAAAATTAAGAATATGAAATTGGAAAAAAAATTTATTAATTTTTTTAAGTAAATCATGGTAGTCTTTACTTTACTTTTAATGGCCCAACAGCCCATGGAGGGCCTAGGCCGAGCTTTTTCCATCTACTCATGTTGTGTGTATTATATTTGTAAATGAATGGAAGGGACCTACATCTTAATGCCGAATCCGGACGGCGAAGTGAAAAGCTTTTCATAGCAATTTTTACTCTTGTAGGTTTGCCATTGCCTGCCGAGAGGTGGTGCCGTGTAGAAAAATTATTTTTGCTACTTTCTGATTTTGCCTGTGCCTAGATTTGAACCTCTGCGACACTCTGCGTAGCAGTCCAACGCATTATCACTACGCCACAGCGATCATGGTAGTCACACCTCATAAAATAAGAACAATTAACTATTTTGACCAATGTGTTTGTAGCTACACAACAGGAAGAAGCGTACTTCAAATGTCCTTTCGGAGTGTGAAAAAGTCAGATGTAGGCGTTGACTCTCCGTATGCCATTGGAAAAAACACTCCTTTAACGCTACTTTTGGAGTGCTTTGAAAGACCTCTTATGAAATCGTTATGACAGCAGTTCGTTCTTTTTTTACCTCTCTGCTCTACATTGTCGTTGTTCTTAAATTTTGAAGTAAGTACTTCAAAAGACTTCTCACGAAATCCTCTGGTTACAAAAATTAAAACAAGTGCTGATTTGTTACACATCAGGCGAACTGCTGGAAATCCGACCCTCTGGGTAGAAGGCTCAAGTAGAAGAAAATTAAATTAATTTTTGCTACTATTTACATCTTCTCTTTTGCTGTTGCTATTCCATATTCCACTCCATGTTCCAGCTTTCAATTATATTCAAATACAATTAACTTTGCAGAAACTTTTAAACATTTTAAATTAGTTTCTTCTCACCATTTTATTTAATACCTTGCAAACAATATTTTCTCCAGCTCGCAACATATTTTTCAGTTATTCTACAATACCAAAACAGAAAAAACATGTCATTTAAAAAAAAGTATAATCGCCAAGCACTCATGAAAATAACTTTCATTATAAAAAAATAACAAAAAGCTGAAGCAGAAAAAATTATATGCACAAGGAGAAATTCAAAAAACCGCAATAGCAAATTAAAAAAAATACCAGAAAGTGAAATATTTAACCAATGGTAAAAAGAAAATAACAACTTCTTTTTCCACAAGCTTACAAATGTTAAATCCGAAAAAGTTGCAGCTACAGCGAAAACAGGAGCAGCAACAACAACTCTACTATGTATCCCAATGACACCTGGGGAGAATGTCAGTAACAGCAAGAGAGCAGCAGCTGCAACAAGCGAAGCGAATAACAGAAATAAAGAAGCAAAATGGCTTTAAAGTGATTTAAAATGATTAACCCCTGTGCAGCACAGGGTGACACAAACAAAGGATTTTATAAACTGAAGCATAAAGAACAACAAAAAAAGGGGACAGGAAAAAAAATTACAAGTGGGCGACGAAAAGAGAACTCAGGTAGCAAGCGGTAAACGATGACTGTAAAAATGACTTTCAGCCAGCAAATACTTACCGAGTGCATTTACTTGGTAATTGTAATCGCATTAAACCAAAGACAAAAAGCAGCAGGACACTTTAATTTTTATTATTTTATTTTCTTTTTGTGGTAGTTTTTTGTGTTTTATTTTCTTGTTGTTGGAATTTGTGCGGCATTTGGCAACACTCACCACTGCTGACCGTCGTCATCATGCAAAATTGCTTAAAAAGCAATTCACGAAAGGCGTACCGCCTTTGCTCTACTCTCACACTACTCACATCTTCACTCCGCTCTCTCTTTCCCTTTCCTTTGTTGTCAACGGTAATGATTTTACTCGTTCTTCTTTGCTTTGTTGTAGTTGTTTTTGTTCATTGGAATTCACGTGACATTTCCGAGTGTGTTTCATTTTGGTTTGTTGTTTTTATAATCTGCTATTTTACTTAATTTTTTCAATTCATTTTCTTATGTGTACATAGTAGATACTTATATGCGGTTGTTATTGTTGCAAGGTGAGTGAAATTTTTACAATGACTGAGCCGATGCTTTATTTGTTTCGCAGATTTCACTCTTTCGCTCTTAATTTTTTTGTTTGTGTAAATTTGTATGCTTATGCCAGTGCTGCCATTATAGAAAAATGTTTTAATACTGCGAGATTATTGTATGTATGTGAATCTTCTTCGTCTTCTTGAATGACATAACTGCTGATGAAAGGCATAGGCCGAGCTTTTCGTAATTATTCATATTACTCGAATTATGTTTGTACATTTCTAAAGGTAGGAATGAACTGTAGGTCACAGTTTTATGCTCAGTCCGCATACCGAACTCAAAAACGTTATTGGGATATTTTTACTAGTAGATTTAGTCCCATGCAGAAAATTCTTCATTTACCATTTTTTGATATTTAACTGTGCCGAGCCTAGCACCCGGACACTGCGTTGCAGTCCAGCAATCTACAAACTACGCTACATTGTATGCATTATCATCTGGGATTAATTGAATGAAACAATTATACGCAAAATGGAAATTTGTGCTGTGCTGCAAAGTGACGTACAGCACGAAATTATTGAAATACAATATAAGCTTGGAGAAATATGTTAATTAACAAACGATTTAATGCATACAAAAAGTATATATTTTAACGTTTAAGCATTATTGAAAAATAAATACAATAAATACATGCAGATAATTCATAAGAGATTGAATTTGAAGATAGTTTTCCAAGTCAAATTACATCTGAATTGTTTATACCATACTTCTACACGTTTCAAGTTTATTCCTATTGCGGTGATCACTTTCTTTTTTTCTCTCAACAAAATAGATAAATTTCAATGAGAAAATTTGCTTTCTTTGAATTTTAAATTTAAAGTAGATATCTGCTATATACAAGCAGCATTTTTATTTAAAACCTTTGTGTCTGGTGTACTTATTTCAACCTACTACATACTTTCCTCTTACTCTCTTTATTCTCGTACTACCACTGTGCATCGTGTATTTGCGCATTTTAAACTATTGTGTACTTAAATTAGGCCAAAAAGTCACAACACAACGAGTATAGAACATATTGAAAATCGTATGTGCTTGTCCATTTTATTCTCCCTTTTGTGTTATTGACTGTATTGCTTTTTTTTATTATGCTACTACTCTATACAACCACTACAAAAACTGCTACGATTACATAGAGCAGAATAAACACAAGGGTGGCGGGAGTGGTGAGTTTCGTTGTATATACATATGTACTTAATAACAATGATTTACTAACATATACTTAGTAACTAACAATTTATAAGTAATATTTGTGTACCTTAGGGGGAAGGGATTTAACTCCGGAAACTACCCCTCTGGGTACGCCGCTGTGTCTATGTACATACATAGGTTTTATACTTCACTAATTTAGTTTTCTCCCTTCGATACGAGTTTGTGTTTTTGCTTTACCGCTGGTAGATATATTTGTATGCATTGGCAATATTTTTATATATGTATTTGTGCATGTGTAGTGTGGATTCATTTGTGTTTGCTTAAAAACAAAAACAACAAAAGTGGCAAAAGCTGTTGTTCATATGTATTACCATATTGTTGTAATGCACTTTACTAAAGGTATATTGCTGTTGCTGATCTTGTGTTGTTTTTACTGTCATTGTATTTTCCGTTGCTACAAACACATTCACATATAAAAACAAAGAGAAATGTTAACGTATCTTACATACTCTCACTCTCTCTCTCTCTCTCTTCATTGAAGTGCAGGTGAAGGCTATTTTGAATGTTTTCGAACCTTTGAACCTTAATGTTTGTTTATTTTTTTTGTTACTTCCCAGTTGAACTTAAGAACATCGTTGGAGTAATCATCGAGCAGTTAGCACCGAGGAATGGATTACTCCTCTTGTATTTCGTACTCCTTTTTAACATAGCATGTCCTTTACTCTTGCAGTGTAGACAAATTGTTTTTGCTACTTTTTGATTTTGCCTGTGCCTAGATTTGAAGCCCGGACACTCTGCGCAGCAGGCCAGTGTACTACCAACTACGCCACAGCGACCAATTTCTTTTGCTTCTATGTAATAGTAAATTATTTACATTTTATATTGTTTTGTTCTCAATATTAATATTCTAATAATAATATGCTACTATACTACATATATAGGCTACATAATATGTACAAACACAAGGTGGCGGTAGGGTGGTCCATCATATATTTGGAATTTGCAAAACTGGTTATTTTAAGGGTGGTAACTCTAATGTCATTCGTATTATGATGGAAAATTAGTTTTGTAAGTAAGTATTTACCGTTCAACGAAATAAATGTAAGAAAATTACGTTCAATATTCGGTACAAGAGAAGCGCTTTCCACGCAATTTGTGGACCTATTTGTGAAAAGTGTGTGTGAAACTGGATCTTAATTGTTTAAAGTAACACGTTTTCGTACTCCTACAGTGCACACAACCGACCTGTAGCTCAGAATGTGCAAGAAGAACCTACCACATCAAGTCGACATCTTTCTCAGGAATTGAACATTTCAAGCACTTCTTTGCTGCCAATTTTGCATAAAAACCTCGAAGAAGATATGGGCTTAGACAACATTTGGTTCCAAAGGATGGCGCGCCATGTCACACAAGCCGTGCAACAATTGCGTTATTAGCCTTTCTGCATTGGCAACCATGCAGTTGCGATTTGATTATTATTTGTGGCGAGCTGTTAAAAATAGTGTTACGCTAATTATCCAGCAACGATTTAGGCTCTTAAGGACGAAATTGGTGCAGTCATTGGTCAAGTACAGCTCCATACAGTTCATATTGTTATCTAGTCAAAGAGAAATTTACTGTTATTTTCTTTATTTTTATTGTTTTGCTCTTGCACGTTCTATTGTTATTGTTTTTTCTCATCACAGAGAAGAAATCTCTTTTATTGCTCGCTTTGTATTATTAAAGCAGCAATCGTTTGAAGAGTAATCTGAAATTGAGTAACTGGGTTAGTGCCAACACACTCCCATTTTCATTTTACATTTATACTTAGACCATACATATGTTGGCATCGTATAGAGAGTGAGCCACATTCAGTACATTTGTTGTTTCGTTAATTTAATACTTTTTTTGTTTTTATTTGAGGCGGTCAAGACCGATCATCGGTTGTAGTGCCAGCTAAGTAAGAAAGTAGTTGATTTTATTTCGTTTGCATTCGATTCTTTTTAGTTCGCTTTTAGGCGAAACGTATCTAATTTGATTTCCTTCTGCAATAGCAATAGCTCGAAATGGATAAAAATTGTCTTTGCCTTACAGTGAACTTTATATAGAATTCCAGGCTTCCATAATGATGCAAAGCTCTTTGTACCCGTTTCGAGGATGGTACTCTTCCAAGTAATTGTTCAGGTATACAAAATTCAGGTATATAAAATGAAACAGTAAATCAGATATTAGAGGAGTTTTTCCAATTATAGCTATGGTTGAAGTTGGAGCAATTGTTCCAGAACCTATTAAAAATAAGAATATCTCGTCCAGTAGACGGACCGACACACACGTTAAATGCATCTGAAACACAAACACTTCTAACATTTGGTGACGGCATACCATCCATACGAAATTCCTCACAAAAGGCTGTTTTATAATTTTATAGATTCTATTCAATCTTGTTGTGTTGAAGCCATTCGTGACGAAGCACATATCAACGCACATAGAATCGCAGTCCCATTCCTGATACTGTTCATCAGGCTTCCAAATGGCTTCGCGGCCAAAGTCAGATATCAACTTCGGAACACCAAGAAATTTAATTGTATCTTCAACTAAACTGGAAACTGGAACGGGTAGCAGTTCTATTTTATCACTACCACTCACATCCGCTAATTGGTTACCATCACAGGGAACAACTAATTTGGTGACTTGATAATCTTTTTTAATTACCAGTGTAACTTCTTGATATCATTTCTGGCGTTTTTGGTGAACGGTACTCTTGGAAAGAACTGTAGCAGATGTAGATCCTTCTGAAAATGTGTGTAGATTTTGTTGTGTGATCCTCTAACACATATTTTCAACTTCTCGTTATCCAAGGGTGAATTTTTAATCCCTATTCATGAATCAGGCTCAAAGCAAAATGTCACTAATTAATAGGCATTAATACCAAACGTTTTTGAATCAATTATTAAAAACAGGGTGCATATTGACATTAAAAATAGGATTACTGAATGTTAATATGGGTTTTTGAGTGGAAGATCAACTTCAACTAATTTGGTTTTATTCTCGCACCTTTAAAAGAACAGAATTGAGGGGGGAAATCAAGTTAATGTGGTCTATACCGATTTTGCTAAGGCGTTCGAGAAAACATAAACTAGGCTGCCTCAAATATGTTAAAATTTGGTTGGAGGACTATTAAAATAATCGTAAGCAGTTTGTTCGTATTGGTAACAAAACCTCTAAAGTTATTTTTAATCATTCTGGTGTGCCACAAGGAAGCCACCTTGGGCCACTTTTATTTGTATTATTTATAATAATTAATATTATAAATACCAGAGTATTTGACCCACCCTCATTGTCTTATGTACGCTGACAATGTAAAAACACTTAAATCCATAAACACTCGTCTTGATTTTGCACATTTGCATTACAATTTGAATAGTTTACTACTTTGGTGCACTACTTATTAATAAGCTGCACTTCAATATTGCTAAATGTGAAGTTCTTGTGGTCGCTGTAGCGTAGTGGTAGTGCGTTGGACTGCTACGCAGAGTGTCCGAGGTTCGAGTCTCGGCACAGGCAAAATCAAAAAGTAGAAAAAATAATTTTTCTACACGGCACCACCTCTTGGCAGGCAATGGCAAACCTACAAGAGTAAAACATTGCCTATGAAAAGCTTTTCACTTCGCCGTTCGGATTCGGCATTAAACTGTAGGTCCCTTCCATTCATATACAAATATATAACGCACCAACATGAGTGGATGCGAAAAGCTCGGCCTAGGCCCTCCATGGGCTGTTGTGCCATTTAAAGTAAAAGTAAGTGAAGTTCTTAAATTTAGCCTGTTAACAAGCCCCATTATTTATTTCTATTCCTTCGGACCTAGGTGTAATTTTCGACAATAAGTTAAGTTTTTATAAGAACTATGATCATATGATCCCAAGATCCAACGCATTATTGCGTTTTTTGATGTGTAATTCTAAGGAATTCTCTGATATTTATACATTGAAGTTAATCTTTATTAGCTTCATAAGATCTATCGTAGAATAAGCTTGTGTACGATCCTTTTTATGCATGCCATATTAACAGAATTGAGAATATCCAGAAATAATTCTCTCGATATGCTATCAGAAGACTTAATTGGCAATTATCTCCAGCTTATTATAGTACAGTACAAAATTGATAGTGGGTGCGGCAGGTATTTGAGGGGATTCACATATGAGCCTTCCACTTCTCAGCAACACGACTTTATTTTTTATTTATTTTTTTCGGATCCTAAAATGAAAAAAACGCGCCATGAGTGTCCCTATACATGCGATTCACGATGATCTTGAAATCTCGCAATTTTTGAATGTCGACCGATCGTTTGGTCACTAACGACGGAATAATAGGTGGCTATGTTCGGATCCTTCAAATGTTCCAGCAACTTTCATGGTTTTAAGAGTGGTGAGCAATGAAGGACACGTGATGCCGCTCGTCAAGGAATTCGGGTGAATGCTGTTGCCTACATTAAGGCCGTACGTATTCTTGCTTCTTCTCACAAAGCCATGACGACGATAGATTGTAAGTCCGAGAATTTGCATGATTACACAACACCAAACATGTGGCCTCCTAGCTCCCAGGATTTTAATCCTTTAGACTAATACGACTGGAGTCGAGACCAATAAACATTCCCGTAGCACGCTTGATTCTCCATTACCATTATTACCAGATAAATGACGAATATGGATGAGAATCAATTGATTCCAGCTGAGAATTGAAGCTGTTATTGCTGCTAGAGCTGATTTTATCCAATGATTTTATAGGGTTTTTTAAGATTTTTTTTTAACAAAAATTAATTTTTTGCTAATTTGAATTTCAGAATTTTACTTCATTACCATGATCAAATGCATGTATAATTCACGGGTTTCTAGAGCTTTAACATTTTCTTTTATTTTACTCAATTTGATGTAGTAATTTTACTTTAAGTTGTTGTAATATAAAATATCGTAGAATAAATGTAGATTGCTGACCAATTGCCTTATTTGTAAGAAACCCATTAAACCATTAAAAGATGGTGATCATTTTTGATTTGTTTTTTTTATGGTAAATAAAACTACACTCCCTTCTATACTTTTAAAAAAAAACCACCTTATCATGTTCCAACTAACTTCATTTAAATATTTTTACTTCACAAATAAAATGTGTTTACTGAAAGCATCAATTCTTTTCAGCACTTTATTGAAATTATGGAAAATCATATTATTTCGGACGCTTTTCATTTCAACAGCAACAACAACCATAAGAATTGAGTTTTGTGGTTCATATGCTAATTTTTTAAGATTTGAAAATTTTCCCACAGCATTCGTTCTCAATAATATGCGAAAAATATTCTTATGTAAATGAAATTGTTGTTTTTTGCTGTTTAAGTTGCAGATACACACACACACACACACACATACATATGTATGTATGTAGTTGTATATGTAAAAGATATGGTTTTACAAGCACGAAGATATCATATACAAATTTTTTCTTGTTAGCATTTTTGGTTATAAAAAGGGAATCTATGCATGTATATCATATCTCAAAAAGAAAAAAAAAAATAATACGATGACATGATTGTGATTTTCTTATACATATTTTAAATTCGATTTGAAAAGAGATGCACATATTTTCTGCTGGATTTAGAATTTGTGATTTAAGAAATATTTATAGAATAAAAAGAAGAACTTGGCATTTACTTAGTTTTACGAGTAGTGTAGTGTAAGTAGGTATATTTGGATCTTTGGATCTAAAATAAAAATCTTCTTCTTTTTATGACATTAAATTTATTCCAACTTTTTCGATTATGTTGAAATATTTTGAATTCAATTAACTATTGATGGCGTAACTTGTACTAAATCACATCTGGCAATACTGTAACCACTTTCGTGTATTAACTACGTCATGCATGTAACTTTTACTTTGATTATGTATCAATTTGCCAAAGTGTAAACAACATAACATTTTTGCGCTGTAAACATGTCAGCATACGTCCCAATAAACAGCATTTGCGGGAAGTTTGCTTTTCTTCTTTAATTTGAAAAATGTGCTGTTAAAAGTCATCTATTTGCTGTTGGAAGTTTACAGTGAATAAGTGAATATACTCCATGTGAGAGAATTCTGGTTTCGACGCTTTAAAAGTTGAGATTTTGGCGCCAAGGTAAAGCTCTTTATTTGGTGGGATCAGAAGGGTGATATCTACAATGAGCTGCTAAAGCCTCGAAAACAATTGATTCGTTTGAAGAGAGTAATGGCCGAAAAACTACCAGAATATGCAACCAGGCACTAGTAGCGCATCCTTTTTTGCTAGTCAGGTTAAGAATTATTTGGATAATAGTGGATGGGAAGTTTCAGCTCACCCGATGTATTCACTAGATTGACTATTGCTCCGACTGACTATTATTTAATTCGATCGATGCGGAAGGGCCTGGAACTGGAACAGGCGTTACTTCAGTTGAAAGTATCAAAAATTGGGTTGATTCCTCAAAAGAGAGACGGTTTTTTTTTGCCTGAAAGCTATTATAGTTTGGACACTACTTTGAATATTGTATTCATTCGATTTGTTGTTGAAATAAAGCTTTAATAAAAAGATTCCCCATTTATAAGTTATACACCCAATATAAATCCTTTTGTTTACATAGTTGCATTAACAATTTTGAAGAAATTAATATTTAATAGTATTTGTACTTGCATAAAAATACACCACCCACAAAATAGTAATCCTTTGCTTTTAATGTCAATGCAATAACATAAGTAATATTTTAAGGGTCAGTATAATGCGGTGCTGTTAACTAAAACTTATCTCTTTATGTATATGTAACTACTTCTAAATGTTTGTTTACTTTTTCTTATACCTATATTTATGTATACTTAAAGTATGTAAAAGCAAAATATACAATTGCTATTCTCGCACAAAAAAGAAAAACATTATATCCCTAAGCACATACATGAAACCTACAGACGAAAATAAGTTAAATAAAAAGTGTTGTTTGTTTCGTTGTTGTTTTCATTTGCTGCTGTTGTTGATGCTTTCATATGCAACTCCATCTTTCGGGACTTTGTCTGGCCTAGACTTGACCATACAACGTTTCAACGCATGTACTCGTACTGTAAGTGCAGGCATATCAGTGTAGAGTGAGGAAACCCTATTCATATACGACTTATGTCAAGTTAAAGTCCTATAATGTGCCATTTATCCGGTAACACTGTTATCCTTCTAACTGTATTTTTCGGCTCTTTTCTTTTTTGTGTTTTGTTTTTGTTTTCTTATGATTTTCATTTAACCAGAGTAAAAGATAAAGCCAAAGCTGAAACCAAACGCCATGACGACAATCTTGTTCTGCTTCTCTTCTACTATACCAGTTAAGCTAAACAGGATATGTACATATGTATGTGTGTGTTTTTGGATTTTATAGTATTTGTTCTAGTTATATTGTTATTATTCTGGCTGGTGTTGTTGGCTTTGTTATTTGCCATTTGGTTGCTATTTGTTGCTATTTGTTTTGACTTAAAGAACCGAACCTACATAAATAAATACAAACATAGTTGAGTTGCCTAGAGTGACGTATGTTCAACCTTAGTCGCTCCGGTAGTTGCCGCACATCGTATGTGGCAGTCAAAATAAAATACCGAAAAAAGAAAGGGTAATGCCAACTTTTTGTATTTAAGCTACAAGTTTTGTTGTACGTTTTCTTGTTTATTTTCATGTTTATTTTCTTGTTTATTTTTGTTTTTGCCTTTCTTTTATTTTATTTTTTATAATATTTGTTAAAATGCTTATCCCACAATTTTACATGTTATTTTTGTTGTTTTATACAATACAAATTTTCCTCGTTGGGGGGCCAAAACTTTTGTTGACTTTAAGTAAAAGTAAAGCATCTCCTGTTTTGTCCGAGTTTTTCCCTTCTTTTATTTTTATTTTATTTTTCATACGCACGTAATTTTGTGTAGATGTGTTTATTGTGGGTTCTTCGTAGCGTATGAGTGTTATTTAATACTTATGTGGTATTAATATTGCATTTCCTTGAGTTTTTTTCCATTTTTTGAAATGTATCTATTTGTAATAGCATATCATGAAGCATGATATTTTCAATTATTTGAAGTATTTACATTCATACATAATTGAAAAGTAGATAGGGATTAGTTTTACATTCTTGATAGGACTCAAGTAAATGGTTTCGGTTAGTGTTATGTAAATAGGAAGGGTGAATAATCGAATGTATTCGTCCTTAATACCGTGGAAAGATTAGCTGTTTTTTAGTTCTGCATACTGTAGGTATACACTCGTATTACTCATATGTCAGTATGCAAGATATTTAATATTTCAATATTACATTTACATATGTGTGAAGGAAAAATCAAATAAAATCGTTATAAATTGATTAAATAATTTCTTAAAGATCTGATATTATGATATGATCTTTCTGATGATAGCTAAACTAATGAGTAGGGATACCATGATGCTAGGAAAAGATGCAAAAATCATGGAGGTTTCTATTTTAGTGTAAAGCGGAAACAATAGCTTTAGCATTAGCATTCTGTAATATAAATATTTAAGTCTACATCCGACTCTCACTGCTTTGGACTTCATACATACTGAGTGAAATTAATATTCAAACACCTAGTCAATTCCAAAAAATTAATGTAAATTAATTTCCAATTAGTGATGCACCGATACGGCTTTAACGAATACTATTAACATTTTTAATGACCGCCGTTTACGTTTATTACAAATATTCAGTCTAAATTGTGGAGTTAATAACACAGTACAACACCAATATTTCCGCGACGATGAATAGTAGATTTTTTGATAGAAGTTTAGTTTCAGTTTGGTATAGAGGGATGATGAGAGTCAGTGAAGTCTTACAGCTTCGATGTTTGAAGAAAAATTGTTCGTTATAAAAATATGAAATTTTTTCATTTTCGCACCAACCCTCCACCTTCTCTCTAAATCCTTTTCGTACACATGTTTGAAAAATTTGTGCATCTTTTCTCTTATTATGTGGAAGAAAGTACATATATCATTATTCCAAGCCATTTAAACTTTTTTTGCATTTTACAACTGAATGTAATCTGCAGTTTAATGAAAAAATTTTTCGGAAACTTGATGAATGAGCCCACAATAATTTGGTAATATTTATGTTTCTTTTTTTTTTTATTGATACTTTCAACACTCAGGGTATACCCCTATGAATGCAGTGCATTGTGTTGAATGGAAGGAAGATTGATAGGTGGGAGAAAGAAGGAGAGAGAATCAGAGACGGAATGCAATCACACAGGACACCGATAAAGGGATTGATTAGATTAGATTGATTAAGAATACGTTTGTACTAGGAATTATATGAATTCGTTAAGGCTATGGCTATAAATTAGATCAGCTCTAAGTATCTGCAGAGATAGAATAACATGAACAAATCAAGTACAGTTTGATACATCGATGGTCGTGATGTGTCACTGTTGAGTGTCGAAAAGCAAAAGGGAAGTCACTTGCTAAAGTCGATCTTCCTGCTGATACTGTGTAAGTTGAATAAACCTTGGGTTTGTGAGGGTGCTTCGCAGTGTATAGGTTGTTTTCTGAATTATGGGAATAAGCATCCAGAAATCTTTTCTACTGAGAGTGAACACATCGCTGAATCGTCGTTTTCTATTCGAGTACTAATTAGACTCTTTGCCTTGCTATTGGCATTGTAATCCGACCTCTACTGCTTGACGGTGTATTAATTTGATGGATATCTCTAGAAAAGAAGGTTCACTGTGGGCATTTGGCTAAGGTACAGAGAATGCCGTGTATCTACAAAAGTCCTAGAAATCATGCCTTGAGCAAAAACTTCTGACATAAGGTTAAATATATCTCGCCTTTTGCTCACTCTAACTATGGGAATTCCAGAATAGTAGTTACTCAATTCTACTCAACACTACTTAATAATAAGTTTATCACGCATATTCCCACTAGACAGAAATGGGCAGGGAAGATAGTAGTCCAGTGCCGGATGGGAGAGAGTATCTTTGAAAATAGTCTGCACATACTGTTCAGCGTGTTTCAGGCAGATATATCGGCGCTTAAAGAAATAACTGACTTTACCGCGAAAAAATGGTTCAACATTTCTTCAGTTAAATCTGCTGACATCGGGTATTCTGAAGTTAAGTAAACATTTTATTAAAGATTAGGGTAACTGTGATTGATAAACAGTTATTGGCACTGATAACCCGTAAAATTCACTTCCCTATATTTTACATTTCTAATATAATTTAAATTGGAGCATCGGTTGCTAAATGCTTTGTTTAAGGGACGGCATACATTTTACTTTGGTTCATGTTATGCTTTCTCGGCGAGAATATCCGGGTCGGAGGGTGCGTTAGACTCATTATTGTTAATTGCGTGGAAAGATATTCTTGCGAGCGGATCCTATGCGTCTTGTTGCTATTGTGATATCGGTTACATGTGAAAAATGACCAATAAACTTTAATTTCAGAACAAATTAAGTCTTTTCCATAAGTGGAGGTGTTTTGCAATGTATTGTCGAAAAGAAAATCATGTGGTATAATTTGCATCTTAAAAGCAAAGATATTTAAGCTAAATATCAATAATGCCTATTAAATAACCTTTGAATTTACATGGCGCTACAAAATAACATCCCTATTAATTTATTAAATTTGTTATTCTAGTTCATAGCTTAAAAACAACATCGAAATAATATTTAATAACATTAAAAGCGAACAATCTTAATTCACTTATTAACTACTATGCACTTTATAAAACTATATAATCATTTCGATAAAAACCAACTTTCAGTCAAGTTATAAGCATTATTGTTGTTATGTAATATTATTTTACCTTACCTTATGGTATTTATCAACAAATATTTAGTTACCAAGAAATACTTTGAGTTTACATTTGGTAATGTACTTTTCCACACTGTTGACGTTTGATATGTAATTTGTCAGATATCTTAAGAAAATGAAAAGAAAAGTTGAAACTACTACATACTTACATGCATCCAAACATTGATTGAGAGAAAGATAGAAATGAAGATTGATAGAAAGGGAGTAGAAAATTGTCATTTACTGTTATATATTCGTGGATGTATCCAATATAAGCTTGTGAAACAAAAAAAAAATAAATTTTGATAAGAATTGTTATTTCAAAGATATCGTTAAGTGCATGCCAAAACCACGTATGTCACTTTTTGTATCAGTTTTGAGTTAGTTGTACATGTTTCGAAATCCACAATCACTGCATGTATAATGCTTTGAAATTTGACTTGTGATTTCAAATTGTGCTTTGTAATTTTAAATTAGCTTTACATTTACGGTAATCGAATATTGTGAACAATTGGTGACACCAAAGTAAGTTCTGCCCAATGAAAATCTTGAACACATTCAGTATTTTGGCAACCACTCGTTGACATGTGCATCGTGAACATAACAAATAAACAAAGTAACAAAACAAGAACAAGTAAAAGTAGTGGGAAAAAACACTCCCATATAGAGAAAACAATAACAAACCACACCACAAAAGAAAAAAAAATAAATAATAAAAAATATTCAATTACATTAAGAAAATACTAAACTCAAATATACATATATGCTTATACACACACACACACACACACACACACACCTACACAGAAGATATTATTTACACACACTTTCAAAAAAACAAAACTAAAAACCTCACAAGGCAAGGTAAGTAGAAGAAATTGTTGTTTTGTTGATACTTGGTACCCGTGTTCCACTTGTTTGGAGTTAGAATTTTGTATTTACGTAAGAATGAGTATTTGACATGTGTGTGAGTGTGTGTATCTTGATATTTCATTTACAAAATAACAGATTGATATGAACAGATTAAAACCTGTGTTGAAAATTGAATTAGTATAATGGGTAGAAGTAATTTTATTTTGCTTACTTCATTTGATTTTTTGTACATATAGTACATATGTATAGGGAGTTACGAGTAAGTATATTACAAATGTTACTCATACGTAGTGGAGTATATTATTTATTTATCATTTTTTTGTATGGGATTTATTAAACATAATTTCATTTAATGCTAATTTTAATTGAAGATATCTTTGGAATTTTAAAAAGGTCTCATTTCTAATTAAATACTTTTTTTCAACGACAAAAGCAGTTTTTATGTAGAAAATAAAAAATGTTATTAGTTTAGCAGAGACTATGTAAATCAAAGAAATCACGACTGAAATTAAATCTGAGGAGAAAAACCAGAAAACTTGACAGAAAGCAAGTCTAAATTGTTGCATTTATCAAATCTAAAATGTCTCAGGAAATAAAGTATCTAGTTAATCTGAATTGTCTCATTAATATTAACAGAAACCAAATATGGACTACCTCAGGAGACTAAACTAAAACTAAACGTGAAATGTAGCAGGAAGCTTAGGAGTATCTAAAGCTGAAATTTTTCTGGGAACTAAACTCAACCTAAATCTGAAATGTCTCAGTAAACACAGAATGTTTGGAAATGTTTGGGGAATGTTATATAATATAATATTTAGGAAATGTTTCAATTTCCTGAATATGTCAGGAACTGAAATGAACCCAAATCTGAAATGCCTCATAAAACGAAGCAAGAACTAAATATAAAATCGTTAAAACAACCAGAAACTAAATTTCAAATATGTACATGACCTAGAAACTAAATGTGAAAAATCTCAGAAAATATGGTATGCCTCAGGAAACGAATAGGAACTACTTAATTCAAAAATGTCTCAAAAAACTAAACTGAAATTAAATCTGAATTATTTGTGTAAATTAAGCTTAAATCTTCAATGTCTTTGGAAATTAAGCAGAAACTAATTCCGACATACCTCAGAATGCTAAGCAGAACATAAATGTAGAAAATTCAGGTATTTATCAGAATCTGTGTTATTTCAGGAATTTAAATATTATATGCTTTAAATAGCTAAACCTAAAATGTTTTGAATATGGAAAGTCTCAGGAATTCAGAACAAATTAATGTTAAAATGTTTGGGGAAACCAAATATGGAATGCCCCAGGAAAGTAATCCTGAATGGTCCACAGGAAGACGTTTTAAATTTTTTCGGTACCTAAACTGAATCCAAATCTGAAATGTTTTAGAGAAACTAATAAAAGACAAGTCTAAAGTGTTTTAGTTACATAACTCTATCTGAAACGTCTCAGTAAACTTAGCAGAAACTTAAACTAAAAAGAGCTTAGAAAACGTAAAAGATCCTATTTCAACCAGAAAAGGACCAGCAACAGAAATTAAATGTGAAAGAAATATTTTAGGAAACTCAGCAGAAGGAGGGAAACTAAGTGAAAGCTAAGTGGGAAGCAAATCTGGACTAGAGAAATATATCAGTTAATGGATTCTTAGGTAACAACAGAAATTAAGGCCAAATTGTCTTAAGTTATGTATGAACGTCTTCAAAAAACAGAAACTTAATTTAATTTGTCTCATGAAACTTAACAGAAAACTAATCTGAAAAGTATAAGGCAAATTAGGAAATCTGAAACTTCTTAAGAAATACAAAATAATTATAAAATTAGCAGAAACAAAATCTGAAATGTTTAACGATATCAAGGAAAAATTTAATGTAAAAAGTCTAGCCAAAAACCGAAAATTCATTAGGAAAACTAGGGCTACCTACCAACTGTTTTATTTTAACCGGAAGTTCCGATTGATCATCGATATTAATCCGGAAATTTTCTTGTCGTATTTATGTTCGCTTTAAGTAAATTTTTAGAGAAATTTTGGAATTTTACACTTTTTCGCACTTGATTCAAACATTGTAATTTGTTTTTTTTAAAAGTTTTCGCTGTTCAGGTGATCATGTTATTTTTAATGATATTGCAATATTTTGTGATTTAAGATTTATTTGAATACAAAAATGTCCAAGAATTTTGGCATATTTTTAGACGGTGTTATAATGTTATTAAAAGACAAAATTTTCTTTATTTTTCTCTGTAAATAATAAATATACAAAAGTTACGAGATTTATTAATTACAAACAATTGAAGCAAAATATTTACGATCCTAGGAAAATAAATAATAAACCAACTCGAAAATGGTTCAGGAAACTGAGAAAAACTTAGGAGAAACAAATTTGAAATATTTCAGAAGAGCAGAAAGAGGAATTCAAAGAGAAATTATAATGTTCATCAAAGTGGAAGCGAATTGAAATCTCTGAAGAATATAACTCAAAACGCTTAAGAGAAATGAAATCAATTAGAAATATTTCCTTTAATTAAGCAAAAACAAAAGATGTTTCTGAAGTTATATTTGACGCAACACGCAAAAAACTCTCTGAAATACTACCATCAGATAATAAATAAATTTATTCTAATTTCTTGATATTTCGAACTGCCAGGCACCTGAGCTGCTTAGTTAAACTCACGAAGATTTTCCAAAAGGCTTAACAATCAAAGTGTCATTACTTTCTTATAAATCCAATTAGTGACAAGACAACGGTTGCGCTCGAAGAGGAATGCAACGTAGTTGAATAAATTATGTAGTACTTAATAGAAACGAAGCAGTAAAAATAAGATTCTCCAATATGTACCTATACATAAATTCTAACTAACCCACTTTCAGCGGGAATGAATAGAAAAGAGAGAAAATCATAAGTATTATTCAACTAATGGTTGAACGCTTGAAGTTTCAATGCTTAAAATGTTAATGGTTTTTCAAATGCTGCTGCTCGAAAATATACGCTGATGCAGATGTCCTTGTACTCGCATATATGTCCTCAGTGACTGTAAGTAAGTTAGCATAATATCCCACAAGTCAACAACTTGTGCCTAATCACAAAGGATTTTTTTGGCATCGTTATGTTTTGAGTGTGTGTCTGTGTAGCTGCTGGCTGCTGCAGCTCTTTGTACGAGTACCTGTCGTTAAGGTTTAGAGGTAGAGAGTGACTGCTTTCGCTTTCCTTACGATTGGTGTTTGGGGTTGTACTCAGCGTTTTCGTTGTACTCACATTTTTTTGGTTTACTCATCGATTTCATTGTAACCCTACGTTTTTACTTTTCCCCTCCCACCAGTTGAATTATTGAAAATGTTACTTCAGTGTAGAAATTACCTCAATTTAAAAATAAAACAGTTAAGCAGCAAACTTTTATTTGTTTTTTCTGTTCTCGCAGTGTTCGGTGAGTGTGTGTGCATGTGTTCAATATTGCCCGGATGTGAGTGTGTAAATAAGTGGGATATAAACGCTGATACTGAGCTGTAAAAAATCCCTTTGTTATTTATTTGCTCTGCTGTTAGACTATTTACTTCTTTTGCTGTCGTTTTTATGTACTCTCGCTATTGCTTGCTGGGCTTTGTGCTTCTTTTGGTTTGGTTTGGCTTGCTGACTTTACTTACGTCGAATACTTTTTTGAAGAGAAGGCAGCTTAAAGGGATTTGCGTGCCAAATTGCCTTTGCGCGTGAGACAAAGTTCATTGTATGATTTTTGAAAAAGGGGAACGCAGAAATCGTAGAAATTGGGCAAAAGCTTCTCAAAAGATGCTTATCAACTGCAACAATTGATGGTAATAACAATTGACTGGAATTACTTAGGTGGGAAGAGGAGAGCAGGATGAATAGCAAACAATATTAGTGAATGAATTCTTAAGGTTTGTGGTGTAGAATTTAAAATCTATATATTAATACTGAAACAAATTGGTAGCAAAAGCCCAATTGGAAATTCTGTTGTCATTTAGATTATTTACTTTTTGCAAAATTTCAGTTTCTCTTAAGTTTTCTAAGACATTTCTCTACTAAAATTCGGTGAAATTCCAAGTTTTCCCAGAAAAATTTCAGATTTAGTTTTAGCTTTTTATGTCAATTTAGTTTTAGTCAGGTCAGTTCTGAATCATTTACCATTCGATTTCAAATACTTAAAATTTCGTCACTTTTATATGGTTTGTCTTGATTTATATATTGTTTCTTATTTTATGGTAATTTTGAATTTATTTTCGATAAATTTCCTGCAAACACTTTGGTTTTAGTTTATATTTTATTCGAGTTTAGTTTGTAATATTATATAATCTTTGGGATATCTTAAATTGGTTGTCTTCTAGTTCTTGTGTCATGAGTTATCATGAGTTTTTTGGTATTGCGTTTAAATGTCTTGATTCTTTTATTTCTGAAACATATCAGCTCTAGTTTCTGTTAAGTTCCTTGCGTTATTTCATATTTGATTTTAACTAAGTTGTTGAATGTTTAATATTTATTTAAAGTTGCCACACGATCAAATTTACTTAATTTTATTCTTTGAATTGTTTACTGAATTCTTTAGATATTGTGTAATTTAATATTTTTTTCATTTTTTTATTATTTTGTTTCAGTTTGGGTGTGTATTTGTTTTCTAAGGAATTGTAGTTTCTAGTAAATTTTCTAAAATATTTCAGATTTATGTTCAGATTTAATATGTTACTAGTTGCCCGAGGCATTAAATATTTGCCTCCTGAAGTATTTCCAATTTTGTTTCTTTACTGAACGTTACTGATTATATTTAAGTTCTGTAAAAGGTTTCTGGAATTTTTCAGATTTGATTTGCGCTAAGTTCTTTGAAAAATGTAAGAGATGGTTCCGCTAAGTTTTTTAAGATATTCTGAAACATTTAATATTTAGATTCTAGTATGGTTCCTCACACATTCCATATTTAATATGCGCTACACCATATTTCAAATACTTCGGGAGTTCTTATTACGGAATTAAATTTTTACTACAGCTAAGGTTCTAGACATTTTTGGATTTGGATTCTGCTAAGTTTTTTTTAGAAATTTTAAATAGCATTTTTGATAACTTTCTAAAGAAATTTCAGTTTTAGCTTCTGATAAGATTAGATTCCAAATGCATTTCTGCTGAGTTTCCTGGTCTGGTTCGTACTAAGTTTGCTGAGACAGTACAGATTAATTTTCTGTAAGAAAACAGGTTTATAGTAGTCTCTGATTTGGTTTCTGATGTGTTTTGAGGGACATTAAATATTTGCTCTTTCAAACATAGTTTAGATCTGGTCGCTGGTGAGTGTGCTGAGATATTTCGGATTTCATTTTTGATAAGTTTTCTTAAACTTAAGTTCTGTTGAGTTTCTTGAGACATTTCGGATATGGTTGTGTGAAGTTTCGGGAAATATTTTCGATTTGGATTTTGCTAACTTTACTAAATCATTTCACATTTATGGTCTGCAAAATTTCCGACATATTTATGATATGATTTAAGCATGGTTTCCAGAGACATATAAATTTTTTTCCTGGTATATTCTCTGATATATTTGAGCCTCCCAGGGATTTTATTATTTATATAATTTTCAATGATTTGAAAAATTGCTTATCATATTTCGTTTAAAAGTTTCATGATTAAAAGGTCTAATATTTTTTCCAGGACTCACAGAATTCTATGGATTTTAAACGCCTTTTGATCATCATGTTGAGTGCGAATGAGTTAAGTAATGTCGAATTTTTGGATGAATTAAAAAAGTGCATTGTTAAAGCATTTGGTTTGGGTTTTGGGTAAATTCAGAATTATAATCAGTACATAACAGATTCCCCTTATTATTTTTCTATTTATTTATTATTTTCTTTACCGATTTTTAAGTTTCTGATTTTTAAATTAACTGCTCCAACTACCCATAATAAGTATGCACGAACATATGCAATAATCAGTTGTATTGATTTCGTTATTTAGATTTGATTTGCTGAGATTTACTTAAACATTTCTTGTTGTGTGTAATGTAATACTTACTATGCATGCGAGTTCTTGTGTATCTACTTAAGTAATACAGATAATAAAAAATAATGAAAATAAGAGGAAGCCAATTTTTGCCATTTTCCTGCAGTCTGCAGTTGTTGTTTTTGTTTGCGTCGAGCAGGAGTTGGGAGGGAAGCCATTAATCGATTTCGTATTAAACTCATCCTTTACAAATTGCACCACGTCTTTCCGATTCTTCCCTCCCCTTCCCCACGCAATCTGTTTTATTTGCACAACTTTTTGTTGCGTACGATTCTCGTATTTTATCAATATCTCCAGACTTAATTCTACTTATATGTGCGATGCTAAGCAGGTGTGCTTAAATTTGTTTTTCTCTTTTCAACTTTTAGAAGAATCGTTTAGAAAAAAACAGAAAGAAGTAAACGTTAAAAAAGTGTAAGTAATCAAAAAAGAGCAGTGAAAGGCAGAAGTAGCGAACAAATGTTGATTGTTGGTTTTTTGTCGCTGTTTCTTTCTTTTTTTTTGTTTTTGATTTATTTACAGCAGACAGAATTTTCACGTAGCAAATACTCCGTAAATGTTAACGACGTTCATGGAGGAAGGAGGAAATTTAGCTGTGGTTGGCATCAGGTTAATGGTGAAACCGGAAGTGGAGGGGAGAATTGCCGAGGATTGTGCATGGGTTGTTGTGGTGGCTAATGCTTGGAAAACATTGTGAAAAAAATAAGAAAATAGAAATTGTACATGGTAGAAATGGAAAATACCAAATTGTTATTGTAGCAAAATTCGTAAAATAAATTTTATTGTTTCTTGTGTTAGCAAAAAATTTTTCGTTGATTGTAAATGTCTTTATATGCAGGTACGAGTATGTATGAGTGTACCTACATAAAGCGTGCTGATTGTCATGCTGACATGAAGGGATTCAATGTTCGAGGTGGTGGTGATGGAAGTGTGTAGGCGTCGGATGAAGAATGGGGAGTGAATGAGCATTGTATTAGCTATAGCATTTGGCAGAAACAGGTTGAAACAAATGACAAGAATATGTATCAGACTTAACGAAAGAATGTGCCAATAAATTTAACAGGAAACTGAGGATATAAAATTTTCTAAAGTCAAGTGATGCTACCAGTAGGAAAAGCAGTCAGGCCCATTGAATCTTGACCATCCAAAGCTGGTAAGACTATGGTATTGAGCGATCCATCACCGTAATTTGAATAGCAATAGTGTTTTCTTTCATTTACTCAACTTGTCCTAACCACCAGTGCTTCCGTGTACAGCTCTTGATACGCACATATTAGATCATGTGCCTTGCAAAATATCGCCCTCTGGAATGCTTCCAACAACTTATCAACATCATTTTGTGCTGAGAAATCATAAATATGATCCATATGGTCGTTACTTACTTACTTAGTTGGTCCTACAACCGATGATCGATCTTGCCCGCCTCGATAATACTACGTCAGTCGCTTCTGATATGCACGCGCTGGCGTCAGTTGGCAAGAGCAGTCAGGTCTCCCTGTATCTAGTCTTTCAAACGAAGATTAGGACGTCATCTTCTGCGTGCTACTCCACCGTGGCTGGAATAAAACACCCTTCGAGCTGGAGCGCCTTCCTCCGTTCGCTCAACATGTCTGAGTCAGCGAACCCGCTGGATTTTTATGCACTTGACTATGTCAGTGACGACGTACAGTTCACGGTTTCATATTATTCGATACACGTTGTCCACGCATATTAGATCGTACGGAGTATCTTCCTAACAGCCTCTCATCATTGGTGGTTAATTTCCACGTTTCAGCGCCATACAATAAAACGGAAAGGATGAGGGACTTATAGAGCGTTATTTTCGTCGGTCGAGAGAGAGCTCTTCTTCTCAATTGCCTACTGAGCCCGTAGTAACACCTGTTGGAAAGAGTTAATCTTCACTTGGCTGACATTACTGTTGTTGTGAATACTGGATCCTAGGTAAACGAAATCCTTGTTAACTTCACAAATATAATTGTCAACAGTGACATTATGTTTGTTTACAAAAGGAATTTCGTTTGGTCCTCGTTCACCGTTAGACTCACTCGACGAGACTCCCTTTCCAGGTTGGAGAATCTTGCACTGATTGCTCGCCATCTGCACCCGCAGCCTTATTGTTTTTCAGCGGTCCAAAAATTCGGGCGGCGGTACTACAACGTATCCAGTGCAAAAGTGTCTTTGTAACCAATATATAGATGATGGCTATTGATCTGTTGTTGTCCGAAGCCTTTTCCAGTATTTGTCTTAGAACAGCCTGAAACAACACTAATTTAGACTAATCCGCTTGATGAAAGTGGCCCTTATATTTTTTCATACAGTCGATAGAGTCGTGTATGCGATAAGACCGTATTACAATCAGGCGACCGTTTATCAGTCGCCCCATCGTCAGTGACTGTACAAAAAAGGCTAATAGTGAAGAATTTTGTCTTAATGAAAAGTATAGTGGTAAGGGGCTTGTTCACTGGCTTGATCTTCAGACAAGATGGAAAGGTAATGACAGCTGTAACTAATAATCACAGGATTCAGTTTTGGAGCAAACCCATACCTCTCTAAATTGATCAGATGGATTAATTTTGTAGAAGGCCTTTGCTTTCAAGTGACACCAATTGAAAAGAAAATGATTTGTTCAGCAATTGCTGCCTTTTTTTTTCTTGGTTGTATGCTAAAAACATACCTTCATTGTGGCTCCATTGTTTGTTACGGCTAGCAAAATCTTTTATTGAGATCATAAATCTTGATCAAACTATGGATTTTTACATTTGAGACTTTCTCTATTCGTTCGAGGAATAGCTTGCAAAAAGTTAAAGACAAAAATTTAATAAAATCATTAAAAATTACCAAAATCTTTAAATTTTGCATTAATAAGTTTTTTAATTTATTTCATAAACTTTTCATAAAACTGAAGCTTAATCCTTGTTCAAAATTATGAAAAGTTTTCAATACATTAAATATCACTCATACGCTCAGTACGTAATAATGTTGCCCAAATGAACTTCAAATAATTATAGGTAGATACTGTAAATTAAAACATTTTATGCACGTGCATATGCACACTATATTTGCATTCAATAATAATAAGAATTTCAAATGCGAAAAGCTCCCACCCAAAAAACAATAAAACATTGCAAACGCAATGTAAAATTGAAAAGTTGCTGATTTTTCACATTAAATCCAAAATTTTACTATCTACGAGTGTACATATGTATGGATGTTTTTCCATTTTTATATTCATTTACACTATAAATATTTGCCAACTCAACACATGCAAGCTAACAAAAAAAAAAATTATTCAGTATTACTACGCTTTGAATTTAGAACGTGTTTGGCATACAAAAAATATACTAAGTATATCTGTATGTATATAGTTCCTCATATATATTACATACGATTCGCACAGACAAAGAGTAGAATGCTGAGTGCATTTGATATGTTTGCCATTGCCCTAGTGCTATTGCATTTACTTTGCAGTACGAATGCGGTGTTTCTTCTTCATTCACAGATTTTTGCAATGGAAACGTTTGAGTTGTTGTAACATTTTGGTGTTTTTTGAACACACACACACACCAACACACACCAACACACACACTTACACACACACCAACACACACACACAGACATAAACGACACACTGAAATACTGTAATACTGTAAAAAGTGTGAATTTAATTTACTTGAACGAGTAACACCTTTTTATGTTTCACATTCTAGCATTTATTTTTGTATATGTGTGCGGCTGTGTGCCTGTATGTTAGTGTATTTGTAGGTGTTTGTTATGTGATAAAAATCAAATTTAATTCCACAATAGATAAAATATTTTCTCTATATTTCGATATTTGAAATATTACGATTGATGGAATAGTGATGTTGAATGTTGAAATGAGGAAAATGCAATGAAGACATTCACGTGCTGCAACAAGTTGCTGCTGCTACTGTTGCACCTATAATTCACTTTTTATTTGATTTGTTTAAAATTGTTGTCCCCCTTTTCTTTTATTTTTAGTGATTTTTTATGATATATTTACATAGACTATATGTAAGTAGAGTTGTTGCAGTCTAAAATATTATTTTGTTTTATAGAATATGATAGAGAATTGTACACACTTGCGTTCATCTAATATGAAAGTGATTTGTTGTAAAGATCCTCGTATATAAGAATTTAGCAAAAAGCACAAAATCAATATGTAAGTTTGTGTCCGAAAATAAAACTTAAATTTGCAATAGTAACGTAATTGATAGAAACTTTCCATTTAAAGAAAAATGTATAGAGTTAATTATGGGCTGTAATAGGATTTATGTTTATCCCAATAATATATTTGGACATAGGAATCTGCATATTATCTACATAAATACCTTATCTAGTTATGATACCATATAAATTTGAAAGGAGTTCAGCATTGTGTTACTGTCTGACGGATGCCCTCTCTAATCGTGCTCTTACATCGGCTATCCATTAACTTACATGTAAAAAGCCATTTCTGAATTAAGTGCAATCAGCCTAAAATCACAGTTTGTTCTCTAGGTTTATATGTCGAAATCTTTTCTGATAGCTGTAAAATGAATTGCGAAGTCAGAGGTTGCTGTGGTGTAGTGGTAGTGCGTTGGACTGCTACGCAGAGTGTCCGGGGTTCGAATCTCGGCACAGGCAAAATAAAAAAAAAAAAAATAAAAAAAATAGTTTTTCTACACGGCACCACCTCTTGGAGGCAATGGCAAACCTACAAGAGTAAAGTTGCTATGAAAAGCTTTTCACTTCGCCGTTCGGATTCGGCATTTAACTGTAGGTCCCTTCCATTCATGTACAAATATAACACGCCAACATGAGTGGATGCGAAAAGCTCGGCCTAGGCCCTCCATGGGTTGTTGTGCCATTAAAAAGTAAAAAAAGTAAAAGTCAGAGAAGGGGTATATTCAAGCATCTCAACATCTCTGAGTCTTTACCACTACCAGACTTATATTTCATATCAGTCAACTAGCAATAAGGAAGGCAAAATTATAGCCCAAGCTCTGTATCACCCACTATATCCGCTGACGCAGGTAGAAAAACTTGGGTATGAAACAAACCCTGGCTCACTTCTTATACAGCTTTAGTTCTGACTAGGCACTAGGGAAGGTTCCATTTCTTACATTTACCTTGAATGCCTTCGATTTTGTCAAAAAGATTAATTTAGGAAGATTCATATCTAAACCTGGTTCAGAGAACAGCATGCGAAGGCATTACAGAATCTATACGGATGCCTTCAACGTAGTGCTAGGTATTCTTCCTATTGATATACATATAAAAAATATCGTGCAATAGCGTGGTCAGGTTTAATAGCACCGGCTGTTGGGCGGAACGATATTATGGGCAGAGTGAAGCGTTAGGTACGATATCAAACTTCGTGCTAAAAGAAAAAGATTACATCACACCATAATTGTGTTTCAAAGACGATTTTATATAACATAACATGCAACATTGAAAGGAGTGAAGAAGTTGATGAGTGGTTTCTCTTGTTGACTCCGTAGAGGTACCAGTGTTATTCCTCCTGTCTTGTCTTTAACTGGCTATTCGGAGGTGAAAATCAGCCTTATCAGCCTTAAGTCAAGTATTTCTAGCATGAGCAAATATGCAAATATTTTTCTGGTAACAATGATTTTTCCATTTAAAAAAAAAAGAAACTTTCACAATTTCTTCTTCCTTTATCCCTCTATCTTCCATGTATCTTCCTTCCTCAATCAACACAATGCTCTTGAAAAGAAATCGAGATTAAGATATTGCTTTCAAATGAAGTATTTACTTACTTATATAGGATAAACTGTATAAGGTTCTCGGCTTCGAATGTTTCGTATACAAAGAATACAATTTCTCTTCACAAAAAGTTTATACTTTCCTTGAGTTTAGCTGATCTTTAATAGGTTGAAGTTGTATTGTAATTGTTCTTACTTTATTTCATAATATTTCTACTTTTTCTATACATACTTTCATAGGACACGTTACGTTGCGAAACAAATTTTCTCATCAGAAAGTTTTTCGAAGAAATTTTTTATTATTGATCAAAGGAAAAGATTTTGTTATTGTTGAAACAAATCACAATTACAATAACCATTAATATTAATTGTTTCACTCATATATTTTCATTAAATTGATATATATCAAATAATATTTTCAAGGTTATGAATTTCGAGGTCTTCTTTTTAGCACAAGTTTTAATTAATCAATTAATTAATTTATTGCAAATAATAGCGTTTTTAATTAGTTTTACAACCACTAAAGGAAAATAATTTTTTAATACTTAATTCTTTGTTAGAAAATATAAAATTGTAACCATACACCATTAAATGTTACTCATACGATAAGGTTGCCAGCTATTAAATAACTTTTTAGAAACGAAGCAAAAAAGAAAATGATTATGGAATTGCTGAAGGAAATTGTTATTTAGTGCTGAGTAAAAGTTATTATCGGTCGCTGTGGCGTAGTGGTAGTGCGTTGGGCTGCTACGCAGAGTGTCCGGGGTTCGAATCTCGGCACAGGCAAATTCAAAAAAAGTAGAAAAAAAAATTTTTCAACACGGCACCACCTCTTGGCAGGCAATGGCAAACCTACAAGAGTAAAAATTGCCTATGAAAAGCATTTCACTTCGCCGTTCGGATTCGGCATTAAACTGTAGGTCCCTTTCATTCATGTACCAATATAACACGCACAACATGAATGGATGCGAAAAGCTTGGCCTGGGCCCTCCATGGGCTGTTGTGCTATTAAAAGTAATAAAGTAAGTAAAAGTTATTATTAGTTCATTAGTTGTTATGAAATTTGTTGATACCATTTAAAATAATATTCATAGGTACAACATATACGTTTTATGAAAGTTCAAATAGATATATAAACTTTTATAACTAAGTAAACTAAAAAAAGTTTTTAAATAATCAATTTATTTCTGAAAACAATATGTCAAATTTACCAGCGTGTAATAAAAATGTCACTCATACGTCGAGGTTGCTGTAAACAAGTGGAATGAAATGAAAGAAGAATAGATTTCTTGTACACGCAAATGCTTGTGCAAATTGCTTTTTGAATAAAGAAATAAAGAAAACAATAACAGTTTGCGCCCTCCGCAATCAGTGACAATGTTCAATAATTTTGTAATGAAATTGAATGTGGAATCTCAAAGAAATCACAAGAAGAAATCATAAAAAAGAATCCAATATCAATACAAAAATCCAATCAAATCTAATCAACAATTTTACACTCGACACGCAAATTCAACACACGTTGGAGTATTCCAGTTATATGAGTAAAAAAGCACAATCTAAGGGAGCATACATATATACAATTACATATGTACCTATACATACATGGCTTACGTGTGTATGTGCGCTGAATGATTTTTTCATTTTACTCTCTACGAAAATTATGCAAAGAAATTTAGCTTAGCGCTCCTATGAGTTGTCATTTATGTAAATTGCCTAAAGTTAGATGGAAGCATTGTAAAGCTAAGGTATGAACATGTGAGTAATGCAATTGTTGTTGAGAGCGCTTTGAAAGCTTCTGCTTCTTACTTTTCATGCTTCAATTTTCATGGAAGTGTTATGGACTATTTTTTTTTTGAGAAACGCCTGGGTGTCTATTGCTGACATTTTTGGCGTTTTTTTATGACGAAAACTGCAATTTACTTTGGATTTTTTAGTGGTGTGTGTTGCGTTTAGTTCTTTTTATTACCAAAACACAGAAAAATCATGATTGATGTTTCAAAAATCCCAATAAATGTGTTTGACTATTTTTGTATTTCTGCGTAAGCTATTTTTTTGATATGTTTCTTTGTTGGATGATATGTAGCAGTGTGTATCATTTATGTGCGAGTGTGTGTCTAGTGGCGTTTTTGTCATGGGTTGCTATGTAGTATTTTGTTTTCGTATCTCTTGGTAGATTTGTTGTTTGGAGAAATAATTGTAATAAATGTTGTACTTACTTATATAATATTTGAAATGCTTTCTTGGAAGAAAAGCTTTTGCAAGTAGAAAGTGTAGCTAATAATTACTTTATGTATATATATTAAATTTAACAAACATTTTTTTCTGGAATTCTGAATTATCTGGATTTTGTATTGACTGACAGTATACCGGGCAGGTTTATGTGTGCACTTTGATTAATAACTATTATTGTATACGAAATTTAAGTGTGAAATATGATTATTCTATTGACTGTATTCAGTGTCGATGCTACACTTACACATACTCGCAGAAGGCACCTGGATGTTCCGCTGCGGATCGAGGTTCGGTAATAAATGTCCGGGTATTTGGTCGAACTATTAAAAAATAAGTTGTTAATAAGTAAAGAAAAATAAATTGTTTTTGTTTGTTGCTTTTTTATTTGCATTATAATATAAAATTATTTAATTTTGATTGAGGGTGACCATTAATAAGTCTATGCAACAGTTTTGGAATTATTGTTAAAAAAAAAACAACGAAAAACAGACCGAAGAAAAAGTTAATGTAATACATGAGTAAAAATATATTCAGCCCTTGGTACGAATACACAGCTTCAAACGTTTGGAAAAATGTTAGGCTATGGACCGCAGCTCCTCCAGTCCCATTATTCAGTCCCATTCACGATGCAAAGACTGCTTCAGGGACAACAAATTTTTATGAAGTTTAGCACAGACCCTGGCCTCTAAAATGGACCTAACCGGATTCAGATCCGCCGAATATATTGATCGGAGATGTGATAAATCAGGAAATTAAGCCCTACACCATTCTTGTGTCGTTTTGCCTCTGTGAGCTGGCGCAGAGTCTTGTTGAAACGTCCAATCATTATCGTCTAAGTGCTGTCAAGCCTAGGGGAGTATCACAGCTTTCAAAATTTCACGGCGGTACACTTCTTGGTTGCTTTCAACTCCTTGTTCCACAAAAAACAAGGGTGTTTTGCTATTTGCTCAAATTCCGATATTGGATGACGAATGATGGTCCAGTAGACCCTGTTGACCAGCTTCAGTCCTTTTGATGGTTATGTGCTTGTTCAACAGTCAACAGTTTTTCATCTGTGAAGAAGATTTTCCCATCCAATTCCTTCGGTCCGACGTTGAAGTAGGCTACATCTTTGGAGTCGTACGCGCTTGTTTTCATCTGTACGAAACTGGCCTTTTTGGAGATTGTAAGCATTGAGTCCTAGTTCGTTTTTAGCTATGACTCGAACTGATTCACGATTGATGCCAATATCGTTACCATCTTTCCTCATGGAAGCCGTTGAATTACGCTACACCCGATTTTGAACGATTTTGCGATATTGACGGTGGGTTTTCTGTCCCTTTTCGTGGACGATAAATTTCATGACCCAGCTCCTTAAACTGTATAATTGCTATTTTGTTCGAAAATTATTCTATTTGGGTATTCAATATTAGCCATGAGTACCATTCACCTATACAACCCTTATGAAAATTGGAAAAATAAAAATTCTTAGTAAAATATCACTCATACTCCCGGTATGCTAGAATAGTTTTTTTTTGGTTTTTTTATACTTTCGGTTTATAAATGTATAAAAAAAAACTACAAACTTTAACTTTTCTATAGTTATACTACTTATTAAATCAAGCTTAAATCAAACACTTAAATTCAACACTTAAATTCAACACTACATAAAATAGAAATCGAAAATTCTTCTCTCCAACCGTTAGTTACTTTTATACTGCCATGTTATGCTAAATGACTACTTTGGATTAACATTTTCTTTCATTTGTGGTCCAAGCTACCGAAATTCTCTCTCTCTCTCTCTCTCTCTCTTCCCCTCTCTCCCTCTCTCCAACTTTCTTCCATTTAAATTCAAATGTAAATGCTTACTTTCACTGCTATGGCTTTCTATGAGCATACAATTCATATATACATTACTCGTACATACATACATACAAATCTACGTTATATATATATATATTTCTATACTTTAGCAATAGCAAAAACCTGCTTTTCATACACAAGGAAATATATTACGTACGAGTAGAGTGTAGGTATAAAATGTTTCCATTTTTATATTTGCTTTTACTCTATAGTTAAAGTTGATTGCTTGCGTCATTATTTGGTGTAGAAAGTGCAAAAGGTATGGGGAAAAGTCAGAAGAACGATCACATAGTACTAGTGGCAGGTAGCAAGAGCAATAAAGTATAGAATTCTTTTTGCAAGTTGTCGTTGTTGTTGTTTTTATTGTTGAGAAAAGTTAAAAGTGAAGTGTTATTTACTGTTTGGAGAATCATGAACATGTAAGCAAATTTGTAGCAAACAAATGTGAGTCTACGTCTTTTTCAAATTGTATGAAGGCAGATGTGGGTAGTAGAAAAAATTACAATAACAATAATAATAATAGCAAGAATTCAGAAATACTATAGAGTAATATGTAACGGAGAGAATGAGGAGCGGAAGGTTTGTGTCAAAATTGTATTACAATACGAAATTATTAACAATAACTGCTGATTTCTCACACCACAATCTCCATTATTGTTGAAATTATTTAATATATGTAGACGTATGCATCAGGCTATATACTATATAACTAACATGTACTTATTCTGTTCTAAATAAAGTTTAAAGCAGCTTAAGAATTTCGATGTAAAGTTAAGCTGTGTTCATTGCAAGAGAAGAAGTGTAGACTCAGTTAAAAATCAGGAATTGCATAAATGTTACATTTACACATACGAGTACATACACAAAATACCTAGAAATCAGAATCATTGAGAATTTGATCCGATTTCGCACTTAAAGTTTTATTTATTGGTAGAGAGATGTGACATAAGATACTTGCTAAAGCAATCATCAAAAGTACAAATACAATATACATACATATTTACAATACATACAGATACTATATGTACTATATGCATGTTTGTAAGTACATATGTACGCATGCATGTCAACCAATATAACGTTTCATGTATTGCTGTTGCTGCTCCTGCATAGATTTTGTTAGCTATTGCTTTTTGAAATCGGATTTTATTGTGGTATTTTCTAAAAGAATATGCAAATATTTTAAGAATGCTCAAGTGTGTTTGCAGCCCAACCATGTAAGTATGTGTGTGTTCGCATTTATATTTGCGTTCGTATTTGTGTTGGTGTGTGTTGTGTCTATGCATGCCTCTGTGTGTGCATACATGTTTATAAATATTGGCATTATCACAAGTACAAATTAAACTTTCCTATTTTTGTTTGATTTAAATTTGTTTTCCTCGTTCCCACTTACATATTTTCTGATCTCATCTTATTTTTATATTTTATTTTTTTTGTGTTGAAATGAGATTGAAACTTTGTTATGCAGGTAAGTAAATGTCAAATGTCATTGTGGGATTATATACATACATTAATGAATTTTTGTGACTTCTTTATCAGGAAATTGAATTTTGTGTGTGGAGAAATAACAAAATTTGTGTACAATAACTATTTAAATGTTGGTTCGAAATTGTTTTATATTGGGTATATAACTTGAAACTTTAACTTTTTTTAACAAACAAGCTTTATTTCAATAATAAATCAAATGAATACATTATTTAAAATAGTGTCTATCGGAAGCTTTGATATTTTTCCATCTTTTAGGCAAATGTATTCCTGGCCTACTTTGAAATGAAGTAAAGCATATTGCTATATATATAAGTATATTATAGCTAATATGTTTGCTTAACATTTCTGGTTTGCGCAAAAAGACTACCGTGAAATGTCAATAACGAAAAAAAGAACAGTTTGATATATAAAGTAAAAAACATAATACAATACACATAAACAAAAAATTTGCCCAAAATTTTCTAATATTTATAAATAAAGAGATAAGCTGTCGTTTGGCGGGTGAGCCAAAATTTTCCTTCATCTATTTTCCAAAAAGTTTTAGAAACATGAGGACGGTCTAGAAACATAAGGCCGCGATTTGTTATGTTGGGGAATTACGGTCTTGTGCCTGGATTTCTTCCGTTTCGTGTTGTCGTAATGAATCCAATTTTCCTTGCCATTAATAATTCGAGGCAAAAACGCCATATTTTTTTTAGTGATGCAGTAGCATTTCAGACATGCAATATCGACTTTCGACGTCTTTCGGATTCAAGTTGCATGTCATCCAATTTCCTTCCTTTTTAATCAATCCCAATAATTTAAGACCCTTGGAATTTGCTGCTTGAGTAACTCCCAATGTGGCTGCAAGTTGCTTTTGCGTTTGGAACGAGTCTTTGCCGAGTAACCTGACCAGTTCTTCATTTTCGAACTTTCTTACTTGGCCTGTATCAAAATCTTCATTTAAAGCTTTGAAACCAGAATTCAGATGTAAAGTAAAGTAAAGTAAGTATATTCACCGTAAACTTTCTATAGTAATCGATGACTTTTAGCTGCACTTTTCATCGAAAAGCAAAACTTTTCTCAAATCCTATTTATTGGTACGTATGCTGAAATGTTTGTAGCGCAAAAAGTAACCAAAATGAAAGTTTCATGACATAGCTAAAACATGAAAGTGGTTACATGTGAGTACAAGTGAGTACGCCATCAATAACCACAATAATCATTTTCAAGTTACACACCCAGTGCTTTGAATCGGTTTCAAAATATTCTAGGAAAATCCTATCAATTTTTGTTTTGATGTTATATTACCACCGTATTTATCTGATATGGCTCCGGCTGACTTTTTCTGACATGAAAGAGAATTCGTGGCGAGAACTGAAGCTGACTTCGGAAAATGTGTTTGAAAAATTGTTTTTATGATTGGATTATTGCTTGGCATTTCCGAAGGCTCCTACTTTGAAGGCGATACAATAAATTTGAATGAATAATAAATATTTTGTGTTTTGTGATCACCTTTTCCGGTACTTTCTGAACAGAATTTTTTTTTGTTTTTTGGAATTTTTCTCGAATTCTCATTGGTAATCATAATTACTATATTTCCGTTTTCAATGCACTTATAGTGACCGACTTAAATTCACAAGGCATCAGTTTCTGTTACTGATGTAAGTAAAAAATATAAATTTAAGATAACCTTAAAAGGTTTTTATCTGTATTGTCAACTCGTATACTAAATACATAAACTGCCCTATCATCTTTCGTTGTACTTAGCATGTATTCGAGTTTGATAAGTGCCTTTCATTACATTATATAACATTACATTACATTAAGTACTTAGAATATACTAAATATCAACAAACTATTTAGGTCGAGGTAAACAGTTTTCTTAGATTTTGTGGGAGTGGTGGGTGGCTGGGTTAAGAGAAAAGTGGTTTTCACATTTTTCATTTCTTGTAGATGGCAATAAAATATACTTTACATACATACATATACTTATATAAAGTGTTGGACAATCAAATAAGAACACCTTGTTCTGAAACCAAAAACCTTAAAAAACTATTTCTCTAGGCTTATGATAAATTTAAAAGGTATTTACTTTTATTCATTTATTCCATAAGTTTAATTTTTTCTTAAAAGAAAAACAAAATCAATTTAGTGTAAAAAAATAAATTTAAAAGTTATACATAAAATCACATTTCAAAAGGACAAAACAATAAGAATACTTAAATTTAAAAAATAAATTATTAAATATTGACTCAAATTGTGCACTAATGCTAATATATTATTGTGGAATAGCCTTTGTTAATTAAAACCGCCTTACACCTTCTAGGCATTGAATCCACCAGAGACTCGCAAGTAGCCTGGGGTATGGAATACCACGCTCTTTGAATGCTTTACCACAATTCGTCTATGTTTTTAGCTTTGGTACTGCCAATCTTCTCATTGACAGTATTCCACAAGTTCTCGATTGGATTAAGGTCAGGAAATTGTGAAGGCCAGGTGATAACGGGAAATACATTATGGGAAAACCAATCTCGCGCAACGATTGAGGTGTGCTTTGGGTCGTTATCCTGTTGCATTTGCCATCTCAGGGGCATTTCCCATTCACCATAAGAAAGCATCTCCTCCTGAAGGATGTTTGCGTAAAGAAATCTTTCCATTGTTTCTTTTATCCAATACAGAGGGCCCACGCCATACCAAGAGAAGCATCCCCATACCATGATGCTTTCACTTCCCGGCTTAAACATCTTCCTAGTATATTTTGGGCTCAATTCTGCATTTCTCGGGCGTCTAACCCAACGTTTGCCATCACTTCCAACAAGATTCACCTTGCTTTCGTCTGTCCATAATACGTTACGCCATTTTTTTTTTGCATTAATTGAACCATCCCACTCATTGTGCGCTTCAGCGAACTCTATGCTACACTTTCGTTGTCTTTGCGTTAACATTGGTACTTTTCGTGCTGTTCTCCCATATATTTTTTTCTCCACCAAACGTCTCCTTACTGATCGAGCACAAATTTGAACCCCTGTCTCCTATCTACTTGCGGCAGCTGCCTTAAATGGATCACGTGCTGCCAAAATTTTTATGCGATTGTCATTTGCACTTGTAGTTTTGCGGGGCAATAGTTTTTTCTTTGCAATGAAATGAAATTTTTGAGGTAATAAAGATTGGTAGACAAATGTCGAGGATCTGCTAATAGTTTTAGCTATTTGGTCGATGTTTTGTCCTTCATTTCGTAGTTTTTTCACCAAATTACGTTCCTCCTTGTTGTAGTGCTATGCTCGATCCATTTTGCTGTGACATTACGGAATAGTTTATATTTAATCTGTTGAATTACCCTCAATGCTACTATTTAAATGCTTACCAGTACAAATTATAAACAAATTTAAGTTTTCTTTTTAAAATATAAATTTTTTCGTCTGATGTTCTTATTAGATTGTCCGTCTTCGAATGCTTCGCTTCAACTTTTTTGTTTGGGAATCCCCCAAAAATATTTAAATGTAGTGTTGCCACCTAGAAATTTATAAAGTATATACCATACCATTTTCTTCTCTATAAAAATTGTTTGCCATAAGCAGTCCGATAAAAAAAAAATCAATGGAAGTTTTATAGTGCAAGGTGTTCTTATTTATTGTTAGACACTGTACATATGTACGAGGTATGATAAAAAAAAAACGTTATTTTGTCAAAAAGTATTTATTTATTCATCAACAACTATCTTGTCCCCTTCAAAGTAATCCTCCTCAGATATAATACACTTATGGCAGCGTTTTTTCCAATCCTTGAAACACTTCTGAAACGCGCTTTTTGGTATCGCCAACAGCTCCTGTTTCGATTTTTCTTTTATCTCCTCAATCGTAGCAAAACGCTTTCCTTTCATCGGTTTCTTCAGTTTTTGGAAGAGGGAAGAGGAAAAAGTCAGCGGGGGCCAAGTCCGGTGAATACGGTGGTTGAGGCATGAGAACGGTTTTGTTTTTGGCCAAAAACTTACGCACAAGCGACGTTGTTTTTGCTCAAAATTTAGCAATTTTGAAACAATCTTCGCTGCCGCACGTTTCATGCCTAAAACATTCGTACAAATTGCTTGGCATGAGCCGAACGATATGCCAACATTATCAGCAACCTCTCTGATAGTGATTCGACGATTACCCAAAATCACTTTCTTCACTGCGTCAATGTTTTCATCGGTTGTTGACGTGCTCGGGCGACCAGGACGAGCATCGTCATTGACATCTTCTCGGCCTTCCTTAAACCGGTTATACCACAATTGAACTTGTGTTCTGCTCATAGTAGACTCGCGAAAGGCTAAAGGCCACAGTCAACATTTCAAATGTCCTTGCGCATTTAATTTCATTTTTTACACAAAACTGAATACAGTTTCTTTGATCCATTTTTTCGAATAGTAAAAAATCGAAGAGCACACCAAAACACGACTAATCTTTTTATCTGTCAAAAACAAACTGACAATCCAAAATGGTTGGTATTGCCAACATATATAACAGACATGTGTACCAACATAACAGAAAAAAAATGCGTAAATCGAACATACGTAACTCACGAAATTTGAAAATAACGGTTATTTTTTTATCACACCTCTATGTGTATATATACAAATATGTAGTACATATTTGTATATATTTAAATATATACAAAGTATATATATGTATAAGTATATATGTGTGTATGTACTTACTCGTAGGAGTCATTATATTTTATGCTTCAAGAATATAAGGATTAAGCAAAAATAACTGTTCACGCTAATATAGAGTTTATATATATTCTAAGGTGTGAAAAGAAATTTTATAAATTTTTATAAGATATTTATGTATATGGTAGTATCAGAGGTAATAACTGGGTACACACTCGTAAGAATGTTTTAGATCGTTTACTTTTTCGAAAGGCATGTTAAAGAAATGTTAAAGTGCTCAAGGAAGTGCCTCATTTACTTCCGTGTTCCACTATACTTTTCATTTCACATTACAGTATTTTGATTATTAATTGTTAGCCTGGTGCAGTAACATAATATTTAATATGCGTGAATTTCAGCATATTAACAGCAAATAAAATAATACATATATACTATTTATTACAACACATTTGTATAAATAACTTTTATTACGTTTTGCGTGCAATCAGTAGAAAATTTGCCTTACATTTGAAAATTACCTTACATATAAAAGTAAATTAGCTAAATGTACTGAATTTTGTGGCATATGGTATTTGATAATGTACTATGTAAGTATTACGTAATGCAACAATATCTTTGTGCAGCATTTTTTATTTTTACATTATTTTTTAGAATAAAAAACCTTTATGTAAAATTGTAATACTTTTTTCGTGGTACTTTTAAGAGTTTAAGCTACTTTTGCCTTTTGGTGTTTTGAATATTTTCACATAACTCATTTAATAAAAAAAAAATTTAATAAATATGGTAAAAGCATAGAAAGGAGGAAATGAAAATGAGCAGTAAGTAAGCCAAAATGAAATTGCTACTACTTTGTGTAAAAGAGTAACACAGAAATACTAAGCATTTATTTGTTTCTTTTACTTACTTACGTTAGTTACTTATTTTACTTTACTACTTTTATACTGCTTTTAATTTTTGTTTTTATTACAACCACAGCGTTGCTTTTACACAGCCACTCTTTTTCACCGCTACTACTTTTCTATGGTGAGTAACTCTCTTATTGTGTTCCATTATGTTTGACTTAGTTCAAAAGTATTACCCTAATTACAGGTTGTTATGTAATTCAATTATGAATTCTTTAAGCGAAGTAAGATTACCAGTATTTCCAGTTTGAATTCCTCTCTCCCCCTTCAAGTATTAAACTTTTCCTTTAATAAATACTTTCATCAGAATAGAATTTCAACATTTTCATACTTAATAATTTAATTTTATGCATTTGTTTTTATGTCTCATTTATCATGCGATCATAAACTTCAACAGCATTAGCATCTTGATATTAAATATTATGTATACATAAAGATTTTGTAATTTTATCACTTCCCCCATTCCGCTCACAGGCACACTGATGTGCTGATGTAAGTATTTGTGAACGCTTGTCGGGTTTGTGTCTTAGCTGAGGTTAGCGTTTGTGTGTTTTTGTGTGAATTTTGTATTTTAACTACACACACGGGAGCCATTGCTAGCTCAAAGGATTCGTAAGCTATGAATTTTTATATGCCTTCAGATTCTCTTCATTCTGCTTCCTCTCCTTGTAAAGCAAGAAAATTGATGGTTTATGTTGTTGTTATACTTGCAAATATGATTGTTGTTGCTTTAACTATTGGTGTCGACACAAATCGCCTCAAGTTTATATTTATTATTATTTTTCCTACTGCTTATATTCGTTGAATTTTTTTTTTCTACTCAACTAGCCACCGTTTATGTTTACTTTAATGTGCGCTTTGTTTTTGTTTTCTCTGTTTGGATGTGTGAAAAAAATAAATCTATAAAAGTGTTGCCAGTTTTATTAGTTTGATGGCCAACACTGGCAGTGAATTATACTCGTAGTTTAACTTACTGGGGTTTCCTCGTTTCTTTTCAGCTTTATGATTTTGCAGTTAAACACTCAAGAAAGAAATACTGTTTCTTTAAGAAGAATGTATGTATTAAAGTTTTGCGATCTATTTATTAAAATAAATTTATGGTTTTTGAGCTTAGTGTAGAGGAATTTCAAATGGAAATAACCAGCATCGACTTCAGAAAAGTGTTGTCAATAGAGTTAACACTTAAATTAATGGTACATACCTATATTATTTACTTACATATTATTATTATATACTAATATACGTACATATACTTACTAAAAAATATTTTTTCTCAGTAAATAGTTAAAATGATCGATCAATGAATTGTGTATTAATCCACTTTGAACAGCTGTGATTTTTCATGCAGCCACCTTGAAAATACGTCAAAAATAAATTTATAAGCTTGTGCTAAAAGTATTAACTGTTTCGTATTTCTACTTGTACTGGCTTTGGAATTGCATTTACATATATACTTACATATTATTGAGCTTCACCTAGCTGCAAGACCCCGTAAATAGATATGATTTTTTGGAAGGTAGTTTTGAAAATCCAGACAAAATAATAAATCGGCAAATTTCAAAGAAGTACAAATTATATGTACTTTCAAGAAGAAAGCAATCGGCTTTTTCGCATGAAATACATAATTTGAATGTCAAGTAGGCCTTGATTTTCAAAAAACTTGATTTCATTGTAAATTTCGCAATGTAATTGTAGAAACAGTCCATTATACGCTTTCGTCTCAAGAGCATATTTAAGAAATGATTTCCGTATACGAGAAACGTTTTGAAGCAGTCTTTCTTTATTCCCATCCAAAAGGTCCCAAGATGTCCCACTTGAGTGCTTCGAAGTACTTTAAAAAGTCGAAGGCGTTTGTCCAGCGTTCGAACCAACACTTTTTAGTGCATAAAAATGTGGACGACTTGCCAAATCGCGGCATTTGCAGAGCTACCTCGAAACAGGAGGACTTGGTTATAAAGAGGATTTTCGAAGCTAATCCAGTCATATCCTTGAAAGCAGCTAAACAAAAATTGGTTCGAAAGGGCATAAATGTCTCTATGAATACAATAAGAAACCGTTTGAGGAAGTTTCAGATCCAATTTTGAGCAACGACGGTAAAACCCTTACTAACTGCAAAGCAAACAAAAAAAAACGCCAAGAGTGGGCAACTGCACATGTGCATGATGATTGGAGCCAAGTGGTGTTCACAGACGAATCCTTCTTTTAGATGACAAACACTATTAAGCGTGCTTGGTCCACTAAAGACGGTAAGATGCTCCAGCGATCAGTGAAACATCCACGAAAGGTTCATGTTTGGGGATGCTTCACAAAACAAGGATTTGGCAAATTAATCATGTTCACGTGGAATTTGGATGCCAACTTCATGACCACGATATACCGTCGTAGACTTCTGCCATCAACGGATATGTGGTTTGGGGCAGGAAGCCGAGATTGGGTTCTTCAAGAGGACAATGACCCAAAACATCGCAGTCGCTTGTGTAGCAGTTGGAAAGAGGAAAACGGCATAACTTCATTGGATTGGCCCTCGCCCTCACAGTCGCCAGATGCGAATCCGATCGAAAATGTTTGGGCTCTTATGAAGTTAAAACTACGTGAAATTCAATAAATCATTTGAAACGGCTTCTTAGGGTAATGTGGCGAAGTTTAACACGGTCATATGCTGAAAACTTAGTCGATAGCATGTATTTCCATTGTAATGAAATTACAAAGAATGGTGGCGACTGGACGCCATATTAATGTTTTTGCACAATGAATAATTAATCATATCAAGATGCTGTGGACTTTTTTTTAAGATACCTTATTTTTTTCAGTGACTTAAGCCGATTGCTTTCTTGTTGAAACTACTGTGATTTCGTGAAATTTAACTTATAAGTGCTGAATTCTTAGAAAATTTTACTCTTGTAAACAATTCCGTATTGGAGCGTAGAGCTTCGGCAAATCATCTTTATCTTGTTTTATTTAAGGCTAGTAGATTCATATAGCCGGGGCAATCATTTTCCGGGAAGCTTTCGAGAAGCTTTCTTCTAAGGTATTTTTGAGGGATTCCCTCCCTCAAAAGCAGAGTTTAGTCGCTAACTCTTTAAACATGCGTGAAAAAAAAACCACCAAGTATTTAAATCTCTTCTATGTTGTTTTGCCATTCACAAGGAAACTGTTTAATTGCCAGTTGGAGGTAAGTACTTAGTATTCTAGCATATGAGCATAGACATTTTTCATTTAATTTTATTTTTTAATTTATTTTTCATTCAGACATTTTCACACAATTTGGTTTTTTTGTTTTACCGAACTGTTTCTCTTTCTTTCTTTCTTTCTTTAATGACAGTTCATAATAGGGGGGTTGCTGGAGAAACCAGGGATATTATGCCTTTGACGACGAGCATTTCCCTGTGCACTGATTTCAAAATAAAATTGATTTTCGTGATCAGCGACCTCAAATTTGTCTAATTCCAATTCAAAGTAAATAAATATGTAGTTGCCCATTGGCCGTTACGCCAAGCAGAATTCAACTTTGTGCGGTCAAATGGGAGTTACGGAAAGTTTTATTCATCTGGATTTAAAACGTAGAGTTATGGAATTGAACTCGGAGTAAGAAATATTTTTAGTCCAAATTTGATCTCACTTGGCGGCCAGCTGGAACCAGGTACAAATATGACGCTTACTTTTATAGCCCCAACTCTCCTATATAATTTAGTTTTGGTTAGAAATGTTCCATATATGCAACCTATAAATTTATAAATAAAAATGCATATTTGCCATCAAAGGGTTAAACAACTTGATATCTTACATAACAGCTATAATTATACGCATTATCGCGGCGGCTTTGTTGATGTTTTCCAATAAAATTATTCCTGCTTGATATATGCATGTATGTACATATTTAGAAGCGAGTGTGGTTGCTGTGGCGTAGTGGTAATGCGTTGGACTGCTACGCAGAGTGTCCGGGGTTCGAATCTCAAAATCAAAAAGTAGAAAAAATAATTTTTCTACACGGCACCACCTCTTGGCAGGCAATGGCAAGCCTACAAGAGTTAAAATTGCCTATGAAACGCTTTCCTCTTCGCCGTTCGGATTCGGTATTAAACTGTAGGTCCCTTCCATTCATGTACAAATATAACACGCATGAGTGGATGCGAAAAGCGAAAAGCTCGGCCTAGGCCCTCCATGCGCTGTTATGCCATTAAAAGTAAAGTAATACTTAGGCTAATAAAACGCAGCTAAAGACCATACAACATACATATTTAAAAATACAATTATTGAAAGGAATACTAATCCCTTTCTTCCATCAAGTATTTTCCATATATCATATTTTCCTTAAATAATTACAAAAATTTTCTAATGTATAACATTAATGTCTTTTAAATTCACAAACTGTGTTGCGAAAGCTACATAACACTCAGTCATCTGAGTATGATAATAACTAAAACCGCAAAAAAATAGTTTTCACTGAAGGCAATGTTAACGCATATGTACATATGTATTATGTGTGAAGCCACATTCAAAACCAACATCAAAACAAACAAAACTGTAACACTGTTGCCTGTCAAACTTAATTAAAAATAATAATAATAACAATAATAATAATTTTTGTTTCTTTCCACTTTTGTTGTTAATAGCACAAAAGGGGATTTTTGCACTTAATTAATTTTATTTTTCAACTTAATTATAAAAATGGAAAAAAGTCAAAACAAATAAACAAATTTCCAAATTAGTAATAAATACACAACATTGTTTGAAAACTTTTTTATATATCGTCGAAATTTTAGAATTGATTTAAATTGTATTTAATGAATGAAAACTATTTCAAATGTCTCTAGAGAAATTTTTAATGAATTCAAAAGTTTTCTAATTTAGTCTTACTCGTAGATAAATGGAAAGTTTGTATTTGTGGTTTCAGAAAATGTCACAACTTATGGTTGACTATGGTTTATCAGTTGACCTTGAGTTAAGCGAATAATGTCATAAGTATCAGAAGTAATTATGTATGAATATGGAAAGCTTTGAATATGGGTTAAATTTTATTTACACAGATTTTGTAGAGAGTCTATGGACAAATATTGATATGTTTTTCACATTGTTTTGTTATTTTTTATTGATACATTCAACACACTGGTGGTACCTCTATGAATGCAGAGCATTGTGATGAATGGAAGGAAGATTGTTACGTGGGAGGAAGAAGGAGGGAGAATGAGAGGGGGAATGCAATCACAGGACACCGCAATAAAGAGATGATAGCCATTGTGGCAAGTGTTATTCCTTTACCACAATGACCTTCAGATTTATCAGTGTCGACTTTGACCGCATGTAGTGCCAAAGGCCGAGCTTTTCGCATCCACTCATGTTGTGCGTGTTATATTTGTACATGAATGGTTAATGCATGTAATTAATGTTTTTGCAGGGAAACCAGTAAGTAACTGATCGGATATGTTTGTGGATTGCATAACGTGATTAAATTAATAGTTCAGTTAGAAAAGTAATCGTAATTAAAGAGTTTTCTGCATGCTTTAAACTGATGCTCCAGAACCTTCTGGTAGAAGTTTTTTCACTCTTTCGCTACGGAAATGCTTCAAGTTTTGGAGTTTTCTTTATTTTTCGATACAAGTACAAATAAAGATACATCGAATCCGATGACAAGTATAAATTACATTGTGCGCACCGATTATTCAATCGAGGAAAATACGATTTACTTATAACTTATAACTATTACATTAAGCACATTGGTGTTTTTAGTTTACATTTTTTTTTTGCCGAAATTTGCATCAAATTGGTAAATATCTTGGCAACTACACCTGAAGAAAGGAAATTAAATTTCATTTCGAAGTGGACTTTTACAAGATTTGACAGCAATTATGAAATCATAATTTTACAATTTGGAAACTATATTTTTGATTTGATCAAATTAGGTTTTATTGAATGCCTCTTGAATCGGATGAAAATTATAACTCTATCAAAAAAACGCTCCAGAGTGGCAAAATAAAACAGAGCTTATTTTCCATGATGGAGTCGAAAAAGTTGTAAAATATGCACACTGTGTTATGAAAGTTTTTGGTATTGTTTTGTTTAGTTGAATTTTTATTTTGAATTTTTTTTGGCACAATATTTCGTGGAATGTCTTAGCCTGGCTTTTGGTATCCATTCATGCTGTATGTGTTACATTTCTAGAACCCGGGCACCCTGCCAAGCAGTCCAAGAACACTACCTCACCGATCAGTTCGAATTACATTTCAATATTTTGGAGGATAACTTAAAAATTTCTTCTTATTAGTTCTAATAACTCATACAACTTATGAAACGTAAATATGTGGCGAATTAATTATTTAATCCCTAATTATACATGTCGGCCGTGGAGTAATTTGAATGCGGCGAGAGTGAAAATTCATGGTTTACTCAATATAAAATCAATTTCCCATTTAATTTGTTCCACCTTTTTGGTACTCTGCCCAATCCATAAGAAGGGTGATTCCACGATCTGCGCCAACTACCATGGGATCAGCCTTCTTAATATTGCATATAAGGTTCTATCGAGCGTACTGTGCGAAAGACTGAAGCCCATCGTCAACAAGCTGATTGGACCTTATCAGTGTGGCTTCAGGCCTGGTAAATCCACCATCGACCAGATATTCACACTACGCCAAATCCTGGAAAAGACCCGAGAAAAACAGATCGACACCCATCATCTATTTGTCGATTATAAAGCCGCCTTCGACAGCACGATTAGGGATCACTTGTACGCCGCAATGTCTGATTTTGGTATCCCTGCAAAGCTCATTCGTCTTTGCAAAATGACACTGACCAACACCACCAGCGCAGTGAAAATTGGGACAGACCTCTCCGCACCATTTGATACCAAAAGAGGTTTCAGACAAGGTGACTCCCTATCGTGCGACTTCTTTAACCTAATGCTGGAGAAAATAATTCGAGCTGCGAACATCGACATCTCTGGCACTATCTTCTACAAGAGTGTCATGCTGCTAGCATACGCTGATGATATTGACATCATTGGCAAAAACGCTCGAGCAGTCAGTGCAGCATTCTCCAACCTGGAAAGGGAGTCTCGTCGTGTGGGTCTAGTGGTGAACGAGGACAAAACGAAGTACCTTGTGTCAACAAACAAAGAGTCACGGCGTCTTGGACAAAATGTCACTGTTGACAACTACACTTTTGAAGTAGTCAAGGATTTCGTTTATCTAGGATCCAGCATAAACACCAACAATAATGTCAGCCTTGAGATCAAGCGGAGACTAACTCTTGCCAACAGGTGTTACTACGGGCTCAGTAGGCAATTGAGAAGTAGAGCCCTCTCTCGACCGACGAAAATAACGCTCTATAAGTCCCTCATCCTTCCCGTCCTAATGTATGGCGCAGAGACGTGGACATTGACCATCAATGATGAGAGACTGTTAGGAGCGTTCGAGAGGAAGATACTCCGTAAGATCTACGGTCCAGTATGCGTGGATGACGTGTTTCGAATAAGATGGAACAATGAGCTGTATGAGCTGTACGCCGACACTGACATAGTCAAGCGTATAAAACTCCAGCGGCTTCGCTGGCTGGGTCATGTTGAGCGAATGGAAGAAAGCGCTCCGGCTAGAAAGGTGTTTTATTCGAACCACGGTGGAGGATCACGCAGAAGGGGACTTCCTAATCTCCGTTGGAAAGACCAGGTGCAGGGCAACCTGACTGCACTTGGCCTTATCAACTGGCGCCAGCGCGCGCATAGCAGAAGTGACTGGCGAAGCTTTGTGGAGGCGGCCAAGACCGATCATCGGTTGTAGCGCCAGCTAAGTAAGTAAGTAAGTACCTTTTTGTCCGGGAGCCTGCTTAATATTAAAAATCGGGGGACAAATCGGTCTTACATTTTATCTCTCTAACACTTTTACAAATTTGGGCGTAGGATAGAGGGCATTTCTGTTCAAAGGTAAATTATAGAGGAGACTTGGGGCTACAAAAGTTCAGTGTGCGTCACATTTGCTCTTGGTTCCAGCTGGTCGCCAATTGAGATGAAAGATGAAAAATATTTCTTAGCCAGAGTCAATTTTGGAGAGGCGGTCGAAGTGCGATCCTGAATGGAACCAAGGAATGTTGTACCTCATAATGCTAACTTTCAAATCAATGTGAGTAAAAGTTTCTGTACATTCGCACTAGACTGTACGAACTTTAATACTGCTTGGAGTAGTGTCCGATAGGCAAATATATTTGCCAAGCCACCATAGGAGGAACGAAGGGACGGTGAAACTTAAATTTTGGAAAAACAATAATTTAAGGTCGAAAATCATCTTAAGGGTTACAGAGTTGAGGTAAGTAAGTTCGCGAAAAACATTAAAAAGTGAAAATTAATGGAGGTCAGGTTTAGATATGAACCCACTAGGAGCAACTCCTGACCAGCTGTGGGTAACTTGTTGATTTTTATAAAAATGTCAACTTTGTATATGTGTCCCCTTAAGGGCGGGCAATGAGGGGTAAGAAATTAAAAATTAATGGAGGTCGGTCTTATATTTTCTGGAAGCACGAAAAGAAAATTTCATAAAATAGTAAACTCACTTAAGGGTTGCAGCATGTCGGGGAAAAGGGTTGCACATTGAAAATTAATAGAGGTCAGTGTCACATTTTAACTTGCAAGGAGCAACTTCTGACCAGATGTGGGGTAATTTGTCAATTTTCCTTGCTGTTTTTTCTACTTTAACCTCGAATTGAGGCTTTATACCTCCAGCCTCTACCTTCACAATTTTTTTGGCTCACGAACTTTGTTTCAACTAATTTCATAAAATTGTGGGATCCAGCGTATCCCAATCCCATTATTAGTAATGTCCATAGAAACCCTATTCGGAACGTTATTTAGGTACATAAAGGAGTTAGAGAATTGGCGGGAAACAAAAATATTTAACTTTCCATAACGAAAAACTTATCCTCAGACGTCAAAGTTGTAACACTTCAATTATTAAGGGAATTGGCGGGAAACAAAAATATTTAACTTTTCATAACGAAAAACTTATCCTCAGACGTCAAAATTGTAACACTTCAAAATAGTAAATTTATCCACCGATTTCCTTCAGCTACCGTGAACTTGAACTCTTCGTAAAAAAACTCTAAATATGTACATGTCGTCGGAAAAATGGATCAGTAGAATCCTCCTTCAAAGAATCACCCAAAAACGGTGTTGTACTGTGTAATGAGTGTGCCCAATCGGGTCGATATAGTGCTTCGTGGACTCAAAGAAACCTTTTATATTGGCCAAACTCTAAAACATACTACAATTCAATAGAGCTTCATTTTTCCCAGGACGTAGCCCCATTGTTTTTGTAAATTTTTCTTTGATGAAATCTTTTTATGTTAAGTGCAGATATGTACTCGTAAATTTCTAATACATAACCCTAACTAAATCAGTTAAATTAGTTTTCACCATTTATTCTTTGCTAATAAAATTTATTAATTAAAATATAAATTTTTACCTTTTTAATTTCTTCCCTAAATATATCACACAAGCCAGTTGCTCACACAGGAACGGCTCCCACACAAAGAAACAATCATGTGCTCGTGAACAGCAGTCAGAGCACGTGCCTAGCTTACATAAATATTTATTAATAATTAACATATTAGTTGAATTTAGTACAGAATTAGTTGTGCCTTATTTTGTTGACTTTTTTCTTCATCCCATCTAAAATAAATTATTAGAATGTGTGAGTATATTTTCTAAATTTATTTATTGTAGTTATTCATAAATTTCATATTTTTATTATTAGTTGTTCTCGTTATGAGGAAATTTAATAACCTCACGTCAGCAGCGATTGAACTCTACTCCGCCTTCACTCGAACATTAATGATGGTCAAAAAGGGCAACTGGCATATACGACATTTATACATTTCTCATGCGAAGCTTAAAACTTATAAACATGTATATATATGAATTTCTATACACACATATACACCTACACATCAATGAGTTAACCACCCAGTAGAAAATGCAAGAAGTAAAAAGCAGTGCATGCTAGAAGTGTTTCTTTGGGACCTGTACATTCCTTATCTAAAGCTTTCTCAACTCGATGATTTCCTTAATTATTTTTTATATAAACCGTTTTTTTTTGAGGTCGTACTACTAGAAGTAAAGGGTGTTTTTTGTGTGTAAAGTAAAGTGTGGTTTTCAATCTGGCAATACTTTTTTCGGAGTTTATCTTTTTGAAAGCTGTCACTTGATTTATGCTCAGTTTGGTTTGCCATTTCATAATGAATAGACTTACTCCTGAACAACGTTTGCAAATTATTGAAATTTATTACCAAAACAAGATGGCCACCGATTCCGATTTTCATAAGAAAATTTTGTTCAGCGATGAAGCTCACTTTTGTTTGAATTAGCAAAATTGTCGCATTTGGAGTGATCATAATCCACAAGCCATTGTTGAGACTCCGTAACATCCTCAAAAAGCCACTGTTTGGTATGCTCTATGGGCAGAGGGAATCATTGGTCCATATTTGTTCAAAGATGAAGCCGGTCATAATGGTACATTCAATGGGGAACGCTGTAGAGCCGTGATTAATGGCTTTTTCGTGCCTGAATTGGAGGATGTTGATGTGGGCGACCTTTGGTTCCAACAAGACGGCGCTACATGCCATACAGCCAACGAAACAATCAATTTATTGAAGGAAACTTTTAGTGAGCGCATTATCTCGCGTCGTGGGCCTGTGGCGTGGCCTCCAAGATCGTGCGATTTAACACCGCTTGACTATTTTTTGTGTTGGGCTACGTGAAGTCGCTTGTCTACACAAATAAGCCCGAGATGATTGACGCCTTGGAAGAGAATATTCGGCGCGTTATTACTGACATACGGCCCGGCCCCAATTGCTGCAAAAAGTGGTCGAAAATTGGGCCTCTCGGCTGGAATTTATTCGAACCAGCCGCGGCAGCCACTTACCCGAAATCGTTTTTAAAACATAATGGCCAATCCTTATATTTATAATAAAGGTAAAGTCTTGGCCATAACATTAAATTATATGCGTTTTATTTCTTCTTGAAAACCATACTTCTAAAAAAAACAACCGTTTGTTATTATCAAGACACAGAACATAGCTTCCAAAGAACAATCATAGCTGCAGAAGCAATATTTTTTTTCTTCTACTTATATTTTAACAAATCAAATTTTAATTAAATTTTATGAAGTTGAAGTTTTCTGGGCACGAGCCAAACGCTGCAGATTGTGCAAGAAAGGTGTAACCAGCTGAGCCACGTAAGCACCATGTGGATGAACGATTTAAAAGCAATATACAACGCAAAGCAAAGATCAGAGTAAGAACAATTATTTCTGCTTATTGCTTTGCAACGGCATTAAGCCAGCTCTGTAGCTCTGATGACTAACGCTTCAATTATATGAATCGAGCAGTTGTAGGTTCAAATCTGGTCGGAATTATTAATTATTTTATACATTTTTTGGTTTACTGAAAAATTTGATGAAATAAATACTTTGCAAATGTTTTTGCTCTTTTAATTGCTTACAAATATGTAAAAAAAAAAACAATTGAGGATAAATGTTTGAGTTTTTTAATTCAAAAGTTTCACTTATAAGCGCATACACACACTCTTAAATTCTGAGTTTGCTCTATAATGTTTTCTGATGGGGGCGGCTGGATAAATTTTCTACTGGGGTCATATCATTTCTTACTATAATACTACTAGTAACTAAATGAGTTTGTTAATGTAGTTGTGACGCTGTGGCAAAAGCAAAGCAGTAGATTAAGATGAAGTTAACATCAAGTAATTGCAGGTAATTAATATTATCGACATTAAATTCGCTCCAGTAAAGTTTTTGGGCCAAATATGTAGCATGTACGTGACAGGTTATAGTAATTGCTATATTGGCTGCTATGAGGCGGTGGTGTTATGAATACATGTGTTCAAATGTTAGTGTGCGTGGTTGTGTGTGTGTAAATGAGTGCCTAAATGTGTGCGAATATTTGCTATTACTGATAAAAAGCCAGCGTGTATACTTACATGCACATTTAGAATAAATTATTTTCTAAAATTAAGTTCCTGTGATTAGAACATTTTAATGTGCATTGACGTTGTGTGCACTACATTGAGATACTTTGAAATTGTAGTTGTGCTGTTGAAATTAATTAGTTACCATTAGAATTTTGAAACTACTAGATTTTAAGCAAAATGATTGATCTCATTAATTATTTAATAAAAACGCAAGGTGCTCTCCTGCCCTACAATTTTATGTTCTTTAATTTTGCAGTTAATGCCTTCAAACGAAAGTCGTAACGATTCCGAGTTGCTTACCTTGAGGCATAAAGTAGTTCACTTTGAGTTAAAGTTCCCATTTACTAGCTTGATCAGCTAAGCCTAGGGTCCTAAATCCAATAGACTGACTTACCGATATTTTTCTTCCTTTTTAGTTCATCTTTAATATTGATTGTTACTATACCGAGAAACTGCTCGTTAACAGTGAACATAGTGCTTGGCCGCAGTGTCGGACACCGTTTTCTTGGTTTTAAGTTGAAGCTTCTGGAATTATTTAGAGCCGAATAATTGAAAAATATTGGGTCACATAAAAAGTATGTTGGAACCCAAAAAATCTGTCATGTGGTTGATGTTTATGGCCTCCGCTATCTCCTGACAGTTTGTGTGTCGATCTTGCTGCCCAATTACAAAATGTTATTGGCTTTTTCACTGACTTTCAGTGCATCTGAATGATATCGAAATATCCGGAACGGAATCAAGTAAACTACTCCTGAACCGGCGTTCACTTACAGCATCCTCACCGTAAACCGCACAAAATTTTCGGCATGTTTTTGCAGCGGTTTTACTTTTTCTATAGTAATAAAGCATCACATATCGTATTTCTTCAAATATTTCACTCATTTTCAAATCAATATAACTTTTTTCTCTGTCGTCATACAATGTAGCCTGAAATGCCACCTTTCAAACATATGTTCGTTTGACATAATCGGACTAGTATTGCCAGATTGGTGGGTACCAACACCAAAAACCGCGGATACTTTTTGTATGACCAATGAATACTAGAGCTTTCAAGCAAAGTTCCATAATATTGAGTATAATAATCTTACGCTCAATTTACATTGACATGAAAATCGCTCGGTTAGATTTAAACTTCTTAAAAATATTCAATTTCTTTACAGCTTTGGTTGAACTGCGAATCTTCCCCTTTGATCCTTTCATTAATTTTTTGTTTATGCATTGTTTGGCACCTTAATCATATTAAAGGTAATATGTGTTAATGAGCATGTCTCTGGAACTGAGAGTTTTCCCGATATTTTCAACCAAAAGTTTTTTGAAGTTACTAAAATAAAGTTGAATGTTGTCAAAAAATGTATAGAGTAACTATGTAATTACTTACAAAAATTTGTGGACTAAAAAGATATGCATAAGAACTCGTATCTAGTTGTGCTACGCAACGTAACTAACTAAGTATTTCAAAGTAGTAAATATGTGAGTATTTTGCTTAAGCTCCACTAAAAATTAAACAAGTTTTAAAAAAAAAAAAATTTTCAATTAATCGAGTTCAAAAGTTTCCAGAAAAAAAAAACTCAATTCCTCAATATAAAGCGGTTGTTTTTCAGTATCCGAATGTTGCTTGATTTACCGAAAAACATAACCTAAAGCACATTTATTTTATATACTCGTACAAATACCTAACACAAGTATATGGATGTTTGTATGTATGTAGCCTGGAGTCACATTTGTTCAGCAGCACTCAACAGCATTGAGAATAATAATAACAAAAATAAAACAAATTAAAGCTGTTGAAAGGAAACAAGGAACAAAATCAACAATGTTAAGAGTAGCATAGGTACACATATACATACATAAGTATGCTATGTATAGGTATATACGTATGTGTGTATGCATCCCTGCAGTGAAAAGAAGATTTAGCCTCACAATTTACCTAGTATATTAGTATACCTAGTATATTTATTTAACAAGGTAGTTACCATACTAGCTCAAAACTGATGCACAATGAGTCATTTTGAAGACTGCTTAGATTATTCTCCTTGTATGTATATACAAAAACAAGGAATTTCCTTTTACAACCTTTGCGGTAGCTTCTTTCAATAATACGTACTATTCATTGAAAATATTCTCTTGTATATTATCATATAATTTAAAATATTTTTCAATTACATATATGACAAAGATAGAAGAAGAAGCAGAGTAGTTGTAGAGGTAGGGTTACTCTGAAAAAATGTAGTCAGCATCTAGTTAATTTTAAGCTAGTTTGACATGGTCACTGTGGCGTGGTGGTAGTGCGTTGGACTGCTGCGCAGAGTGTCCGGGATTCGAATCTCGGCACAGGCAAAATAAAAAAGTAGAAAAGATAATTTTTCTACACGGCACCACCTCTTGGCAGGCAATGGCAAACCTACAAGAGTAAAAATTGCCTATGAAAAGCTTTTCACTACGCCGTTCGTATTCGGCATTAAACTGTAGGTCCCTTCCATTCATGTACAAATATAAGACGCACAACATGAGTGGATGCGAAAAGCTCGGCCTAGGCCCTCCATTGGCTGTTGTGCCATTAAAAGTAAGTAAAGTTGACATTATATCGAATCATACTACCTATAAATACATGGTTCAATAGCTAGCTCAAAAGTTATCGAGGATAGGACAATTGTAGGACACCATCACCGTCGGGTAAAAAACAGTATGTCGCGTTTAAATGAAATCGAGGAATCAACTAGTTGTGGTTTTTTTGAACTAGCTAATTAACTAGCGTGGTCGCTGTGGTGTAGTGGTAGTGCGTTGGACTGCTACGCGGAGTGTCCGGGGTTCGAATCTCGGCACGGGCAAAATCAAAAAGTAGAAAAGATAATTTTTCTACACGGCACCACCTCTTGGCAGGCAATGGCAAAACTACAAGAGTAAAAATAGCTATGAAAAGCTTTTCACTTCGCCGTTCGGATTCGGCATTAAACTGTAGGTCCCTTCTATTCATGTACAAATATAACACGCACAACATGAGTGGATGCGAAAAGCTCGGCCTAGGCCCTCCATGGGTTGTTGTACCATTAAAAGTAAAGTAAGTAATTAACTAGCGTGTGTGCTAGATGACTTCACTACAGATATATTAAGTATATACTTACTTAATTTACTCCATTCTTTCCTTCGTCTTGTTTTCAATGTATGTTTTTACGTAGGTAAAAACTTATTCAAGAATTATTTGTTGCCAATTTCTTTTATTACTTATACCTTTTATATTTTATATCTTGTTTTGCTGCTGTTTATAGGTATCTTTGAGTGTATAGCTTTTATTTTTCCATCTCCTCTTGTTCGAGCCCAATACATTACATAATTTGATATAAAGTTTTCAAAATGTAATCAATCTTTTTTATATTTTACAACGCATTACGCATTAACTTACATCCATGTACCTACTACTTAGAATGATGTCTGTGTGCAATCACAAAGGATACAATTCCTGACTCCTTAAAATTGAAATTCAACTCCAATTAGAGTTTAAAAGAAAAATAGTTCTAAAAGTTATAAAAGTGGGCTGTCAAATAAGATGAAAGAAAGTTGGTAAAAAATTTTTCTTACTCAGAGTCAATTTGGGGAAGTGGTAGAAGAGTGTGGTCGCTAAGGCGTAGGGTAGTGTGTTGGACTGCTACGCAGAGTGTTCGGGGTTCGAATCTCGGCACAGGTAAAATCAAAAAGTAGAAAAATTAATTTTTCTACACGACACTACCTATTGGCAGGCAATGGCAAACCTACGAGAGTAAAAATTGCCTATGAAAAGCTTTTCACTTCGCCGTTCGGATTCGGCATTAAACTGTAGGTCCCTTCCAGTCATGTACAAATATAACACGCACAACATGAGTGGATGCGAAAAACTCAGCCTAGGGCCTCCATGGGCTGTTATTCCAAAGTAAGTAAAGGTAGAAGAGTATTCGTGGATCGAAGCAAGAAATCATAATCCTACCTTAAATACTGCTTGGCATAACCACTGATTGGCAAATATAGGCATAAATAAGCAAACAATTTGCCAAGACACCATAGGGGGGAAAGAGGGGTCGGTGAGACTCATCTAAATTTTGAAACCAGACTAAATTATGATTCCCGATTACGAAAATTATCTTTATTTTGAAATCGGTCTACTGGGAAATGTCTCGTCGTAAAGGAGTTAAGTCAAAATATAGAATTTGAGAGGAGTATATTTCCCTTACAATGTGAAAATGCCCGGTTCAATTTTGAAGCACTTTTTACCAATTTCAACTTCGTCTTCATTTTTTTTATTATTACTGAGTCACTTGTGACAACTGCGCGTTACATAGGTAACATGTTGAAGGCGTGGTAAAGCAGTAAACACAATTTCACACAAAATTTCACTTAACATATCTATGCAACAATTTGCTCAAATAAACTGAAAGATTTCTACCTATTTCAATTCAATTCCCTTACATTGTTAGGGAAATATACTCCTCTCATTTCAATTTTATAGCTTCTAAAACTAGGTTAAAGATCTCAATATTCTAGTGGGGTTTCTGGTTTAATTCCAACCCTTCTGGTTCTGTCTACCAGCTGACTGGCGGGTTGAAATCCATTCTTGTTTCTGTATCTCAAAAAACTTGCCCATATAACACTGGAATATTTGGCTAATGTCATTTGGTATTTTACACCAACATCCTCTTACTACTTTCATTGTGTTGTAACAATTTCATGGGTGGAGTGTTGCAATTTGTTTCTTTCTTTTCGAATAGAAAAATTGAAAGAGTAAAACTTTTGATTGAATTATTTCTTTAAAGGCGCAATTTTTCCCCATCTACTTTTTGTACTATATTTCTTTTTTTCGTTTTTGTTTTTTGGATATGGATGGCATAATCTTTTAGCTCAATGAAAGCATAAGTTGATTTATGAGAAAAGTTATGAGTTTATAAAAACATTTATTTTTTTCTTTTAAGTTAATTTGTGGCTTGAAATGTGAAAAAACAGTCATGTTTATAAGAATAAATATATTAGTTTAAAAATATACGCATATATTGCAATATTTTTGTTTTCTATTAATATTTCTTGTTTCATATCTTGTTGCTTAATTATAAATTATACTTATGTTATTTTGCCATTTGTCATTTGTGAATGAAAGAAAAGTCAGTATTGCTCTGGTGTTTTGTTTGAAAGAAATTTTTTAGAGAAATCCGTGAGCAAATTTTGCATGGAATTTTGTCATTGCTTAAGAGCTCTTCATTATAAGTCCCAAAATAGTGAAAGTTCTTAAATAATTATTGCAGTTTATTTAATAAAATAACTATGAGAATTGCTTAATTGGCCACATTTTTGGATTTATAAGGAAAGATATGCAATAAGTTTATATTTTTCCTAACTTGAGTTTAGCTATTATTCCTTGTATAGAAATATTTATTTCACGGTCACGTAGTATGATGATGATGATGATTTGTTTGCTTGAATTCATGAAATGCTAAGCAGCTAAATAATCAACGAGTATGATAAGGAAACTAGCTACTGGGTTAGGTGTAAAGAGGTCATTCATTCGAGGGTGTCCGTCAGCGACCATAGAGGCCTTATGTTCTCAGCACTGCACTTAGAGAGCTTTTTTGTGGGTAAATCACAATGGCCTAGAAATAAAACTCTCTTGATTTGAATTGAATTGATTTTGTTCATTGTGAAATTTAATTACATACATACTACATTTCGCGAGTAGATTGAATCACTCAATATAGTTTTTTTACAGTATTCTGGAAAATGATTCTCCATCTTCCACCTCTAGACTAATCCCTCAAACCAACGAAGCCTATAGCAAACGAAGCTATGCTGCAAAAGGAATCGCAGTTTTGGAAACTCAACACTTTGGTTGCGAAACTACCATATTTACAGAATCCAGGAGATCACCTCCCGCAATAGTACAAAGAAATTTCTCCAATGTTCTAAAAGGCAGACAAACATGGAAAGATAACGCAATTAATAGAGGTAACTATCCTTTATTCTGATCATTAATTCTACACTGACGTGTTCAAGATGAAGGTGGGGTTAGTGAAGTGTTTCTCAAGCAGTAATTTTTGATATTGATAAACCTTGGCAAAGTGAAATCATACGAGACAACGATACTTCAGGGATAAGAAGTTCCTGTGGACAGTCAATTGGAAAATAATATACTTCAGTGATAACTAGTTCTTGTGGACAATCAAACGGAAAATAAAGTACTGGAGAGTTTGATCATAAGATCTTAAGTTGCCGCGACGTCCTCAAGGAAATAAGTTATACTATCCAGTTGAAATTCTGTTAAGTTTTCGGACAAAGTTTCTGAGGACTTCCTTTTAAACTAACCCACATTACTTAAGTGAATCGTCCTAACGGCTTTTATACCAGCGCTTACTTTCTTCTTTCAGTCTATAGCTGCTTCGTCTTAACATCGCATATGCAACAGACCTTCAATGCAAACATTTACACATGCACACTTTTATAGAGACACTTTTATTTCTATTGTATTGATAATATCGTATATTATACAGGGATTCCTGAGGGAATATTTGTTTTGCTCTCTTCTTGATCGTCACTTCATTTTTACCCTACCAAACATAATGAACTTTCAATTAAAAACAAATTTTCATTATCCCAGTTTTAAAGAGATATTCTCACACTAGCCTGTAAGAATAATTTGATGTCCTCAATGACTTTACAAAATCTAATTGTTTCCAGTTGTGAACTGTAACATTTTCAGCAATACATAGTACACACACCTAATGGACGAAAGAAGAATAATAAAATACAACCCAACCACATATCCTTGTTCTTTATTTTTCCCCTTTTTTTGGCCACAAATGCATAATGAAGCAACCGAAAATTAGTGTGTATGTGAGCATCATGCTTCCGGTTGTGCTGCTCTGAAACTCTCGAAGGCACTGTCATTCTGAAGGATGATTATGTTTGGCTCAGCTTCCATTTAATCAGCGTTGAGTGAGCAACGTTAATATCAACGTTTATCATCATCTTAGCATTATCGACATTTTACTTTTCTAACAAAATTTTGTTCTCTTTGGTTTTCGTTTTGGATTTATTTTGCTTTTGTTGTTGTTGTTGTTGCTATTGCAGCTGCAAAGGTGTGTTTCCATATCCGATTCCGGGCAAGGTAGCAATGATGTGCTTTATCCTGATTATCGTCATCACCATTCTTATACATTTTCAGTAGAACAGCACCAACACTACCAACAGAGACACAACATTACACTGGTGATGCGATATTCTTTTTATTTACAACGGATGTGTGTGCGCTTTTTTTTGAGGCAACTCTCGTTGTTGCTGTTGTTCTAGTTGCTAATATTATTACTGTGTGGTATTTGCCGTTGGATGGTTAATTTTTTTATTTTTGTTTGTGTATTGGGTTCAACATCCTGTTATTATTATTTTTGTTGTAGTAGTTGTTGTTGCTGTTTAACATGTTGTTGTGGTGCATTTTGCTACTTTGCTTAGATACCATAACTCGGGGTATTTTTTGCTTCTTTTTATTTTGTTCTCTTTAACTTCCCCACACAGTATCGTCATCGTCATCATTATTATTGTTATTATTGTTGTTGTTATTGGTCTGGCTGGTGTTGCTGGTTTCGTCGAAGGTTCTTAATCTCGAAAATTGAAATCATATTTAGTGTAGTTTAACTCAGACCAGACGAATGGATTAATAAAACAGGTGAATAGACGAAGTATTTAAGTGCAGACAATATACCAATACATGCTCACTGACTCTCTTTTTCTCTCTATCGTCTCTTACCTTTTGCTTTCTTTTCTCTTGCTTACATACTTTGTCAATGTAAGTGTGTGTGTGTGTGTGCGCACGCGTGTGTTTCATAGTTCATTATACTTTCTACATTGTTGACATTGCTGCAAAGGGGGGTAAAAAGGGAAACATTTCATCTACTCCAATGTTAATTTTTTATGTTTGTAATTTATTTCCATTTTAAATTTTCTTCAATTTTTACCATCCAACGTATTCCACCAATTTATAGCCGCATGCAAGAAAAATAATTAGAAATGAAATTATTTTGCATATAACTAGAAACAATTTGATAATATGTAAACTCGCATTATTTTATTATATATTTTAATGACATTGTGTTAATAAACTGGTGCTTACAAGGCGTGTGAAGTGCTTTTAAAGTATCCCTATTTGTTACACTTTCTATTGCCGCAGGGACAGTTTCTTCCATTGATTTTGATTAAACATAAGTACAATTTATTTATTTCATAACGTCTTTGGATTACAATATCTTTACAGACTAAATAACAATATAAAGCTTAACACATAAATTTAATAAAAAGGAAAAAGTCGGAATTTTTTGGAAAAACAAATACTAGATTCGATATAAAGTATTTAGCAATTACTTAACAGAACATTTTGAAAAAGAGATATCTAAATTATTTGTAATACATAATTCATTATCATTCATAGGCTCATTACGAGCATAAAGAGTTCTATGAATTTGATAATGAAATAACGAGTAATGCCGTAATGTTCTAGCTGGAATATTAAAATTTACAAGCTGTAATAGATGAGCACAATCGATTTGGCCAGAGATAAGATCATGAACAAATGTCAACGATTGAATCTTTCTCCTCGTTTCAAGAGTTTTCAAGCCTAACAGCAAAATTCACGTATCATAGGAAGGCAAAGATTCTCCAAATCTCAAAGTATGAAGTGCAAAACGTGAAAATGGTTTATGAATTTTTTCGAATCGAAAACACTGAATTGAATAGTAAGGACTCCAAATAAACGAGGCATACTCTAACCTTGACCTTACAAAAGCATTATAAAGACAAGCCAGAGTATACGGATCAGAAAATTCAGAGCTATTTCTACGAACAAATGCAAGCAAAGAATATGATTTTGGAACTATATAATTTATGTGGTCAACAAAGGTAAATTTAGTGTAAAAAATTACTCCTAAGTCTTTAACTGACTTAACATTAAGTAAATATGTACCAGCAAGGGAATAAGAAAAAGTAAATATATTATTACCCTTCGAGAAAGTCATGGAATATCACTTGTTGAAATTTAATGGTAAAAAATGTAATACACTCAATGACAGCAGATTACAAAGATCAGTCTGTAAAAGAGCAGCATCGTTTAAATTATTTCAAATTACTGAAAAGTTTTAAATCATCAGCATAAAGTAAAAATTTTGCAGAACGAAAACATTTACCAATATCATTAACAAATAATGAAAAGAGCAAAGGGCCAAGAACTGTCCCCTGTGGTACCGCAGAAGAAGCAGTAAAGTTATATGATTTAACACCATTGACTCTACATTGAAGATACGATTGGATCCAGCTTAGGAAGTGAGAATGGAAACCCATTTTAGACAGTTTTGCTAATAAAACATTATGAGGGACCTTGTCGAAGGCCTTAGAAAAATCTGTATAAAGAACATCAACTTGATGTCCCAGTTCAAAAGATGTAATGCAAAAACGCGAAAAGACTGCTAAGTTAGTCACAGTTGACCGACCAACAAAGAAACCGTGCTTCTTTAAAAATTGGTGTAATAGCAGCCATTTTCCAACAGTCAATAAAAGTACCAGTCCTTAGAGATCTATTGAAAATATCACGGAGAGGCTAAGATAAAGACAAAGCACATTTATTAAGGAAAATAGATGAAATACTATCATTATCAGCTTTAGCAGAAATTTTCATATTAGTCATAGCATCAGTATTCTCTTCTTCAGACAAAACAAATGAACCAATATTCAAAAACGAGTCTACATTATCAAGAATCGAAACATGGAAATCTGAATTAGCTGTTACATAGTTAGACTTAAAAAAATCAGCGAATAAATTAACCGTATCTTCAATTATAAAAGAGTGAATACTTACCATTGTAATATGTTGAAGTAGGAATTTCCAAAGTTTAATTAATTCGAAGTCTGAGAAGTTAGATATCAAAGTATACTTGATTTTGGTAATGATAAAGGTAGCTTTTTTGAATTTGAAAATATCACTTTGGTTAACATTTAAATGCCTGAGAATGGAGTCAGTTTGTGTCATATCCAAATGATGGGTCTTTCTGTACCAAAGTCTGGATAGCAATAAAAGTAAAAAAAATCTTTAACTGGCTTTTGCAGGAAGCTAAGTAAAAAATATAAGAACGGTGAATGATAGTTCCTACTAGAGATTTCAAAATCACGTGTACAAAAATTAACCCAGTGGACTAAGTAAAAAAATGAACATTTTCTAGTGAAAACGAGAAAAATGTTAAGGTCATTTTTATTATTTCATACATGGTAAAAAAAAACCAAAATCGCATTTTTGCCTATTTCTTGAAATCTTAATTTGAAAGAAAAGTTGATGGTCTCTTCCATTCGCTTTCAAATATAATTCGCACCCAGCCTAGGCCCACAATGACTTGTTGTGCCATTAAAAAAGCTTTGTAATAAATATTTCAATTTGTCTGAATCTTCTAAAAAGTTGGAATATGAATTCAAATATAGGAACGACTTAAGTGAATATAAGTTTAATCCTAAGTTCTTCTGGAACTCTATCTCTCTGAAACAGAGTGCTCGAGAAAAGTTCCACTACTATGGGCGAAATAGCTATTTTCGAACTTTGTTGCCAATAATCCGTAGTGTAAAATACAAATTTCAAATAAAGTAACGTAGAGACATTCGTAGTTTGACAGTGATATTTTATATGCGACCCTTAAGATGAACTCATTTGTCAAAGCTGGCATTGACATTCTCCTTATTTTGCAAGCCACTTTTAAATTTTTTAATAATTTATTATCAGCTGGTATTTTTCGTTTTTCCGTTTTTCCGTTTTGTTTTCAAGTCGAGCGTAAAAAATTATATGTAAAACTATCGACCAAACTTAGAGCTTTCGAATATTGCTAAGTTATTCGAAAGTGTTATAAAAAATAATATATTTTTATGTTCAAGCGTTATATTATTTCAGAATAGCATGGCTTTGGAGCTGGTCGATCTACTGTGTCTACCTTTTCACTTCTCTCCAATAACTGTGTCTCCTCTTTTGAGAGTAGTCTCCAAGTTGATGTTTTGTATAAGTATACTGATGAAGTATATATTGAAGTATACTGATTTTGCAAAAACATTTGACTAAATTAGTCATAGCGCTATGCTTTCTAAGCTTACTAAAATGCGGGTTCGTTCAAAATTTTTTAATTGAATTAAAACCTATTTAAATTGTAGACCATGCTGTATAGTCATAAATAAATTTTAGTCCTTCTTTGTTTGTCCCGTCTTCTGCAGTTAAATAAGGTAATATCCTTATAAGCCTTATGCAGACAACCTTGAATATACTATACATATAATAATCTAAACATTGCTTCTCTACAGAGTGAAATCTCTAATGTCTCTAATTGGAGCAAATTTAATGAGTTACCAATTAAAATTAGTAGGTATCACTTTCTCTAAATCAGATAATGTCATTTGCTTTAATTATTTTGCTAATGATTCATCACTCCAAACAGTGAGTGTGATATGTGACCTGGGTGCAATTATTGACTCTAAGTTTTCATTTATTGAACATATTCCGAAAGCTTACTTTCTCTTGCCGTTCATTAGCAGAAATAGCTCTCAATTCTCGGAACCCCATACTTTAAAATATATGGATAACAGGTTTGAAAGATCTACATGTGTAGATTGGATTATACTTCGTTCATTCCCATAGATTGGATAGATTAAGTGATCTTTCACTAGTAATACTTAACATAAGTATTTTAAATTTCGACCCTCAAATGCCTTCAAAAAATGTACTCTTGTTGTACAAGAGACCCTGGTGATTAGGTGCAGAACTGTGTTTTCCCAAATTTCGTCACTTTCAATATCCAACTCAACATTTTCTACATTTAAAAATAATTTGAAAATTAAAAGAACAAAAGAAAAATTAAAGAAAATTTTATTTCTTCAACATCAGCTTTTGGTTAATCAACACTTGTGGGCTTACCCAATGGTTAACTAATGCGTTCATAAAAAAGGCTTGTACTCGAGAACAGGCTCCCTAAGTTTTCTTCCATATGCTTTATGCTTTTAATACAATAAAAATAGAATAAACCACTTTTAATATAAGTGTTTGTATATCGAGAGGCTGTAAGTATGCGATGTTAAATAATGGTGAAACAGAGCATATGCAGAGAGGAGATAGAGGGAAAATGCAGGCTTAAAAGCCGTAAAGTTACTTCACTTCATTAGTGTGTAACGGCTAAACTCTTTGGTTTTATATCTTACTTAAATGTGGCTAATAATAATAAAGACTATTTAGCCGTATTGAGGAGAGGTGGGATTATGAAGGGAATATTGTGACATACTTTTTCATTGATATAAGCTCATATAAGCTCATATACCATAATACTTAGTCAGTTCTTGATCTGAAAACTGCTATTCTCAAATGGTCTTAACTTAACTTCATCTCATTGAATACACTTCACAAATTTTAAAAGCTTCTAGTTCTTCTTGTTGTCCCTCATATTTTACTTAGCGATTAAAAAGAGAATGTGAAAAACTGTCGAAGGTTGTTGAATTGCCTAAAAACTCTTTTCACTCCTAACGGAACTCCAAATATCTGCATGGTTCACTGTGAATTATGTATATTCCCGCAAAGTGATCAAAAAGGGATCCAGAACCAAATAAAAAAAAACCAGTAAATATAAATAAGAACGAGTGTTCTTCATTTAAAACTACAATAAATTTTATTCTATTTTATATCGGATGCCTTCCTTAACCTTTCATCTAGTAAAATTCCAATAAAAAAAGGATTCCTTCGTATTAACAAAATTAAATTTTACAAGAAATGATAACAAAAAAGACATATGTACAACAAAGTGATAGGAAGCGATGAAAGAACACAAAAGAAATGAAAAGGATGAAAAAAGGAGAGCGTAGGTAAAATGAATAAATATAAGTACATACATATGGTAACTAAGAATGTTCATAATAGAATCTTGAAAGTGTTCAAAATCCCCAACTAATTCCATTTGGCATGCATAATAATAATAATGATAAGAGCAACAGCAGCAACAACCGCAGCGACTTTACAAAATATGCATGGAATGGAAATTTTACACATTTGGGTCGTGCAAAAAAAGGCAGAAAAGAAAAAAGAAAAAAAGGAACAAGCGTAAAAAAGCATGTGTAGAAAGTAAGAAGCCGCAACAATTCAACACCAAGAGCAACAGCGGCAACTGCAACAAACACTTGCCGCTGGTGTTGGCAACATAAGAAAGAAAAAAAAGTTAACGCTGTCGTTTGTTGTTACTGCTGTTGCAATGCCTTGTGGCTGCACATAAGAAGCAACACAGCAACCAATCTTATTAAGAATGTCGACATGTTGCTGTTGCCGTTGCTGCGGCATTATATTGTAGATCTGTTGGTTTCTTTTTTATTCCAATTGTTGTTATACTTATGCTTTCATACGAGTATAGTGTATGTATGTTTGTATGCATGAGTGTGCATAAGTATATCTATATTTGTAGTTATTTTAATGGGATTAGCTGCAGCGCCAGGCAGCATTAAATTTATGTAACAATACACACACAACCATACACACGCACAAACACATGCACTTACCGTCGTAGTTTCATTCTTCTTTTTATTCGTATATATGGTAAACATCTTCAGTGTATCCCTAGTTGTCGGCTTGTTGAATTGGCAACATAAACAGGTAGCAGTTAGCAATTGTTGCAAGTACATATACATATGTATGATTGCAGTTGTAGTACGAGTATGTATGCATACCCTGAGTGTGTGAATGAGTTTATTTCTGTACACTGCAGACCGTTTTTTTCCCCTACTTGAAAGTAGTTACGTATAACAATAATAAAAAAAAATAGTGAGCAAAAAATATTCAAGATAAAAATAAAACCTAAATTTAATGCGGTGTTGTAGAGTAAGAAATTGCATAACAACTAATTTATGCAAGCGTGCACGAAAACATGAGAGTAATAAAAATTTCACAAAAAAAAAAAAAAAAACCCTATAAATTTCAGGGTAAAAAAACATAGGATCTGCTCAAAATTCTTTTATTTTTGCGATTAAATTTCATAATGAAAAATTCATGAAAGCTCGAATTTTAATGAAAATATTTAATATCGATTAATTTGTGGGTAGTAGCATAATGAAGAAGACGTGGACGCCTTGGCGTAGTTGTTAGTGCTTTGGCCTGCTTCGTGTCCGGGGTTCAAATCTCTGCACAGGAAAATGAAAAAGTAGAGAAAAAATTTTCTATTTGGCACCACCTTTTGGCAGCTAATGGCAAACCTGCAGGGGTAAAACTTGCCTATGAAAAGCTTTTCACTTCGCCGTTCGGATTCGGCATAAAACTGTATGTCGTTTTTTCCATTCATGCGATTTATAGCACAACGTATTGAAGCTAATAAGTTTATACATTTTTTAAATCATAATTAAGACATAAAATGACAAGAGTAATAATAGAGGCTTACAAATTTGTTTTATCGTTAGCATATCGATAAACATGCATAACCAACAACCCTCGAAAGGCAGAGATGTTGCCCGTTACTGTGTCTGACCCAATTGGTGTAAGTTGAAGATATTCTCGATCCCAAGTTGTCGTTTACTGAACCAGAGCAGTGAAAAATATGAAGCAATGAAATCAAATATTTAGAAGGACTTGAAAACTCAGTACCGAATTCACAGTCATTGGATAACTAATGACCCTCTTGGTGTAAGTTGAAGATGTTCTCGATCCCAAGTTGTTTTTTACTGAACCAGAGCAGTGAAAAATGTAGCAATGAAATAAAATATTTAGAAGGACTTGAACACAAAGGACCGAATTCACAGTCATTGGATAACTAATGGCAAAGCTTTAATATTAATACAAGCAAAATATAAAAAATTTGCTGGAAGATGAACTTCGAAAGGATTTAATATTTCGGGATAAAATATTTCAGATACCACAGTAGAGGGATTTTAAACTTTCTCGGGATCTTGGAACCCCGAAACTGAGATTGGAACACTTAATATACTTGCTGTTACATAGCAAGTAAAGAAGTTGAATTGGAGAGGTAGCTATTAATTTAAACAGCTCAAAATCATTCTATAGTATAAGAAAGAATGTAATCAGGATTTCTAAATGGTTTATATAGCAACCAAATGTTCCTTTCAAACTTACCAAGTACCGTTAGACGATGAACATTATCTACGACGGAACGAATATTAAGATGCACTCAAGTATTTGATTTGAAATTATTCTATCCTTGGGTCCATCATGGGGTTACCATCAATTCAATCTGGTGAACACATGTGCTGATATTTTGGAAGAGAGGTTTAATTAAAAAAGGGTCCAATAGAGCGGTGCAAAATATCAGAAGATATTACATTTAGAGTTGGTATGGTGTAAACCGGCTAGTGACTTGAAGTTGGTTTAAATTGTATAACTCTAAGCTTGCTTACAAACCGAAGATTTTTCTTAAAAATCAATTGAATTAGATTAGATCTTTAATCAAATCGGAAATGTCACGCAACATGAATGGATGCTAACAAGCTCTACTTACACCTTCCATGGGCTTTTGTGCCATTAAAAACGAAGAAGATTATAAAGTTAAATCTATCTATTCATCCCGCCAAACTTAACTTTATGTTTTTCTTCAACAAGTTTTGAAAAGAAAAACGCAACTGAATTTACCACCTCTTCTTTTGAGTAAACTTAAACGTTTGCTGATGGCAAATTTTGTTCGAAATGTCGTTGAACTTTTCTCACCTTTCTCGGTTGTCACTAGTTCCAGTTTTTGGCACGGCAGTGACATTGAACATGCTATTTCATGTTTTTTCTTTCTTTCTGTTTTATAAAATACTTTATTCATGCTCCGTCATTGTATGTTTGCGCACGTGCTTTTCACTGCTTTTCCTTTAGGGCTTACAAACAAACATACATACACATTGTACATAGATACAGTTTCACACATGAAATAATCTTTAATTTCCGCTTTTAAATAAATAAATCACGCCATCAAGTCAAACACCTTTTTGAACTTGACCTTTGACTTGCACTTCACAGCAGGTATATGCAAATATTTTGAAAATATCTTTTGTTTTTCTTTTATATACGAGCAGGAGTATTTTCAACAACGACAAGTTTGTAAAGCGTTTTTTATACGGAATACGTTTTTTCATATCTTGCATATAATTTTTTACAATTAATTTCTTTGCCTGCGTATTTCATTTGCACGCTGCCATCAATGTGAAGCAGCTTCTTGCACCTTATGCCCTCCTTGTGCTAACGCTCATTAAGTGCCTGACAACTGAGAGTTTCATTTGTGACTGTGTGCACAGTTCAACTTGTGGTACCTTATGAAATTAACCTATACTGACCCTCAACGTACGTTGCAATCAACCAACGACAGGAATGAGTTACAGCACAGCAACGGTATTGAATTGAAAATGAAGCGTGTAAGGAATATTAAAAACGAGATGTGAACACTTTAACGCCCTCTTCAACACAACACTGCATGCTCACTCCTCTTGCCTTACAAAAGTATTTGTAATTGATTGTATGCAAACAGAAAGCATTGCAACACACACACACACACACACACACACACACACACACACACACACACACACACACACACACACACACACACACCATCACACATATACAATGGCGAAGATCATCTAACCTGCGCAGGTTACCGTTAACGTTAGGAGCGTTGACTTTAGTGCAAAAGTTTTACTGCCGTTGGCCAGAGAAACATCAGAATCTGAATTGTGTTTGCTGTTGCTGATTCGTTGTTTGATTGCTTTAGCTACAAATGGACATGAGTTTGTTGAATTGTGAATGACTGTTTTTGTACTGCTCTCCCTCTATCTTTCTCTCTGCCTCTCTTGGTTAAGCTTATATTTAAGTATATATGTGTGTGTGGGTGTTTGTATGAATTGGCCCAAATGGTATGTCGTCCAAAGCATTTACAAAGTTTAACGAGTTGTCATTCTGTATCTGTTTCTGAATGTTTACAATTCTGCCTTATGTTATGCATGTTTCCTGGCTGTGCTTCCCATGTGTTTGTGGGTGTTTTAGTACGTTAACTGCTGCACCTGCTGGGTGTGTCACATTTGGTTAAAGGTTAGTTAAGTTGCGGTTGAGGTCAGCACTTGTGCTGAAGAAAACGGACATTTTTGTTAGGTTAAATGTGAGAAAACAAATGAAATGAAATTGCTGGAGAACTGTATGCAATAAATAAGTACTTAAAAATGAGCTGAAAGGAAATTTTTAAGTGAACAGAATATTGTGAATTATTGTTTTATTTAATGAAGTTAAAGAAATCATTACGTAAGTGGCAGGGTGTGTGCTTATGTAGAAAACTGCATGCGTGGTTTGAAAAAATCATATCAAAGTTAATTATGATTTTCAATAAATTTTCATAGTCGTTAAATAGTAAGAATAATCGACTACAAATCTGAAAATTATTGGCTGCTCTGCCTTTTATCTCTATGATTTTTGGCACATTTACAAATAGCAATTCATGATTTAAAATTGGCCTTCGAGATTCCTTTCTACACAATGAAGTTTAACAATTTGAAAAGGTAACAAAAATTATGTTGGAAAAAAAATAAATCAAGAGAAAAGTTTTAGAGGCATAATTATCAAGGCCTAAAATGCGTATATCTTAAGAAACTCTGAATTATTTCTATTTTTAAGCAATACCCCAACTTTTCTGAGTCCCAAGACATACTGGGATAGGGTGCCCCAATAAGAGTGCACGATTTAAATTTTTTCTGTGCAAGTGCCAGCTATGAAATTTAACCGCTGTCGTCAAATATTGTTACGATTATTAAAAGTGGAGTGCTACATGAAGGAACAACGATCTATGATTGTGAAAAGGAGGCAGTGACTGTGAATGCTATTCGTTACAGGAAACTGTTAACGGAGTTCTTATCGCCTCAACTGGACGGTATGGATCTGGACGACATGTTGTTTCAGCAGCATGGCTCCATCTGCGACACCGGTCATGAAACAATACGATTTCCAGACCGAATCTTCTCCCGTAATTCCGATTTCAACTGGCCGCCAAAATCGTTCGATATAGGGTCGTGCTATTTCTTTCTTTGGGTTTGTGTGAAATCCCAGGTCTATGCGAATAAACCACAAACAATTTCTGAGCCTAAGGCCGAAATGAAATAGAGCCATATCTTTCTCAAAATATCCTCGAAAATTTCATTCAAAGAGCAAGGGTCTGTGATCCGAGTCGCAGGAGATATTTGCTATTTTCATTTCATACTTAATCGAAACATGTCTACTTTACAATGCAATAAAAATATCAACACTCGGTCAACAAATATGCGTTTTATTTTTTAATTAAATCGTGCACTCTTATTGGGAAACCCTTTCTAATGCTTCTAAAACATAAATTGTTTTTTCTTTTAAGCAATTATTTGTTATTATTTTTCTTTCAAAATTTTCTGATGGAAAGAGAAAATATTCGCGTAAATTTAAGATCATATCTTCCTACCGAAAAATTATTAGAAATCAGATTGCACATTTGCTTGGTCAAAAATGAAATCAACTGCGCATGTACGTCATACCACACCCACCCTATGCTGCGATCTGATTTACAACAGTACGTTTTTTCTTGACGAAAAGGAATAAGAACAAAAGTTTCTGCTAAGCCAAATATAATGGTAAACAAAGGTCTAGTATGACGTAGCCAAAAAATAATGAACCTTCCCAAAGCCTAATTTTGTATTCTATCATTCTTGATACCTACCTTCTAATAAAATTTATCATTTTTAATTTTCCATATTTCACTTTGAATTATTACTTCTATTGTACATAAGCATGTATTGTTTAAATCATTTGGGTTTATCAAGTTTTCTAATATTCCAGAATGACAACACTTAAAACTTTTGCTTTTTTTTATGTATTTGCCACGTGCATTTACGAGGATGCCTACATATTTTTATAGCTTTTAAATTTTTTTGTCAATATTTACATTTTGTCTTTATTTATATATATGCATTTGTATGTGTGTATTTATGCGTGTGTATCATATTAACCCAGAGGCAAAATAAAAGAAAAGTGGAATAAACAATTTTTCTACATGGCACCACCTCTTGGTGGTCATTTGGCCATCCGGATTCGGCATAAAACTGTAGGTTCCTTCCATTCATGTACAAATATAACACGCACAACATAAACGGATGCGAAAACCACGGCTGTTGTGCCATTAAAAAACGAAATAAAGATAAGATTGAAGAAGCTCGCTAATATTATTAACGTTCTTTCAAACTTTACCAGCGGAGAACTTTAAGCTTTAATCAGCTCCACTAATCTAATGAAATATTTTTTAATCTACCAATACCTGTTTCTCAAACTATATTTTTAATACATCAGATAATTTTAAACTAGATGGCGCTGATATACAATCATTGAAAATACACACAAGGTTGCATTTTCACAAAGTTACTTTTTCACAAGGTTACATTTTCACAAGGTTGCATTTTCACAAGGTTTGCTATATTGAAATCTAAGTATATGTAAATATTCTATATCTGAACAACGACATTAACTACTTATACAAATTATTACTTATATTAAAATATTAAATAAATTCAATTCACAAACATTACGTAATGAATAATACAAAAATTGCATTACCTGTACATGTAGTATAAGAAACTGTGTCGAGTTTAATGGTTAAGTCATTTAACTTAAGTGGCTAACTAATAACTACTTCAAATTCTATCAGGCCAATGTCTGTCCTCGCTTACCTATCTTCTTGATTAAGGTACATATAAACGATACTGTAGCCTTTCAGTGTTTGATTGTACTGGAATACTCGAATATGATAAAACCGAAGCGCTCTCAAATGTTAGTAGTTTGAAAGCGCATCAATTTTTACCGCTGGGTAGAAAGTACAAGTGCATACAAAAACATTTTGCACTTGTATTTGTATAACTAATACCATACTGTAAAGTCGTTAAACGTGTACATATTGTATTCTTTTGATTTTCATCTTTCCTTGATGCCTTTATCCGCATCTCATCAGCGGCAGAGTCTTAAGTTTAATACTTTTACAATACATTTTATTTTTATATCTATTCTAAGCCATTTTATAAACATTTTTCTATTTTTTCTTTGTTTATGTCTATTTTTGTTTGTGATATGAATTTAAAAATGTAAATATGTACTTGGTTCATGCCATTTTCCTCGATTTCTTCTTTAGCCCAATTGTTCTGTGTGTGTGTGTGTGTGTATGTGTGTGTATGTGTAATGCAGAAAGTCATAAATTTTATACAAGTAGGAAACCAATATACACGCGCTATTTTCGACGTCTGTGACGTACGTTCGTTCCATTACGATGCACGTAAGTAAATACTCTAAACCAGGTGGTAAGACTATTTGCAAATACACGTGGAGAAACATTTAAAATGATGAAATTTCTAGTAAAAAGTTGGTGAAGCTATCGAAATTGAGCGCACATAATGCTTATTAACAGATGGCGCCACTTTAAAATCTGGTTGCATTAAATATAGGTATTTAAAAAGGTTTCATATTCTTAATGTGGTTTCTTGCGAAAATGCGAAAAGCTTTTAAGTTTAGCAAGGTAATTAAAGAAAAAGCAAAATCGGAAAGATTTCAATCTTACAAACCTTAGCTGGTTAACGAAAAGCTTTAACGCTTTAACGGCTTCGCTAATGAAATATTTTCTAATCTATCAAACTAGATATAAATTTTTAATAATAAGCACTCAGGGGGACGCATTTTAAAAAAATTTCACTATCACATAGGAGTATAGCTAAATGTTTATTCTTGAACAAAATAAGCAAAATTTTTGCTCAGTGTATGCAAATGCTGAAATACTAAATCGCGCTAAACCTTTACATAGTAAAATTCTATGCGTTTTTATCAGGAAAACACATCAGAGCAGCGCACAAATTATAATAAACTCCCCAATGGGGACTATCAATAACAAGAAAAGTAACATAACAACAGCAACAACAAGTACTGCAAAATCGAATGCGCGTAGGTTTTAGCAAATAAGCTTAAAACTGCTTCGAATATTTAGAGAGAAAGAAAAAACATAAAGTATATGTATTGCACCTGGCATCAGAATTTGTAGCAATTTTGTAGATACTACGAAATTGATAAAGAAAAATGTATGCAAGTTTGTAAGTGTGTGTGTGTGTGTGTCGTAAGCACCCTGTAGGGCAACCAACTGATTTAAAGTTTTTCGATCAATTGGTTTACTGAACACCACAACTAATCTCACATTTGGTATCTTTCCTCAACGCAAACTGGTTTCTTTAACATTGTGTTGTCCTTGTATATCTTTCAACTAGTTAGTAGATAGATGCTTTAGTTTGTAAACCAATCAAGTTTCAACTAGCTACAAAAACAGATGTTGTTGGAATAGCTTTCAAATCAATCACAAGTTTGCAGATTAATTGAATTTTTTCACTGCTGTAATCAGCGGCCTATAGATTTGTAAACTTAAAAAATGTATTAACATTTCTTCCAAATTAGGCAGTTTATATTCATCAGTGATTTTTGTAACAACTTCCTTATTTCAGAATCCATATAAGTTACATAAGTTTACATAATATTGTAAAGTAGGCGAGAATTACTTACAAGACAATATTTTATTAAACTGGTTGATAACTCTATTTGTGCTCAACCATTTTAAAAATTAGATGTTACATAAAATAATTGAAAAACTAGTGAATTTAGTGTACTAGATTGGTTTTACCCTTGCAGGGTAGTTACAAGTTACAAGCTGCAATAGAGAAAGTATAAAATAATATCTGATTAGGAAGTAAAAGCGCAAAATATATAAACTTCTTGTATAGAATGAAAAACCTTCAAGCCACGCGATTTCCTTCTAAGAAGAGATTTATTTCTTAACGCATTAAAATGCAAAATAAAAATGAAAATGCGAGTAGGATTTCCTAGTAAATGTATGAGACAGGTGAGATATAGTACACAGGTACCTACTACAAATTATAAAAAATTTTAGTCATTTATGTATTTTCGATTTTGGTTCTACAAGAATAAAGATAAATGCAAATATATACTTAGAACGTTACAGGAGGTTGACAGGTGACAAAGCCGATAAAGAGCACAGTGAGAGCAGACACACATAAAATATGAAGAAGAACGAAAAAAGTACCTACATTATAAATTGCTACGGTTTATCGCCAAGTAGTTAACCATGTGCCATTAAAACGGTTAAGTTTTGGAGCTGTTTCATTCAAAATGAAACAGCTCCATAGCACTGGCAGCTGGAGGTGGTCTTCCAGCACATAGCACACACAAGCATAAGCATTTCTCTCCAGTATTATAAGTGTGAACATAACATTTTAAATTAATTTTGACATATTTCCTTTTTGTTTTTTCCCTGTTCAACTGTTCTTCTTCTTTCATTATTAACAGTTCACTGTAGTGTTATCATAGAGACAAGGGATGTTAATTAGCTTTTTATATACCTATACATACAGATAGTATAAATATACGCCTTATCTTTGCAGCTCGTTTGATTTTTCCCACACAATTATCGCTGCTAGTTATACATAACTATGAGCGAGTGACGAATAAAACGCAGCTTATACATATTAAAGATTTAGATCAAAGATTTTATCTAAGCACTTCAAAATGGTAAATTACAAGTATAGAATATTTATGGTTTCCAAGATAGAAGCTTTACTTTATGGCCCAATTTTTGGACATTATACATATATACGTATTATGAATTGAGAAAAAAATACGACAAAATGGCGTATGCAGCTAATTTTGTCGTCTTTTCTGCGACTTGAATACTTATAAGCTAGGATCTTAACATTTTCCACTAATTTGTTTATTTCCTATGTACAAATTAGAACAATCACATAAAACAAAATTAAATATTTTGTTTTATTATTATTCTCGGGCTCTTACATTTGTATGTAAATCAACATTACAGTCTTCCATATGAATAGTTGGAGTTATTATCTCATTTGCCTATTTTCATTTTGTGAGATCTGGTTATGAATGCAACGTCCTTAACTCAATCTTTGAGATCTCATTAGTTGACTATACCACAGAAAGGGGTTGTAAAGAGCGGTTGCTTAACTAGAGCTGTTACTTCACTGGATAATCTCAGAAAACTAACTCACAGTCCTTGTATTCAGAGTAAAGTAAAGGGGGAGAGGGGTTTACCTAATTCATTTCTGTTCTCTTGCATTGAATTATCAATATACAAACATTTGGAGCAATGAAAAAATTACTATCGTTCCTGGAACAGGACTTAGGTTTTTCATTTACTCTCCCTTCCCTTTTACCCAATGTTTATACTTTTTCATATTACACAGTCATTAATGAGATATCTTTAGCTTTATACAGATGTAAAAATTATTATGCAAGCTTATCACACAAAGACGGCTCCTTCGATTAAGGTGAAACTTTCGGAAATTGGTATATACAATGCAGGTTGCGGATCAGGTTTGAATGTGTATGAAAGTGCAATATGCCGATTGGGAGTAGCACCTTTCATACAATCTTAATGCTTTTTTGCGTTTATCTCCGGAATTACTTACCAGACAGAACTGAGATTTGATATAAGGACATTAGTTGACAATGCCATGCTACAGGAAAAATATAGTTGAATTTTAAAAAGGGTGTATGGGACCTCTCGCATAGTCAGAAATTCTATGCACTATTTTTGGTATGATACTAAGATTTGCAAAGGAGATATAATTTGTAATGGTGTTCTGTGGGAAAAATGGGTAGGATTGGAAATGTAGGAAAGGAATTTTTTTGTTTTCTATATGAAGAAAGAAATCATATCTTTTGATGTCGTTTTAACAAAGAAAACCAAAAAGATCTTACTAACAGAAAAGTTAAAGAAAAACTTTTAAGGTCTCACATTCATTCTCATTAAGTAACATTACTTACCTTGGGGAAAACACAATGCATTTGATCATTTCTTCACTTCACAATATGTCATACTTATGCTTGCCCTCAAGCTCACCCTCAAGCTCACCCTCAAGCTCACCCTATTAAGACCCTTTCCTAATTAATGAAAAATATGTGCTATAGTAAAACACAAAAAATTACATTCAATTTCCTACTTAAAGTAAACCACTTGCAGTTTATGAATGCCAGAAGCTGTTAAAAAGTGATTATTGCCACAAGTTATAATCTCCGCGATAAATCTACTGTCAATTTTATCCAAAAACAAAAAATGAAAACAACAACAACAATCAAATAAGAAAGAAAGAAAATAAAGAAGAAAGGACAAGCTGAATTTTGTGAAAAATTAAGAAACGTATCCAAATGTCAGAAAGTTTAATGCCAACGATAAATTTACACAATTTCGCTACTTTTGACAAATGTTTGTTGTTTTGTTTGTTGGTCGTTTCTGGAAAAGCGTAGAAAGCCAGCAAATGAACACAAGCATCAAAAGCAAGGAAAACAAAGAAAAAATACCTCAACAAATCCTTTTGGAAAATTGATGAAGTTGCAGATTAACTGTTTGGTCGTGGTAGTCGTCATCAGCAGCATCGAATACACACACACACACACACACACACACATACATATTTATGTATAAATACATAAGTACATACCACTTGACCTCCACCTGTAGCCTTCGTGGTGGCTTTGAAGCAGTTGTGTACAGTGTGCGCTAACCAGCTTGGCCGCCAGTAAGCCAACTCCGGCCAAAACACACAGGCAAGCATACAAATCACTTAAGTGTGTTTTCGAGATTTATAGCAAAACGAACAACATCAACACCAACACCAACAACAGGAACAGCAACAATAACAACAACAACAACACGACAACAAGTAAGTTACCTTTATACTGTATACAGATTTGCATTATGCAGTACCTACTACTTGCTACTATTTTGCTGTTGCAATTGCAGGTGTTGTTGTTGTTGTTGTTGTTGTTGTTGTTGATAGGTCTTACGATATGCACACCATATGCAGGTAAATATAATATATGACTTTGTGTACGTATGTTTTCAAGTACAATAATAAAACTGTAGCTGGTTATCTTAATTTTGTGGTCACGGGTGCATTATACTTTACTATAATATTTAAATTGAACAATTTTTTTTTTTAATTTCAACTTGAGCTTATACATACAAAAAATTGAGAGGATTTTAGAAAGTTGAGCATAGTTATTAAGATAATTTTAATGCGATTTGTCTGTTAAGTACTCGACATAAACATGCAAGTATGCAATTAAATTAAACTGGAATATACGCGAAATGGGAAAAGATTAGGCACCCTCAGTTGAGATTTATTCTTGCAGCAAGTAATCATACAACAGTGATCAAACTATTACGAATGTGGTGAATTTTAACTGGGGCTGTAAATTGCGATTTCAAAACTGACAGTTCCATATTTGATCGTATTATGGGTATATTTTTTTTAGAGAACATATATCCAAAAATCTATTCGCCTTTTTGTTACAATATAAATATATGTTTTTAAGTATTAAGTATTTCATGGTCTGGTCCGTTTCTATGTAGTTTGAGGTGTGACCTGAATTTTGTCTGACTATTTGACTGGGTTTTGGTCTTAGCTATGGCCTAAGTATTGATTTTAGGAGCTGCTTCTGTTCCAAATTTTGGTTTGAATTTGATCTGAGTTCTGGTCTGAATTTCTGACTGATTCTTCTCTGGATTTTGGTCAAGCTTTCTGGCTAATATATTGTCCGTTCACTTTTACCTAGAAATTTGTTTGAATTTTAGTCTAAATTTTGGTTTGTTTTTGTTTTGTATTTTTGTTTGAATTTGGTCTTCTTTTGGTCTTTTTTTGGTCCGAATTTCAGATTAACTTTTGTTAATATTTTGGACCATTTTTGGTTTAAGTTTTGATTTGATATTGAGACTGCTCCTGCTTCTAATTTTGGCATAGAATTCTGGCTGATTTTTGGACCGTATTTTGATGTTAATTATGGTCTGCTTTGGCATAGTGGTAGTGCGTTGGACTGCTACGCAGAGTGTCCGGGGTTCGAATCTCGGCACAGGCAAAATCAAAAAGTAGAAAATAATTTTTCTACACGGCACCCACCACCACCTCTTGGCAGGCAATGGCAAACCTACAAGAGTAAAAATTGCTATGAAAAGCTTTTCACTTCGCCGTTCGGATTCGGCTTTAAACTGTAGGTCCCTTTCATTAATGTACAAATATAACAAGCACAACATGAGTGGATGCGAAAAGCGAAAAGCTCGGCCTAGGCCCTCCATGGGCTGTTGTGCCATTAAAAGTAAAGTCAAGTAAGTATGGTCTGCTTTTGGCCTGAATTTCAATTGAATTTTGGTTTGTTTCTTGGGATATTTTTGTATATTTTTTTTTGGATTTTGACTTAATTTAAATCTGCGTTTTGGTCTGAATTTTAGGTTTTACTTTTGGACTGAATTTGGTTTGGATTTCAGTCTGAATTTTGTTTAAATTTTGATCTGATTTTCTATTTGTTTTTTGGTATGAAGTCTTATGTGGACTTGGTTTCGGCTTGGTTCTTAGTTTGAAAATTATTTTATAATTTACGAAAATCAGCCTCCCTTCACCATAAATTCCCAAGTTGCAGATACGCCACTGAACACATTGAAACTTCCAAAATTACATGGTCGCTTTAATCAAAAAAAACTTTCCAAAACTAAGAACAAAGTAAACAAAAAGTGCTTGAATGAAATTCAAAAACTTTCCAAAATAACGTGAAGTAATCACAATTAAAAGGTGCATTTTCGGTTATTCAATTTTAGTTTTTATCAATGTAATTTAATTAAGTTATTTAAAAAGGTTTTTAATTATTTTTTGTGTGCTGCTCTGACAGATGAAATAAAATGATGAAGAATGTGTTCAGCGCAAGCTCTGACACGCTGGTTGCCGGTTTCTTTTTATTGGAATTTATATAATTTTATTGTATCTTTTTAAGGAAGTAGGTAAGTATGAGTTGTGTATGAACATAAGCAGAGAGATTAAAGCGTGTGACATTGCATTTAATTAATCTTGTCCAGATTTGACAAGCAGCATCATCAGCATCAGCAAAGCAAATTTTAATTTAATTAAATGGACATGCTGTGTTTGTCATATGAAAATGTAAAAGACAAAGAAAAGGAAAAGATAGGTTAAGGATGGACGATTTTGAGAATATATTTTTAGTTTTCATAAGTACCATAAGAGTAAAATCTTGATGTAACTAATCTATTTTATGTGTATAAAAATTTGAAGTCCGAGCACGTTTACATTGAGTTGATAATATTGAGGCAGTAGTTACCAATTAATTGAGCTATTCCCCATTAACTAGAGAATACATTTAACCCATACCTGGTTAATTGCATATCTAATGTAGGAAAAAACCGCTTAATTGCGCTTAGAGCTCAATCAAGCGCGTAGTCTTTCATAGACTAACTAAATTTAATAAATAAAAGCTAGTGCAGAGATACACTTTTGATATGCATTATTTGTATTTGAATTTAATTTCATTCAGTAAATCAAAAAAAAAGTGATACCCATTTCAAACGGGGAATTCAATTAAGCGGAACTCAATTAAACTGGAAAATACTTAATATTTTATGTAGTAATTTTTCATTGCGTAGCTTTAATACCTTTGCTTTATTTAACATATTTTTAATAATATTGTTTTTTAATGCCAATTATTTTGTATTCACTTTAAAAAGGTATAAAAATTCCTTTTGTGAATAAAAAGCAATTCAAACTAAAAATGATAAATTAATTTTAATCAACCTCATTAAAGTGCAACATTCACATTACGTACGTATGCTTCAGGTAAATGTCATACATTTGTCATACCTACGCACTAAGAAGATTAATTTTATAAAATTTTACTCAATATGGAGTAACAAGAAGATGAACAAAATACGTTTGTAAAATGGAAATTGATTAATTTTAACGCCTACGCCCCAACCACACCACACTTCAAAATGGATTTTTTGGTTTTTGGTTTTTTGTGATATATTTGGAAATGTGCTGGTGTCCTTATTTGGGGTAAGCACTTGACACATTAATGTCATATGCTCATGAGCGCCCACAATTCATTGTCCACGCGCCATCATTACTTCCACCAAAATAATCCTCCCATTCACCACAGGGACGGCCACTATCGCCATTGCAACCACAACAGCGACAACGCATTTTTGCAAATTTTATTTATTTATTTCTGTTGTGTTCTGCCGCAATGAAATTATCCTGAATTAAGGCATCATCAGTTGTTTTGGCGTAAGGAATTTACATAAATTATAGCGAAATTTTTATATTTAATTGAATTAAAGTTTTTGTTTTTTCATTTCGTTTGGCAACATTGAGTGTTGTTGTTGGTTTGCATTGAATATGCTGCTGCTGCTGCTGTTTATTTCTCTGACTCATCATCTGTTGTTATTGTTGTAGCTAAAAATTGTCAAATAAATTTCCACTAATCGCTGTTAGTAAGTCAAAATGCCGCAATGGAAATTTTCGATTCTGGGTTAAATGAATAAAAATAAATAATAATTTAGAATTATACATGCAACAGCAGCAGAAACATTCGACTTCAATGTGATTCATGCGCAACAATGCATTTTAATTTTGGTTATTTATGCAAATTATTTGTGAAGCTTCGGTAATAAATCGTAAATTTAGACATTTCTATAATTAAGATATACATTAGGTTTATTGTCACATTTGCAAAAACATAATACATTACATAAATTTTGGTTTGTGTATAATGAGAATTCTGGTTAATTTAAATACCAAGGCCTTGTTTACACGGTAGCTGGTACATCGAATTGGGTTGTTGTTTTGCATGAAAACTTGAAAATGTACGCAGCGCTGTGAGAGAATATTCTTCATATACTTAATATCCTTCAAACAAAATGGTTATGTAAATCATAAGTAATATCCTGGTCACTAGCTAGTGCCTATTCTAATGTCACCTCACTAAAAATGTTTTTTAGAATCCTAACTGTGATACAAAATATGCTGATCAACTGTTTCTTCCTCTTTATTACGTAGTCGATACTTATCGTTCTGTTGGTAATATGTCCAGAAACGATTAGAGGTTTTTTACCATACAATGACCTGAGAAAAATCTGCAGTAATTGGATGTGGTTCAGCAGAGGTTTTGTTCTACAGTCACTTTATTTTGTTCTTATTCAATAGCACAATAGCCAATGGAAGGCTTAGGCCATTCATGTTGTGTGTGGGAAATATGTACATGATTGGAAAGGGTCCAGTAGTTACATCCGCAATCCGCAATCCGAACTGCGAAATTAAAATTTTTCTTTGGTAGTTTGCAAAATTTATGAGCATTGCCCCCGCCACGATATTAAAATCGTGTTAGGCGACTCTAATGCCAAAGTGAGGGAAGGGTCTCTTTTTGGTCCGGCGTTCGGAAAAATTCAGTTTAGACAACGGTGTGAGACTGATAGACTTCGCCGCGGCATGGAATTTGACAGTTATAAGCACCAGATTCCAACATAAAGATATCCATAAGGCCACTTGACTGTTCCCTGATCAAAACACACGAAACCAGATTGATCGATGGAAGGCACGCTTCTAGTGTACTAGACGTAAGCACAATACGTGGTGCAAACATCGACTCAAACCACTACTTGGTTCCAAACAAAGTCTGTACACATGCATGTGTAGCAAAACGAATACGGATAGGTAAGCTGCAGTCACAACTAACAGCCGACGTCTTCGCCAACCAACTCGCACTCCTCCTATCGCAAAACACCCCTCAACTTATGATATATGCGCGCAGTGGACGCACATTTCCCACTCTATGCGTACGGCTGCTGAGAGAGTGTCGTCGGCGGAGACGACAGTGCAGCCAGTTGCTAGGAGTTATACAGAGAAGTAGAAAGATGTGAGTCCGATGATATCGCAATATTTGAAGAGAGAAATAAGGTATTATGTATTCTGGAGGGAGTGTATTATGAGGTTCTGGAGGGAGCACTTCTCACAGCTGCTTAATGGTGATGACTTTAATTATCCTGCCATTACCAGAGCTGTTCTGGAAACACCAATCATTGACGGCGTTGAAGTACCGCCGCAATGTTTTGAGGAGGTCTTAACAGCCCTTGCTCGGCTGAAAAACAATAAGGCTGCAGGTGCAGATGGCCTTCCTGCTGAGTTGTTTAAGATCGGAGGCGAAGAGCTAACAAACGCATGCATGAGCTTCTATGCAGAATATGGTCGGATGAAAGAATGCCAAGTGACTGAAACCTCAACATACTCTGCCCAATCCATAACAAAGATGATTCCACGATCTGCGCCAACTACCATGGGATAAGCCTTCTTAACATCGCATAATAGGTTCTATCAAGCGTACTCTGCGAAAAACTGAAGCCCATCGTCAACAAACTGATTGGACCTTATCAGTGTGGCTTCAGACCCTGTAAATCCACCATCAATCAGATTTTCACACCACGACAAATGCTGGAAAAGACCCGAGAAAAAAAGCTCAACACCCACCATCTATTCGTCGATTATAAAGGCTGCATTCGAGTCAGATTAGGGATCACTTGTACGCCGCAATGTCTGATTTTGGTATCCCTGCAAACCTCATTCGTCTTTGCAAAATGACACAGGACGACCCAACCAGCGGAATAAAATTTAAGACAGACATCGGCGCACCATTTGTTATCAATAGAGGTTGATAAGGTGATTTCCTACCGTACGACTTCTTTAACCGTATGCTGGAGTAAATAATTCGGGCTATGAGCTTCGACATTTTCTACAAGAATGTCATGCTGCTAACATACGGTAATGATATTGACATCATTGGCACCAACGCGACAGCAGTCAGTGCAGCGTTCTCCAACTTGAAAAGGGAGTCTCATCGATTGGGTCTAGTGGTGACGAAATACAATGTTTCAACAAAAAGTCACGGTGTCGTGGACAAAATGTTACTGTTGACAATCGTCAAGGATTTCATTTACCTAGGATCCAGCATAAACATCGACAATAATGTCAGCCTTGAGATCAAGCGGATGTTAACTCTTGGTAACTGGTGTTACTACTGGCTCAGTAGGCATCTGAGAAGCAGAGCCCTCTCCCGATGGATGAAAATCACACCTCATTCTTCCCGTTCTAATGTATGGCGCTGAGACGTGAAAGAGAGAAAAATATTCCGCAAGACCTATGGTCCAGTATGCGACGTGTATCGCATAAGATGAAACCATGAGCTGTATGAGCTGTACGCCGACACTGACAGAAGAGGACATCCTAATCTCCGTTGAACAGACCAGGTACAAGGGGACCTGACAGCACTTGGGCTTACCAACTGGCGCCAGCGCGCTCATAACAGAGGCGACTGGCGTAGTTTTCGAGGCGGCCAAGACATATCACTGGTAGTAGTGCCAACTAAGTAAATAAGTAAAATGGTTGACATTGCCTGTCGTGTAGAAAAGTACATTTTCTACTTTATGATTTTTTGCCTGTGCTGAGATAGTGTGCTAGCCTGCTACGCATACCATCCGGGGTTCAAATCTCGGCAAATGACGATAAATATGAGAGAAGTCTGAAATTGACCACTACTCCTACTCCACAAACATTTCCCGGAAATTTAATCGTCCAAATTGTGATATTCATTTCAAAATTCTTTTAATTTTTAACTTCTGAACCCTCGATCTTTTAAATAAAAAATTCATATAGATACAAATTATAACTTCATAGTTTCCGATGTATGTTTATTTTTTTTCAGAGACTATAGCTGACTAAGCTTTTGTAAAAGAAACAAATGGAAAAGTATGTAAATTTGAGAAGAAGTGTTAACTTATAAAATTATGTCTTAACTACATAATATAACAACTGAAGACCTTTTCACCAATTTATACTTAAATACTTAAAAGAGTAATAGTAATCGAAGCATTCATATTCTAAAAGACTCAAACACCTTTCAAATATGCATGATTTGCTCTCCAATATTTCTCCTTCCTGAATATCTGTGATTCGCCATTCGGCTACGGCATTTAACTGTAGGTCCTTTTCATTCATGACTGGATGCGCCTAGGCCCGCCATGAGTTGTTGTGTCATTAAAAGAATATCTGGGAATCCCGAAGCGACCTGAAAAAGGATAATACATGATTGACGTGCTTCATTTGTCATTTTTTTGATATCATTAATTCCCAGCAAAAACCTACAACTGCAGAATATTAATCAAATACAAAAAGAATAGCAAAAAAGTACTAAATGCAAACACTCTCTTCAAAATACAACCTTGACTATAAGCGTAAATTGAAAATTAAATGTTTATTATGTAAACGCTTTAACTATGATTTAACTCTCATACCAAATTCATACTCATGCTTGTAAACTTATTTAGCTTGCTACACCATCTGCGATATAAATGTTTAATTGTCAATTAAATGAAATTAATTGCGCATTGTACTAGAACACCTTAAAAAGCGTAAGTGTTCGAGTATTCAAAAAATGTAAATACAAAATTTTTGACATTTACTAAAAAAATCTACATTCGAAATGTACAATGTTATTACTTATTTGTTTCTGTTTCTGTTTCTTTTTTTTTTTTTTGCATACATTTTGTTTTTCAATTTGGAAAATCACGTTTTGTTCTTCTGTGTAGTACCTGCTTGTGCTCATACTCGCGATTGTTGTATTTGCATTTGTGTGTTGTTTGTGTTCACATACATGACATTGCATGCAAATAAGTTTTATGAAAAACTTAAGCTCGCACAGCTCTTCTTACCGCGTACTACTTGAACATACAATTGACAGCTGTCAAAAATATATATACATACATACATACATACATACATACATACATACATACATACATACATACATACATACATACATATTTACGAGCATGTATTTAAAATACGCTGGCAGCACTTCTTCTTGACTTTTCATCATCGCGTTTTTTAAGTTTTCCTTTAGCTTTTGTTTTTGATTATACAAATTTACATATACAAAAGTACATACATTCAGTAAACCCCGGTTAAGTACCTCAGCTGAAGATGTCAGGTTTTTGAGTTTCTTAAGCGGGAAAGGCATTTCAATGGATATTTGTAAAAAAAATATTTGTATCAAAGTACAGGTACTTAAACGGGAAGGCCACTCAAGAAAGAGTTACTTAACCGGGGTTTACTGTACATACAAACATATGAACTTTTTACAACGTTTCTCAAATTTTACTGCTTTTTAATGCAATCAAAACCATAAGAAATTATTAAACATGACGGGATGTGTAAGTGTTGGAGAGCGGTACGCGGAGGGGGAGCGCTGTAAGCGCTTTGGTTTTGTTTCGACTATAAAAATTAACGCTAGCGCTAACATTTAAGAAAGATTTTGCATGTGTAAAAACATTTGCACCGAGCTTGCGAAAGGGAGAAGCGAGAGCTTGCTTGAAATCACTTCGTTACCGCAGTTTACGTTGTTCAGCATTACGTCAATGCGTTAAAGTGTTGACAACGTAATGTACATACTAACGTAAGCTTGTTATGCATAAAGTTAATGCTGCAATTAAGAAGAATTGAGAAAGATATGTATGTATGTACATATACTTATATGGTATATGACTACAGTGGCGGTGTAAATTAAATTGTAATACGTTCTGAGAGAAATGTATTAACATTTAAAACAAAAATTGTACATTTTAAACAAAAATTGTTAGAAATTTCTAGAGCTTAAAGAATGAGCGAGTACAGATTGAAGAAAAAACGCGGAAGTAGCTTATGAAAAATTATGTGTTTACACATATGCATTCACTATGCACCCTCTATCAATCGAGTATGATTCATACTCGATTGATTGAGTTTGAATCATACTCGATTGATAGATGACGTTATTTCGCGTATGAATCATACCCGATCGATATATGGCCCTGCCCATTAGTTTCTAGTAAAATTTTATATTTCAAACAAAAATCGTTAGAAATTTCTAGAGCTGAAAGAATGAGCGAGTATAGACTGGAAAAATCAAACGCGACGAACAAACAAATGGAGATTGTGTTATGATAAAATCTACAACAAAAACTGCGGTTGAGAGACAGCGTGAATGCAGATTTCGTCGAAAAATGGAGGTCCAACTAAATTCAGATTCTGCTAGCGTGAAAAAGTCCCAAAATTCAGCACCGAGAGATCGCGAGAGTGTAGATTTTCCAAGCAACTTGAGGCACAATGGAATTCGAATTTCATGGAAAAACAACTCGGAAATATTAATGCGAAGAGACAGCATGAATGGCTAATGAGTTCATTAGAGCCAATAATTGCATCAACACTCATTTCATTGAGTCTCGACGAAGGTCCTCGGATTATACAGCATCAGGAAGTCATGGAGGTGGCCGAATTCCCACCTTCTCAACGAAGATTTACTTGAAAATCTTTCCTCCGTATAAAGAAAACAACTCGCATCAGCAGAACAAGACATAGAAGAGATTTGCCAAGTTTCTAGTCAACCTCATAACATTCGCGAGCTCTCAGACCGGCAAGTGGCAAATTTTCCACCTGTTGAGATCACACAACCTGAATATTTTGATGATGATGATGATAAGATTATAATTACATATAATAATGTAGCAAATAAATTCGCATGCTTTGAGTATGAATATTTTGATGAAGATGCTAATTTTGCAGAGGGCGTTACATACAATGGATCAATCAGCAAACGATCAAAATGAAGTAATCAAACTGGACTATTCAAGGCTTACTTACTTTACTTTTAATGGCACCACAGCCCATGGAGGGCCTAGGCCGAGCTTCTCGCATTCACTCATGTTGTGCGTGTTATATTTGTACATGAATGGAAGGGACCTACAGTTTAATGCCGAATCCGAACGGCGAAGTGAAAAGCTTTTCATAGCAATTTTTACTCTTGTAGGTTTGCCATTGCCTGATAAGAGGTGGTGCCGTGTAGAAAAATTATTATTTCTACTTTTTTTGATTTTGCCTGTGCCGAGATTCGAACCCCGGACACTCTGCGTAGCAGTCCAACACACTACCACTACACCACAGCGACCATGTTGCTTATCGGTTGCATAAATCAGGACATAAACAATTTCAAAACATGTTCGTTGAAAATTCATCCACGCCACGCTTGGAATGTTGAAAACCCAAAACGCACACGTTCCGAAGAACAAAACTTCTATAGGGCGTCCCACCGACGCACCGGCAAGTGGCACAATCTTTTTTTTTATGATTTTTCATCCACGCCGCTATTAAGCAGAAATTGAGAGCAAAGTAAAAGTCAAGAATTTATATTAAGTGTTCCTCAGCACTTTGGAGTGTTACATAAAAACATATAAACAATATATATAAATATCCTGTCGCAGCCATGCATTATCATTTTTCATGCATGAGTGTGCCAAACAAGCTACAGGTTAGAGTGAATTTTCGAATGTGTAAAATATAACTACGTAGTAGTTGGAGTTGTTTGGATGGGTTTTTGAACCCGTCTGAAATCGTCTGTTTGAGTAGACTGTATTTCGTTTATGTGCTGTCCTGCGGCTCTTCTAAAATATCTAGCACTTGTTGGTCTGATTTACACATGTGTGTTATGGTGTTCATCACCGGTGAAGTTTATTTAAAGGTTTCGGAGATGCGCACGTGATTCTGTTCAGAATACATTGTTGGTCGTTCTCGCACTCAAATCGATAAGTGTCCTAAGATTCGATTTTTGATGGTAGCACAAAAGCTTATCTCACTGTATCAGTCACTTTCCTTAGCCACTTGCAAGCCTTATTTAGCAAAACTATGTAATAGTCATCAGATCAATCAATATATCGACATCCAAACCAAATTCAAACCGATATTTAAATCAGAAAAATACCGGAATCTAAGAAAAACCAGTCTAAAATTCATATCAAATCAAATCGAGAGACCTCAATATTCAAATCTGACTTAAACAGGCTAAAAACAGGACAACAATTTTACAAAAATATGAGATAGTTACCAGACCAATTACATAATTCTATGTACATTAAAATCCAGACCAAATTTCAGACTAAATATAAACCGAAACGTAAATCAAAAACAGACCAAAATCAAGTCAAACTCAAACTCAACAAATTACCATCGAAAATGAGTTAAACATGTGTGTTATGGTGTTCATCACCGTTGAAGTTTATTTAAAGGTTTCGGAGATGCGCACGTGATCCTGTTTTGTCGGTCCTTCTCGTACTTAAATCGATAAAAAATTCTGTCCTAATTCGATTCGATTCGAAAAACATACCAAAACACAAAGCTAAAAAAAGAAGCAAATTCTGACTAAAGATAAGACTAAGAATCAAACTAAACTGTATGATTGCTGGCAGACCAATTACTAAATACAAATGAGAAAAGAACCCGAACCAAAATTGAGACTAAAACTTGGACCAAAAATAGATCGAATTTAGACTGAATATTCAAATCAAAATCATATGAAAATAAATTAATAAAATTTATGGGAGTGGCTTCAGCTTCCATAGTATCGCACTATGTACGGCACTGGCAGTGTGTATACGCTACAGAATTGCGTGTCATCCTCGTGTTGGCTATTCTGAATGCGCTCAGCCTATAAGTTGCTCGAATCATAACTATGTACAAAGCCTTCAGCGTTGCATATAGTGAATTATAAATTTTGCAAGTAGCTATCATCTGCTAGCGTAGGCCCTTTCGATGTTTGCCATTATTACCTATCGTTGCCAGGGTACATACCGTTGACCATAACACCTCTTTGACTGACCGTCGTAAGATGGCTCTCGAAAGATTTTTCAGCTGTTGGTAAACACTCCAATCAATGGATTCGTTATGATTTGATCAAATCACATAAGATTGGACGTATGTTTCTGGAGTGTAAAACACTCCAATCAATGGATTCGTTATGATTTGATCAAATTTGGATTTGGACGCATGTTTTTGGAGTGTTTACCGACAGCTGAAAAGTCTTTCCAGAGTCATCTTACGACGGTCAGTCAAAGAGGTGTTATGGTCAACGGTATGTACCCTGGCAACGGTAGGTAATAAGCAATGGCAAACATCGAATGGATTCGTTATGATTTGATCAAAAGAAAGTTGTCTAAATAATTCACATATTTTGTTGTGCTTATCCAATACCTTCAATGAATCATCCTTCATCTCCTTTTGCGCCAGCGTCTGTCCTAACGTTTCTTCTCTAAAAAAGTTATTTTGCAGAGATTGATTTATGTAACGCTTAAGAATTCATAATGTTTTTTGAATATTTAGTTTGAATTGATAAAGATAAAGAGAAAAAGCCTTTTCAATTTCAATTACGCTATGTTGGTTAGCCAATTGAAATTGCTCTCTTGCAATCCAATTATAACATCATATGCATGTGCAATTGATGTTATCTGAATCAGCTTACTGAAAGTGGCTTTTCCCGTAGTCATTCTCTATATCGCAACTAATTGGATGCCTTGGAAAAATATCAATACATCACCACTGTGCACATGGAAAATATCACGCACTTTAGGAACATTCAACCTTCAGTCCCTTTTCTGTGCCAAATTCGGAGACAAGCTTAAAAAACTAGTGTGGTACGAGGGAATGAATGAGCGTGAGGGTTTGCATATGTATTTGTTTTTATTTTAGTGGCATTGGTATTAATTGAAAGCGATCGTGCGCATTTTTTAAGTGACATTAAAAATCAACGATACACGAACGCGAATAGCAAAAACAGCAGTTGAAGCAGCAATTGTAGTTAAGAACAACAGCAGCAGTAACAACTTCAGCAGTAAATCATGTAGGCACATACATTTGTATGCATGTTAAGAATGATTGAGTGAATGCCTGAAGGAGTCAGTGTAGGGAATGCATGAATGAACGAGCTAGTGAATGGGTGAAATTTCAAATTACCACTACATTGTGTTGGCAAGCATCAATGTGCGCGCACCTTCCAACAAAAACAACAACCTGAAATTCTTACCTGATGATATCAAAATCAGAAGCAAGAAAAAATTCCTGCTGACGCTTGTTATATTTAAACTGCAATTTCATTGATTGTAGGCGTGATTTGCGCTTTCTGCTTCTTGTCATCGATTTTTGCGATTTGCTTGCATTTGCATTTTTTTTGGGTGCAGGATAAATTTTTGATGGTCTCTGTTCGTTGGTTTTTTTAATTGCACCTGAATTGAATTTTAATTAAAAATCTTTATCATCATCATCGACAACAGCAGCGGTTGAATTGTTGTTGTCATTGTTTAATTGTTGTGATCGAAAGATATTGCCAATGTTTGTTTTCATTGTGTTCGGTCGGTATTCGTAATAGTGTATTGCATTTTTAATGTCATTCCAATTTCCTTTCTGTTTAATTGCATTCAAAGCACTTTTATAATATACATACTTATATGAATTGTTATTTTGCTGGTTCCAAGAATTATTAAAATTTAAGTTTCAGGCTATTGTATGCAAATTAGTATGGCTGAAGGTAGCAGATTGAATGAGTCAATAAAAATCTGATTTATATCAAAGCTGTGATAATTAGCGATCGAATGTTATATAAGTGTGGATAATAGCTTTTAGATAAATTATTAAAAGAGTTACAGGGAACATATAAAAATAGTATATTGTACATAATTCCATCAAAATATAAGCCTTGGGCAACAACGTCAAAGTAACTGGAAGCCCAATTAACCTCAGGACCATTTGCTGTAGGCTAAGCATCTGCTGGGGTGGTAAGAACAAAAAATTTATAAATTACTGGGTTATAAGCTTTCCACTGTATCTCATCGCTGCCCTGTAACATACCATAAGGTAAAATTAAAAACAAAATATTTTCAAATTCTTATTTTTCCTATCTTCTTTTAATGGCACAACAGCTCAGGGATGGCCTAGGCCGACCTTGTTATATTTGTACATGAATTGAAGGAACCTACAGTTTTATGCCGAATCCGAACGGCGTCGTGGAAAGTTGTTCTTGTAAGTTAGCCATTGCCTGCCAAGAGGTGGTGCTGTGTGGAAATAGTTTTTTGTACTTTTTGATTTTGCCTGTGACCTGTGACGAGATTTGAACCCCGGTTACTCTGCGCATCAGGCCAACTCGCTACCAACTACCTACTCATTCTTCACTATTTTAGATATTGGAGAATGACAGATCCATCTACTCTTGATATAAAAACAGTTTTTGCAGTACAACCAAATTGATTGCAAAAACTATTTTAGTTTCTTTTCTTGAACTTTATTTAGTTTGTATGAATTTCATATATAAATATAGGTACAAAAATATTTCTGCATGTACAAGTACAAACTTACAATTGATGTCTTTGTCGAATTCTCCATTAAAAAGGGAATTTCATAACGAACTTTCACAATTTTCATAGTTACGGAATTTCAAACTTATTTTCAGAAACACTTTTTATCTCGGATGAACGGAGAGCAAACATTTCATTCAATATTCATTGAATTCATTCCTTCATCATAGAATCGTCTTCATCAACAAATAACTTCCCATCGTATTCCGTCTCAATGCAAATCAATAGAATTCCAACTTTTTCTAAGGCTATGATGGCCAGCTGATTGCAAACAAATGCAATTGATCGACAGCTTAAACTGCATTCATTAATTGAACTGCATTGATGGGGTGATTGCTTAGACATTTTGTTCAATAGAGAATCTTAAATATCACAAATATGTATTTACAGGATAAAGGACAAGGGTAGATGTCAAGTTTGGAATTGCGGCTGTTTGGAAGAAGAGAAGGCTTAAACATTTGTAAATAGACAACAAGTTTCTTGTTACAGAGAAACCACAGAAGCAAATAATTTATAGGTTTCATAAATTCTGTATACTCTGCTCAACTTTACTCTACATACATAGTTCGATGTATATGGAAGTTAAGTATCGGTGCGTGCATAGATATGACAATAAATTACCTACAATAGAGACTCTCAAGTCTAAGCACGCATTTAGTGACTACTGACCACAGTACTACAACGTGAATGTATACAAGCAGATATGTAAAATATGTGTGCATGTATGTGTGCAAAATGTACAAATGTGAAACCAAATCAAAGCAAGTCAATGTAAAGAAAAGTAAAGCAACCATACTTTAAATGCTTTAGCCTTAGTTATGTTAGCAGTAGAAGTTTGCATAGTATAGTATATAGTAGCATACATATCGCTCGTTTACAGTAAGACTGTCAGAAATCAAAACAAAAATTTTTGAGTTTAGTATACAGAAACATCGGATATTTAGTGATTTATGGTATATTGTGTAAAAATCTTTACTAGTATCCCTAACATGTGAACTCCTCACGTGAGCGGCGTAATCGTCGTTATCAATTGTACTTATGTAGTGATAAATAAATTGAAAAGTTTAATTGCGTTTTTCTCAGAATTTACTCTTTCGAGTTATGACAGTCTTGCAGCAAACTATCGATGTATGGATATGTATGTATGTAGTTTTGCTACTAACATACATACTTCCAGTAATAATGAATAGCCTTCAATAAACTTGGATGCCATACGTTTCATTTCAATTTAAATCACTGCTGTTGAATGTTCTTTGTGTGTGGCTCATGCTCCTTCTTCGTTTTTATTATCTTCATCGTCGTAGTCCTTATGCCACACAGACACACACACACTCACACACACACACACACACACACACACACACACACACGACCACATGCATACTTTGTCCCCATCCCCCCATTGTCTGCCACAATTTTTGTATAGCACGCATACTTCCTATTATGTGCGTATGCTACAGCTTTGTATGCGCCTATAATGCTGCTATGGAAAAAATAAAGAGTAGACAAACTATGTACTATATGATGTACATAGAAAAATTTATAAATTTTATTACAACAGAAAATGTAAAACTTATGATATGAGCAAGTTTTCTGTTTTCCAATTTTTGGTGTTGATGTTGTTGTTGTTGTTGTTGTTGTTGCAGTTGGTGTTGGTGTTGTTTCATTTATTTTTTATTTGGACTTGGTCTAACCAAAGAAAGAAACCATAATAAAACCAAAGTCGGAAAATTTGTCGAAAATAAAAAAGCTCGTAGAAAACAAAGAACAACAAAGCATAGAAATGTATGCGGTAAAGTTGTAGTATGTGTACGTTATGTGTTTGTAGTGGTAGAAATGGTAGTAAAAGCAGTGCAAACCATCAACAAGGAAGCATAAGCTAACGAAGAAGAAGCAGAACAAGAGAGAGAAATATTTTTAATACTATGAAAATTTTTTTCTTGTTTTAGTTTTTTTTTTTCATGTTTCAAGTAATTGACGAGTAAATGAATTCATTTAAAAATGTGTACATAGTTGTGCATGAAACTTTTCCTCTGCCCTTCATCCATATACATACATACATACGTACATACATAGATACAAGCTTGCTTGTCTTCTGAGGCTATTGAGTGCAATATTGTTGTTTTCGTGTGTGTGTCTGTGTGCGTTTCTGTTCAGGTTTTCAATTTTAATTTAACTATGGGAACTTATTGTCAGGCTCATTCTTGTGTTTATAATGGAGAAAATCAAGTTTCATTTTACATGCCGTACAGAAATAATATGTTTGCCTTGAAATGCTAAGCTAAATAAAAGTTAGGCGTCATTTGATATACATAAGTAAGTGGGTTATTTTTGTGTTTCTACTATGATGAAAAACGTTGCTTCTATCAATTAAAATGTATTGGTAGTTATATAAGTGGTTTTAGTTGTTCAAGTTGTTCCATGTTTTCCAATTTCTGGGTGCTGGAATTAATTCATGGCGCATTATAACACAGGGTACAACTCACTAAGTCCTGAAATTGATACTTAAAAGTATTCGAAATCTTCCATTCATAGAGAACATGTTTTGTCTCATTGGAGAGCTCTAACTTATTTAGGTGATATCTGTGTACACAATTCCCAGATATATCGCCCATTCTAACAGTTTAAGATACGATTTAGTGCCAGAGATGGACTGATTACACTTTGCGAAAAATCAAGGGCCATGGAAACTGATCAGTATCAGAATATGCTCGTTGGATAGCGGAACTGCTCCAGAGTTGTGTGCCGAAACCCGAGTTGAGCCTAACCGTAAGTAATTTTACACGGTCCTAAGTTTTGCATCTGAGAATTCAGCACGTGTTCAGCAAATTATAATAAAATCATCTGTACAACATTTTCTTGGAATACTTTAACCCACTAGCGTGTGGCCTTTACGGGTCTTTTTGCCCTACCAGTAGAAATTGTATTTTTATCCCACTACAAGGGTTCACAGAGGGTTAGTATGTTGTAAAAAACTTTTATTTTGCTTTACTTTTAATGGCACATCAGCCTATGAAGGGCCTAGGCCGAGCTTTTCGTATCCACTCATGTTGTGCGTGTTAGATTTGTACATGAATGGAAGGGACCTACAGCTTAATGCCGAATCTGAACGGCGAAGTGAAAAGCTTTTCATAGCAAATTTTACTCTTGTAGGTTTGCCATTGCCTGCCAAGAGGTGGTGCCGTGTAGAAAAATTACTTTTTCTACTTTTCGATTTTGCCTGAGCCGAGATTCGAACGCCGGATACTCTGCGTAGCAGTCCAACGCACTACCACTGCACCACAGCGGCCACAAATTTAGAGTCACATAGTAAAAAAAAAAGAAGGGACCTACAGTTTAAAGCCGAATCCGAACCGCGAAGTGAAAAGCTTTTCATAGCAATTTTTACCCTTGTAGGTTTGCCATTGCCTGCCAAGAGGTGGAGCCGTGTAAAAAAATTATTTGTTCTACTCTTTGATTTTGCCTGTGCCGAGATTCGAACTCCGGACACTCTGCGTAGCAGTCCAACGCATTACCACTACGCCACAGTGATTACCCATAACATTTTAGCCAAATTCTTCAAAATAGTATATAAATAGATAAAAGTTGACTCAGGGAAATCAAAAACTTGAGTATGTAAGAATTGGAAGATTGTTCAACAAACGAACTATGATACTAAAAAATGTATTCATCATTGTTGATGTTTCACTTAGTCATAAGCTGGTTTCAACGCTTGCGAAGCGATTTAAGAATTTAAAGAAACCACAGTTATTATTTAAAACTGTACTGGTCGCTGTGGCGTAGTGGTAATGCGTTGGACTGCTACGCAGAGTGTCCGGGGTTCGAATCTCGGCACAGGCAAAATAAAAAAAATAAAATCAAAAAGTAGAAAAAATAATTTTACTATACGGCACCACCTCTTGGCAGGCAATGGCAAACCTGCAAGAGTAAAAATTGCTATGAAAAGCTTTTCACTTCGCCGTTCGGATTCGGCATTAAACTGTAGGTCCCTTCCATTCATGTACAAATATAACACGCACAACATGAGTGAATGAGAAAAAGCTCGGCCTAGGCCCTCCATAGGCTGTTGTGCCATTAAAAGTAAAGTAAAGTAAGTACTGGTAAGAAATCTTCGTGCTGCAATTCATCATTGAATACGTGCATCGCATAGTATAAGTACGGCGTTCACTATTGGGCCTATATTGTTTAAAATATATTAAATTTGGAGTTATGCAGAAGGGTCATCATAAACCTTACATTGTAACTACTCATTTCAATGCACCTCGTCCAGAAAGGCGAAAACTTAAAGGAAAGATGGAAAATGCAGTAAGTCCAGAAAGTTCAAATAGAGGAAAAGTAACCTCCCTCAAGACATGCATGGTCGCTGTAGTGCGTTGGACTGTTACGCAGAGTGTCAGGGGTTCGATTCTTGGCACAGGCAAAATAAAAATAAAAAATAAAAACAAAACAATAAGTAACAACAACAACATTTATACACGGCACCACCTCTTGGCAGGCAATGGCAAACCTACAAGAGTAAAAATTGCCCATGAAAAGATATTCACTTCGCCGTTCGGATTCGGCATAAAACTGTAGGGCCCTTTCATTCATGTACAAATATAACACGCACAACATGAGTGGATGCGAAAAGCTTGGCCTTTGGCGCTACATGTGGTCATAGTCGACACTGATAAAATGAAGTTCATTGGGGTAAAGGCATAACACTTGCCACAATGGCTGTCTATCTCTTTATCGGTGTCCTGTGTGACTGTATTCCCTATCTCATTCTCCCTCCTTCTTCCTCTCATCTATCAATCTTCCCTCCATTCAACACAATGCTCCGCATTCATGGGGGTACACCCTGTATGTTGAATGTAACAATAATAAAAAAAATCATCACTACCTTGCAGGTGTCTTCAATATCAAATATAATACTCAGCACTCTGGTAGTAGTTCCCAAGGCAGGGCCGTAATGCTCTGACGTCGATGGAACCCACCCATATTGATCATGTGCTGTCTTTAAAACTTTTCGTTTACCCCAGTTAGTTACCTGTATACTAAGTGAGAAAAACATAAGTAATTTGTCCCGGGACTCAGATAAAACAAAGAATGTTAACTTAACTTCAACTTGCTGCTACGGGTAAATGTTTCTGCAGTGGTGAAAGATCCGTCCATAGGTATACCCGTGGGCTGAATAGCTCGAGTAGAATTTAAGTAATCTCAGCGAAATTTTTCACAGTCACTTCTTACTGTCTTTGGCAATTGCACAAAGCGAAGGAGCACTTAAGTACTTTTCTTCTTTTTTGATAAGACCTGTAAGAAATATCTCTCACGAAAAAACAAAGTCATCATTGGCGTATCGCATAAATGTCAATAATCAAAAATAATTCAATACTATTAAATTTTGATTTTATGCCTGTTTCATTTACATAAGTACATTCATACATATACCTACGTAATTTTATAAATATATATATATGTGTATAAACAGAAGAACCATACAAAAGTGGCACCTTTTGCATTTCACTGAAGCTGACGCCGACACATTTCGCTCACTGACATGCCACACAATTTGTTGTTGTACATGAAGTAGGCAGTAAGCAGCCGCACCAGTCATTTGTGCATGACTTTTATTTATGTAATGATTTTTCTTTAGACCTTCTTTTTTTTTAATAAAATTTTAAAATTTTTGTGACAGCAAATTTCCCCCAAATCTTCACAGAAAGAGTGGATGGTTTTGACAGCAGCGAATGGTGATGAAATAAGAAATTCATCAATATGCAAAATATGTGGCATGCATGTGCAAATATTTCATTCTGTCGCTGGTTCGTTTAAGCGTGAATGTATGCGTCCATTTAGGGCAATATTTCGTTATGTTGAGGGGGAGCGAGTAGGTGAAAGCTACAGTTTTGAATCATCATCATTGTCGTTGCCGTCGTGGTTGTGGTCGCCGTCATTGCTATCATTGCATACAACATTCTATCAATGTTAGGGACATCATACATTCCTTTTTCGTTCGCTTGCTTCCTTCTTCTCTTGCTGGCATCGTTTGTTGTCTCCTCGAAATCGAAATATGTATATCACAACGAAATCATTACAGAATGACTGACAAGGATTTGACTGTCTGCCTGTGTGTCCATTTGTCTGTCTCTTTGCCTGCTTGCTTTGCTCGTGCACGCTTGGCTTTGGTTAGCTCATGTGAAGTGACATCTGTCATCAATGTTTGAGTGCATGTATGTGAGCATGTGGTCGAATGGTTTAAATTGTATAGGTATACATAGATATCGGTTGGATGTGATGGAAAGCCATCAACAACACAAAAAGTCATCGGAAAAGTGATGAAAAATGAAAGAATGTAATTGCATTTGGAAAAAAAGAAGGTGATGGTCGCCATTTTGTTAATGAATATATTCGACGAGCATAATGAGCACACACACACACGTTCAGTTGCTACGGCTAAGGCTGACTCATGGCATTAGCGTTTCACATAGCTTCAGTATAGCGAGTGAACGAATCCATTTGGCAAATTTCCCATCACAACACACAAAATTCCATGTATTTTGAGAAAATATGGTATTTTAAAAATTTAAATTTAAAATAATGTTGGAATTTGACACATACACATGCAACTTCGAATGCATACAAACATACAGAGCAACACACCTATGCAGCAAACCGCGTGCGTGTTGAATTTAATATGAGGCTTTTTGAAGCTGATGTATTTTTCTAAAATTTATTTGGTGAATACATTTTTATGTAAATGCACACTTGCGGCTGACTTGGCGTGCATTTTCATCATATATTATGCACAAATAGCGTGTGATACCATTTTATGCACGAGATAATGAGTATGGAATGTTGAGAATTTAATAAATTAGACAATGCTCAATGGATATCAAATATCTGTGAAAACAAAGAAAATTTAAGAAAAAGTACATTATTTAAACAATTTTTGATTTTATGGAGCAACTGAGAATTTAAAATACCCTCACGGAATTTTTGAAAATGTTTCAATTTTAATTATTTGAATTTTCTGCGAGTACTTAATTTTCTTGATTTTATCTTAACCCATTTTGATAATTTGTGTGATTTTTAGACCAGAAATTTTTGTAAATTACTCAAAAATACATTTGTAAACCTTTCCAATAAGTTATCACTGACTAATATTTCATTATATGCTAGCTTTAAAATAGCTTTTGCATAACTTAAAAAAACTTAAAACTAAAGGGTGATTTTTTAAGAGCTGGGATTTTGAAAATCAAAAAAAAAAATTTATTTGGATCGATAAATCAATTCCTGCCATTAACTTTTTAAAGATAATTTCACTTAAATGTTGCGCGTAGCTACGCTTCAAGTGGTCCAATTTTGGCCGGAATCTCACCAATTACGCAATGACGCGTTCAATGTTGGCTTCTACAACAGCAATCATGATTAAGCCAATCATATAGACAAGAGACTTAACATAGCCCCACAAAAAATAGTCTAACGGGTTCAAATCCCACGATCTTGGTGATCAACTGACTGCACCAAAACGTTAGATTAACTGGTCACCAAATTAGCGTCTCAATTGATGCTTGATTTCACGTACAATGTGGCAAGTGGCACCGTCTGGTTGGAACCACATGTCGGCCGAGTCCAAATCTTGCATTTTCGACAAAAAAAATAGTCTGCTATCATCGAACGGTACCTTTCTCCATTGACCGTAACGTTGCGGCCTTCATAATCTTTGCAGAACTACGGCCCAATGATGCCGCATAATACTGCTCATAAACCGCACCAAACAGTGAATTTTTCGTGATGCATTGGTAGCTGCTGAATTGCCTTCGGCTGGTCTTCACTCCAAATACTGCAATTCTGCTTATTCACGTATCCATTTAGCCAAAATGGGCGTAGCCATAAAATGAACGTAGCTTGCGAAACACATTTTTCACAGCGCACGAATTTTATTAATAATAAACAATAATTTGAAAACGTTGTTCAGGCTTAAGTCTATTCACGATGAAATGGCATACCAAACTGATCATTTTTTACTTTGACACATGTCAAGAATCACGCGTGAACTGTCAGAAATATAAACGTCAAATAAAAAAAATCACCCTTTTTATCATAATTGAATAATGATTTTAATTTACTGATTTTTCAAAAACGAAAGAGTAAGTAATATTTTTTATAGAATATTTTAATTGAAATAATTTGAAGACCCCACCGCTTGCTTAAAGTATGGTAGCTACTTATCTCAGAAGTTATAGGGAAACTCACAACATCCAAATGGATGGAACTATACTAATGAGTAGGGAAATAATCGCTTATAATCGCTTATTTTAAAACGACTTAGGATTTTGGTCGCTGTGGTGTAGTTGGTAGTGTATTGGTCTGCTACGCAAAGGGCCCGAGGTTTAAATCTCGGGACAGGCAAAACCAAAACGTAGAAAAAAAAGAATTAAGACTGTAGGTCTTCTTCAATTCATGTATAGGGTGATTTTTTTAAGAGTTTGGAGTTTGAAAAAGAAAAAATATACAGAAATTTTACAAAAGTGAATGAAATTTTTATTTGGATCGATAAATCAATTTCTGCCATTTAATTATTACATATAATTTCACTTAAATGTTGCTCGCGGCTATGCTTAAAGTGGTCCATTATGAAGGTCCAATTTTGGCACACTTTTTCACACATTTCGACTCGTTCAATGTTGGCTTCCAAAGCAGCAATCGTGTTTGGCTTGTGCCTATAGATAAGAGACTTAACATAGCCCCACAAAAAGTAGTCTAACGGGATCAAATCACACGATCTTGGTGGCCAATTGACTATACCAAAACGTGAGAGTGTGGCATGTGGCATCGTCCTGTAAGAACAACATGTCAGCCGAGTCCAATTCTTGCATTTTCGGCAAAAAAAAAGTGTTATAATCGAACGGTACCTTTCTCCATTGACCATAACGTTGCGGCCTTCATCGTCTTTGAAGAAGTACAGCACGAATTTTGATAATTAATTTCAATAATTTGCAAACATTGTTAAGGCGTAAGTCTATTCATTATGAAATGGCAAACCAAACTGAGCATAAATCAAGTGACAGCTGTCAAAAAGACCAACTCCGAAAAAAGTATTGCCAGATTGAAAACCACACTTCTCAAAAAAACACCCTTTACAAATATAACACGCACAACACGAGTGGATGCAAAAAGCTCGGCCTAGGCCCTCCATGGGATGTTGTGCCATTAAAAGAAAAAGGAAGAAGTTTTTTATGTAAATTTCCTATATCAAATTTTGATTCCTCTTGAGGGATGTATGTGGAACGCCACTGTTATCCATCAGCGTAAGCGTAATTTTGTTAAATTTTTTATATATATATGTATGATAAATGTAAAAAATAATTAGAAATAATTAAAATTTCTTTAGTTTCATAGTTTTCCATATCCTTTATTGAAAAGTATAAAACAAAATGAATAAGATTGTACTAAAAAGTAGCCAGTTTCGTTTCCGAATTTTCCATTGAAATTAGTGTAAAAATACCACAAGGTGCTGAAAAAAAGGTTAAGTTGCTTAATTCTACGCGGAATGATTGTGAAGCGCTGAAGTTAGAGTATTTAGTAAAAATTATACTGCATCAATTTCGTTTTTCACAGAAAAGCTTATTCCCTGAGAGATGTCCATTGAAGAAGGCGAATTTAGTGTATGCTGCTGTATGCTGTAAGTGAAATAAATATTCCCTATTTTCCTTTCAGAATCAAGTTAGTCCTTTAAATAATTTTTACTTACTTATGTAGATTCAGAAATGTTTCCGCCTTACACTACTGGACTTTTCCATATAGCCGAATGTCATATGCTCACCGAGGGGAAATATTTTTTAAAATCATTTATGAATAGTTCAGTCCTAAAGCAGAAGAAGGGAAGACCAACTCCGAAAAAAGTATTGCCAGATTGAAAACCACTCTTCAAAAAATAAACACCCTTTATATTAACCCATAAGCTGCCTCCCGTTTTGCCCTTTTTAGAATAAATTTCCTTTTTCACCCATTAGGAGGAGTGTCGGTGAAAATTGAAGGAAACTTAAACAAAATCAATTAATATTTTATTAAATTTAAATACTTAAAATAAATATTTATTTATTTAAGGAAATGGAAAATTTCAAAATGTAGTTTTAATAATTATGGTATAATATAATAATAACATACAAACTTATGTAAGTATTTCCACAATTAAATGTTCCATAAAGTTAATTGTTATCTTTAAATTGGCTATTTGTTTGCAATTATGGATTTTTATTTAAATGAAATAAATGTTTTCAGTGTATGCGTAAATATGTTCAGCCTCATTTATATTAATGCACATTTATTTATTGATAAATTTACAAAAGGAAAGTCAAGCCAAACAGAAATATTTCCATTTATCTTTTAATAATTACACGCTTTTACTTACACGTCTATAAAATTGTCGATATTATTAATTTACATTAAAGTGCCTAATTAAATACTCGTGTATTATAAAGCTTTAATTAATTTTACAATTTTCAATTAGTAAAATACTTTTTAAGTCACTTTTGTTCACTGCGTGATATTTTGTGTTTATTTTTACTAAAGCCAAGTTTATTCTTAGAAACTCGTATATTTCTGGTAAAGTTTCATTAACTTTCTATCAGCCCTCCTAATGGGTGAAAAAAAAAAATTTATTCTAAAAAGGGTAAAACGGGAGGCAAGTTATGGGTTAATATAAAGGGTGTTTATTTTTAGAAGTGTGGTTTTCAATCTGGCAATACTTTTTTCGGAGTTGGTCTTTTTGACCGCTGTCACTTGATTTATGCTCAGTTTGGTTTGCCATTTCATAACGAATAGATTTACTCCTGAACAACGTTTGCAAATCGTGCACCGATCCCGATTTTCACAAGAAAATTTTGTTCAGCGATGAAGGTCACTTTTGGTTGAATACGTTGGGTAAGTACGTTAATAAGCAAAATTGTCGAATTCGGAGTGATCATAATCCACAAGCCATTGTTGAAACGCCGTTACTTACTTTACTTTTAATGGCACAACAGCCTATGGAGGGCCTAGGCCGAGCTTTTCGCATCCACTCATGTTGTGCGTGTTATATTTGTACATGAATGGAAGGGACCTACAGTTTAATGCCGAATCCGAACGGCGAAGTGAAAAGCTTTTCATACGCAATTTCTACTCTTGTAGGTTTGCCATTGTCTGCCAAGAGGTGGTGCCGAGTAGAAAAATTATTTTTTCAATTTTTTGATTTTGCCTGTGCCGAGATTCGAACTCCGGACACTCTGCGTAGCAGTCCAACGGATTACCACTACACCACAGCAACCAAACGCCGTTACCTCCTCGAAAAGTCACTGTTTGGCGTGCTCTATGGGCAGAGGGAATCATTGGTCCATATTTCTTCAAAGATGAAGCCGGTCATAATGCTACAGTCAATGGGGAACGCTATAGAGCCATGATCAATGACTTTGTCGTGCCTGAATTGGTGTATGTTCATGTGGATGACCTGTGGTTCCAACAAGACGGCGCTACATGTCGTACAGCCATACAGCCAACGAAACAATCAATTTGTCGATTTGTTGAAGGAAACTTTTGGTGAGCGCATTATCTCGCGTCGTGGGCCTGTAGTGTGGCCTCCAAGATCATGCGATTTATCACCGCTGGGCTATTTTTGGTGTTGGGTTATGTGAAGTCGCTTGTCTACGCAGATAAGCCCGAGACTATTGGAAGAGAATATTCAGCTCGTTATTACTGACTGACATACGGCCTGGCCCCAATCGCTGCAAAAAGTGTTCGAAAATTGGGCCTCTCGGCTGGAATTTATTCGAGCCAGACGCGGCGGCCACTTGCCCGAAATCCTTTTTAAAACATAATGGTAAATCCTTATCTTTATAATAAAGCTAAATTCTTGGCCATAACATTAAATTATACTTATGTGTTTTATTTCTTCTTGAAAACCACACTTCAAAAAAAAAACACCCTGTATTTGAGGCAAATGTTCTACTATAAATTACTAAACACGCAAAAATTTTACTAAGATGCAAAATTAACAAGTTGTCTTATAGTTAATGGCAAATGGGCAAACTTTATGCCCGTGTAAAACAAAAATTAGATGTAAACATTGAAAACGCCGAGACACGTATAATATATTTCTGGAGTTTTATCAGAACCCACTTTAAGAACCTTTTTCTATTTTGTGTGCTGAACTGAGTTATCTATATCAATTATAGAATACAAAAAAAAAAAAAAAAATTAAAAATAATGACATCGACCCAGTAATGCTCTGCAATGCGCATGTGCTCTAGGAATTTCTGCAAAAAAATGCCCTCAAACTCAGGTTTACATGTACATGTTATGTGTTGTGACACCAACATCGTTTAGTTTACTTACCTTCTCCGACAGTTTGTTCGAAAATAAATTTCGTATTGGAGCCACCATATATAGGTACATAAGTTGGAGATGGCCGGTAAGTATGTAGGAAACAATTTTGGGGAAAAATGAAAATGTAGGTCATTCCAATATTTTAACCCGCTAGAAGCGATACTTAATCCACTGTATAGAAATTTTGTCGATTTTCCTCGCATTTTTTCAAATTTGATCTCGATGAGAACCCCACATTATCTCCCCTATTATCTGGCTCATGTAAAGTTCTAAAGGTGTTAAAATTTTCAACATATTCGTGGCTAAATAAATACATTTTCTCAACTAGGTAACACTCGAGAGAACACAATTCCTATTTTATTATTCAAAATTTATTGATATATTCGTACTATATAGTTTCAGTTGATCATTCAAAAATTTCTGATTTAGGTAGGTCATACCGGTGACATATTCTCCGAGATTCCACTACATTTTAAAATGTGATGTATACAAATGAATAGATCCTTATCTTAAGTAACAAAAAAATTACTCACTTTTGCTCCAATTCATATCATTGTATTTTTTGTTTTTTCAGTTTTTGAGCTATCTTGTTGAAACTTGGCATGTGGCCTTCTTTTTGCTGCAGACAAATAAATTAAAATACAATTCATGATATTCTGTGCTGGTATTCCAAAAGAAATATTACAAACTTCAACGGTCGATTCAACTTTAAATTTGATATAAACACTTCTTTTTACCATTTTAGCTAAATATCACACATTTGTATCTGTTATTTTGTATATGGTATAGCTCTCATACAAAACTATCAAAAATCAAATTAAAATTACGCTATATCGGATCTGAAATGATCAGTTGATCATTTCCAAATTTCAAGCACAAATTTCAATTCAACAACCACCAAAATTTAACAAATTGATATGCCATTTGCACATTCGTGTTGGACATTCACATTTGATTTACTATGTAAATTTAATTCTCCTGAATTATATCATTAGAGTAAATGTCGGTATCCACATGTTAAGTAAAGCGCAAAATTTCCTTGAGAAAGCATCCAGCTCTCAAGAAATTTATTACAATTTTTTACTAACTTTTTAATGAAATGTTTGTTGGATATCGACGATAAAAATAGAAAAACCAATCCAGTAAGTTATTGAGCACCTAAAAGCATGCAATTATTGGGTTTCTTTGTTGCATAATCGTTTTTGCTTTTTTTTTTTTTTGGTTCTTCGAGGGTCCCAGCGGACTTTTCACCCGCCCTATACGGCCGTGGGGCGCATCCGTATCGCGCGCGCACGGACCGGTGACCGAAACAATCACAGTCCGGACTGCGATGCTTTTTTGCGAATCAGGTGGAAACGTCAATAGCAGCTACAGATTTGGCTTATCAACAGCTGCGTGGAACATTAGTTAGTATTAATTTAAATGAGATAACAAAGATTGTTTCAGGGTATTAACGGGGATACAAAAGTCTATTAGCACATAAAGATTATTGAAATCATTGCACATACAACGCACACGATCAAACAGTGCATAATTTGTTTTACAGAGACTTAACTTGATAGGTATGAGGTTTCTAGAAGCGCAACTAGGAACACCAATGCACTGCTCATTTAATAGATATGGAGAGTCCGTCCATCCATTCAACAATTTAAACACAAAACATACATTCAACATAACTCGCCGGCTTTCAAGTGAAGGCAAATTTAATAATTTTAACCGATCTTTATAAGGAGGAAGCTTCGTTAAGGGGTTCCAGTTCAAATTTCGTAAAGCATATAAAAGAAACTGTTTTTGAACAGATCATAAGAGCTTTGTTGCGGGAAACTCTTTACACTAAAAATTTAATTTTTCAGTGCAAGCTTGTACTTCATTTAAATTATGATTATAGTTTTTTAAATTAAATCTAACTTTCTTATTGAAAATCGCTGAAATTATAACCTTGACACATTAGAAAATTCATTAATAATACGTTTTTCTGAATAGGGACTATTTTTTTATTATTTGCGGAAAGAAGGAAATTTATATCCTTATGATTTAACTCCTTTTGAGGAGTCTTGTAAGGAGAGCTGCTACTCCTAACTAACGAATTCGATTAATTAATTAATTAGAGGGGAATAGGATATTCTTTCTAAACAATCGCCATCAATATTGCTCTGTACTATATTTAAGCTGGATACTTAAGTGTTTATTAATTTGGCTTTAATGCCTCCTTAGATTCAGTAGCTTGTTTAGTTTAGTTTAGTTGTGCCCTGTATATTTTTATTGATGTGATTTTAACTTGATGTGAGTACATAAATTCGATGCCAATTCGATGCCAATTCGATGCTAATTCGATGCCTGCATAAACACTGTTTCCTAGCATTCAAACGAAGTATGCTGCATATTAGACTTAAAACTATAAGTTCCTTCTATTTCTGTACAAATAACTGTTATGTATCGACGGGATAAGCTCACTCTAGGATGTTGTCAAATTTCAGAAGAAGATCTTGCGGTCGCCGTGTCGTATGCAGTTGGTAGTGCGTTGGCCTGCTACGCAGAGTATCCGGGATTTAAATCTCGGCACAGTTACACAGTTACACTTTTCAGCTATTTCGGCACAACATGGGTGGATGCGAAAAGCAAAGAGCTCGCCTTAGGCCCTCAATGGGCTATTGTGCCTTCAAAAAAGAAGAAGAAGAAGAGGAACAAGAAGAAGAAGAAGAAGATCTCAGTTTGCAATGCTTTTGTTTTTCCTTGCTCCACCAGATGATTGCAACAATGCAAATTTTTGGTCTGGTTAAGTGATGAAGACACCTTGAGACTTCCAGAAAAAGTTCTTACCGGTTGCAACCTCGTAGACTTCTGGTAATGGTGCAAATAGCTATATTTGCTATATTTGCTTTGTCAATGACCTTATTTAGGTTCGCGTTGCAGCTTAAAGTATGCTTTATATTAATATTCCATTGAAATGAAACTCAATAGAATGTTTTGTTTCTTGTATTATTTCATTAATTTATTTATTTATTTTTTGAATTTAAATTAATAATAATAATTAATAATAATGAAAATAATTAATAGTAATAATTTTACATACATAATTTTTCCTCATATTCTCTACAATTACAAAATTAAATATAATAATTAAAATTTTAACTAATAAGTATTAACTAATCGCTAAAAATTTAAACATAAACTTTTTTGTTGTTTCCCCGCTCAAGTTCCAGTTCGATAATCGGGTTTTCAGTTCGTTTTTAACTGTTTTTCTTTCTGTTATTATTTTCGAATGATTTCGATTTCGATTTCGATAAAAAATAAAACTATCTACCAGATACTCGTACATATTAAAAATATTTGTAGGTATGTAAATTTACATGGTAACAGCAGTAGCAGCTCGCAAGCTCCGTTGATGACGTCGAACTTTGCCACATGCGTTTTCATTCAGCGTTATAATTCGAAACATAATCAAACAGGTGTGTTAATTAATAATACAAAATAAAAAAAAAAAGACATTCATTAGTTTTCCTTTTTTTTAATCCTCTTCTTCTTGTTTTTCCTTTTTTACACTTAACAACAAATATCACATAGATAATGAATATAGATTTTTGTATTATGCATGTAGATAGATGTATGTGTATGTAGATATGTATGTTCAATAATAATAATAATAATAATAATGGTTACTCACTACATAAGTAATTGTAACGATTTATGATTATAAAAATAAACTAAATAACATATGCGTATAAACAACTTTAATTTAATTTGATGTGAAATATAAAGTTTCCAAAGGTAATCGGTTTTTTCTAGATACAACCGAGTTCAATACAATTATTGTCTAGTCTAGATTTATAATTATATGTATTATATTTTTTTCTGTTAAATTGTTCATCGTATAACGTCTGCATTGGTAATATAAATACATTATTTGTAGTGTGATACCATATAATATGCATATCTAAGTAATAAAAAATAAAATGAAATTTAAATAAAAATAAAATGAAATTGTAACTTAAATCACTAAAACTAATTTTTTCAATACTAATGGTATTTAAAGTGCAGCTAAATTTTATGCTTGATTGCTTCTTCGTTTGTTACAAATATCTTAGAAGGTTAATTTATAAATTTCCATAGGTTATGATTTAACCCTTTGACCTATGAATGTGTGGCTAGAAAACGACAATGATATCCATTTCTCATTTACATAGTGTTGATAAAGTGTTTAATGATAATGGTGGGTAATCGGTTTTTGTGTTCTTCGAAATGTATATGATTTTAATATTAAATTAAAAACAAGAATTTTTTCTTTATAACTACATTTACATATACACATAAAAGTAACCGTTTTTATTTTTCATTACTTTAGATATATTTTGAAAATTGAATACTTGTTGTTTAAAAATTAAAATTTTTTTTTATGAGTGCTGTTGTAAAAATAAAATAGAAAATTTATAAAAAAATTAAGAACAAAAAAATTGAGATCCTGTTCTACAAAAAATACAAAAAAGAATTGGAAGAAAAATTAAAATGAGGAAAGAAATAAAATAAATATTCGTATATAGATTTTTGATTTATTTGTTGTTGTTGGCATTAGAAACAGAATGGGTTATTGCTTTTACTGAGTAGTTATCTAAAATTTATGAAGAAACTTTGTTTCGAGGTGAAAATTTGTTGTGGCAACATCATTTTAGAAATACAACAACCTTGCCTCAAATCGAATGCAACGCTTCGATTTCGTTTTTCCTTTCACTAATCCTCACTTTTTTCAATTACATGTTCCCACTTCTTCTCTGGATGCTCGTGACAGCAACATCGTTGCGCATTGAAATAGAAATTAATCAGACAATAAAATTTGTATCTTTATTACAATAATTTTAATAGTTTATTTATAGGTTGAAGTTAGTGGTCTTTTTTGGAAGATTCGGTTGGAGTTCTCACAGATTGAGCAGTCATTTAGTTCGAGAACTTTTGTTTTTCTTTCTTTTAAGGGCAAAATAGCCCAAGGAGGGCATAGGCCGAGCTTCTTGCATGCACTCAAGTTGTGTGAGTTATAGTTTTAAATGAATGGAATGGAGGGAAGGGATTTCGATAACTCACTTAATTCAATTATTCACTTAAGTACTTTGAGTACTCATTGAGTTTGAGTTCCCACTTAGCTCGAGTAAACACTTAGTACGAATTCTCGCTCAGTGAGAGTTCTCACTCAGTTCGAGTTCTCGCTCAGTTCGAGTCCTCACTCAGTTCGAATTCTCACTCAGTTCGAGTCCTCACTCAGTTCGAATTCTCACTCAGTTCGAGTCCTCACTCAGTTCGAGTCCTCACTCAGTTCGAGTCCTCACTCAGTTCGAGTCCTGACTCAGTTCGAGTCCTGACTCAGTTCGAGTCCTCACTCAGTTCGAGTTCTCACTCAGTTCGAGTTCTCACTCAGTTCGAGTTCTCACTCAGTTCGAGTTCTCACTCAGTTCGAGTTCTCACTCAGTTCGAGTTCTCACTCAGTTCGAGTTCTCACTTAGTTTGAGTTCTCATTCAGTTCGAGTTCTCACTCAGTTCGAGTTCTCACTTAGTTTGAGTTCTCATTCAGTTCGAGTTCTCACGCAGTTCGAATTCTCGCTCAGTTAGAGTTCTCGCTCAGTTAGAGTGCTCGCTCAGTTCGAATTCTCGCTCAGTTCGAGTTCTCACTCAGTTCGAGTTCTCACTCAGTTCGAGTTCTCACTCAGTTCGAGTTCTCACTCAGTTCGAGTTCTCACTCAGTTCGAGTTCTCACTCAGTTCGAGTTCTCACTCAGTTCGAGTTCTCACTCAGTTCGAGTTCTCACTCAGTTCGAGTTCTCACTCAGTTCGAGTTCTCACTCAGTTCGAGTCCTCACTCAGTTCGAGTTCTCACTCAGTTCGAGTTCTCACGCAGTTCGAGTTCCCACCAGTGCTAATAACCACTTAGTTCGAGTAGTCAGTTTGGCAACCCTGGGAAGAAAAACTGGAATGCCCGAAGGCCTATTTGCATCATGAAAGATATTTGTAGTGTAATTTCCATAACTTATATAATTTAAATCCCCGCTAACTTAAGAACAGAAACGGTATCTTCTTCACCTTCAAGGCTCTTCAGCTTACCTCCTAATTTAATTTAATAAATATACTATTCACAAGTTTATAGATTAGATGCTTAGTTTTGGGGTTCAACTGCAGATTGAAGAATAGAATTTTACACCTCTAGCCCTGCTAAAATTTCTTAGTTTCTTTAAGGAATCTAAGAAATTCAAGTACGAAAATGAATAAACAGAGTTCCTCCAAGGTTTTTTCCTCTAGATATAAATACCCAGGAGTCGTCTCTTTATTCTTCCGAAGACTGAAGAACATCAAATGTAATGCCCTCAACTGACACTACAATATTGAATTTTGCTGTTCTTCGCTCCATTATACTCCTGCCAACAGTATCTAAAATACATATATAAAAATACTATATACTTAATGAAATAAAGAAAAAGAAAAGAGCTTGTTAAAATCATTTTACAACCGATTTCACTTAAACATAATCGTTCGTCTTCTTAATATTAGATGACATCTTATTGAAATTATCATCGAAATTGGAGACTGGCCGATAGGAACGTTGCTTGGCACGCAGCTGTATATTCCAAATGAACAAGACAATGGTCACAATGGCCAAGAAAGCGATAATGACATAGAAGAGAACATTCTGGTGTGGTTGGCGTACGACCTCGAAGACTTCGGGATAAACTTGATATGTAGCAGGGGCATCATTACGTGCACCATCGAGCATGCAAGGAGGAGTTGCAGTTGTAGTGGAGCTGCTTAAAAATACATCCCTTATCGAAGAAGAAGAAGAAGAAGCAGCGGCAGCACCACCAGCCGATAAAAAAGTTTGTGGTGCTTGTGTGGTTGTAGTTGTTGTTGTTGTTGTTTTTGTTGTACTCGACCTCTCCACCCCCAATGTTGTTGATTTTATATGATTTGTCGTTGCACTCGTTGCATTTACATCATTATCAAAATTGATATTCGGTAATGTATCAATTTCATTTTCAGCATAATCATCTGTAGGATGAGGTAGAGAATCCACCGCATTGTCATCATCATCATCGTAAATGCCATGGTCCGATTTGGCACCAGAAGCTGCAGCTTGCGTATCCTCATCATCGTCGTCACCGTCGTCATCGTCATTGTCATCATCGAAATCACCGTTTGGCATTTCTATTCCTTTGGGCCAACATATCGGACAGCAACTATCCTTCAATAGCACTTGCCTGTGCGGTGGACAATTGACGCTCTTACAGAATGGCATCACACACTTCTCTTCCCCGTTAACGCATTCACACTCATAGCAACCGTCCTTCCAACTCTCGCCATGCTCGAAAAATTTATTCAACGTTTTCGAATTACAAATGGCCGTTGGTTTCTTCATGCCTTCGTCGCAGCTCTGATGGCACATACGTTCGCCTGAATAGCATTTGCAGCGCTGGCAATTCGTCAGCCAATAGCTTTCCGTATCACGCACTTCAGTGCAGTTCGGCTCTCTGTGACATTCGTACTGACCACAACAATGTCCTGGCGTTTCCATTGCTTCGGGTATCAGTTCAACAACGACCTCACCCTCCCCGTGGCAATCGGGTATATAGCAAGTTTTGCAAAGGCATTTCTTTAAAAGGCAACACTGTGCATAGAGGTCGTCGGCTATTTCGCTTGTATTGTAGCCGGCCGATTCTTCAGTGGGCGTAGCGGTGAGTAGGGCAATCGAACTTATCGATTCGCGTACGTCGCTGTCTTCGGGGCAAGTCATTTCGAGTGTGGGAGGACATTTTACCGTGTCGCACGGATGGGGAAGAATATCTTCTGGAAGTAGAGAGGTTCGGGTGAAAGAAAGACATATTAGTACAATCTGATTATGAACTTGGTTGGAATTATGTAGGATTAGGTAATCAATATGTATAAAATAAATATGTATATACTAAGAAAGATTGAAATATTCTAGAAAATTGGGGTAAAATACCAGGATATATTGGACAATATATTCCTCATATACATACATATACTTATAGTCTATTTATATACATATATATATCTATAAGTATATATTTATTCAGCGAAAATGTTCAGTACAACATGCACTTTCAGTATTAAACCATGATTACATTTTTGGACTTCCTTATTAAAGCATAATATTCACCATGGACTTACAAGCGATGTCATTCAATAAATCAAAGAATAGATTCACGGTGAGAGCATCTATCGCATACCAAAGTACAACTGCATATTACCCATTACAACTTGAACTAATTTAAATAATTACTAATGAAACCTTGTATTGAAAGGGTTAAACTAATTTGAAATTTAGAATTCCAAATACAATTTGCAACATTAGTACAGCAAAATTTTAGAAAATTTTCTTTATAATTATGTACTAGTTTTGTTCAGCATATCCTCATTTGCATTTACATATATGTACAAAATTCCCAGTATAAAAGGTACACTTACGCACGTACATACATACATACATACATACATATATATGTAATATATGCACACAATTCCCAAAACTTGTTAATTTCGGTTACAATAATCAATAAATAAGTAGGTACAAAATTATATATGTACATATGTATGTATGTATACATACACAACTACAAGCACATTAAAGTGCATACATATGCACATTGAAAAAAGCAATACTCAAAAAATATCCCAGCAAGAGACCACAGTTGGCCTGACCAGTGCTAACAATTCGTTGGTCCTTCAAAAATTGGTGTTTCCTATGATATCAATGAGAGCGGTAGAATATCCTAAAAACTAACATAGAAATTCGCTCTTCCCTTGAAATTACCCAAAATTCCCAGAAATTTTAATAGTTAGCAAAAAATCCATCGCTTTTGGACTTTACTTCCTTTATTTAAATTGAATGTTCGAAAATATTTTAATGTCATTAAATTTTGAAAGTTTTCATATCTCATACGTCAACATTTCCACAAATTCTATTCTATTTTTTGTATATGAAGAAGATTAAACAACATTGGATCTTAAGTTGAAAGCTTAGCTTGTGATATATTTTCGCGAGAAAAGTCAATACACGAAATTTTTATCAAATGTTTTAAAATTTTAACAAAATATTTATACACTCTGTATACAGGGTATACGTATTGGTTTTGATCCATTAACGATTAGTTGTAACGTTCCATATATAATTAAATTATCAGCTTGCATAGCAGAGTCGATTTGGCCATGCCCGTCATTCTTAAGCATGACGGGCGTAAAACTTAAGCAATCTCAATGAAATTTGGTACATACAGAAAGAAGCCCAGTTTTGAAATGAGTAAAATCGGTGTGGATGTAGGCAAAATAATATCATCATAAGATCATAAGAAAAATTTTCGCATTGGGAGTGATCATAATTCGCATGGTACCTCCATGGTACCAGTGAAAAAACCTAAAAGTGATACTGAAATAAATTCTGTATCAAATTAAACCAAATTCGGTATACTACATTAAAATATCTTTTAAAACAACTATTGTAAAAATTGTGAACTATTCAAAATGTGATATTAGAAATAATGAAGAAAATTATAACAAATTTAGTGCACACATTTGAAATAGTGTCCAGAATACCTTTAAGGAAATTTACAATCATTGGGCAATAACTAATGATTATAAAGCGTGTGTTTTTTTAGAAATGTGGTTTTCAATCTGGCAATACTTTTTTCGGAGTTGGCCTTTTTGACAGCTGCCACTTGATTTATGCTCAGTTTGGTTTGCCATTTGATAATGAATAGACTTACTCCAGAACAATGGTTGCAAATCGTGCAAATTGTGCATCCGATCCCGATTTTCACAATAAAATTTTGTTCAGCGATGAAGCTCACTTTTGGTTGAATACGTTGGGTATGTTAGTAAGCAAAATTGTTGCATTTGGAGTGATCATAATCCACAAGCCATTGTTGAGACGCCGTTACATCCTCAAAAAGTCACTGTTTGGTGTGCTCTATAGGCAGGGGGAATCATTGGTCCATATTTCTTCAAAGATAAAGTCGATCATAATGTTACAGTCAATGGGGAACACTATAGAGCCATGAATAATGATTTACTTTTTCGTGCCTGAATTGGAGGAGTTGATGTGGACGACCTTTGGTTCCAATAAGTCGGCGCTACATGTCATACAGTCAACGAAACAATCAATTTGTCGATTTGTTGAAGGAAACTTTTGGTGAGCATATTATCTCGCGTCGTGGGCCTGTGGCGTGGCCTCTAAGATCGTGCGATTTAACACGGCTGGACTATTTTTGTGGGGTTATGTGAAGTCACTTGTCTACGCAGATAAGCCCGAGACGATTGACGCCTTGGAAGAGAATATTCGGCGCGTTATTACTGACATACGGCCCGGCCCCAATTGCTGCAAAAAGTGGTCGAAAATTGGGCCTCTCGGCTGGAATTTATTCAAACCAGCCGCGGCGGCCACTTGCCCGAAATCGTTTTTAAAACATAATGGCAAATCCTTATCTTTATAATAAAGCTAAATTCTTGGCCATAACATTAAATTATACTTATGCGTTTTATTTCTTCTTGAAAACAACCTGTATTATTTAAGAGATTATTTATGTAAGGTATACATATTTTCTGCTGGGAACGTAAACGTAGGTGCTTACATACATATCTAAGTGCCTAAAGAGTACATTATAAATTATTGACAGCAATTTGTTGCAATTTGCATATGTGTTTGTGTGGATGTATGATGCGTGTGCAAATGATTCCGTTTAACAATTTCGAAAATTATTAGTAACTAACTACATATTTCTCAGAATAAGTATATTTTATATATGCACACAAATACGAGTACATGCCTGCATGCTTTAAAACTACTTTAACACCCGGCAAAAATAATTCTCAGAAATCTTTATAGTTTTTCCACGTAGTATATTTGCAGGGGTACTCAAGAGTAACTATGTACCATAATGATGTAAAGTAAATTTAAGTGGCCTGAATTTATCGTATGTACTATTTCTAAAATATGCAAATGTAAGTGAAAATCTTTGCTACAAATTTCACTCCCTAATTGATAATTAAATCAATAATACTCATTAAATATTTAAGCTTCGTTTTGTGCACATAATCATGTGCATAGTATATTTCCATATAAATACATAAGTAGTTATAACAGTGTAGGGCCAAACCAATAAACATCTAGTTTTTAAAGTGGTTGAAAACGGAAGCAGTGATTAACCACTTCAGATTAGATTGAAACAGGGGCTGGGCACAAGACACCAAATCATTGCGGCCTAAAAAGGCCTATTGTGAAGATCCCATTGAATATCCTAAGATACACATCCTAGGGTTGTAGCATTTAAAAATGCTAAGTTATCCCTAGGAGTTATATATTGCCCACTTCAACCGTAGTTGGGTATGCAATAGTAAGGTGACGAAGTCTAAGACTTGCAAGCTTGTCACAGTGGCACAGAATGTGCTCTGCCGTTTTCTCGTCTTCGTCTGCAGAATACGTCCCGAGTTATTTCCATCTTAGCAAGATGTTTCCTAATTGGGCAGTGTCTAGTAAGAAATCCTGTGACAGCTCGGATTCCGTTTCTGTTTAACATCAAGAGTTGTTTTGTTCATAACTTTGATACACTTTGAATGAATGAGTTTGCTTGTTTGTTGGCTGAGGTGTCGTCCCAGGCAGCCTGGACCTTTCTGTTCAGCCAAGTGTCAAGATTGAGTTTTACAAAACTCCATGGCGGGCCGCAGAATGGGGTCGGTCCAAATATGGGTTCGGATGCCCCTTTTCTGGCTAGCTAGTCAGCTATTTCATTGCCCTCAACCACTTTAATAATACCTACAATGCTATTCCAAAAAAATACTTTCTTGTAATTCTCACCTATTTTACAACATTTTTCACTTATATTGATTTTGAAATAACATATCGATGACTGATAAATATGAAAAGGAAATATACCTACTTAATTTGGCAGAAATAAAAAACAACTTTTAAGTTTTTCTAAATTAAACAAATATTTTTTTTTTATGTTAAACCTTTTTGTTATAGTATGCGTCATTGCATCATGTCAGCAAGATGGCTTCCACAGCAAATGTTGTCGTGTTGTCTCCGACTGGAACACAATGAACGACGACATGACCTTGATTATTTTCCTTTCTTTTTCTTTTAATGGCACAACCTAGTCCGAGTTTTTCGCATCCATTCATGTTGTGCGCGTTATATTTGTACAAGATTCAAAAATATTCAATATTCAAATTCTTATAATTATAATTATAACAATTCTAATTTTAATAATTCACAGATTATTTATTTTGTACCAATAAAAAACAATAATTTTTAGTGGAACACTTGATTAATTAATTTATTTTCACAGAAAATCATACAAACAATCAAATTGTATAATAATCAAACTGGAAGGATAATTTCATTCTGTCGCATGAAGCCGACGACAGCGGCAATTTGCACACTGGCGCAATGATGTAGTGTCGCAGCCATGATGTTCGTCTTTATAAGATTGCATAGTATTTACATAAGTCATGTACAAATATAACACGCACAACATGAGTGGATGCGAAAAGATTGGCCTTTGGCGCTACATGCGGTCATAGTCGACACTGATAAAACTGAAGTTCATTGTGGTAAAGACATAACGCCATAACACTTGCCACAATAGCTGCCTATGTCTTTATCGGTGTCCTGTGTGATTGCATTCCCTCTCCAATCTTCCTCCCACCTATCAATCTTCCTTCCATTCAACACAATGCTCTGCATTCATAGGGGTTCACCCTGTGTGTTGAATGAACCACACAAAAAAAAAAAGGTTGCGCCATGTTTTGCCGCGTCCATTGTGTTCATACCTTTATTTGTAATGCAAATTATTTATATATTTATTTAATATAGTAATTAATCCTAGTACAACAACAAATATTTTTAAATTATAGTAGGTACCAGCCACGAACGGAAAAATGCATTTTTCCATAGGCAACAAAATTCGATTTGTCTACAAACTATTCTAAAAACATCTAATTTTTCAACTACTTGAAGTTTCATTGGTTGAAAAGATATGCAAGCCTGTACAATTGACAATTGCCTGACAATAGTTGTGGTGTTCAGTAAACCAGTTTATCGAATAGCTTCAAAGCGGTTGGTTGCCCCACAGGGAAATGAATCATTATGCATTTAATCAATTCTGAATTACTAATTCAGTAATGTTTGTGTGTATGTGTACAAAATGAATGAAAATTGGCAATTCATTTAATATTGATTGAATATTATTTAATCTTTCTTCATTTCATTTCATTTCCATTTATGTCTAGCTTTGAGCAGCTACCTTTGTTAAACCACTCTCAATCTTCAGCTAATGATTGCCTTTCAGTCTCCTTTTCGTTTCCTTGCATTTCCTTCCTTCCCGTTCCGTTCGATTCGTGAATGACTTTAAGATAAAGTCAATATGCTGTGCTCACTCAAATGTAAATGTTTTTCTTAATGCATGGCAGCACTGGCTTCTTTTTTCTATTTGTTTCTTTGGAGTCATTGTTTAGAATGGAGAAATCGATTCGATTTCATTGCTAACAATTTTACTTGAACATTTACTTATTTTACTTTTTGGAATGTTACGAAAATAGATTCTCATTAGGCCAGTGTCGCTGTGAGAAATTCGTATTTCTTGCATTTTCAGTTTACAAGTACCCTACATTTTCCCTGAGCTGAGCTGATCTTTCAAAGACTTACAGTTTCATAAGAAAGAAGGAAGAAGTTTAAAAATGATGAGCTCTGGCTACAGAGCTTAATTTCTACTCGGGTTCCTTGCTTTGAATGAAATATAAAATTTACAGTTAATAAGATATAAGCATTATCTTTTCCAACTCTTAGTAGAAGACTCTAACTATGAGAGTCTTGAAGTCAGATTAAAACTTGGGTCATTTTAATACTTTTGTAGTTAAAAGGGGAAAAACGTTGGTCCTTTCGTGTTCCGCTTATGAGATACCAACATGCATTCTCCTCATTGAAGTTTCGAAAGTTTCATTTTAAATAGAGTATAGATTAAACAGTTTTCATTTAGTGTTGTGATCAGATCTGAATAAATTCAAGTACATTAACTTAAAAAAAAAACGCTAACCTTCCAGTTTATGAAGACACTAACTGGTAAGTATTCTGTAGTTTCGACTTAGTATGTTATACAGAAATGCCCGCTTTATTGCGTCTATGAAAATGTATTATTTTCTATTCAACTAATCACGAAATGCAATTAATCGGGGAAACTAAAATTTCTACTGCAATTAAACGAGATATACAATAAAGCAGGGGTTAATCGAAGATTACAGTAAAACGCTTAATATCTAACGTCATCAAAGAGGAAACGCAGTCATTTGTAGGTCAATTTTAGTAATGCGTCCGATGTGAACTCATGTTGAACGTGGTGTGGTTGGTAGTATGCTGGACTACTTTGCGGTCTCAAAGAGGAACCACTGTGTATCAAGCAACCCTCCAAGATAATAATTTGCCTAAGAAAACCTTTTTACTTCGCCGTTCGAATTTGACAAACAAATAAACGGCATTCATTGGAAACGCAATTAATCGGGAAGTCAATTTACCTGGGATTATACCTCTTTCTTCTATATAGTTAAATTCTAGTTTAAGAGGTACGAACGTAATATGTTCTTAATTGCAGATTCTAACTCTAAACCCTGGATCGAACCTATCAGAATCTTAAAGTCATAGTAAATATTTAATTCTTTATTAATTGAAAAATATAATTAATATGTGGTTTATGAGATTCATGTAAAATATTTTTTAGAAATAACAAATAGTTTGTGAGATACAAACAAGAAGTATCTCACATTTCAAAATATTACACAGTAAATAAATATACAGAAATCCTCGCTTAATTGTGTTGGAGAAAATGCACAAAATCTGGGATTGAATTAACCGAGGATCAATCTCCTGACGAAGGCTCAATTGACGGGCATTACTGCATCCTAATCATTTCTATATTTTTCTCCGTAAATAAATATAAAACAATTTACGCTTAATTGCATCAGTGGTGAAAGAAAACAATTTGTGTTTGAATTATTTGAGGAATGCAACAAAACGGGAGGTTCAATAAACCAGAGATTACTGTACTTGAGTTGGATTTGATACTCTTAACCATTGAATAGTTATTCGCTTTTTATGTGGCACGACCATTTTCTTCTGTCCAACTTAATGCCTTAGCGCTTTTTAACAGCAAACTATGCGTGATATACACTTTTTTACTTGAATATAATTTCGGACATTTCATCACATCTTCTATTCTACTACTTACCGTAACCATGCATCTATGGTTAAAAAAAATATTTATCCAAACATCAATCCAACCATTCCAATCCAAACATCGATCCATTCAACACCAACGAACGAAAGCATTTACTCATTCATTCATTCGGTCATTCATTCCCATGTACATTATCATTCATTCTTCTTGACCACACCCACATTTCTTGTCACAGTTTAGTGGATTCTGTTGATAATTGTGCAATGGCCGTCCACACTGTTTTAGGTATGTAAAGGGTGTTTTTTTTAGAAGTGTGGTTTTCAATCTGGCAATACTTTTTTCGAAGTTGGTCTTTTTGACAGCTGTCACTTGATTTATGCTCAGTTTGGTTTGCCATTTCATAATGAATAGACTTACTCCTGAACAACGTTTGCCAATCGTGCAAATTTATTACCAAAATAATGGATCGGTTCGCGCCACGTATCGCGCGCTGTGTCCAATATTCGGTCGACATAATCGCCCAGAAGAGTCGACAATTCGAGCAATCATGGATCGGTTTCGCACCACGTTAACTCTGGTGGTTAATGCACATCCTCAGAGACGCCATACAGTGCGCACCGAAGACGCTATTGCTGCTGTGGAGCAGAGTAACGAAGAAAACCCGAATGAGTCCATCCACCATCGCGCGCAAAAATTGGAGCTGTGCCCATCCACTTTATGGAAGATTTTGCGGAAGGATCTTGGTTTGCGATTTTACAAAATCCAACTCGTGCATGAATTGAAGCCGAATGACCATCAAGCGAAACGCACGTTCTGTGAATGGGCCCAAAACGAGATGTCCACCGATCCCGATTTTCACAAGAAAATTTTGTTCAGCTATGAAGCTCACTTTTGGTTGAATACGTTGGGTACGTTAATAAGCAAAATTGTTGCATTTGGAGTGATCATAATCCACAAGCCATTGTTGAGACGCCGTTACATCCTCAAAAAGTCACTGTTTGGTGTGCTCTATAGGCAGGGGGAATCATTGGTCCATATTTCTTCAAAGATAAAGTCGATCATAATGTTACAGTCAATGGGGAACACTATAGAGCCATGATTAATGATTTACTTTTTCGTGCCTGAATTGGAGGAGTTGATGTGGACGACCTTTGGTTCCAATGAGACGGCGCTACATGCCATACAGCCAAACATCCAACGAAACAATCAATTTATTGAAGGAAACTTTTGGGGTGACCGCATTATCTCGCATCGTGGGCCTCCAAGATCGTGCGATTTAACACCGCTGGTCTATTTTTTCTTTTTTGTGGGGTTATGTGAAATCGCTTGTCTACGCAGATAAGCACGAGACGATTGACGCCTTGGAAGAGAATATTCGGCGCGTTATTACTGACATACGGCCCGGCCCTAATTGCTGCAAAAAGTGGTCGAAAATTGGGCCTCTCGGCTGGAATTTATTCGAACCAGCCGCGGCGGCCACTTGCCCGAAATCGTTTTTAAAACATAATGGCAAATCCTTATCTTTATAATAAACCTAAATTCTTGGCCATAACATTAAATCATATACGTTTTATTTCCTCTTGAAAACCACAGTTCTAAAAAAACACCCTGTACCTAAAAACGTTGGTTGACACTAATGTTCATTACCATTTCCAGCAACGGCCGTAATCGTTGCTGTAGAAGTTGTAGCAATAGCAACGCAGCAGCAGCGGGACTCCAGCTCTAACTCGGGACTGTGATGATGATGCGTTGTTGCGTTCGAATCATTCGATTTGTAGCTATTCTTACTATTGTTGCGTTCATTGCCGGCATCCTCGTTGTCAACATCATCAAGGGCCATCATCGTCACCAACAGCATCGTCAGTAATATCATTACACTCATTCAAGTATTGCGGTGATGCCTGATACTTTTTTTTTTCTAGTTCGCGGCCGCTTCGGTGCGCTCGCTCATTTTGCATTTAACGTTAGTGCAAATTTATCAACAGCTTTTTGCTTGATTAACCTGCAAAAGGCGGAGGCCAGCGAAGAACAGAGGAGGGGAGGTAGAGGCGTTTACGTGCGTGTGAATTGTTCACTTTTTGGGGGCAGCAATAGTCGACGTAGTTAAATTGATGCTGTGTGTTCTTTTTCTATTTCATTTTGTCAGTTTTGCCCTGAAATGGAATTACGAAAACATTCGCATCTCTTGACGCCTTGGCGCAAATGACGCACAAATTTCGATAACATGATGGTGGTCATCATTACGTAATTCGGTTGATGTGCGCTGGTAGGTGCTGACATTACCACGACTGTTGTTATTGTTGTTGTTGTTGTTGTGGCTGCTGTTGATGATATTCATTGGTATACGAGTATGTTGGCTGGATATTTATGTATAAGTATAATGTCGTGGTGTGTGATGACGATTTTTGCAACTGTTGACAATTTGTTATGGTTGAGTTGGCATTATTTATTATGCTTTTTATATCTTCTGATTTTTTTTTTTCATGCGCGATTTCTTTAGTGTGGGAGCTTTGAAAATATGCACATATTTCAATTGTAATTAAAGTTTACTTAGCGTAATTGATAAATTTATATCGGTTTAATGGTTGTTTTCAAAAAAAAAAAAACTTTCACATCTGCCTTTCATCAATAATTTCAGTAATTTAACTGTTGCACTCAGAGATTTTTAATTAGTTACTTAAACATTTTATTTGCATAATAGTTTCCAGTTGTATATAATTGAATGGCAGGTCATTTCTTTGGTGTTTTATTCAAATTCAGAGCAGAAGTAAACTTTTCCTATTGAAACTCTGCAAGAAGATTTTCTGATAAAAAAATCTTCGAATGAGAGTGGAAAAATATTTGGATTAAGTCTAAGTCAAGAGACTTGATAATAAATAATTAGGAAACCATGATTTTTTTTGGCCAGTCTCAAGAGTCTCAATCTATTTAACGATATAAAGTTGTCTCATCAAAATTCTAAGCATACACTAAATGTGGACAGACCGATTGTCACAATATCCTCTCGTCTTTTTTACTTTTTTCTCCTGCCCCAAATTGAGAGAGAAATCAACGCTGCTTCGTTTGTTTTATAGAAAAATACTTTTGGCCCCTTTACAATACTTTGAATTTTAATCGGTAAGAGCGAGTGGAGTTTGCTCTCTCACTGCACTCACAGTTACGTACTAAAGGCTATGGCTTACAGAATCCGTTGTGTACGTGAGAGCAAAGTATACAATTGATAACCGAGATGAAATGCATGCATGCCGGGCCATTCTCAACTTTTGCCGAAAGTTGAGAGTGGGTGACAGTTATCAGCTTTGCAAAAATATCCATTGAGAGCGTGTGCATTGGGCCGCCTATCTCCTTCATGTAATTTGTATATTTCGATGATCTGAGAAGGTTGTTTATTTTTATGAATTTGGTTTAGTAATATTTTACTTTACTTACTTTTGATGGCACAACAGCCCATGAAGGGCAGAAGCCGAGCTTTTCGCATCCACTCATGTTGTGCATGTTATATTTGTACATGAATTGAAGGGACCTACAGTTTAAAGCCGAATCCGAACGGCGAAGGAAAAGCTTTTCATAGCAATTTTTACTCTTGTAGGTTTGCCATTGCCTGACAAGAGGTGGTGCCGTGTACAAAAATTATTTTTTCTGCTTTTTTTGATTTTGCCTGTGCCGAGATTCGAACCCCGGACACTCTGCGTAGCAGTCCAACGCACTACCACTACGCCACAGCGACCACAGTAATACTACCAATACAAAATATTGAAATTTGAGGCCCAACCTTCTGAGTAGTATTTAAGGGCATTCTTACTGACTTACTTTACTTTTAATGGCACAACAGCCCATGGAGGGCCTAGGCTGCGCTTTTTCACATCCATTCATGTTGTGCGTATTATATTTGTACATGAATGGAATTCTGCCACAATAAATGTCACAAATAGCATTTGTTTAGAAGGAAATGGCAAGAGCTTTCTGAGATTGGAAAATTATGCAGGAATTTTCCTTTTTGAGTCAGATACAGAGTAGAAAGAATATACACTTTGAAAGGCACGGACAGGTCCAGTGTATATGAGTTATTCTTAACTTTTTAGTTTAGAATTCCTACTTTTTTAAATGTTTTAATAATGGGATTAAGTACTTAGTGTACATTTTTTTCTTAGATATTTTCTGTTATCACTTGCTTTTATAAGCTTTAAACCAGTGATAACGTTTTTCATGTCTGCGAGCGAAAATTTAAAATTTTGAAACTTTTATCGGCACCATTACAGTGACTTCATGTGAAGCGTTTCATTAATTTGAAACAGCGGAGACATTTTCTTCACTTAATGTCTCCTGTAGTTGTAGTACTTAAATCGAATAGTTTGTACATTGCACTTGAATTTAGCTGAAAATCAAAATCTTCTTAATTTACATAATTACTAATTTTTGATTTAGTGTTTTAGTAATACTTAGCTTAAGGAAATGAGCTTTACAGAGACTTTATGTCTTGCATGTAAAAGACATTTGGTTTCAAATTTCACCCTCAGTCGCTTCATCTTCCCCCCTTCAAACTCACTTTTGGGGCACTTAATTTAACATGTACGAGTACAAGAATTTTTTACAAACATTTTGAAAAATGCTAAAACACAGTGTCAAAATATACGTAGTATAAGAACAATATGAAACATTTTACTTGAGAGTTCAGAAACTTCTGCTGCTTTGATGACAAATAGAAGGTGCACGAGTAGCTTTGACAATGGCTGGCATTTGCAAAATGATTAATTGACAACAAATTTGTCATGTTGCAAGTAGATTTATACTTTTCATACAAAGATGAGATTTTTTTTTGTTTTGTTTCAACCAGAAACCAAAACATAAAAATGTATAATATTTTGTAAAATGTTTTTGCTATTATTTTATAATGCCTTTGTAGTGAAGACTGCTGTGCTTTGAACAGAACACCTCAACTTGTGCCTGCCCTCTTCTAACTAATTTTCATATTGTATAAGTTTGATTGATAATGATGACCATTATGCATGCAGGTACCTGTGTATGTATGTGTTTGTATGCGTATGTGTGTATGTTGAATCTTTCGATGCTTTTAAGCCATTTTAATTTCGATGTTAACACGTTTTATCTTTCTTGTCTTTTGTGGTTGTTGATTAGATTAAATTTTTGGGATTTTTGTTTCGCTGTTGTTAATTTTTTTTTATAATTTTTTTTTTGGCAGCTCTTAAAAAATATGTCAGAAAAGCACAATGCTTGTTTATGTTTTTTTTTTCTTTAGTTAGGTTTCTTCAAACCCAAAAAAACCGCTTGCGTCCGCTTGTGATATAATATTTTAACGTTTTTTCGTTGCGAATTCGTCAACAATGTTTACAACATTAATTTCTGTGTTTTTTCTGTTTCTCTTGAAATTTATTTATTTATAAAATTTTTTGTTTTCTAGCTTTTTTGCTTTACTTGCGAAACTAAAATGTTTGTTTACAACTTTTTAAAGGTTTTCTGTGGTGTTGGGTTTTTTCATTGCTGCTGTTGCTGCCGCTCGTGTGTTCATGAAATCATCATTATAAAAATAAATAAAATAAATAAATGTTAAAAAATGTGTATACAGCTGGACGGTGGAACAAATCAGAGATAGGCGGAGCGCCGTTGTCAGCCTCACACACTAATGGCATTCGTGACTTTGCACCTTTTTTCCCCCGTCATCTACCAATTATTTACACTATCAAGCAATACACAGAAATGACTTCGTTTTCTTTTTCTACTTTTGCATGTACTATAGTCTATTTTTTGTTGCTTTTTCAAGAATTTCAAGACAACATAAGATAAAAGCTAAAATGGCCGAAAAAAAGATCAAAGTCGAAAGTCGAAGCAAGCAAAATTTGCTTATTTCCAAAATTGCAGTACATTTAATTTCTTTTAAAGTCAAATAGATTTTGCTAGAGAAACTCATTTTAAATATCTATGGAATTTCACACATTCAGTGTAAACACATTTTTACTTATAAATTTCACGTAGAAACATGATCCTCGTAATTTATTGCGTTTCTGTTGCACTTATCTCTGAAAGTACATACAAACATACTCATAAACAGGAAAACTAGAAGCGTTTACCTAATTCAATTGTCGGGAGCGCTGACTTAGTGTTTTTCTGGATGCTTAAAGGAGCACTCAGTCATTTTCAAAAAATTCCTGTTAACCGTTTTTAATAATGAGAGTTTTCTTTCTTTGGTCCTCGCTCTGCTTATAAGCGCTCTTCGTTTGCTTTTTAGAAGCGTTCTTTTATCGCTTATTGCCGACATTGGTATGCTTCAGCGTAGGCATTGCAGCACTTTTGTTGCGCTACCTTTCTCGTTGGGCTTTCAGCCAAATGGTTGGACCTACCCGATCGGCAGAGTGGCAGTTTATTATCACTTGGTGGTTTAGCCATTGCCTGGCAAGTGGTGTACTTGGACACTTTCTTATAATTCTCATTCACTTTTTATCGGTAGCAATATAAGGAGTTTTATGCGATTTAACTACCAGACCAAGAGGGAATCGAACCCCTAACCTCCTGAGTGAAAGTCTAGTGAGAGAGATAGAAAGTTATAAGTAGATACAAGATTACGCCAATAATAATCTAAGAGTAAAGACTGTTTTAAAAGCAAGGTAGTAAGAAAGAGATTGAGAGTGCTTCTCTCGAAGAGTCTTTAATAATATTTTCCGTGTAAAAAGCCTCTTGCACATTGCAAGGTCGTATGTTAGACTTAGAGAATACCCCTTAATAAGCAGTTTATTGAAAAAGTAATAGGAGCTTAGGAAAGAAATATAAAAGTAATTTTTTCTCCTTTCAACGCAATAAAATTGTATGAAAATAAAAAATAGTGTTAGAACTTTTACCGGGGCTTCCAATTTTCAATTTCCGATAAGAACATTATACTTATAAATACATTATTTCTGTATAACTAGGAGATGCTGATTTTAAAGACGTTGCCAAAGACGTTACTTTTATGTTGTTTTCTCTCTCTAATAGGCTTTGATTTAACTAGAAAGATATGTCTTCTCTCTTAAAAGTCTAAATTTTTTTTTAAAACAAAATCAAGGAAATATGAGTGCTTCGAGATCATTGTTTCCAAGTTATTATGATAACTAGCTCTGTAGGCTCTGTATGGTGACAGATGTACATTTACTAATTTGCACAATAATACTACTGTTGGCAAAAGTTAATAAGACTTTATTCATAATTTAAAATTTTTTTTATTCATTCTTCCAAATCTGGCCGTCCTGGACGTGGTTCGTCGTCAACGCGTTCTCGACCATCTTTGAACAATTTGTACCAATCAAAAACACTTGCTCGCGACATACAATTATCACCGAAGGCCTTTTGCAACATTCTGAACGTTTCGGCACCAGAAATTAAATTCCGCACACAAAATTTAATGGAACTTCTTTGTTGAATAATTTCACTCATTGTGAAAATCGCCGAATGCACTTTTTGTACTTCAGAAAGACAAGCGTATACTAAACACTAATGATTATTTTGATGTGACATTTGGCACAGATGTCACCGACAGTCATACCAACCTTAAAAAAATAATATTTTGATGAATAGGTTTCCGCGCGAAATTTAAATTAAAAAGTCTTACTACTTTTTGCTCACAGTAGTACATAAATACCCTTAGTAAAATAATTATTCCCGCAGAATTTCTAGCCTAACATCTTCTTAGTAGCCTAGGATATTTTTGATTTATAATTTCATGAGATGCGAAAAGCTCGGCCTAGGCCCTCCATGGGCTGTTGTGCCATTAAAAGTAAAGTAAGTAATTTCATGAGATATAGTTGAATCGAATTTTTCTGGAGTATGTCTAAAGTTACTTGCTTTAATCTCTTACATCTTTCATCTATAAATTTGCATACCTCTTCACAATATTCTTTTTCTGCATCATTTATTCATAACAAATTTATTTCAGAAAATAATTTATTTTATTCTGACATCCTCCGAATACTTGCTCTATACCAATTATGTAACTTATTGCGCTTGAATTTTTCGCTCTCCGTTGTTCCTGCACATACTCTCTCACTGCTCTTTCTTTTACGCTATAAAGTGTCACTTTTAACATGTGTCATAAACATAAGATTTTCGTACTATCAGCAACCACTCTAGTAGCAACAACAATCAAACAATTAAAGTGTATAATATGAACATTAACAATAACAATACCAACATTAACAATAGGACACAAGAGTAAAATAAGAAATAGAAGGGGAAAAAGAAGAGAAAATAGGTTACATTATGCAAACCTTTATTTTATTTATGCTATTGTGATTGTTTCGTCTATGTGTGTGTGTCTCTTCTGTGAATGTGCAGATACAGTTAAATAACTTATTTATTTATTTTTTGTATAAATGACAAAAGACTTAAACGAACAATGATGCTCTTTTTTCTCCTCCTATTATTCTGTGCATCTACTATTTATGTATGTATGTATGTATGTAGGTACTTTGTGTGAGTGCGAGTGATCTCTGTAAATGTTGTGCCTTTTTAGTTCGACGCTACACTGCAAAAATGAGTTAGTTAGCCAAAAACGAGTTAGTTAAGATACCGATATAGGATGTGTCACTTTGAAAACTGCTTAGAATTTTCTGCTTCCAAAGACCTTTCAATAATAAAGGGTGATTTTTATAAGAGTTTAGTTTTTGAAAATGAAAAAAACACAGAAATTTTACAAAAGTGAATGAAATTTTTATTTGGATTGATAAATCAACTCCATCTATTTACTTTTTAAATATAATTTCACTTAAATGTTGCCCGCGGCTACACTTCAAGTGGTCCATTCTGAAGGTCTAATTTTGGCACATTTTTCGCACATTTCGGCAGGAATCTCACAAATGACGCGTTCAATGTTGACTTCCAAGGCAGCAATCATGTTTGGATTATCCCTATAGACAAGAGACTAAACATTGCTGCACCAAAAATAGTCTAACGGGGTCAAACTGCTCACCAAATTCGCCTCTCAATTGATGCATGGTTTCGCGTGCAGTGTGGCATGTGGCATCGTCCTGTAGGAACAACATGTCTGCCGAGTCATATTCTTTAATTTTCGGCAAAAAAAGGTCTGTTATCATCGAACGCTGGCTTTCTCTATTGACCGTAACGTTGCGGCCTTCATCGTCTTTGAAGAAGTACCGCCCAATGATGCCGCCTTCTCATAAACCGCACTAAACAGTGCATTTTTCGTGATACATTGGTAGCTGCTGAATGCGTCTGGCTGGTCTTCATTTCTAATACTGCAATTCTGCTTATTCACGAATCCATTGAGCCAAAAATTAATATCGTCGCTGAAGACAATTTTGTGATAACACACATTTTTCACATTATTCAGATGTAAGTCTATTCATTATGGAATGGCAAAGCAAACTGAGCATAAATCAAGTGACAGCTGTCCAAAAGACCAACTCCGAAAAATGTACTGCCAGATTGAAAACCACACTTCTAGAAAAAACACCCTTTACTATTCAGTGAAAATATTGTCTTTTAAGTAATTGCTGTATGCTTTTCAATATTTTTCACTCATACTTATTTAGGAAATAAATGATCTATGGCAAAGATAGAAGAAGAAGCAGAGTAGTTGCGAGCTTTGTTTTTGTTTTATTTTTTTACTTATATGGGGAACATATGTATCTACAGATGCATAAAAATTTTTATACTAAGTTCTGAATACATAATTTTTTGATATAATTCTGACCCTGAATAAATATAGTTCGCAACTATATAGTTAATTTTAAACTATTTTGACACTATATCAAAACATACTAGTTCAATACATAGTTCAAAAGTTATCAAGGATAGGACAATTGTGTTTTTGTAGGACATCAGCGTGGAAGAAAAACAGTATGTTGCGTTGAAATGAGATCGAGAAATTTACTTTTCTTTCTGTTAATGGCACATGCATGGCTTTTCTTTCTGTTAACTTTCTGTTACTTTTCTTTCTATTAGTGGCACATGCATGGCCTAGGGCGAGCTTTCGTATCCACTCATATTTTGCGTGCCGTAAGGGTGAAATTGAAAGCTTTTCTTAGGCAATTTTTACTCTTGTAGGTCTAACAAGCCTAGAGTTGGTGACGATTGGGGAAAAAAATAGGCCAGCCCACTACCAACTACGCCTACGGAGCCTACCGAAGTGGTTTTCTTTTGAGCTATCTAATTAACTAGTTTTTGAGCTAGTTGGTTGCACTGCAGAGGACGACTATTATTTTCTCATTTTATTATTATTATCATTAAATAATAATGGTCCCCCCACCATAAACAGACGACGAAAACGTATGACGCAAAATTCAGATTTGCAAATGTTTATTTTGTTTTCTTCACATGAATTGAAATTGAAATTGAAATATGAGTTCATTATTTAACAAATAAACAAACAAAAGAAGTACAATTGTTATGATTTGTTGTTGCTGTTGTTGTTGTTTGAATAACTTTTTGTTGTTGGTTGGTGGGATGGTGGTTGGATGATTGTTGTCGCCATTATTGTTATTGTTATTATTATTATGATTAGATATTTGGCGACACAATTTGATACTTTTGTTGATGCTTCATCGCTCACTGCTGGGTAGTTTTTGTTGTTGCTGTTGTCTTTGGTTTTCAGTAGTGAGTAGCAGCCCAGCCGACTGCATTACAATCGCTGTAATATTAGATTGAAAGACATTGTTTTGTTGTTGCTTAATCGGAAGCTAAAAAAAAATGAGACTATTCTACGATATTGTGGCGATTATTATGAATTATATAACTCTCCGAGTTAAGAGTTTTTTTATTTTTTTATTTTCCTGATAAACATAAGTGATCGCTGTGTGGCGCTGAAATAGTTTGCTTACTTGATACTTGCAAGTCTTTGATGCCGTACTGCATATGACTAGCACCCTCTCTCAGCAAACATTCACAGCGGTTGGGTCCCAATCAATACGAAAAGGTTATTAAAGTGAGAACTATATTTGTTCTTCGGAAATCGCCAGCAAATTCGAGACACGACGAATCTTTTCTTCTGTTCACTCATATTTATTCTCAAATTACATACTTATTCATAGCTAAGAGAAGAAAAAGGGCGATGTTGATTTAAATAGAAGGAGTCTAAAGAGAAAATTGCTTTGCTTTCTCAACGCAGATTAATCTCTCAAGATTTTCCTTTGGCTTTTGAGAACACACACAGTAAATTATTCTATCATACATCTGATTCTCTAATTTTTCATCAATTGCCTTTTGTTATTTGCTTTTATACTAAAGTTTCCAAATTTTATGATCAACTGAAGTGCTTTCGTAATACAATCGTACGTTTACCCTAAGAGAACGACCCCGTTTTCAACATCCTTGTGTGCACTCACCCCATCAAACTCTTCTTCTTCATTTGCCTTCTCCAGTGTTTTGAAACTTTTATTTAACCTGGCAAGCAATTACGAGGTAGATAATTGATATTAATTTAATAACTTTTGTTTGTCGAAATATGATAACAAAAATAAATACGTACATACGAGTATATTGTTGTATTTTTAGCATTGTAGCATTTTCAATGCTATCATGTGGTAAGCAGCCAAGCAATAGTTACGTGGCATCAATGCAACAACAAACACACAGAAACTGAATAAAATTGCAGAACTAAATACAAATTGAAGAGGAGCAATTGATGCGAAAAAGTTTTGTGCACAATTGAATTGCGTCAAAGTCCAAAAAATAAACCAAACATTACTAAAATAACAATTGAGCAGCAAATAAAAATAGGAGCTAACAATGTAGGTATGTAAGTATGTAGTTCATACTTCAATAGTATCGCTTAGGTCCTCTATTGATATTTCAACAGCACTTTTCAATGATGGTATTAAATCAATTATTTATTGCATTTGGGGAATTGGCAACACTCACTGTGCAACTCACAGTAACGATTTTGAGTTGGGTTGCCAAAAACAAACACAACAACAAAACGATAAGATGCTTATGTTCTACTGCTACAGAGCAATTAAAAGTTTTGCAGAAAGTGTGTTCCTTGAGAAATTGAGTATTGCTTTTTTTTTTTGTGCAATATTTATAGAAATTTAGTTGTTGTGGGGAGAAAAGAGTGCAGGGGGGACAGGGCAAGGGGTCGATGTGTGTATGAAAAATTAGTGGAAAAAGGAGTGTGTAAGAAATACGCAACGTACTCACGTATGCTTAAATTTCCAGTGAAGTTATACTAATAGAAATATTTATAATCAATGAAGTAGAACTGAATTGGAATTTTGAACAATTTGTAGAAATTATGAGAAATTCTAACTCCAACTGGAAATGACTAGTCCTAATCACTGAATCTAGAATTGAATAATGAATTGCTTCAATTGAGTATTCCACCACTAAAAAGGATCCTATTTTTTTAGGGTCTGTATTAATGTAAATTAGGTAAGGGATACCAGCAAACCGGTTATCATATGATTCTCTAGTAAGTGCTATATTGATACCGGAATGGAAGACAAAGTTTAATGCCAATTTGATGGATGATGGAAGATTGTTTGGAAATGTAAAGCTAGAGAGTTTACCGCAAGAGATTGTATAGCGACATATCTATAAGATAAGGATATTGCATGTCTTCTCTCTCTAGTCAAGAAGATTATTAATCGGGTCTATGGACGTTAGATCAGTGCTCTTTAAAGTCATAAGAAATGTTAAAAATCTATTTTTTTTCATTACAAAACCTACAAATTGAACATGTTTCAATTACGATCTTACGATTTGTTGTTACTCTAGCATTCAAATTCTGGCAAGAATGCCAGTGAATATATCTTTTTATTCGTTAGTTCAGTATAGAATGATCTCATTTCTTAGTGAGAATGAACATAAGAGTACTGCAGCTCAGATTCGATGTAAAGGGTTTTTTTTTAGATGTGTGGTTTTCAATATGGCAGTACTTTTTTCGGAGTTGGTCTTTCTGACAGCTGTCACTTGATTTACGCTCAGTTTGGTTTGCCATTTCATAATGAATAGACTTACTCCTGAACAACATTTGCAAATCGTGCAAATTTATTACCAAAATAATTGTTCGGTTTGCGTGACTCATCGCGCGCTGCGTCCAATATTCCGTCGACATAATCGCCCAGCAGAGTCGGTTATTCGAGCAACAATGGATCGATTTCGCACCACGTTTACTCTAGTGGATAATGCGCATCCTCAGAGACCCGTACAGTGCGCACCGAAGACGCTATCGCTGCTGTGGAGCAGCGTATCGAAGAAGACCCGAATGAGTCCATTCGCCATCGCACGCAACAATTGCAGCTGTGCCCATCCACTTTAGGGAAGATTTTGCGGAAGAATCTTGGTTTGCGATCTTACAAAATCCAACTCGAACAAGAATTGAAGCCGAACGACCATCAAGCGCATCGTACGTCGCACAAGATGGCCACCGATCTCGATTTTCACAAGAAAATTTTGTTCTGCGATGAAGCTCACTTTTGGTTGAATGGGTACGTTGTTAATAAGCAAAATTGTCGCATTTAGAGTGATCATAATGCACAAACCATTGTTGAGACGCCATTACATCCTCAAAAAGTCACTGTTTGGTGTGCTCGAAGATGAAGCCGGTCATAATGTTACAATAGGGAACGCGATAGAGCCATGATTGATAACTTTTTCGTGCCTGAATTGGAGGATGTTGATGTGGACGACCTTTGGTTCCAATAAGACGGCGCTACATGCCATACAGCCAACGAAACAATCAATTTATTGAAGGAAACTTTTGGGTGAGCGCATTATCTCGCGTCGTGGGCCTGTGGCGTGGCCTCCAAGATCGTGGGATTTAACACCGCTGAACTATTTTCTGTTTTTTGTGGGGTTATGTGAAGTCGCTTGTCTACGCAAATAAGCCCGAGACGATTGACGCCTTGGAAGAGAATATTCGGCGCGTTATTACTGACATACGGTCCGGCCCCAATTGCTGAAAAAGTGTTCGAAAATTGGGCCTCTCGGCTGGAATTTATTCGAACCAGCCGCGGCGGCCACTTGCCCAAAATCGTTTTTAAAACATAATTGCAAATCCTTATCTTTATAATAATGCTATATTCTTGGCCATAACATTAAATCATATACGTTTTATTTCCTCTTGAAAACCACACTTCTAAAAAAAAAACACCCTGTATTAACAAAGAGTTCTTGACTCTCGTTTAGCATTAATTGCCCCCCTTTCTGTATCCTTATACATGCATTTTATATACATATACGATATTTTCTTATACTTCATTAAAGAATAAATTTTGAGGATACGACATTTATACACTTTTTCCCTTTTTACGAGAATACATAGATGTCATGTTTTTACATCAACGCAAGCAACGATTTGAATGTTCAGCATAAATCTGAAAAAAAAAATATGTATTAATTGAAATTTAAAAAAAAGCACATGATTTGGTTTACCATACGAAAATTCGACAACTAGTCTTTTTAGTGACACATTATAGATTGTGTCTTACTTAAAAAAAAAAAAATTAAATAAAATCATCATTCATCGCAATTTTACCAGTGCACGAAATCCAGAGAATTCTCTTTTGAAAAGAGATCTCTTAGCGATGTGTTTAAGCTAGCACTGCTTTAGAACTAAGTAGAGTAGAGTTTAGCCAAAAATAGTAGATCGATGGAGGGAATTTGCTTTAAAAAAGATCCAACCAAAACGATGTGTGAGTATTTTCAGCTTATTGGTAGCTCTTCAAGCACTTAAAAACCTCTACAAAAGCTCTTCCACAGTAGTAGATAGCATATTTTGATATGCTTGATGGATGACCCATTCTGGGCACAATTTTTATATCGCATTTTCATGAAGACAAATGCTTGTCATACCGGAAGCTTAACTAACTAAAAAATTTGACTACTTCCGCAAATTAGATTACATCAAGCTGAATAGGAATCCGATTTTATTTGCTTTATTAACATAAAATAGTTTTTATAATACCTAATTGCTATAAAATTGGCATTGATAAAATCATCTTCTTAAGTTTTTTCATAATTTTTGTTATTGTTGTGTTTATTTTGCCACTTTAGCGCACGCAATATTTGATGTAAATGGAAAGAAAAACCTCATGATGTTTTTTAGCTTCCTTTCAACTTACAATTTAGTGCACGCACACGCACATATACATACACACACACATATATATATATATATATATATATGTATGTACATAGCAAAAAAGTTACAGTCATAAACATCACTGTAGATACGCCAACATTTCTCTATCACATTATTATTATTATTATTATTAATATTAAATTTTGTTTGGACAAATCTGTCACAGCGAGTGTCACAGGAATTAATTTTTAATTATAATTTATGTTGTCGGATGTGTCTGAGTGTAGTGAAGAAGAATATTAACAGGCACTGTTAGTGATTTACCTAGTGTTTTTCTTCTTAACATTTTAAAAGTTTCTGTGCGTGTGTGTGTGTGTGTGTGTGTGTGTGCGTATGAAATCTAATGGGGTTTTAATGCTGTCACTTTAATAATAATTTAATGAATATAAATAACCAAAATAGAGCTTAACTTTTTTAATTTAATGTCAAGAAATAAAACAGTTTCCAAAGATAATTAAAAAATAAAATTGTTACGCAGCATTTTCTCACAGTTAAGTACAGCATGTGAAATTTTTATGGCTTCATTCTTACATATGAACTCACATTAAAATGAAATCTCCACTATTTTTCTAGTATAGTATTTTCACCACTTCTCTACTTCGCAGTCAAACCACTTAAGTTTGCAACAATTTTTTGCACATTTTTTATTATTGCTTTATTTATTTGGTATGCATTTTAACTCCCTCGAAATTTTCAACGGCACACAAATGCGCAAATAGAAAAAAGAATTCAATATAGCTGTTCCATAAAACATATGGGACAAAACAATGGGAAAAGACTACTCCAAGAGTTGTATGGAATGCTGCTTTGAATTTCCACCTTCTCCGCGAAATAGTAGGTGGCAGTGCACTCGTGCTACTTTTTCGCGTTCGCTCTGATGCATATGCATATAAATATTCTTGAGGGGTTTCTGCGTAGTTGCTATTTTGTAAAAACATCACACAAAAAAAGGGAGTAGAAAAACAAGAGCGGAAAAGGAAGTGGCTTGAAGGTGGTAGGAAGGGGTAAAGTGCCATTCTTAAGCTGGAACAACAACAACATCAACAAAAAAATTAACAAAAAAAGTTTAAAAAAAAATGACACATTACCTCTTATATTTTTGAGGTTAGGAGCACTTGAATAGTAAATTTCTCTCACTCTCTTTTGCTCTCTATATGCGTATTGCATATATACAAGTTACACTTTACTTATCATTAGCATCTAGTGGAGTTTTGTGCTAGTTTTAGATAAGTGTATGTATGTGTGTGTGTGTGTGTGCCTATGTAGGTATAAAGTTGTTTCTATTTCATATGCAAAGTTGAAGTACATGGTACTTACTTGGAGAGGAACTATTTGTTTCAGTAGAGAGAGAGAGACACAGAATTTAATATTGCTATTTGTTTGAAGAAGCAAGGAAAATGAAACTTTGTTAAATAGAATAAAATTTGTAGTTATGCAGATGCTCAATCGTCTACCGTGAAAATTCATTGTGGTTTGAGCCTATGAATAAATAACAAATGTCTAAATAATGCATATATGTATATGGGCTCCAAGGACGTTGGAATCGAAAGAATTTACATGATTTTGAGAGACCGCATCCAGATATTCTATACCGAAGTACACATATAACCAAAGCTTAGTTTTGTAAAGCGATTCAAAATCGAATCGATACGGGAAGGCATACCTGAAACTTATAAAAAAAAGTGGTAAAACCTCACTGTGGCGTAGTGGTAATGCGTTGGACTGCTACGCAGAGTGTCGGGGGTTCGAATCTCGGCACAGGCAAAATCAAAAAGTAGAAAAAATAATTTTTCTACACAGCACCACCACTTGGCAGACAATGGCAAACCTACAAGAGTAAAAATTGCCTATGAAAAGCTTTTGACTTCGCCGTTCGGATTCTATTCATGTACAAATATAACACGCACAACATGAGTCGATGTGAAAAGCTCGGCCTATGCCCTCCATGGGCTGTTGTGCCATTAAAAGAAAGTAAAATAAGGTAAAACCTCACTTTCTCGCGGCTGAAGTGAAACTTATCACAACCAACTTGTTTCACTTCTATATGTACATCAATCTATTGTCTACGATTTCTATGTCACTCTTATTTCGATGTTCTTTCTATTTGACTCAACGCAATGATAAAATTTAACAGTAACTTTTTGGAAAAATCAACTTAAATTAAAAATAGTAATAATTTCAACGCAGAAATCTCATACAAAGTTCCTTTCGTTTGTTTTAAATATAGGAGAGAGTATCATAGAGTAATAGCAGACAGTGACAGCCGGTATTGCGATTGAATTTATATCGAAAAGTATACGGAAAATGCAGTACAAGCAAAAACGTTGGCTCTCTCAATTTCACCTCATATGTATCGAGACATTTTCATATTAGCGAGTGAGTGACTTCAGAGGGACTTACGGTTATAGTTAATCATGTTGTTTTTGCGAGAAATTCCTTCCCTGCTAATATGTATACAAATAAGAGATGGTTTGTTGGTTGTGTGCAGGAATGGATTTTGTTTACTCGCTCTTTTGTTTGCGCCGTTTCACTCCCCACCACTTTATGTGTTACATCGTAACATTTCGTTTTTATTCCTCAATAAAGAGAGTGAGAGAAATGAGTTTGTTGTGCGCCTGGTTTCTATTTTAGAAGAGCCCATGTTTAAGTACCGCCGGAAACAAAATTTGGAAATTCTTGAAACACTTCTGACTTCTGTTGAAAATTTCCTATTTTCCTATGAAAAGCTTTTCACTTCGCCGTTCGGATTCGGCACAAAACTGGGACCTACAGTCCCACTCATGTACAAATATAACACGCACAACATGAGAGGATGCGAAAAGTCCGGCCTAGGCCCTACATGGGCTGTTGTACCATTAAAGGAAGAAGAAGTAGAAGAAGTACTACGGGGAACAGTTTATAAATGAATTTTTGAATTGAATTTTAGAAATTGCTATCCGAAAAATCATACAGATGATGCATAGAAGTCTAGGCTTTTTGTATATTTCAAAAAGAAGTGGTTTGAAAGTATGAACCCATATGAACCCCTGGGTACTAGACCGATTTTTAAATTTTATATCGGCTAGTATTCAGTATATGCAAAAAGCTTGGCCTAGGCCCTCCATGGGCTGTTGTGCCATTAAAAGTAAAGTAAAGTAAGTATTCAGTATAGGAATTGTGGACTCAGAAAAAACCTTTGTAAATGCAGCAAAAGTATTCTCAACTTTGCCTTGAAATTATTTATTTTTATAATACTCTCTAAATAAATTTTAATTTTATAAATACACATACGTACGTAAGTTTTTATCGCAACTATTAGCATTTAAGTTGTATACTCACTGTAAATTTTTGTTGTATATTTTAAGTAATAAATTGTACTAAAATATGCAAGTTCAATATTGCCTGCCATTAGCTGGTCTCACGATCTTATCAAATAACATTTCCAGACTGTTGCGGTTAATTCAATTACTTAATCAACTCAAACTGTCAACTGTCACTTTTTGGCATACACTTACACGTTCGTGCATACATGTGCATATATACATACATGTATGTGTGTATGTGTATGAATGCAAGTAGAAATATTGCTGGCCATTGCATTTGTTACAGTGCGACAACTATCAAATAACATTAAATAATATATGTATGTAAGTAAGTATAGCAATACAAACAAATTCACATAACTCGTATACAAATCGAATACTCGCCGTTACTTGATCTTGACGTTGTTACTTTTTGCGCTTAAAAAAAATAAATGAATTTATGATTGCAGACTGCAAGTAAATTGCTGCAACAATTTCTTGCTGATCTGTCATCTTTTTATTTTTTATTTTTGTTTTTTGTTTTTCGCCTTGTTTTAACTATACAACTGCACCATGGAACTGTCATGTTGCTGCTGTGCGCTGCTGTGCTGCTTCAGTTTCAGCTTTCATTGCTGTTGCTTAACTTTGCTGTTTTGCATATTGACAGTTTTTGCATAGTGCCATTGAAAAGTTTTTGATTACGAGTACTTCTTTTTCCTGTTATTGTTGTTTTTTCATTTTATTTCATAATTTGCAGCAATCTTATTGCTGTTTGTTGTTATTGTTGTTGCTATTGCAGTATTAGTAAATTGATATTTTTTTCCATCCGCAAGCATAAATGTCAATAATTTATCGCTGATGTGACAAATTGCATTACAAAGTAAAGTAAATTAAAGACATTTCTTGTCTGTCAAGTTTAATATTTCTCCTCTAACAAATGCACAAATACTAACATAATCGTTAGCTGTGTGTTGAAGAGCAACGCTACGCTTAAAAAGCGAAGTTAAATAAGTGCTGAAGATAAAGTTGAGCTGCTTAACTGAGCTGATTTACTTTAAAAAGGGGAAAGATCGATGCCAATGGACGACCCCGATCTGAGGTTTTTTTGACTTGCTCAAAAGAAAAACTGAAAATGTTCTTTGGAATTAATTTTCAATGTCACACTAAATAAACCTATTTTTAAATGGTATCAGAAACCAAAACATTTCTATGACCTAGAACCCATATGTCTCTTGCATTTTTACTAATTTTTATTTATATTCGGTAATACTTACTTCCAAAAAAAAGATGTATAGGTACAACTATTTACCTGGATTTTTAGTCAAGTTAAAACTAAGTAGTAATTTTTAGTTTATGAAATGAAATGTTAAGACCAATATACCTATCGAGCCTTTACTTACTTTACTTTTAATGGCACAACATCCCATGGAGGGCCTAGGCCGAGCTTTTCGCTTTTCGCATCCACTCATGTTGTGCGTGTTATATTTGTACATGAATGGAAGGGACCTACAGTTTAATGCCGAATCCGAACGGCGAAGTGAAAAGCTTTTCATAGCAATTTTTACTCTTGTAGGTTTGCCATTGCCTGCCAAGAGGTGGTGCCGTGTAGAAAAACTATTTTTTCTACTTTTTGATTTTGCCTGTGCCGAGATTTGAACTCCGGACACTCACTGCACCACAGCGATCACCATGATCGAGCCATGATCGCCAAATTATCTTAAGTATATATATTATTAATCGATTTTGTTATATAATAAAATTTTTATACCAGGAGCATCTTTCCACGAAATATGTCTTGCGAATAGTTAAGAATTCTAAGGAGAGTGAACGATTTTTCACATTCTTCTCTACAGAAGAGTGCATGTTTGTATGTGTGTATCGAGAGGCAATTAGTATAGCAGCCAGTGTAGAAAGAAAGTAGACAAAAAGAGCAGGTCGCAATGGGAAATAAAGCCCTACAGTAGGCCTTTTACATAGAGTTGTTTGTGCAAAGCAAAAATGAGTTTGCTTCATCAGTAAAAAATATTTAGCTAAAATTAACTAATTAACATTTCCGAAATATTTAAAACTTTGATTAATAACTTGATTTTTCGATTTCATCTGCAACAAATTTTTGTACATAAAAAAACACTGGACATAATGAGGAAATTATAATAATTAAAAAAAACAAAGACAGCTACGAGAGGAAGATACTCCGTCAGATCTACGGTCCAGTATGCGTGGACGACGTGTATCGAATAAGATGAAACCATGAGCTGTATGAGCTGTACGCCGACACTGACATAGTCAAGCGTATAAAACTCCAGCGGCTTCGCTGGCTGGGTCATGTAGAGTGAATGGAAGAAAGCGCTCCGGCTAGAAGGGTGTTTTATTCGAACCACGGTGGAGGAACATGCACAAGGGAACGTCCTAATCTCCGTTGAAAAGACCAGGTACAGGGCAACCTTACTGCACTTGGCCTAATCAACTGGCACCAGCTCGCGCATAGCAGAGGCGACTGCCGAAGCTTTGTAGAGGCGGCCCAGACCGATCATCGGTTGCAGTGCTAGGTAAGTAAGTAAGTTAAGTAAAGAAAGTTATAGGGAGAAAAATTTTCCGAGTTTTTATGGATATTTATAGCTCTATTTTAGTAGTAAGATCTCATTCCTTCAGAATAATCATTAATCCTTCGTCAGAAGGCTTAAAGTGTTTAATTGTTAATGACTTTTCTTAGTCAGGTGAGGTTAGGTGAAACAAAAAGTTCAGGGTTTGGACTAGAATATTGGGACCAGAAATGGTTAGCTCCACAAAATTAAATTTTGATTTAACCCGAAAATCGGATAACATATCGTCACCACATTAAATCAACAAGTTCAAGCGTAGGAAAGCTTCACTTTCCTAATTTCTATAGTGGAAAAGTAATTTACATCGTATAAGGATCTTATATGTTTCTAAAGCATACATATAATAATATTGAAAAAAGTTCAGTAATCGTCAAGGTACAAATTAAATTCCTGAATGAGTTAAATCAAAATGAAACGAATAGTAAGTTTGATACAATTTCAAAGTTAAACTCTTTGTTTACATATAGCATGCCCTCAGTTTGAATTTGCCCAACTGAAATTGATAAATTCAAGGGTGGCTTCATACCTGACACTTTAAACATTCCAATTCATTTATTTTAGTACTGTTTTTAAGTACTTTTCCTTTTTCTTCAGCTGCATAATTTTAGTATAGGTACTTGCAGTCACTTATTTCTGTTGTTAATATTTGTTGATCTTAGGAGCAGCATAACATCTAAAGCTGTCAAATCATACATCAAGGGCTGTCCCCTTGAGAAGTAGTTGAAGTAAAAAAGTCGCTCAGCAAAAAGAAACAAGGATAGATGCAGCAAAAAAAAACAAAACTTCCAACTTTGAAGCAAGATAGTTGATTTTAAAATTGAAATTATTATTTGAATTTATAATTAATAAAATATCTCTCAAGAAAAGGTAATTATTACTAAAACCATCTATACTTTACTAAGAACAGTTCAAATTTTAACACATATTTATATGTATGTACTTGGATGGATGGATGTGAAGAAGGCCAAGAACCTGATCTACGAGTGCAGGACAGTTCCTCAAGCACTCAGGCTTTGTAGCCCATTGTACTTAAGGCCTAGGAAAAGAAGAAGGGGTGACAGCAAGTAAGGGGTTAGAGAAAAAGAGGGGAAAAGTTGAAAAAGTTGAAAAAGGGGTTATAGGGGGACTACGTTCTCTTCCGCAAATTTTCCGGATTCTATCACAAATCTCAGAAGATCGCAGAAGGGGAAGGAGTGAACTTTGTCCATTCCTGTGACATCGAAACCAAAAATGCGCCATCTCGTTCTGGCAAAGGCGGGACATGTGCAGAGAAAATGCTCTGTGCTGCCGATGGTGGTCATATGTTGGCCCCATTGATTATGTTCTGTGATGAGTCCCACCATCCGGCGAAGGTCCTTCCCTCCTAATTTAAGAAGAAATTCTGCAGTCTCTCTGTTTCGACAAATCACAAAACACTTAGACGTTTTACAGATGTCCAGATAGGACCAGCGTCTCTTATGTACATCATTAGCATAAGATTTTATCCAATGCAGTGCACCTGCCAAACTGGTCCCGATTATTGGCTCTGGTCCCAAAGGCATGTTCTTTGATCCACAGTTGGCCAACTCGTCGGCTTTCTCATTACCAGGAACTCCACAGTGCCTAGGAACCCAGATAAGATGGAGCTGATTCAGTCTTGCGACTAATCTAAGTTTCCTCTTACACTCTTGGACAATCTTGAAATAATTCTCGCGTTCTCCAGAGCCTTAAGTGCAGCCTGACTGTCACTACAGACACCTATACCTTTACCGCGCCATTTGCTTTCAATTATCCATTCCGCTACTTTAAAAGATGGCGCAAACTTCTGTCTGGAAGACAGTTGCCAACCCACCCAAGGAATAGTAGCAATTGACGCCTTCGTTCAAGTGCCATCCAGCTCCAGCACCTTCATCGGTCTTGGATCCGTCAGTGAAGAAGATATCCGTCAGATTCTCCAGCACGACCTCTGGATTGCTCCATTGTTCAGGCTTCGGGAAGCTAACTTCATATTTTCTTCCGAAAGTAACCACCAAGGTTGAGGCAATCTTTCGGGGCCAATAGCAATGGATATTGCTCTGACAACCTTTTGAAGATTTCTCCATGACCCGAAGTTCTGTTATCGAGCCAATACCCATAAAGAAGGACGACATGTCGCCTTCATTGCTTCTTGTCGGATCTGTATGCCCAGTGGGAGCAAGTCAAGCATGGCGTTAAGGGCGCCACCAGAGGTGGTACTCATGGCGCCCGTTATGCTAATGCATACGCTTCTTTGTAGCCTGTTCAGCGCTAAGACTGAGGATTTAACCATAGTTCGTCGCCACCAAACCACCGAAGCATATGTGATTATCGGTCTGATAAATGCTGGGAATATCCAAAGGACCACAGTAGGTTTCAGGCCCCAGGTCCTACCAAAGGCTCGGCGACATTGGTGGAAAACCTTCAATGCGCGATCTAGCTTCGTTAAGACGTGCGTCTTCCATGTTAGTTGCCGATCTAGGGTTATAGTACACCCAGATATTTCACTTCCATGGCAAGACTGAAGGTCACACCTTTCAGTACTGGCAGTTTTAAATACTCCAACTTCCGTATGTACTTAAGTGTAAGGAAAAAGTTGATGTAGTTTTATTTTTAACACACTAACAAAACTAAAATACTTTTCTTTAAAAACTAAATATTTTTACTCCTTTTCTGATTGCATTCAGTACTTTTCATTTGTGTTTCAAATGTAATATGATTTCTGATTTGCTTTTTCTACTGCATCCTTTTCATGTTCTCTTTGGTAGTATAATAAAAATGAGCAGTGCAAAAACTTTTGTGTGCAACTTCAATTACATGCTTGAAATTTTTATTGTTATATGTAACAGATAAATTTGTAGTTTCGTAAAAAAATAAGGAAAAAATGGGAAAGAGATTGTCCACTAAAGTTATTTAGCATTTGCCTTTAACTTTTTATTGCAGTTTCCTTTTGTGTTAGAGTTAAGTATAGTGATTTTTTTTTATATAATTTAACCTTTCCTTTTGCTGTAATATGAATATGTATTTATTTTTAACCCGGTGGGTGAAAAAGATGCGCTTTAGTAAATTTTTGTAGGTGTGATAAGTCAAAGATCGAGATATCAAAGCTTTTTAAGCTTAATAAAAAGCTCATTTTGAGTGAGAGGGAAATTTTTGTTAGCTTACAGAGAAGCATGCGCATTTCATAGCCTGTTGAAAGTCAATTTCAACGATTTCTTGTGAAAAGCTTTTGAACTTTCCATATGATAAGTACTAAAAGCTTAATTTCTGGTATATGGTACATGAATAAAATTAATTGTTGATAAATTACAGAAGCGACAGACATTCTATTAATCCGTTCTATCGGTTAAAATTTCACAAGTTTTGACGGCTATTCTAAAGCTTTTTAAAATTGTTTAAATACAGACAATATTTAAATCCTTAAAGCTCCTTTAGCACAAAAGTGTATGACCGAGCCCCTGGTCTTTAGTAATTGAAAGTTTAGAGAAGTGATGCCCAAGTAAGCTTAAAGATGAAAATTCTTCTTCTTGGCATAATATTAATAAGATTCAATCTGAACGATCGCAATTTTCTCTGTGATTTCTTATTCTGCAAGCGTTTTTGAAGCTTTTAAGTTTTGCAAGTCCGCTTGGTTTCTGCAACTGTGACCTTTTGTTTAAGGCGCATTTAATACTTACTTTTAGAAAAGTTTTTAGCCAATCTCTGTTGTCCTTACACTGTGTTTTCACACGAAATTGCTGTTCTTTCGCACTTCCCCTCCCTTCGATATGCCTTGCAGTCGATAACAGCAACACTAGTTTTGTGCGTAGTGGAAAATAACTTTCGAAATATGAAGTTTTGTTTTGCGGTCCTTGCAAAAGTTTTTGTGGTTGAAGAAGCCGAATAAAAAAGACTATGGCACAACAGTGCAGCAGCAGATTTTCGTGTGAATGTGAAAGGTAAAACTAAAATTTATGTTAAATTATAATTGAAATAAAAACAAAAACATTTTGAAAGAGCTTATTTCCTTTGCTTTTAATGTGAAATTTATATTAACTATTTGCGCAAAACAGTATTAAAATTTTTATGAGTTTTTGTATTTAAACTTCTTAACGTGCAGTTGAGTAAAAAGGGCTTGGAGCGAGGAGAGAGCGAAACGAAATTTTTCTGCCTCGAAGTTTTGTATTCTCTCTAGTATGTGAGTATTGAGATACTGTTAGTGTGCGATGCTGAGAAGGAGCAGATGTAGAGAGAAAGTTTAAGTATGAAAGCCTTGAAAACATTTCACTTCTTTAGCGGCTACACGTTATAGTTTTTTTTTGCTAGTTCTTTAATTTGATTTATATATTATAAGTATATAGAGAAACATGAGAGAAGTCTTCAAAAATATATTTAGAAAAGGAAACTTGACAGTTAAAAATAAATGTGTGCAGTCGAAAGGTAACTTAAAAGATTTTCTTTTTCTCTCCACCAATAACTTCGGAGGTCACCAACTTTACACTTTTTCCACGCGTTATCCTTAGAACTATGCCGTTGCCTGTAATGATGTTATCAATAACCATATAATATTTCTACAAAAAATAAAAAGAATAAATTCATCTGCAAAGGCCTAAATCGCCAGAAAGAAATTTATTCAATAAACTTAATTTGTTAACATTTTCACATTAAATATTTCCCCGTTCTTCATTCCTTCAATCCTCTGATGATGCAGTGCAAATGATTGCTGTTGTTTACCAAATTGCTTGATATTAGTGGCAAGAAGTTCTTATTAATCGTAGAGTAGAAAATGTGTTGCCTGTTGCACTGAAAGTATTTGAATAGTTTTTGTACTGAAAATATGCTGAAGGAAAAGCAAGTGAAAATTTAATTGGCTGCACATGGTACTATGTACATACATTCAGTATTTACTAGAAACATTCAAAGCACATAGTGTGAAAATTGCTTTACTTCACTTCAAAATGGAAAACCTCTCATCATTAATAATTTACATTATTTATTATGAGCTCTGAGCTCATTCAATCACAGTTTCTTGTCTCCTCAATACTACACATCATTAATATTTATGTGCATTAAGAAGAAAAACAACAGCAAAATAATGAAGAACAATGGGGTGGGAGGGGGAGATGGGGGGATGGGGGGGAGGGGGCACTAAAAACAACAAAGAAATGAAAGAAAAACAAAAGCACCTATCTTGCATACGTTGATATTAGCTTTCTGTCACAGCACGCACTTGACGCACAACATTAATCTATACGCATGATTGTGCACCCAGGGGGAAGATATTGAAGCGCATTAAAAGTTAAAAATCATTATTTATTTTGCGATGCGGGTAAATTGTGGTCGCTGTAGACTCGTAGAAAAAACTCTGAAAGGCAAACCTACAAGAGTAAAAATTGCTTATGAAAAGCCTTTCACTTCGCCGTTCGGATTCGGCATAAAACTGTAAAACTGGTCCCTTCCATTCATATACAAATATAACACGCTTTTGATTGTTAAATCTTTTGTGATATGTATGTAAAGGGTGATTTTTTTAAGAGCATGAAAATTAATAAAAACACAGAAATTTTACAAAAGAGAATGAAATTTTTATTTGAATCGATAAATCAAATCCTTGTGGTCGCTGTGGCGTAGTGGTAGTGCGTTGGACTGCTACGCAGAGTGTCCGGGGTTCGAATCTCGGCACAGGCAAAATCAAAAAAAAAACAAAAAGTAGAAAAAATAATTTTTCTACACGGCACCACCTCTTGTCAGGCAATGGCAAACCTACAAGAGTAAAAATTGCTATGGAAAGCTTTTCACTTCGCCGTTTGGATTCAGTATTAACCTGTAGGTCCCTTCCATTCATGTACAAATATAACACGCACAATATGAGTGGATGCGAAAAGCTCATGGGCTGTTGTGCCATTAAAAGTAAAGTAAATAAATCCATTCCTGCCATTTACTTTTTAAAGATAATTTCACTTAAATGTTGCCCGTGGCTACACTTCAATTGGTCCATTCTGAAGGTCCAATTTTGGCATACTTTTTCCAAACATTTCAATGTTGGCTTCCACGTCCGCAATCATCATTGGCTTGCCCCTATTTCAATAATTTGCAAACGTTGTTCAGGCGTAAGTCTCTTTACGATGAAATGGCAAACCAAACTGATCATTTTTTTACTTTGACACATGTCACGAATCACGCGTGAACTGTCCGAAATATAAACGTCAAAAATCAAGTAGCAAAAATCACCCTTTATAAATAAATCGAATTTGAAGCATTTCGAAAACGTTCACTTTCCCGTTGAGTACATGAGACTCGAAACATAATATACAATCAGAATGTACTGAACAGACTGAGGGTTTTATTCATTAAATTTTGACTACAGTGTAGTTTTCACTACCACTATGTAAATCTTTAGTGGTAGTGAAAGCCGAAATCAAATCCAACTACCACTACCACTAAACGTTTTATGGTACTGGAAATAAAATCCCATTATTACTGAGTGCTTAGTGGTACTGGACACCAAACCAACTGCAACTAGTGGGAATCGAGCTCAACTACCAATATACTAATGCTAATCAAACCCCATTGCCACTAAGTGATAAGGGGACAAAGCTTAGTTGACAACTTAGTGAAAATTCTAATGGCCTAATGAGCTTTGTTTCTTATCCCTACACGTTTAGAGGTAGTTGGGTTTAATTTCCAATACCAGTAAACCTTTAGTGGTAGTTGAGTACACTGAGTGAACACTACCACTAAACATTTAATGGTAATGAGGTTGTAAGTCCATTACCACTAAACATTTAGTGGTAGTGAGATTTTATTGGGAATTTACTTCCACTACCTAAACTACTAAACCTTTAGTAGTTACTACTAAACCTTTAGTGGTAGTGAAAATCAAACCCAACTACCACTATACGTTTAGTGGTTGTGGAGACTTTCTCAGATTGCCACTAAAAGTAGTGAAGAGCAAAATTTAATCACAAAATCTCCGGTCTGGTACTGAACATATCCATATGACATATCACACACCCAATACACACAGTCGTCTATGTTCACACAAGCCGCGTGCACACATTCACATACATTTATTGAACACTCGCCACAATTGAAGAGAAATGAAGTGTTTTGCTTTGCACCTATAATGTACAATTGTACTCTTACATAAGTATGTATGAATGCACTGCATATGCCGTGATTGCGGGGCCTATTAAAAATGCATTATGCAATGCTGTCAACTGTTTTCAAACCATGCATAAATACGAGTACAAGGGAAAAGGCACAGCAATTGGAGGAGAAGAAAAACAGCAACCAACACCTACATATAACAGCAGCAACAAGCAAATGAAGTTGATGATGATGAAAAAGGTATTGACAAGACAAGACAACAAAAAAAAACCAAAAAATTAAATATGAAACAAAAAAAAGAAAAGAAATGAACACTTGAAGAAATACATGTAAAGTGCATTCAAATCATGTGCGCTGCATGCATCGCATGTCGTTGTCGGAAACTTTGATATTGCGCAATGCAAAACGTCATCAATGACACTTGAGTATGACGTTTCTCGATTAACAATTAATAAAAATGCATACAAAGGCAAAGCAACACACACATACGTGTTTACATAATTCCATTCAATTGATATCTTGAAATCGTTATCGAAATGTTTATGCTCGCTTATTGCATACAAGAAATCAACAAAAGCTACAATCATTTATGTTGAATTTTTGATGACAGCATTACCACTAGAAGGAAGAAGAAGCAGCAACAGCAATGTTCGCTTATTGCTGCTCTCACTTATGCTGTTGCTGTTGATTGCTGTTTCTTTTCTGTTGTTGTGCTTAGCCATGACACTTCTTTGGAATGCGGAATACTTTTTTTCAGTTGCCATGAAATTTTGATGAATGTATTGTAAATAAATTTTTTTTTCTTATTTATATTTGCGTATCAATTTATGATATGAAAAAAAAAACAAGAAAAAGAAAGGAATTTTAATAATTAAAGCAAAAATTGCGCGCTTTGTATTTATTGCAATCTGTCATTTTGACATTTGGTGTTGATTTCTATAGTAAATAATAAGTATTTTATGATTGTATAGTTTCATTCATTCATTCACTGTTCTTCACCCTTTCTCCTCCTCCTCAAACTCTTCTTGCTTCTGCTGATTTTTTTTCTTCTTTTTGTGTGGTTTATGATCATGAGTTGCTTTTGACGTTGTTCATATTTACTGTAGTGACTGAGTGACTGAATGACGTAGGTGTTGCATATTTCTATGTGGCCACTATTGATGCTGCCATTCTTCTTCTTCTTCATCTTTCGTTCATTTGATTTAGATTGATATTTATTGAACTTCAAGTCTTATTTGATTTAATGAGTTTCAATTACATTAAACAAAACAGAAGTGTTTTCAATTTCTATTCTCTAGAATTACATATGTACATTAATGCATTTTAATTGTAATGGTATTTGTTGTTTTTTAATTTTGTTTGAAAGATTTCAATTAGAATTGAGGAAATGCAGACGAACTATGTGTGTAAAAGGGGTTAATGCAATGTAAATTTTGATCAATGGAATAAAGTTTGTAATTGACTAAAAAAAATAGATTCCATTGATTAAATCAATTCAGCAATTAACTGTCTTGTTAAATATTTTTATCCTACCTAACTGCTTTGCCTACCTACTGCCTTACCTTCCTACGAGGGGTTCTCGGCCGTCTCGGGGCACGTGAAGGAAATGAGAAAAATCTTACATCCATTCGCAAATTATTTAAAATAATTTTTCTTGTTATGTCTCTCTTAATGGCTGTTTATCTCTTTATCGGTGTCCTGTGCCTGCATTCCCTCTCTCATTCTCCCTCCTTCTTCCTCCCACCTATCAATCTTCCTTCAGACCAACACAATGCTCTGCATTTATAGGGCTACACTTACTTACTTACTTTTAATGGCACATGGAGGTGCCATTGGAGGGCCTAGGCCGAGCTTCTCGCATCCACTCATGTTGTGCGTGTTATATTTATACGTGAATGGAACGGACCTACAGTTTAATGCCGAATCCGAACGGGAAGTGAAAAGTTTTTCATAGGCAATTTTTACTCTTGTAGGTTTGCCATTGCCTGCCAAGAGGTGGTGCCGTGTAGAAAAATTATATTTTTCTACTTTTTTTATTTTTTATTTTGCCTGTGCCGAGATTCGAGCCCCAGACACTCTGCGTAGCAGTCGAACGCACTACCACTTCACCACAGCTACACCCTATGTGTTAAATGTATAAATAAAAATAAAAAAATCTAATCTGCTGCTCAAACCCAGTGAAAAATCTTAAGAATATGTTGTGAAGTCATTTCAGTATGAAAATATTTTTTTACCTTAAAGTGTTTTGATTTGAAAAGCTCGGCCTAGGCCCTCCAGGGGCTATTGTGCCATTAAAAGTAAAGTAAATAAAGTAAGTTTTGATTTGTTTTAGTTTTTTTCGAAAGCATCTTTTAAGTTTTAAAATGTTTTTGACTATGAGTCTTTGCTGCAGTGTTTTTTTTTTGTTTTTGCAGTCAGTTTGGAATATCACGAGCTCAAAAGAAAATTATCGAGTTGAACTTAGCATGAATTTGACGTAAAACTTCCACTCCGAACTCCTTCTTTTTTCTTTTTCTTTCCAAAACGTTAGGTGTCAGGATTCTGAGAATTTTTCCCTAAAAACGAATGTTCTTTGCCAAAGATTTTCAAATGTGTGATTTTATTCGAATTTCGTTATTTTCCGGGTTTGTTGTACTTAGAAGTTTTGCCGAATAATAATTGACTAAAACAAGGGTATTTATTTTTTTGTGTAAAATTTCTGTAAATGTATTAATTTTCCTATTTTTTTATTAAACTATTCAAACTAATGATTATATTTTTACTAGAACAAGCCATTTAGGTAAAAATCCTAAAATCATAATTTTTTCTTTCTATTTTTCTCTTTAACGTTACTACGAGGGTAGATCAATAAGTATTCGTGTTAGAATTGAAGAGGCAAGTTTTAAAAAAAATTTTTTTTTTTTTCAACGTAATCTCTTTTTACTACAATACACTTTTCCCAACGTTTCTGCCATTTCTTTAACCCCTCCAATAAATACGATTTATCAAACTCTTCAAAATACGCTTCTATCTCAACGATAACCTCCTCGTTTGAGCTGAATTTTTTTCCCCCGAGCCACGTTTTCATGTTGGGGAACAGAAAGAAGTCGCAGGAAGACAAGTCGGTTGAGTACGGTGGGTGCGGCAGCAATTCGTTGATCAATTCATGCAATTTAGCCGCAACAATTCCGTATCCGCTTGTTGTCCACCGTAAGCAATCGCGGGCCGATACCTTTCTCATGCTTAACCTATCATGTAAAATATTAACTACCGTTCCGTACGACACTCCGACGGCCTCTTCTACTTCGCGTACTTTCGTTCGGCGATCAGCGATAATCATGTCGTGGACCTTTTCACCGATTTCCTCTGTAACCACGCCTGCCGGGCGGCCTGGGCGCTCCTCATCAAAAACAGATGTACGACCACGTTTAAATTCGTTGAACCAATATCTTATGGTTGTCATAGATGGAGAAGGGTCCCATAGACAGCATCCAACTTCGCTTTTATATCTTCGCATGTTTCTCAATCCAAAAATAAAAGGCGAATTACGGATCGATATTGTTCTTTTTCCATTTTATCGCGAAAAACGAAACACGTGTGATACAAATGGCTGCCAAATAAGAACCAACCTATGAATCAGTTTGAAATTTAGTTTGAATGGTGCCGTGTGACAGATGGCAGTATACCACGGTAATACCAACTTCCCTCAGCAACGCCACCTGTCTTCACACATGGGTACTTATTGATCTACCCCCTTAGTTATCGTTTTGTAAATGCTATAGTTTCTTGTTATTGTTTGGCACAATTGGCGATTGTCCCTATCGTTTTGACAAATTGTTCTTGCCAATCATCTTAAAATTTTGAGTAATCAGATTTTCGGATATACTTATTTGTCCGAAAACTTTTGAAACATTTAAATTTGTTATGAATCATGTTTTTGTTTTTTTGAAATCTTTTTCTACTTTATTGCGTTTGTTCTAATTAAAATAAATGTAATTTTCATGCTAGCCTCAGCTAATTAAGCTTTCTTTTCTCAGAACTAGTAACAACAACTTTCACACGGCCACACCAGAGTCACATGCCATCAATATTGATAAATAGCCTCATTAATAAAGTGTAAACTTCGTTTAGTTCATCTACTCCCTTATATGATTTTCGGTATAATAAACACTAAGGCAAAAATGAAAGAAAAAACATTGAGCCACAATTACAATGGAGAGAAAATGAAATTTATTTCCAGATTTTATCTCAATAAATGCAATTAACTGCATTTCACTGTTGTGTTGTATTGCCACCAAGCAACTGACACCAACCAGAAAACACCAATGGCAACAACAGCAGCAGCAACAACATAGCTGCAATAGCATCAACAAAAGCGACACCAACAAAAGATAAAATATTACAAGAAGCAGCAACAACAGCAGCAGCAGCAGGCAGATAGTCGGGCCGGCAGACAGTCAGGCAGTCGGCTGGCTATAACTTGCATAATACTTATTTGAGCAGCTAAATTGCCATTAAATTGATAAGTTTGCTGCTCGTTGTTGTCGTTGTTGTTGTTGTTGTTGTTGTTGGCTTTATGTATATATTTTATTTTTTGCTTGTGTTGTTGTTGCTGTTGTTTTGTTTGCTGCTGCTGCTACTGCTGCTGCTGCGCACACATGCAGCATCGTCATAAATGTAACACGCCCATGCGATTCTGGTGTTTAAACGACGTTCCTACTGCCAACAGAGTCAGTGCCAGCGTAGTGAAATTTCTATCTTCATACTCAAATGAGTTGAGCTTCAAGTCTTGAAACGACGGTATCGAAAGTATCTTGGTTTCTCAAGATATTAAAATTACTTTGAGTTGAAATTTATACTATGATTACCATTTCTGGTAGTAACTATACTTTTCTTTAGTTTCTTCTACTTCTTCTTCTTCATCTTCTTATTTTTATTTCCCTTCTTATTAGTTTTTATTTGTCTCATTTTCTTTTCAATACAAGCTTCTGTTTATGTGCATTTGCTATGCAACTGCAGCTTCTTTTCATTCATGCACATTTAATGACCCTGGTCATTACCTCTTAACTCTTTTGACTACTTGTTTTTCTTTTTTAACTTGTACGTGTTGGTTTTTGTTGTTATAGTAGCATTCACAACAGGGCTACCTCAAGGCATTTGAGGGCCTAGAGTTTAGGTACTAGGAAATTAATTCACAAAAAACAAACCGTAAGTAGGGGGAGAAAGCGTTCTCCTATTCTCGAAGGGTCGGTTAAATTCTTTAAACAAAAGGATATTATTTCATTGGGCGATGGGCAAGACTATTTTAGACCTAGCCTCGTCATCTTCCGTAAAAAGAAAAATGTTTGTCTTATTAGGCTCACTTAAGTTGTATAGGTAAAAAAATAACCTGATATAACTTAAGTATTTAGGTTTAGGTTTAGGACCAGGTCTCCAATTTGTTGTAGTTTTTTTCTTCACTGACTCCTCATTGATTGATTTTGAAGAAGCCCCTTTAAGTCCATAGAAGAAGTCGGAATATATGTGTGCAGATTAATCATAATTACTTACCTTGCTCCATGAGGACGTCATTACTTACGATGCTGCCATCTAATTTAATATAGGTCTCAATTACATATATGTACATAGTTCGGCTTGAAAAGCATTGGAGCATACGCCCATTTGAATTTAAATTCTAGTTTTGGATACGAAAACCAACCAGCACCTGATTCTTTATTTAATTTTTGAATCATATGTATAGCAAGCGGTTGGGCGAGGGGCCTTGGCTTTTCACTCGGTTCTGGGAAGGATATATTTAATTTTCTGGCAAAACATTAATCCATTACATATTCAATTACCGGCAATCTACATACGAGTATACATGAATTTGACTTCAGTTTAATCTACCTATACATACTTATGCACATTCAAAGCACTGCCGATTCTCTTATTCTCTGTTCTTAGAAACTGTCCTATTTCCTTACGGACATATGTCCAAGTACATACACACTTCGTAGTAACTACTTAGAAACGCCCCTGAAAAATAACCATTAAATAATTTAAAATGCAATCTACTGCCTCAACTCTTGTTACCATATATTTTTTCTTTCTGTTTTTCTTTGGTATGAGTTTTCATTCTACTATAGCAATGCAATTGCTACCTTGAAATAGTAGTTTCTAACTACCATTTTCTTGCGTTGACTGCTTCTACTACTATTGCTACTTTTTCTTTACATGCTTTTAGCTTACGCATTTTCTAAACTATAATCAAATCGAAATTAATTATTTTTTTTTGGAGCGCGTTAAAACTGTAATTAGATGAGCGCTGAAATTTAATTTTTGAGGTGTTCATTTAAGTTGCTGAAGTTGTTTGTGTTATTAATACCAACTTTTTGTTAGTGATGGTGATAAAAGTAGTATTTGTGGTAGGTAAGTAGTATTTGCTACTGTTGTGTTTAGAATTTACGAAAAAATTTTAAGGCTTCGTTGTTGCAAGATTGTTTTGTTCGAAGGCGTGATAAGAAAAAAACCGAGAGAAAGAGAGAAAGAGAGAGAGAGAGAGAGAGAGAGAAAGAGTGAATGAGTGAAGGAGAAAGAAGAAGTGCAACCTTTCGTATGAATTTATTCGTGTATGTGAAATGAAAAATGATGATAAATTGCATGTAAAAAGATGAGAAAAAGAAGAAATGAGAATTCTTGCAGATACTAAAGTGATAATTAAATAAAATTATGCTATAATATGGAGAGTAATGAGTTAATTAGTATTTTTCGATTATTAATTTTTGCAGAGTTTTGAAATTGTGCTTGATTTTAGCATTTGGAGTGCATTTTTGTAATGAGCTTTTAAATTTTTAGATTCAAATATAAATATTTTCACTGCAGAAATCTCACTAAAATCTTCAACGTAATGGTGAAATACTATGTGATGAAATAAGAAGAGATGGTTTTAAAATATCCGAGTAATGGATTTTGAAATTGAAAAAAAAATTATTAGAATTTATGATTGGAAGAAGTGGTTGATGCTTTCAAAATGTATGTTTTCGAAATACTTCAATCAGTATGGGTTCACACGTATGCAAAAGTATATCGATCATCACTAAGAGTACTTTGAAAAATATCAAAACCGTTTTCAGTGATAAATATTAATGTTTTGTTTGCTATTCCGGATACATAAATAGCAGCCCTCGTATATACAGTGTCGGACAATCAAATAAGAACACCAAGCTCTTTGAATGCTTTGCCACAATTCGTCTTTGTTTTTAAGTAGCTCTGGTACTGCCAATCTTCTCATTGACAGTATTCCACAAGTTCTCGATAGGATTAAGGTCAGGAGATTGTGCAGGCCAGGTCAGGTCATAACGGGAATTCCATTATGGGAAAACCAATCTCGCGCAAGGATTGAGGTGTGCTTTGGGTCGTTATCCTGTTGCATTTGCCATTTCAGGGGCATTTTCCATTCAGCATATGGAAGCATCTCCTCCTGAAGGATGTTTACGTTAAGAAATTTTTCCATTGTTTCTTTTATCCAATACAGAGGGCCACACCCACACCATACCAAAAGAAGCATCCCCATACCATGATGCATCCACCTCCGTGCTTAAACGTCTTCCTAGTATATTTTGGGCTTAATAATGCATTTTTCGGGCGTCTAACCCAACGTTTTCCATCACTTCCAACAAGATTCACCTTGCTTTCGTCTGTCCATAATACTTTACGCCATTTTTTTTTTTGCATTAATTAAACCATCCCACTCATTGTGCGCTTTAGCGAACTCTATGCTACACTTTCGATGTCTTTGCGTCAACATTGGTACTTTTCGTGCTGTTCTCCCAAACAGTTTTTTTTCCACCAAACGTCTCCTTACTGATCGAGCACAAATTTGAACCCCTGCCTCCTCTCTAATTGCGGCAGCTGCCTTAAATGGATCGCGTGCTGCCAAAATTTTTATGCGATTGTCATCTGCACTTGTAATTTTGCGGGGCCTACCTCTCTTGCTATGAAATTTTTGAGTTAATAAAGATTGGTAGACAAATGTCGAGGATCTGCTAATAGTTTTAGCTATTTGGCGGATGCTTTGTCCCTCATTTCGCAGTTTTTTCACCAAATCACGCTCCTCCTTGCTACAGTGCTTTGCTCGACCCATTTTGCTGTGACATTACTGAATAGTTTACATTTTATTTGTTGAATTACACTCAATGCTACCATTTAAATGCTTACCAGTAGAAATTATAAACAATTTTAAGCTATCTTTTTAAAATATACATTTTTTCGTCTGCTGTTCTTATTAGATTGTCCGCCTTCGAATGCTTCGCTTCAACTTTTTTGTTTGGGAATCCCCAAAAAATATTTAAATAATGTTGCCACTTTAAATAGTGTTGCCACCTAGAAATTTATAAAGTATATACCATACCATTTTCTTCTCTATAAAAATGGTTTGCCATCAGCAGTCCGATAAAAAAAAAAATCAATGGAAGTTTTATAGTGCAAGGTGTTCTTATTTATTGCCCGACACTGTATATTAATAAGTGCTAGTGCTGAATAGTTTTGTACCGCCAACCTGTAAAAGGATTATGTGGCTTGTACTTTCTACTTTGAAATTTTGAAAACCGGAATTCTCCATTGTTTATTTGGAAACCATTTTCTGAAGAAAAAATGTGGTAGAAATTCTTGGAGCAAGAAGAGAGTGAAATGGAAATTCTATTAATAAACCGCAAAACAAAATAGAATAGGGCTCTCTCGTATTGAAGTACGAGTGTGTGTATGTGTATATCGAGAGGCTGTTATTATGCGATTGTGAGACAAAGCACCTGTAGAGAGAGAGAATGTAAAGAGAGAAGCAGTAATAAACCTAAAGACGTTCCACTTCCATATTGTGTAGTGGCTACATATTTTTATTTTAGTTAGTCAAATATATCTTTAAAAATAGTACTCGTAGATGAAAATAGTAATTGCTGGACAGTGGTCGTTGAAATTATGTATTCAACCATTACCGAAAACAGTTTTTGTGTATACTTATATAGAGAGGCAATGACTGCTTCTTTGACCACAAATTTCGTTAAAGAAAACACACTTACTTGACCATTCAATCCACCAACAACAACAAAAATAAAATAAATTACAAGTGCACGTAATGTTTCCTACACTACATACACTACAAGATTGTTATCAAAATTGGAGCACATACATACATACATACATACATACATACATACATACATACATACATACATACATACATACATACATACTTACATACCATAAGTACTTATTTATTTTTATTATTATTTTTTTATGTCCACGAAGCCAAAAACAGAACATTTCTCATAATTGTAGTTAATTTAAAATTTTAACACACTTCAATCGAAAAATAATAAGTACTTACTTATAGAAAAAATAAAAAAAATTAAATACACAAACGTGGGCAGGGCTGCAAACTTTGGTTTGTAGGAACTTATCGCCATCGGCGACAAGAAAGCAAACAAAAGCCATAAAAGTGCAGTATAATATAATTGCGCACACAATTACGCGTAAACTGCCCACTGTCGTCAACTATGTACTACTCAACTAAGTTAGTTACTTATGCCCGAGTCGAGTTGCGTATGCGCAAAGAGCTCACGTACAATACATACATATGCTGTAATGTTAATGTAGGCTTGCCATGATTTAGCAAAAAAGCTAAAAAAAATTAAATTAATTGTAAATATTATTGCGCTTATGGTCAGAAATAATAATCATATCTATGCAATAAAGAAAGACAACTTTACAGTTCACTTTATTTTGCTTTTAGTATTTTCCACAGAAAGCGGTTAATGATCTTTTTTATTTGTTTTTATTATTAGTATTATCATAATTACTATTTTTATTATTACTTCTTTGTAAAAGAATAGGTAAAATGACCATGACGCTCAAATAGTAGTAGTATATTTTTTCCCCCCATAAATATGTTTTTTTGTTTACTGTCTGTCTACTTGTCTAGCACGCAGTCTCAAGTGGTTTCATAAAAAACTAAAGGTTTTATTATTAATTTAAAGTTACCATTAAAAAGATACAATTGTCTGAATGTCAATGTATGACATGACATGCAGAATATTAATAATTTCGTTTTTCTGAAAAAGAGTTGCACTTAAAGAAATAAGTGACGTATCATTTGTGTTGCCTCTAATTTAATATTATTATTGAGTAGGACTATTGAACTACTAAGCTCCATGGTAAGATTAAATTATACTTCCTAGTTATGTACATTTATTCAAAGCCTTGATTGAAATTATGGACCTAGTAAAGCAGCTTCACAAAGGGTGGTTCAGTTGGAAAGGGTGGTACAGTTGGAATTTGAACTACAGGTTATTTTGAGTGTGGCAACTCTAATGTCATTCGTATTGTGAAACGCGTGCGCGAAACTGGATCTTTATTGACTGAAACAAAGCGTTCTCGTACGCCTACAACCGATAAAATTGCTGCTGTTACTCAGAGGGAGGCAATTTATTTGATTATTTGTGGTCTACCTTAGAAGATATGGACTTAGACAATATTTGGTTCCAATAGGATGGCGCGCCATGTCACACAAACCATGTAACAATCGAGATCTTTTTCGTGAGAAGTTTGAAAAACGCGTTATTAGCCGATCTGGTGATGTGCATTGGCCACCGCGCAGTTGCGTGTTGGATTATTATTTGTGTGGAGCCGTTAAAGACAAGAGTTTCGCTAATCATTCAGCAACGATTGAGGCTCTTAAGGACGAAGTTGGTGCAGCAATCGGTCACGTAAAGCGCCATATAGTAGAAAATGTACCGAAAAATTGGTTTGATCATATGGGCTATTGCAAGGGCAGGGGAGAAAGTAATTTGACAGAAATAGTGTTCCACAACTAACCGGGAGGCTTGTACTTTCGAATAAGAAAAACCACATTGAAAAAATTCCAAATTTATGCCACTCTGTATAAAGTCAAATCTAGTTTTATTTTTCAAATTAAAAACAAAAAAAAGGTCTTAAGAAAATTTCCAGTCAACTAATTTCAAAGTAGTAATTTCAAAAAACTCAGATCAAGACCTAAAACCAGTCTAAACGCTCAAGCTTTAACGCTAGGGGGTATAAATTTAGAACTGATCTACATGTGTTAAAATATTTTTTTTCGGTTGCCCTACTTTACTTTACTTTTGATGGCACAACAGCCCATGGAGGGCCTAGGCCGAGCTTTTCGCATCCACTCATGTTGTGCGTGTTATATTTGTACATGAATGGAAGGGACCTACAGTTTAAAGCCGAATCCGAACGGCGAAGGAAAAGCTTTTCATAGCAATTTTTACTCTTGTAGGTTTGCCATTGCCTGACAAGAGGTGGTGCCGTGTAGAAAAATTATTTTTTCTACTTTTTTTTTTGATTTTGCCTGTGCCGAGATTCGAACCCCGGACACTCTGCGTAGCAGTCCAACGCACTACCACTACGCCACAGGACCACCACGGTTGCCCTAAAAGAGTTTAAAATTATCTGGAGACAATTATAGATCCAAAGTAGGTAGAGGGGAAGATTAATCTTTGGGTTTACGCTCCCTTTTTGGTTTCAAATATTCCATACACATGAAAAAAAAAACAAAAGTTGTTAAAGATGAAAAAGAAAGCTAGTCGACTTCATTCACATTCCCTGGATCCACTAGTTCCTCGGGAAATATATAAAATCCTAAGTTATTTTTTTTCTTTTAAAGTACAATTTTTATACCAATATTGAAGTTTCCAAATATTTTTAGTTTTTCCTGAAAAATTTGTAATTTGTTTGTGTTAGGGCTTTAGCAAATTAAGGTAGCTACAATATATATAAATAATTTGCCTGAAGAAATGATCATCATCTACGGAATGAAACAATATCAGAGAATTAATTGTTTCACTAGTGCTTGTGAAGGAGTCTCAGTAAAGCAGAACTTAGTGAAAGAGCGAGGAAGTTTAAAATGAGTTAAAAGCCATTCCTTTCCCTAGTGGGAAACTTAACCCTCCCAAGTATTTTGATATCAATACACTGACAAAAGTTTAAAAATTGTACACTCACTCTTTTGAGCGTCTATTTATACAGGGAAAGATTTTTAGTGACTGGGCAAGGGGGCGAGAAAAAAAGATGAAAGCTTGCCGGTTCGAGCAAGTGTGTAGCCGTTCCATTTCGTCTTTATTCTCTCGCGGATGAGCTCGACTAGCCGCAATAAATCTTTCTATATATGTAAATGTAGACTGAGATACATATACATAACTAACCCAGATTGACCCCAAGCACTGTGCTTCTAGGAAAAGACTAACTTAAATAAGTAATACTGTATGAAAAACAATTCTTCTTCTTTTAATGGCACATCATAGTCTAGGCGGAGCTGTGGCATCCACTCATGTTCTGCTTGTTATATTTCTACACGAATGGAGGGGGCCTACAGTTTTATGCCGAATTCGAACGGCGAAGTGAAAATATTTTCAAGGTTGTGGAAGGTTTGCCAAAATTAAAACAACAAAACAAAAACAGAAGCATCGATAAAAGTGAAATTACTAATATTTGTTTTCTATTGCCAGAATAAATGTATGTATGTCAATTCAAAATTGATTTTAAGGAATTCTTTCACGGCAAGCATGGCGTTTAGCCAACTATTAACCAATAAAAGTCACACCGCTGAATGTGCTCATATAACTATCATAATTAGAAAACATAGAAATAATGAAAAATTCAATAAAAATGCGTTCCTTTTAGTTTCATATAAAATACGATTACCAAAAGAGAATTGCCATTTGGTTCGATCACCTTTACTTCAAGTACTTAGATATGAGAGTGTGTGAGAGTGAGAGTATACGATCGACTGCATACAATCGAAAATTGTCAAATTGAAGGGTGGTTAGTCGTATCCTTCTTGCAAAAAGTAAACTTTGCTGTAAGGCGAATTTAAGAGTGTGATGTCACCTCAGAGAGCTAAAGCTGTAGTGTAGAAATTACACACTATTTTGTTTGTTTTTGGTTTTGAAACTACAACAATTGTTTTTTTTATACTTTGTAATACATAAGTATTTGGAATTGACTCTACCCTGTTAAATACGCATTGCTTTCCAAGTTTCAAGTGTCTGCAACGTTGCATCCATTTTTCAATCATTTGCTAATCGTTCCAATGCAGTAATTTTATCATGCTGTAAAAAGTATCCTGAAACTGAATTCTACCAATTCTATTCAATGTATACTTTATTTGATACCATAACGATATTTCTTCATCTATTTATGAACATATGTATCTATATGGCCAAAAGCTCGGCCTAGGCCCTGGCTGTTGCGCCATTAAAAGCAGAAGAAAGAAGAAAAAAAGTATGTAGATTCCAAAATTCATTATTCCAATTTGATCGCAGTGCATTCACATTTCACCAGTTCAACTACGATTCTTCAATTCCGTTAATTATTTTCTATTTATTTCCTATTGTTTATTTTAATTTTGCCAGTAACATTTTAATTAGTAAATTGATTTATAATTATTCTAAAAAACTTACAACCAAATAAAACAAAAAACAGAGACAAAAATATCGCTCAAGTACCCATATACTTGAAGTAAAATCTACTACAATATACGAGTACACAATAACATAGATACAGAAGATATTCACTGACAAGAAAGACTGAGACTAACGATGACGATAGTGATGGCATCAATAAATTCGCATAAAACAAAAATAAATATTTGCACATTTATCATCATTTTCTAACTTGCAATTGACTGACCGACCGACCGACCGACCGAACGCATAATAAAAACTAATTAATTAATTTTTGTGTGTTTATTTGTAAAGCAGACCAGCAACACTAACAACAGCAACAACAATGATAACAGTAGCAACAGCAATCATCAACAACAATGCAATTTAAAGTAAATTATGCAGCGTCGACACATAAATACCGCCCACTGTGCTTTGGACGGACTGTTCGTTATGGATATGTATTTATTTAGTGCTCAATTGAAATGATAAATCCGCTTCTCATTTGTTTTATTTCTTCTGCTTTCATTTCGATGCTAAACAGCATTTTAATTAATTTTTAAAATATTTATTTTTCTCTTTTAACTTGCTTTTCTGAGTTTATTTGATTTTTATTTCAGTAGTGCGTATAACTTAAAAATAAATTAAAAAGTGTGCCAAGAAAAAGAAAAAGAAAATCAAAATAAATATTTATCTTATTTATTTGGTTTTTTTTTGAAAAAAATTTTATGTTGTTCTTAATCTGGGGTAATTATAGAAAGATGACTTTAATATGTTTATGGAAAACGTGTATATGATTATTATAGCATCATTTCAAGGTCACAAATGTCAGTGATACTAAGAATTCAAAGTCATATAGTTTATTTTCGATATAATGAACATTTTATTCTTTCACTCTATCTATATTTTGTATCATAATAGAAAGAAGAACGTGTGTTGATGTAAGGTAATGGCAATGCTACCAATAGTGGAGGTATAGAGCTAAGATATATTTTTTATTTAATAGGGGAAGTGTCAATTCATAAAGTTCAATAAAATGTTATAATATTTGATTTGGTACCAAACAATATAAAGGAATCAATTTGGATTTGTTATCTGCACTAATTTTTCTTCAATTCATCTGAAATGACATTTAAATTTGTTTTCAACTTGAATTTTATTTGATTGCAAAAAGGCTGAGGGTCATATTTACACATAGAGAGAAAATATCCAGCAGATTATTTTTGCTTACAAATACACTTAGAAAAAAATTGCATTGCAAAATCAAGTCCGGTCAAACTTATCTGTAGCACGTGTTCTCTTCTTATTTCGTTTAATACCGGAAAAACTTAAATTATTTATCTATTGTGCTGAAAATTTTCAAACACAATATTCTTGATTGAAGGACAAACAAATCATATCTAAAAACTTTGGGGCCGGAAACAATTTTTATTTTTTTCGAATTAAATCGGAACAATCTTAAAACAACAACGAATTAAACAGGAAACTATCTCAAAATAAGTCTGATTCATTTTTAAAATAAGAATTGTTGGCCTTGGTCCAACTTTACGCATCCACTCATGTTGTGCGTGTTATATTTGTACATGCATGGAAAGGACCTAGAGTTTTATACCGAGTCCGAACGGCGAAGTGAAAAGATTTTCTTAGGCATTTTGCACCCTTATAGGGCTACCATTGCCTGCCGAGAGGTGGCGTCGTGTAGAAAAATAGTTTTTCACCTTTTTCTTTTTGCCTGTGCCAAGATTTGAACCCGGGCACTTGGCATAGCAGATCAGCACACTACCAACTACGTCACGTCGACCAATGTTCAAAACTTAAAATGGAATTACATATGTACATATCTACTTTAATTCAAATTCCGTCAATTAGTTCATGGTTAGTTCGCAGAAACATTGAATAATATTGTACATAAATAGAAAACTTATTTTTTAAAAATGATGACATAATACGTTAAAGTGCGTGATATTTATGCAAAAACTACTATCATAAAGCTATTGTAAAAACCCACAAAAAGTAACTTCCAAGTATTTAAGCTATTCACAATAACATCAGCAAAAAGAAATATTGTTGATAAGCTGTAAAACATTGACATGAGATATGAGTAGCTTCTACATACGAGTATTTATATGAGTGGGCGTTTGTTTATCCTTCCCCTCCCCAAAAAAAAGAGAAGGTTTTTTGCTTTTGAACCATGCCGCTTAACAGTAGCAGCCTAGCCTTTGTTTTTTATTATACATACTTACTACCATAAATAAATATTTAAATATTTATACTACTTAGTTATGTATAAAATGTACTGTGTGCGTATAAGAAGATCACGAGCTACTAAAATATGTACGCAAACGAAACATAAATCATAAAATTTTTGATTTAAGATGAAATAAAATTGATGATGATGATAATTATTATGATGAGGACGATGACGTATGCAGACGTTTACGATGCTGTTGAAGATGACATTGACTTTTCTGCGATATCTATAATATACTAAGCAAAACAGGCGACCATAGAATCTCATAGAGCCAGGCTAATCAGAAAGACAAACAGACACAAACAAATAGACAACTAGTTAGCAACTACATACGAGTACATTCATCACTCAGTATGCGTAATTTTGAGCTTAAAATTCTTCATAAATAATAGAGTCTCCACAGTTAATTTAAATATAAGTCCTAGCTATTAGTTGCAGATGTCGAAATAATATAGGGAAGAGTAGACGCCAAGAGAAATACAATACGTATTTGAAAATATCATTTATATATAGGGTGTTTTTTTTTTAGAAGTGTGGTTTTCAAGAAGAAATAAAGCGCATATAATTTAATGTTATGGCCAAGAATTTAGCTTTATTATAAAGATAAGGATTTACCATTATGTTTTAAAAACGATTTCGGGCAAGTCACGCAGGTTCGAATAAATTCCAGCCGAGAGGCCCAATTTTCGAACACTTTTAGCAGCAATTGGGGCCGGGCCGTATGTCAGTAATAACGCGCCGAATATTCTCTTCCAAGGAGTCAATCGTCTCTGGCTTATCTGCGTAGACAAGCGACTTCACATAACCCAACAAAAAAAATATCCCAGCGGTTTTAAATCGCATGATCTTGGAGGCCACGCCACAGGCCCACGATGCGAGAGAATGCGTTCACCAAAAGTTCCCTTTAATAAATTAATTATTTCGTATGGCATGTAGCGCCGTCTTGTTTTAGAAGTGTGTAGGTTGTCCACATCAACATCCTCCAATTCAGGCACGAAAAAGTTATTAATCATGGCTCTATAGCGTTCCCCATTGACTGTAACATTATGACCGGCTTCATCTTTGAAGAAATATGGACCAATGATTTCCTCTGCGAATAGAGCACATCAATAACTTGTTGGGGATGTAACGGCGTCTCAACAATGGCTTGTGGATTATGATCACTCCAAATGCGACAATTTTGTTTATTAACGTACCCAACGTCTCCAACCAAAAGTAAGTTTCAACGCTGAACAAAATTTTCTTGTGAAATTCGCGCAAACCGAACCATTATTTTGGTAATAAATTTGCACGATTTGCAAACGTTGTTCGGGAGTAAGTCTATTCATTATGAAATGGCAAACCAAACTGAGCATAAATCAAGTGACAGCTGTCAAAAAGACCAACTTCGAAAAAAGTATTGCCACATTGAAAACAAAACACTTCTAAAAAAAACACCCTTTACATATATCATTTAATGTGCTTAATATTATATACCTATAGGTATGTATAATTTATACATACATAAATGTATACGCATAGGTAGTATAATTTAACTATAGGAGATATTCTACAGGGCTTTCTAAGTTAATTTTGTTTCATATCTTGATTTGTCGGTCCATTTGCTAAAACAAATTATGAGTCACTATCAACAGTATTGTTTACTGTAGGTCTGAGTATTTTCTTATGTAAATAAAATAAATTTGTTTGCTATTTTATGAGTTAAGATTAGAACTTACGTACGTCAGATATATTACTTAGTTAGAAATTGTGTTATAGCTTTAGACGATGATAACAAATTTAAAAGATTTTAGAAAAAATTATATGTTTTTTGGAAAAAACACATGAGAATTCGACGTATCTGCATTGCATGTAGCCGATCTCCATACTCTCATTTGACAAAAAGTTCAACCACAATATCGGCCCTCACACTTTTACTTCATGTTCTCTATACCAGTGTTGACGGTTTAGGTATAATGGTACGTACCATTTTCCGACTTTTTTGGTCTCAAAATTTAATATTAACCGTAACGAGCCTGGCTAACCGAGAGCAACTGCACATGTAGCATATTTTAGTTTCTTTGCACCAGGTTACTTCCTGGCATAAACTATTGCACACACGTTTCGCCTTAGAAATTGATTTTTACACAGCACAATTGCTCTCTTATGGTCAGGCTCAAGAGGAATATTATTTGTAACCTTTTATTTATAGCTTAAGAATGCCTAGGTGCTGGCTATATTGGTGTTCGCGTGAAATAAATAATGTAATTGAAAAATTATGAAAATAATATGATTTTTCTTCAATAGTTTTATGAATAATATATTTAATATTCACTTTTAAAAACTAAAATAAAAATTCGAAACTTCACTTTTCTGTATATGAAAATAATGATGGTTTGTAATACAGGTTTGCCTGTTTTCCTTCTATTTTACATACATATTTGTTCTTTTTTGTAGAATAACTCTTTGACACCCTGAATACTCGGCGTGCTCGTGTACATTTCACCTAGCATATCGTGTTTGCTGTGAGTTTAAATTCTTTCTTCGTGTTCGGGCAACAACAATTGCATGGTGTTCGCCGATCAAAATCTGAATATATCCATGAACATAGCGACATGTTAGAGGAAATCGGCAAATGCTTCGAACTATGTGGAAAAATATATCATATCTCTTTAAGGTACAATCGGACTCGAAAAAGTACAATCGGACTCGAGAAGGTACAATTTTACTTTATTAAAGTTTGAAGGGTGAATGGTAAATAGGGTTAAACACAGAAGTCAAAACAACAAATTTTCGAACGTTAACGTTGAGAGTAAAATTGAAATCTTACGCTGTAATTATAATCAATCCTAAAAGCACACAGCCTCGTATATAATGCTCTAAAAAATTCAATATATGTCTGGAGTAATCCACCCACAAGTATTAATTTGATCAGCGCATAAATACAAGTGGTCTATTGCAAATGATGTTCGATACAAGTTTACATTGCAATTTAGTACATTTGCTCATCGCTATGGTTATGCTGTTGTTGTTTATTTTCTTTTTTTTTCTTTTTTAATGGCACAACAGCCCATGGAGGGCCTAGGCCGAGCTTTTTCGCATCCACTCATGTTGTGCGTGTTATATTTGTACATGAATGGAAGGGACCTACAGTTTAATGCCGAATCCGAACGACGAAGTGAAAAGCTTTTCATGGCAATTTTTACTCTTGTAGGTTTGCCATTGCCTGACAAGAGGTGGTGCCGTAGAGAAAAATTATTATTTTTTTTTATTTCACTTTATTTATTTTCTTAGCAACCTAAAAATATACACAAGTATTTTCGTTGCAATTTAATATTTTTATACATTACAAAAACAAAAAAAAGTTAATCAGTGCGACAACACATTATGAAATTTCGAAGACCAAAATAATTGTCGTGACGTAACCAATGCTCCAATGTTTAGTTTGTTTTGATCAGCTTAATTTAAAGCCTAAAAATATAAAATAGAGTTTCTTTGCACGCTAAATGTTAGTATCATTTTTGCACGCAACAAACTTATTTTTAATGAATATAATGTTTTTTTTAATGTGTAAACCGGTGATACGAGAAAACTTTTACCCAGTTTCACCTCATAAAATTATTATGCGAAACTTGTAAATAAGATTTGTCCAGCATGTGAGCGGTAATCTAGGCTATAAGCGACGAAACCAAGGGAACCGCGATTATTTTCATACCGAATTACTAACATATTGCTACCTCTGCTTGACAACTATGTACATACAGGGTGCCACAAAAGTTAAAGTGATCACTTAGAGGGATGATAGGTTAGCTTATAACTGTTCAGAATATCAAAGAATAGCCTTAGTAAAAAATGTTTTGTTTTTAAGATACTATATTGTTTTGTTTATTGATACTATATTCATTTCAGAAAAATCGACACATTCCATCAGTTTTTGTATCTACACAAATCAATATTTTACGATGCTAATTTAAGTTACTGAACACTCAATAGTCCTGCAATTGAGCAGAGTTGAAAATTAAAATTATACAGTCCAACCTTTGTAAAAAAAAAAAAATCAACTTTGCCCGTTTTCACGAGAAAGCGGTAAAATCTCAAAAACTAAAAATTTTTTACTAAGTTAACATTCCGATATTCTGACCTATCAGTATTTTAAAGAATAATATTGACTCTGAGACACCCTGTATGTACATATGTATGTGCCGCGAATTTGGATGAAATTGAGTATCTTTTTGCTTACATAGTTTGTATGAAAAACAAATTTTAGTGCCAGTTCTTCAACCTCGTATCTCCACTTGAACTCTAAAGGTTATAGAAAGATATTTATATAAAGTAAGTTGGTGTAATTTGGCAAGCGGGGTAATTAGACAAACTTCAAAAATTCTAGGTTAGTTTTAACTGTCAGATCTGTCATATAGCATAACATGATGCAATGGTAACACGTTTCATTTTGTGAGGAAATTAACTAATGAGCTCACCTTGTGATCGGTCACTTTGAGACAAAGTTTATTTTTCAATCTAAAAAAGTTTTTATCCGCAATTGTTTCGTGGGTTAAAAATTTTATTTTCTGGACGTTGAAAAAAAAGGTAAATATATCCAACATTTAATTTTTTCTTTAGTTTTTCTAATTCCAAATAGATTTCACACGAATCTATGTTTGTTTTGATGTCTCGTAATATTTTTTCCAAAATGGCTTCATGGTGTAATTTGACAAATGTATTTGTATTTGGGTAGTATAACAAATGCGAGCGGGGAAATCCCGGGCTACACAAGCCAAAAAGTCAAATCGTGACCGAAAGCCGATGAGAAGTTCGGTCTTGACATCTGCCGAAAACAGAAAAGAGCTCGAAACCAAAAAACGTTCATCGAGGGCAATCGCAACTCCAACTGGCCAACGGAAAACCACCGCAAAGAAGCGTCGACAATCATCATCGTCGGAAGAAGACTTTTGCATCATTTGTCTCGAGAGGCAATGCCAAAGAAATTAACAAAAAACAACTCTATCAAATGCAACACTTGCAAGCGCGAAGCGCACTTAAAATGTACCAACATTAAGTGCAACTACTTTGTTTGTGAACAATGCGACTCTGATTCAGATTAACAACAACTTTCTCATGATTTTTGTGCAAAAAATAAAGCAAATTCACACTATTTTCGCAATTTATTTAAATTATTATTTTTACGACAAAATTGTCATATTACCCCAACTTTTGACAAATTACCCCACCTCAAACGTAAAGTTTAGGAGCGACATCTCGACTGCTTTTAATGACATTTTGACATATCTAATGATGTCAAAAGATAGATCTCGACTCAGTCTTTACTATGGTATGTTCGGACTTGATTTAATCATGGTCTATCTGATATTTATTAATTTGAGAATAAAACGTTGGGAAAATAACCCAAACTTATCCTAGTTTTTTTCATTCTCTGGTACAAAATGGTACATTTGAAGATGAAGATACGTGGTTGAAGAATAAAAGTAACGGATATGTGACTGCATTGAGTCGAACACTTTTTCAATTTCAAAATCCTATAGCATCACATAACCTATGTCTTTTCTTATTTACAAAACAATGCCTACTATATGAAAGCAAATAGGCTTATATCATGGGGAAGAATTAGAAAGTTTAAATATTTATTTACTACATAGTACATATTTTTCTTTTCTTTATACACCAACAATTTTACAAAATATATTCGTTTATTTTTCTGTTTGTTTTGTTTTGAGGCCATCAATTAGGCAAAAGGGCCACACACTCATCACACAAAATACCACACATGCAACTGACACACTCACAGTGTCTCATAGACACAAGCTCTCTGTTGTGTTTTTGACTCATAAATAACTCAGCACGTCTAATGTTGTCTTGATGTCTTGACGTGTATAAAAACTTACTAGAACTCTCAAATTCAATACAAAAAAAAAAAAAAAATAAAAACATTACACAAAAAACAACAAGTGCCTAACATATTCAATTAAATTAAAATACATTTACAAAAAGAACAAATACAACGAATAAAAAGTCAAAAAACAAAAAAAAAAAAACAACCAAAATAACGATTTCTAATTAAAATTTGAATGGCACACGCCAAAACGTTAAAAATGAAATACTCGTAAAAAAAAATAACGCACACACGCTCTCTATCCTCCTCCTCTATACCCGATTCTCCTTCTCCTTCTCCTTCTCCTTACTTGTTGCTGTAAAATATTGTGAAATAGTGACAGAGTGCTTTTCACTCTTCAAGTTCTCTATCTGGAATAATGGCAGTACAATGAATATTAATGAATATAAAATAAGAGAGAGAGACACAGCGAAGACAAGCAATCACATAAAATGTTAATATTGTCTAGAAGTACACAAGTAGTTTACATGTGATATAAAAATGTATGCTGCTGTTTGCTATCGATGATTTTTGATAATACTAGTAAAATACGAATAAATTTAACAAAAAACCAAAAAAAATATCATATGAATGAGCACTGACTGTTCCAAGTACAAGAGCGAAAAAAACCTACGAGATTGAGTTTGGTAGTGCGGGAGAGAAAGCTAGCTGTAATATTAAAGAGCGCAGATTGAGCAGAGTCGTCACATTTTTGACATACAAACAATTTAAATGTCAGTCAACTTGAAATATGTGGATTCGTAGGTACTAAAGTAAAACAAAAAACAAAAGAAAAATACACGAAAAATAAATAAATATCTGAATACTTACACATACATAAGTATATACGAATATGTACATAGTATGTTTAATAGTATTGTTAGAAAAAAACATTTTGTGAAGGGCAAATTTATTGCCTTCATTCTATAGGTACATACAAGTACCTACAATACAAAAATAAAAGTACATACAAATACAAGTACAAATTGTACATAGTATCATACATGAGCATAATAGCATAGCATATGGCTAGAAGCACACACATGGCTGCTATTCACATAGCTGAGCTCTTTTCATACAGTTTAGCCACTCACTTGTCATTGTTTTATGTTACCACCATTAAAGTAAAGTGAGGCAGGAATGTGTAACTTCAGAGGGATAGAGAAGAAAAGAGAGACTTTTTATGCGAAAAAACATAACCTGATAAGCTTAGTTTTATTATTGAATTGAAATTCATTCTGTCTTTCCTTTCTTTCATTTCACATTCGCATTTTTAATTGTAGTTAATATTTGTTGTTGATATTTTTGTAGCCTGTCGTGTCAAGTTGAAAGGTAAGTGGTAAAAGTTAAATAAATAAATAAATAGAAATGAACAAGCAAAGAGAAGATAATTTGATTAAGTTTATATTGTATACGTATTTATTAGATACAATTGTGCACTGGCGGGCAATACAAAAAAAAACAAAAAAAAATAATAATAATAAATAAATTAAAAGTGAAACTAATCTATGTACTTATATAAGTAATTAAGGTTTAAGCTAAATGTGCAATAATTGAATTGGATTTTTTCAGTCATTTCAAATTGAACGAATGTTTCCTTGATGATAGCTGACATACTGATGGAACTTAAGTTGAAATCATTGTACATTAGAATTAAGTTTGTTTGTTTGATAAAATTATAAAAAGCACTTTAGTCTGAGATATATTTTAAGAGATAGCAGAGTCCAGTAATGAGTCGATGGATGTGGGTAAGTCCTTTTCCTACTATTCACTAGAAAGTTGTAGTTGAAGGCAAATCAACTTAAACTGTTTCTTAGAATCAACCTTTAGCGATGTCTAGATGTGAATATTTTTATTTACCTGCTTAAAAATAGAAATTCTATCTATTTAAAAAATTCAAAATGACAAAATGAATTGCAATAATAGTTATCATATTTTTTACGTAGTAACTTTCGTTAGATTTCGATGTCCGGGAAATTTGAAAGATATCTCAAATACATCTTATACTTCCCACTAATAATTTTTTCTTACTTACAAAATAAATAAATTTGCAGGCAGGGTAATACATGAAATTTTTTCCATATAAACGATTTCAAAACTTACCTGAAAAGACAAGAAATTAAACAATCATGAGAATTAATTTTTAAAATAGTTTAATTATTAATTTTTAAATCAATTTCTTAAAAAATATAATAATAAAAATGTGGGAAATTGATATAGTATGTATTTTCCCCCCAACAAAACAGTGGACAGTTCGCAATACGTGACACAATGCTCTGATAGAGAGGGGGAGAGAGAGAGTGAGGTAGAAAAAAAGAGTCATAGAGTTACTATCACTGTACAACACCAAAATGGTAAATGAGCTGTGGCCCGATTTTTCTGGAGTATGTTAGGCTGCTGATCAAAAATTTGAAAAGTAAATAATAAAAATACAATAAAATTTTTAATACACGAATCATGGAATTTTTTAGATGTAAAAAAAAGTCATAAAATTTAGATTTCTCGTATATTAATATATCTCAATTTTTTCAAATTTAATAAGTTAGGGGTTTATTCATCCAAAGCTCTTAAAATTTTTTCAAAAACTCAGATCTACCAGTATACACAAACAATTTAAATATAATATTATAAAACATTTTGTTTCATCCAAAACTCTTAAGATTTTATAATTCGTGCAGAAAAGCAGAAACAAATAGAAAAGAAAATTTAGTCCAGGAATCCAAGATTTTATCAAATTTTGAAAAAAAAAATTATATAAAATTTTGGGTGTTAAATCCAAAATTCCTAAAATTACTGATGTAGAAGAAAAAACAAACAAAGAAAATTTTTAGCCATGAACACCTTATCAAAAAAAAAAAAAATTACGATTGACGAATTTACATAATAGCTGACATGAAAAATTGTGATCACCGGCCATAAATGCTACAAGAAAACCAGGACACAACTCATTTACTATTGTATGGTAAAGCCCAATTTTTTTTAGATCGGTCAACTTTTTAAGCGTTCCTTCAATTTCTCGCTCCTGTATTTAAAAGTTAACAGAAACTGTTTTCTTTTTGCTTTTAAGGGGACAACAGCTTCCAAGTAAATTTTTAGCATTTCTAAACGTTGTTCAAGCGTACATCTCTTTATCGATGTCCTGTGTTATTGTATTGCCTCTCTCATTTTCCCTCCTTCTTCCTTCCATTCAACACAATGCTCTGCATTCATAGGGGTACACCCTGGGTGTTGAATGATTAAATAAAAAAATCATTCATCGACCGATTTCGTTAACCGCTATATATAAACTATATAAAACTAATTTAATAACAGTAATACGAACCAGCAGTTCCAAGTCCAAATTTTAGATGGATCACACTTTATATACCGAAATAATCTCTCTGTTTTTCCTTTGTAATTGCTTCTAATTTACTAGTGCTATTTCTTGATATTTCTTTGCTAGTCTTACACTTACATAACTATCTTAAAAACTGTTTGCTTACATTTGGATATTATTCTAAATGTCTGAATGTCTAGTTAAGAGAAATACTTCTTAGTTGCTTCAAATAGTCAATTAAATAGTTACAGTTTATTCAACGAAACTTGATTTTAAAAAAGAATTTGTTTTAGTGAAACTTTCATGTTCATATAAACAACATTTTTTTTTTTTTTGTTAACTTTTATTATTTGCATTAATGTAACTAAGTATCTATAAGTGAAGTTCGTGTTGCCTTGTTTTTTCAGTCATTTTCTCCCTCTTTCCCCCTCTCTCTCCTCCTTTCCGCTTTTGTTCTTCGAATGCTTATTGGTATTGGTATTGGTAGTTTATAGTCAATTATGAAGAAGCTACATATTTATTTAAACTGTTTTCACTATCACTTCATAATTTTCTCTTTATGTAAAATGTATGTAAATGTATGTAAATGTATGGATAGATGTATGATTTTCATATATTTTCCAATTAATTTGAAGTACCTTTAAGCTCATGGTACAATAAATATTGAAGCATTTTACAAGTGTTAATAGGCAAGAGTTAATTGAAGTTAGGTGCATATGCACTTAAGTATGGCCGTAAGTGAATGCATGATGACTAAACTTGGAAGAAATTTTTATAATACGAGTACATGGCATATACATTTTTGTTTTAAATATTATCTGCATACAAATAAGCAGACAAAAACTTATAAATATAGCGTAAATTTTTTTAATTTACTCTTATAATTTCATCTCAACTTTTCCCTTACCAATGTGCAAAGAAATTTACTTATTATGTACAGTCAAAAAATTAAATTACAAAACAAATTAAGTACTAAAAAGTGTGTTAAAATTTACACACTTGTTTATGTCGCTCTCGTTGATGAGTTTCAAAGTAAATATATAATTAATTTACACATTGCAAATAACAAAACAGAGAAAACATTGAACACAAAGAAATACAAAGCACAAAGTAATTAATGTGAAAGCTACAAAGCTAAAAAGTTGAGAATCGTTTGAAAGAAAAAATAAAATAAATAAAGTAATAAATACTTGCTTCCATTTACTTTTTAAAAAATGTTTCAAAAATTGTATGTTTGTAAAGAATAAGGAAAGGCTTTCACATAGAGTAGTCAGAAGAGTAAACAGTTGAAGTTTACGTAAGATCTCAAAGATGAAACATTTTCTCATTTTTTATGTCTCCGGAATGACTTGACGCTTATGCAAATATTGCCATACATACGAGACCCGGTTCGGCACGGCACAGCTTATGAGGCTAAATATCATTATCTACTGGCAACATTTTGGCAACGTTTTAGTTTGTTTTCTTTCCGCGAAATAATGACAATGCAAATATGTAGCTGCATGAAGTAATTAAATAAAAGTACATACTTGCCATTTTACCAATTATTTTTGTATGGTGATGAAAGTACGTTGACTTGAAAACATACATACATACATACATACATACATACATACCCACATGTATTTGCACATATGTCATCAAGTGTAAGGTAAAATTAAAATTTTTTTTTTTAATACATATTTCATGTTAAGAAAATTGTTGGAAAATAGCGTACAAAATAATGAATGCAAAATTATTCATTGGAAAAAGCACAAATAAGTTCAATGCTCCTCTTTATACATGTACATGTGTATGTATAATGTATAGAGTAAATGCTATCAATATGGGCATTTGCCAGTTACTATTTATTTTAGACATTTCTATTTCAGCAGCCTTCGATTTAAATATCAATTTTTCACTGCACACTTCACTAGCGGAAATTTCAGAAATTTGTTCAGGGTGCTCTTTTTAGAAATGTGGTTTTCAAGAAGAAATAAAACGCATATAATTTAAAGTTATGGCCAAGAATTCAGCTTTATCATAAAGATAAGGATTTGCCATTATGTTTTAAAAACGATTTCGGGCAAGTGGCTGCCGCGACTGGTTCGAATAAATTCCAGCCGAGAGGCCCAATTTTCGACCACTTTTTGCAGCAATTTGGGGCTGGACTGTATGTCAGTAATAACGCTCCGAACATTCTCTTCCAAGGCGTCAATCGTCTCAGACTTATCTGCGTAGACAAGCAACTTCACATAACCCCACAAGAAACAAAAAATAGTCCAGCGGTGTTAAATCGCACGATCTTGGAGGCCACGCCACAGGTCCACATCGCTAGATAATTTGCTCACCAAAAGTTGCTTTCAATAAATTGATTGTTTCGTTGGCTGTATGGCTTGTAGCGCCGTCTTGTTGGAACCAAAGGTCGAAGGTCGCCCACATCAACATCCTCCAATTTACAATTCAGGCACGAAAAAGTCATTAATCATGGCTCTATAGCGTTCCCCATACACTTTAACATTATGACCGGCTTCATCTTTGAAGAAATATCGACCAATGATTCCCTCTGCCCATAGAGCACACCAAATAGTGACTTTTTGAGGATGCAACGGCGTCTCAACAATGGCTTGTGGATTATGGTCACTCCAAATGTGACAATTTTGCTTATTAACGTACTTACCCAACGTATTCAACCAAAAGTGAGCTTCATCGCTGAACAAAATTTTCTTGTGAAAATCGCGCTAACCGAACCATTATTTTGGTAATAAATTTGCACAATTAGCAAACGTTGTTCAGGAGTAAGTCTATTCAATATGACATGGCAAACCAAGCTAAGTATAAATCAAGTGACAGCTGTATAAATCAAGATCAACTCCGACAAAAGTATTGCCAGATTGAAAACCAAACTTAAAAAAACACCCTTTAGTTATCTTTTATTTTTAATATAAAGCAAAGACTCCAACATTCCGATTGACTGTAATCCATATGGGAGCCTTGACACAAACCCGATAACACAGTTACAGAGAATGGCTTGCGGTAGCTTCATTACACTATACGAAAAATTTAAGGTCATTGTTTGTATAAGCGAGTAGTAAAAATTCATAAAGAATACATCTATAAAGTTTACCCAAAAGTAATATCTCTTTAATATTTTCACAGGTCTTCAATTGCAAATTGTATTCAAATAATTTTAATGTATTATTAAATTTAATTATTATTATTGCTAATAGACGAGCTTAGCAGAAATGTTTTATTATTTCTAACCGACAGGCCAGTGTTTACTAAAACTAGAGCTGGAAAAAACATGGACAATTATCGAGTGGCTGGGTTGGGTGGCTGTCCAGAGAACACACTTAGTCCAGAAAAGCCCATTGTGATAGCACATGGTTGGACATACAGTTTATTGTCGGTTCCGAACGGTGGGGAGGTAAATTGCTAGCACTCGTTGGTTTTGCCACTGCCGGCCAAGTGGAGTACTTGTTAAACGTAGCAATATAATAAGCTTTTATGAGAATCAATCACCAGACCGAGAGGGGAATCGTAACCTCAACCTCCTGAGTGAACGTCTAGTGCTCTATCCACTAGACTATCGAAGTCGTTCGACAGCTATCGACTAATATGCATTGTTAGTGCACATCGGTAAGAATCGTTTGTTTCTAGTGTTAGCGATATCACAGTCACTTCACTGCATATAAATAGCTTTTTGTTTGATATTACAGTGACTTCACTGCTACTGTGAGTAACGTCAGGTCCGAGAATATGGGCAGACATTGAAAACCATCGTCGACGTCTCTGCTCAGCGCTATGCAGGTGACATCGATGTTTTTCGATAGTTTTGCAAGGAACATCGATAAGTATCGATCGTTTTTTTTAACGATTTTTCCCTGCTCTTCCCAAGTCTTTGATTAACAGTCTGGCCACTATAGATTTAGATTTATGCTAACAGGTAGATTGAGCAAAGCGCGGCGGTTCACATTTAGGGGCGGGAAAATAATGTAATAAGGCGCCAATAAATTTGAATTTTTATTTTTACAACAAAAAATTCGTCTCCTATTATGGCATCATTTGCTCTACATAAAGTGTTAACAACTTTCAACCGGAAATTTTTTGTATTTCCCAATTATTAAGAATTATCGAAATATAAAGATCTTTTTTTATTATTTTTATTTTTACAATAAACTTTTACAGAACACTCGTAAAATATGCTCATAGCCAGAAGTAATAAAGTGCTGCTGAGAACTGCCGAAATGTCAAAAAAAAATAAGCAAAACCTGTTTCTTTTTCTTCTACGCATTCTTTTTCTTTTATGCAATAATTTATATTTAACATATTTAACGATGGATTTTTTAATGTACTTCCATAAAATAAACATTTAAATTAATAAAAACTTCAAAGATACTCGTATAATTTACTTGCTGCTCTGTATAATTCGCTGGCTTTCGCGGTTTTTATGATTCTACATATTTACTTTTATGAAAAATTGCGTATTCGCATTATTTATTTATTTAAGTATGATGAATTTTTTCCGCTTGTTTGCTCCGAAACTAGCGCAGACACTGAGCGAGTGTTTAAAAGCTTACAAACTACATACAATATTAGCGCATATGGTTCATTAGCAATAGACAACAACAACAACAATAACAACAGCAATTGTGATCGATCATAGTGAACGCTCTCATGAATATAAAATATATAGTATGCCCAAAATGAATTACGATTACGTCTGCCTGTCTACGTACTACAAATCGACGATCAACGATCATCGATCGCTGTTGCCGCTGACTTCGGCGCATGTTAATGAGGAAAGTAATAATAAAAGAATATGAATTAAAATGCAGTATATCGAAATACTGAGTTAGTTTCGAGGCATATTTTCATTTTATTTTTATTTTTTCAACTTCTGTTTACATTAAAATTTTTGAGATTTCTGGTACACATTAACAATATTCATTGAATTTTATTTAGTGTATGCTTTTTAAACATGCGAATTACAAACAATTGGCGTATGTAGTAAAAGTTAAGTTATGTATGTCATGCCGACACAATTGATACTTTGTAATCTTTGTGTGGCGTAGTGGTTGTTCGTTGTAAGTTCGTTTAGCAGGCCCACGTGTGTAGTCGTTAAAATTTATCGTAATGTGTTTGCTTATATTTCATGAGGATTATTCATATCGCTCGTTTGCAGTGATCGCTCGTTTGCAGTGATCGCTCGTTGGCAGTGATCGCGCGTTTGCAGTGATCGCTAGTTTGCAGTGATCGCTCGTTTCATATGAAATACATGCGAATTTCAGTTTCATTCAATATTTCTTATTCAATATATTGTATGTATGTTTTTTTTAAATGATTTTGAGTGGAAGTGCATTCGTAGCCTCACCTGGCCAAAGGTGAGGCTACGAATATTAATATTAATATTATTATTATATTTATATTTCTATTTAAAAACTCCTAGCCTTTCCAGTTGTCATAGAACTTATCTACGTTTTAAGTGTTTTCCTACAATTTTCTGTTCCTTTTCAAAAATTATGTGTTTCACTAGATAAAATTTAATACGTCAGCTAAATTTTCTTCACTTTCTTTGAAATCTAAAGTCGCTTTTTGGCTTTTTTTTCCCAGATTTCTTTTTTTTTTTTAAATATTTACATACACATGATATTCAACTTATGGTGTCCTAAAAATCCTGCCCAAGTTTTTTTTAGGAATGTCAATTTTCACTCATACATAGTGAATTTTGAACATGTCACTTTGATTAACCTTGTCTGCCAATTTTTCTCCATACCTTTCCCAAAAAAATCCATTTTAAAATTTTTAAATCTTAATATATTTTATGCTTTTATATATTTTTTCTTGGTATAACCTTTGGCTGAAGCTGAAAATTACTATTTATCCCATATTAACAAAGTGGCAAGGGATTGGAAGAACTTATAAGTCCTTACCCACGTGTCTTAGTTGCCTTTCATGGGCCTTCTTTACTTTTGCATAATTTAAAAATTTTATCAAATTTCAAAATCCTCTAGGGCCTGGTAAGAGCTTCCTTCTTTCTTTCCTCGGAGAACTGTTGCAGAGATATAATGCTTACTTTGTCTTTCCACCTTAATGATCGTTCCGTTTTCCTTTTCGGTATTCCGTTCTGATTTCGGTGACACTTCCTACATGGTGTGTGCCCTCTGTATTGGATAAAAGAAATGATGGAAAGATTTCTTTATGTAAACATCCTTCAGAAGGTGATGCTTCTTTTTCCTGAATGGGAAATGCCACTGAAATGGCATATGCAACAGAATAACGACCCAAAGCACACCTCAATCCTTGCACGAGATTGACTTTCCCATAATGGATTTCCCGTTATGACCTGGCGTTCATCCAATCGAGAACTTGTGGAATACTGTCAATGAGAAGATTGGCAGTACTAGAGCTAAAAACAAAGACGAATTGTGGTAAAGCATTCAAGGAGCGTGGTATTCCATACCCCAGGCTACTTGCGCGCGCTCTCTGGTGAAGTCAATGCCTAAAAGGAGTGTAAGGCGGTTTTAATTAACAAAGGCTTTTCTACAAAATATTAACATTAGTGAATAATATGAGTCAATATTTTATAAATTTTTTTTTTTTAATAGAATTGTTCTTATGTTTTTGTCCTTTTCAATGTGATTTAAAATTTCTTTTTTTACACTGAATTGATTTTGTTTTTGTTATGGAATAAATGAATAAAAGTAAATACTTTTTAAATTTAAAACAAACAAATTTACCTAGAGAAATTTTTTTAAGGTTTTTGATTTCAGAACAAGGTGTTCTTATTGTATAGGTATTGTCCGACACTGTATGAGTTTCGTAAGATTTTTGGCCTCCCTGATTTGCAGAAAATGTCCTCTTATTTGGGACTAAGACTTCGCTGGACCCCTGAAATTGCGTTGCTGTGTAAAATCAGTTTGCTGGTAAATGCCGAAGTCGTTGCCTTATTCTGAACCTCGCGTATTCTCCCGGTTTTTTCTTTATTTTTTTTCTATTTTTTTTAATTTCTTTGTTTCTTTTTTTTTTTTACTTTCCTCCTTCTCTTCTTTCATTTAATCTTCTTTTTTTATTTATTTATTTGCTTAAATCGTTATTTATTTTATTTTCTCTTATATTTTTTTCTTTTTCCTTTAGTTCTTTCTATCTACCTTCCTTTTCTCTCTCTCTCTATCTCTCTCTCTCTCTATCTCTCCCTCTCTATCTCTCTCTCTCTATCTCTCTCTCTATCTCTCTCTCTATCTCTCTCTCTCTCTATCTCTCTCTCTATCTCTCTCTCTCTATCTCTCTCCCTCTATCTCTCTCTCTCTCTATCTCTCTCTCTCTATCTCTCCCTCTCTATCTCTCCCTCTCTATCTCTCTCTCTCTATCTCTCTCTCTCTATCTGTCTCTCTCTATCTGTCTCTCTCTATCTCTCTCTCTCTCTCTCTATCTCTCTCTCTATCTCTCTCTCTCTATCTCTCTCTCTCTATCTCTCTCTCTCTATCTCTCTCTCTCTCTCTCTATCTCTCTCTCTCTCTCTCTATCTCTCTCTATCTCTCTCTCTTTCTATTTCTTCTCTCTCTCTCTTTTCATTAGTTTTTCCATTCCTATTCTTTTTATATTTTTTTCTTTCGTAATTTTCTTTAATTCTCTCTTTGGTTGCTTCCATCTTTTATTCTTTTTGGTTTTTTTTGTCTTACATTATTCGTTATTTGTCTCTTACTCTATTCTTCCATCCTTCTGTTTTTCTTTCTTACTTCCTTTCTTCCTTTCTCCCATTCCCTCTTTATGGTATTTACTTTTTCTTTCTTCCTCCTTTCATTATTATTTGTTTCTCCTTCGTTTCCTTCATTCTTTATTTCTTGCCATTTTTTAGCTCCACTCTGGCGCAACTTGACTCTTTTCTCCAGTTCTTTTAGCGGCACGTCAGTAGTGATCTCTTTATTGCTAATTGTATTAATTAGCTTCGCAATTTTCTTCCCTCACTGGTCCAAAGTTTCTCAGATCAGAAACGATCCACATTTATTTTCTGCATCCAAATACATATTCTATTGGTATGCGAAGAGTTGAAAATATGTGTGAGTCTGTGCCTCCATGTTAGGCGCTCGAAAGCAAAAAGCACATTTCTTCGTTGCATACCTCATGAAAAAGCAAAATAAACACCAATAATAACGATTAAAAAATCAATCACTTACAAGTTAAACATTTCACATTTACGATTTACTACGCATTGGAAAGAAGCGCGTGTCAATCTAAAGATGAAATCTGTATACCAGATCAGCTCACGACTAGAATTAATTACATAATAACACACGCTAACATCACACGAAGGCAACAGATTTTTGTTTATAATGATTTGCTTTGTGTTTTTACATTTTTCTCATTTTTATTTTCATTTATTTATATTTTGCTTTTATGTGTAGAAACATCGAAATTAAAATCAAAATAAACAAAACTTAGCCTTGAACTTTATATTGTGTATGAATGTAGTAACTATTAACAAGCGCAGTTAATAAAGTTTTTGGCATACTACTTCACTTCATCACAATAAATGTTGCTATCTTTCATTATTTTTCTTCTTCTTCTCCTTCTTCTCTTGTTGCTGCTGCTTCTTCTACTTCTTGTTTGCTGTACGTACGTACGTAAATAAATTTATGTATATGCATAAAAAATAAAAGTTCAATAATAAAAATATGTTAATTGGGGGTTTTTGTGTAAATCAATGAAAATGAATCAGCCATCAGAATGAACATAAAGCGCTTTCAACGTCTCAAACTGAAAATAAAACTTAAATAATATAAACACAATTTGGAATTTTCTATTACCAACTTAAATGAATAAATTGGATTTTATTCTTTTTACTATCAAATAATTTCAATTTGGCATAAACAAGAAACCGAATATACACAGATTTAAAAACACGTTTTTATTAATGCATAGCAGAACCAATACATTAGCCATAACTTAGAGTAACCCCATGGAAACGATAGTCGGCCGCTGAAAAATGTTTGCTGCTGCAAAGCGCTCACGTCTTCGTTTCACACATCAACTCACGTTTGCTCAATTAGTTTACTCTGAAGCTGATGAAGCGTCATGATCAGCATCGGCAACAAATTGCTAAGCTCCAAAATTGTATGCAAATGTTTGTAATGCGCACGCGCGCATTTGCTTTGAGTACAGCGTAACGGTGAAGCTACGTGAAGCGAAAAGCGCAAGAGAGAGAAAGAGGGTAAGAGAAAGAGAGTAGTGCATTTAGTACTTATGTATCTACTTGCCATGTGATTGCGGCACTTTGGTTAAGCTTTTAATTAAGTATTTCATTTTTTTTTATCGCTTCTAATGTCGTCTCGCAGTCTGTCTGTCTGTCTCTCTGTCTATGTATGACTCGCCTGTCATTTGTTTATATGTTTGTATTTGTTTTCGGTATCAAGCTATTTATAATCATTACTTTACACACTCCCTCCACAATATGTAAAGCTGCGGCTATATAAATTATTTATTAAGCGTTTTTAATTGAGTTTTTATGTTTAAATTGAAACATAAATACCTTATATGTCTTAAGTAAGTGTGTATGTCTGTTCCAAATGAACAACGCTAATACATTATTCATTTTGTAAATTATACTTAATTTTTTGTTTTACACAATGTTAAATTTAATATTAATATTTATAATTAGCTTTTGTTCTCAAAGTGACGCTGTAGCCCCTTAAAAGGCACTTGTCGAATATTGTAAGTTGAGATGTGGTTTTGTATTAGATTTCTCAATATCAAAAAGTGTAATTGATTAAGTAATCGATTAGTAAGTAAGATCGAAGTAAGCCCCATGTAGGGTGCTAAACATGGGAAGCTATTCTAAAAACGATATTCCGGTTACAAGTAATCTTACTTCAGATTTTAATGTTCGTACTAAATCAGCAAATCAGTTCGTATCCTTTGTGTACTTCTCCGATAAATTGATTTGACATTTGTTCATACATAGTATGTTAATTTTATTAGGGATACAAGACCAAATACAACACATCGTGAATGAGGCTAATGCTTTTTTCATATTCTAATAATTAGAAAGATTTCCTGAGTGGAAGAAGGACAAATTTTTTATTTTTTATCACTTATGTACAAGTTTTTACCTGACTTTTCATCTACATAAGTTCAGGTCCGCTTTTTGGTTTGGTTTGAAATATAAAGGGTGATTTTTTCTACTTGGTTTTTGGCGTTTATGTTTCTGACAGTTCACGCGTGTTTTTGACTTGTTTCGAAGTAAAAAATGCTGTGTTTGGTTTGCTATCAAAATTCGTGCTCTGTGAAAAATGTGTTTCTCAAGCTATGTCCATTTTATGGTCATCATAATCGACCCACAGCTCATTGTGATCGAATTTCGCACCCGTTTCACTTTATTGGACATCAATCCACCAAATCATATCCAAAGAGTGCGTACCGAAGAGAATATGACTGGTGTATCCGCCAGTGTTGAAGATATATCCATCCGGCGCCGATCGAAGCAATTGGGTTTGTGTTATTCGACCACCTAGAAAATTTTACCCAAAGATCTCGGATTAATGCCATACAAAATACAGCTGGTGCAAGAACTGAAGCCATACGACCTACCACAACGTCAAATTTTTGTTGAATGGGCCTTAGAAACGCTGGATCAGGATCCGTTTTTTTTTATTGCAAAATTGTCTTCAGCGACGAGGCTCATTTTTGGCTCAATGGATACATGAATAAGCAGAATTGCCATATTTGGAGTGAAGACCAGCCAGAGGCAATTTATCCAGAAAAATGCACTTTATGGTGCGGTTTATGGGCAGGCGGCATCATTAGGGTGTACTTCTTCACAGACGATGAAGGCCGCAACGTTACGGTCAATGAAGAAAGGTATCGTTCGATGATAACAGATTAGTTTTTGCCGAAAATGCAAGAAATTGACTTGGCCGACATGTGATTCCAACAGGATGGTGCTACATGCCACATGCCAGACTGAACTCGAGACCATGCATCAATTGAGAAGCGAATTTGGTGAGTAGTTAAATCTCACGTTTTGGTGCAGTCAATCGTGTGATTTGACCCCATTAGACTATTTTTTGTGGGGCTATGTTAAGTCTCTTGTCTATAAGGACAAGCCAAACACGATTGCTACTTTGGAAGCCAACATTGAACGCGGTGTGCCAAAATTTGACCTTCAGAATGGAGGTCAAATTATCTTTAAAAAGTAAATGGCATGAATTGAGTTTTTGATCTAAATAAAAATTTCATTCAATTTTGTAAAATTTCTGTGTTCTTTTTAATTTTTAAGAACCAAGCTCTTAAAAAATCACGCGTCAGATTTTTTTTAAAGTTTTGTTGGCCTGAATTTTAGTCTTATTTCGCTTATATTTTAGACAGCGGTTATTAGAGTTTATAATCTAGTTTCAGTTCTAGTCTGTCCTAGTTTACTGCGGATTATCCCAAAAATATTTGATGTGCTTTGCTGTTTCCTATTGAATTATTTCCCCTCCAAATACAAAATCTTTAAACTATTAATGCTAGGCAACGCTCCTTAAGCGTGTTCAAAGTTTAGTTTGCTACATGGTAATCTGCAAACATATTTATAGTTTACGGATTTCTGGTTAATGGCGCAAATAGTGAGGGGAACTTAATTACTATATGATTTAACGAATTTGTTGGTATTTGTGCAACTCTAAAATGACACTAATAAATTTTAGTTTGCCTTCACAATTGATTGCAATTTTAGTTAGTACAATTGCCAAACAAATTGGCAGCACTTTGCTTTAGTTAGCCCCAAGTGACCCAACTGCAACGTTATTAACATATTTGCTAAATGAAATTTTCACGTTTATTGTTCCCTTGAATATGCAAATATTTACAATTTTTTTTTGCGTAATTTAAGCTAAATAACATGAATTTTTAGCGCAATTTGTGCATAGTGGTAACAAATAACAACAATAAATTCTAAATGATGAAATCTATTTATGTTTTTCTTTCTCATTTTAAACTAATTTGCATAAACATAAATGTCAGTTTGATAAATGACATTTGACAAAAATTACAACAATGATTTACAATTAATCAAACATAACGCAACAAAAAATAAAAATTGGTGAATAGGTTAAATAAACAAAATCTACATCCACTGAACAGGCAAATAAAATGCTAAAAAATGCTAATATATTTACAGAAATTTAAATAAAATATACTATTTGTTTCTGTTCATTATTTAAAAACGTGTTGAAATATTCAAAATGTTAAATATTAATTTTACCAGATTTCCTGTTAAAAATATTTTAATTTAGGTAAAGTATACATAAAAAGCAGATTCCTCAAAGCAACAAAATTTTCTACTTTCTCATTGTAGTACTTAGTTTGCGAAATGCAAGGTTTGTGTTTGTGTTTATTTTATTTAATTTTTTTTTTTTTGCTCTCAAACTTTTTTGCAAACATTTACTTTCATTCTTCCACATTTTCAATAGTTGTTCTCATAGAAATGCCAACGACAGAAATAATAATACCGCAACAAAAAGTAAAAATAAAAACCTCCAAAACTGAAACCTTCAAATACTTCGTATGTAAAATATTTAACGTTGAAAATAGCTAAATAAAAGTGACAATAATGTTAGATGTCAAATAGCGTATGTGGTAAATAATGACAAATCGCACCAAACAACGCGGCACCGCAACACAGCTGGAAATTCCTTTAGGCTACAACAAATACTGCATTTACATGCCTTCTACATACTACATACATACATATGTAGATAGATTTTTAGAAATATAGAATGCATTCCGCTGTAGTGTAAGTGTAGTGAATTTGTGTAAAGGTCGCACAGTGTGTTTTTTGGCCTTGAAAGTAAAACAGCAGCAAATAAATTGAGCACAGTTGGATTTTAGTAGCTGGAAGCGGAGCGGGTTAAAGCTGCATGGAAATTTAATATTGTTCTACAGAAAAAGAAAGTATTATTGAAAGATACTGTAAAAAAAAAGTTTGGTTATGGAGTTGTATTCTTTCTATTAACATTTAGTATTATAGTGAACATTTTTGTGCCGATCGATGACAAAATATAAAATTACTAAAATAGAAACAACATATGACAAAAAGAAAATATGATTTTTCTAAAAGGTTTCAATTTCTAGTGAACGGCTAAGACAACTTCATAAAAGCTGAATATAAAAATAGTAATAATATAAAGCATAGAGCAATCAATTTGCAGTTAAATTTATATGGAGACATTTGAAAACGATGAGTAAAATAGCAAGGAAGCTTCAGCTACTTATAGCACACAATTACATACTTAATGTGGAATCTTAACATAATTTCAAAGCAAACCATCATGTGATATGTACTTAAAATATTTAACCCTTTATAAGGTAGAGCAAATAAAAATCCGACCAGACTTCTTGTGCTTTGGAAGCGCTTCAGTGCGCTAATTGGTGAAATGTTCCATCTTTTTACTTACTTTACTTTAAATGGCACAACAGCCCATGGACGGCCTAGGCCGAGCTATTCGCATCCACTCATGTCGTGTGTGTTATATTTGTACATCAAAGGAACGGACCTACAGTTTAATGCTGTAGGTTTGCCATTGCCTGCCAATAGGTGGTGCCGTGTAGATAAATTATTATTGCTTCAAAATATTGTTCTCACTTTATTATTATTGGTATTAAGCATGGAATTATTCAATGTGGGGAAGTTCCTTGGGCATCCAACATATAATAGATTGAAAGAGAGTAGGATCGGTATGCTCCTTGCCAACCAAAGCGAATAACTAAAGAAGTCAAAAATCTTGGTGGAAAATGTGTTCCCTCTTAAAAAACCCGTTAGAGGTAATGACCGTTATGGGATAGTCATAAATAAGCGCCTAATTTGGGGTACATTTAACATTTGAGCCTAGTTTTATTTTCTATTTTTTAAGAGTTTTATATACATTAAAAGCCGCGGTTGGTTCGAATAAATTCCAGCCGAGAAGCAGCAATTGGGGCGTATGTCAGTAATAACGCGCCGAATATTCTCTTCCAAGACGTCAATCGTCTCGGGCTTATCTGCGTAGACAAGCGACTTCACATAACACCACAAAAAATAGTTCAGTGGTGTTAAATTGCACAATCTTGGAGGCCATGCCACAGGCCCACGATTTGTGATAATGTGCTCACCAAAAGTTTCCTTCAATAAATTGATTGTTTCGTTGGATGTTTGGCTGTATGGTATGTAGCGGCGTCTTTCTGGAACCAAAGGTCGGTCACATCAACATCCTCCAATTCAGGCACGAAAAAGTCATTAATTCATTAATCATGGCTCTATCGCGTTCCCCATTGACTGTAACATTATGACCGGGTTCATCTTTGAAGAAATATAGACCAATGATTCCCTCTGTAACGGCATCTCAACAATGGCTTATGGATTATGATCACTCCAAATGCGACAATTTTGCTTATTAACGTACCCAACGTATTCAACCAAAAGTGAGCTTCATCGCTGAACAAAATTTTCTTGTGAAAATCGCGCCAACCGAACCATTATTTTGGTAATAAATTTGCATGATTTGCAAACATTGTTCTGGTGTAAGTCTATTCATTATGAAATGGCAAACCAAACTGAGCATAAATCAAGTGACAGCTGTCAAAAAGACCAACTCTGAAAAACACCCTTTATTAGTCCCACAAATTTTTTATATATTTTTGTTATGGGGAAAACATTTCAAAATAAGGAAAAATGAAACCATGCGCTCATGAGTTTCATATAAAAGAAGACACCTAAATTAGATCTGCCATGATTACAACTTAATTTCTGTATTCCCCGTGCTAACCGAACAATGTGGAGTCGGAGTCTTCTTATTTGTGACCTTTTACTACTTCTTCTCCTTTCACTACATCTTTCGTCCACTCTTCCTCTTTGTCCCTTGCCTTCTATCTTTCTTTCCCTCTCTCCCTTTTCTTTCACTTCCTTTTCTCTAACTCTTGCTTTATTTTACCCTTCATCTCCTATTTTACCCTCTTCTCCTTACTACATGTTAATTCTATATACAGAATATGTAGCTTGGCGCACAAAGTGAAGTCTCTTTCAATACTTATTCGTCTCTCTAGACTAGTTGCACAGCTAATCAGCTAAAATATTCTATAGAAATGAGCCTGGTACGTGTGAAGTATAAAATGCTCTAGCACACCACTGCTCTAGACTCTCTTTTTCCTAATCCTCCCTCTTTAGCCTTCCTCTCTGTTTCTTCACCCTTTCACCACATTCTTGGTTAAGCGGCCATTGCGGGATCATAACTAGTAAACTCCTTCTTGTTTTCCTGCTTCTTCTACTCTCTCTATTCACTTTATCTAGCCTCAAACTTTTATCTCATTTCTCTCTCTCTCTCTCTCTCTTTCTCTCTCTCTCTCTTTCTCTCTCTCTCTCTTTCTCTCTCTCTCTCTCTTGCTCTCTCTCTCTCTTGCTCTCTCCCTCTCTCTCTCTCTTTCTCTCTCTCTCTCTCTCTCAACTATCTGTTCCTTTCTTCTTACCCTCCCTCTTTTCTTGTGGTTTTATGGTTTTACGGAATTCTCCTTTTTCTTCCATTAAATATAATTCACCTTCATCCACTTCTATCTTCCTCACCCCTTTATTTCGTCTCGCACCCAGTAGAACTCCACCATTCCGCACTTATTTTATCACCCCTTAATATCGTAACCCTTTCCCGACCTTTGCGATATACATAGATATTATTGCAACTACTTACTTCTCAGGTTCTATAACCACGCGGTCAATCGGAATGCTTCCAAAGCAAGAGTTGAGAGAAAATATCTGAGTTCTCCTTCAAAGTTTTCTTTTCATTCATTTTCAAATTAATGTGGAGCACGGGCTCAACACATTTCAAAAGTAAAAAACAATTCGAAAGAAAACATCTTCAAAATTTACTCCGCCGAATTCTACTCGGAAAATATTCCAATTAAATGAGCTAAAAACTTTTGATTTTCATAAAGTTTTTCAAAGTCTGGTGCTGCACTGCACCACAACATTGCCAACTAACTGCATTTTAATATTTTATAATAATAACGACTAAATCTTTTATACAAACAATCTTTATGAGTTATGCTATAATCTTATTTTCCAGAGAAAAAGAAAAACTCAACCAAATTTAAAAATTTTTTTTTTTTTTGCATCATGCGAAAGAGACGCTAACGACAGCGAGCAAACTGAAAATAAACTTCATAGAGCCCAAAAAAAAAAAATTAATATATTATATATAATAACAAATATAAAAGAAAAAGTATAGGAAAGAAGAATATTAGAAATTATTAAACAAAATTCTGATGACGACAATGGCATAAAGAAACAACCAGCCGCCAGCAACAATAACAACAACAATTTATATTCTGTTCTGCTTTATTTCGAGTAAATCCGCGCAATAAATTCGCACACATTTCATTTTCTTGTGTTTTCTTCTAATTTTTCTCATTCTCGTATAAATTAATGTAGTTGTATTAAAATTTATTAAATTCTTTTTCCAAAAAATACACAAATTTTTGTTATGACTTAATTTATTTGGTAGTGTACGTGTAGAGGCAAGTACTAATGAACTTGAGTACAATATAAACTGATATTAATAATATGTTATAAGTAAAACACACAATTGCCATCTGCCAAACAAAATTATATTTAAATATTCCTCGTGAACCAAAAGAAACAAAATTATTTTTCTAAATACTAAACTCTTATAATATTTTGATGTATGTGTTTGATTAAATTGAAGGAACGTGAAGGCTGACGATATTTTAAACATAAGTATTTTTTTTTAATATTAATACCTAGCACTGTGTGGGCGTATGTGTGTTTTAAGAATGAAAACACACACATAAAATAATAAAATAAACAAATTGTTATATTCGTATTTGCGTTGGTTTTTTCATTTGAAAAATATTTGTGATCATAATTGAAATGTTTTTAAAAAATGTAAAATTTAACAATTATTGTTCAAATTGCCATTGCTTATGTAAATTGATTTAATAAAACCAAATTTATTTTTATTATTATTATCGATTATTATGTTGCCTTTAAGTAATTTTTATAGCTCATAAGTAGTTACTTCCAATAAGCATAGGAAATATTGAGCTTTAATCGAAAAGGTTGTAATCTTAATTTTTCCCTCAGAAGCAGTCACAAGTGTGTGGGAAAGACGCTCGAACTACTAAATTTTTTTTTTAAATATTTGCAAAAAAGTCTGATTAAGTACTTAGAATTTTGATGTAATTTTTATGGTAGCTTAAGTGTGGCGTAACTTGTTTAGTCATTGAGACGAATTGAACAATATGGAATACATAAATATATGCTATGATTTCCATAATAGAAATGGCTATAACTTCTTTGAAATTGTTTTTTTCAAGCTTTTTATTTTTTATGGCACCCCATGTGGGGTAACAACTTAATGTTTGTATTTAAATTTCAATTGCTATGTGCGTTGAAAAGAAATGGACTGCTTTTTGCTACTTGACTTGACTAAGTACTGTTTGGTATAATAAAATGTGCATAAATTTGGTAACGAAATAATGTACTGTATGTAGTTTTTGATAGCTCTATAAGTGGGGGCTAACTATAGCGCTGGTTTGTGTAAGTTAAACTAGCATTGGAATATAAAAAGTAGTTCTTTTGTTGTTTAAATTACAGGAGGTTTAAAGAAGTGTTGGTTGAACATGAAATATTGCGTAGAATAGAAAAAATACACAGTGGTGTATCCTGTACCTAACCCGAGGATCATGCCACTCGGGTTTGCATTGCTTTAGAATATAGTAAAAATTAGCAGGAGTAGTATTTTAGTTTACTTTAGTTTCTAGTTCACTTTGGTGAACAAGTTTACTAGTTCGTTTAGTTTCGGTAATGAAACAATTAACGTCATGTTCCAAAGATTATTACAAATAAAATAATAAGAAAAAAATTATTGAACTTTTATTAGTATAAAATAAGTTGTATGTTTAATTTGTTAACGAACTACACATGCGTAATGAAAAGTTTGTAACTAACACAATTAGTTATATGTAAAGATTATGAATATTCATGGCCAAAATCTAACTTTTGTGGGTTACTACATGGTCTCGAAAATATGGCTTGGATTCATGACCTACACATATCGAATTTTTCGCACTTTTGAGTTACAGTTTTTTGAATTTTTTTTTTTATTTTTCTCGGCATCACGAATTCGATTCATGCCCAAAACTGGACCTCTCCCTCACTTTTGGGTTAAAATTATTGCTCGGATTCATGACAAAAACCGAAGTTTATCGTATTTTAGTTTAAGTTTTCTCAATATCTTGATTCGGATTTATTTTACTTACTTTTAATGGCACAACAGCCCATGGAGGGCCTAGGCCGAGCTTTTCGCATCCACTCATGTTGTGCGTGTTATATTTGTACATGAATGGAAGGGACCTACAGTTTAATGCCGAATCCGAACGGCGAAGTGAAAAGCTTTTCATAGCAATTTATACTCTTGTAGGTTTGCCATTGCCTGCCAAGAGGTGGTGCCGTCTAGAAAAAATATTTTTTCTTTTTGATTTTGCCTGTGCCGAGATTCGAACCCCGGACACTCTGCGTAGCAGTCCAACGCACTACCACTACGCCGCAGCGACCACATATTTTCGGATTTATAATCAAAACTAAATATTTAGCATTTATGGGTTAAGTTATTTCGAAACCCGTTCCGGATTTATAATCAAAACTAAATATTTAGCATTTATGGGTTAAGTTATTTCGAAACCCGTTCCGGATTTATAATCAAAACTAAATATTTAGCATTTATGGCTTAAGTTGTTTCGAAACCCGTTTCGGATTCACGACCAATATCGAATTTTTACGCTTTTGGCTTACATCGTTTATCGATGTTTTAGGCTTCTTGGTTAAGATTTAAGGAAATTCTGATTTTATTTCATAACTAAAATCAAACTTACTCTCTCGCTTTCAGGTTAAGATTTCTTAAAATTCCGATTCAGATTCATAAAATACCTCACGATTCGGATTCATGACCAAACTTTACGCACTTTTAGTTTAAGATTTCTCGAGCTCACGATTCATATTCATTACAAGTATTTATCGAGTTTTTAGGTTCAGATTCTTCGAAATCTCGAATCAAATTAAAGATTAACGAAAAAAAGCTTCACATTTGTCAGTAAAAAACGATGCAAAATAATCGTAGAAGCAATCATTTTCGTCAATTCGAGTTAGAATATAATTTGTCAAACTCATCAAGTAGCGCTCAAAATTATTGTGTCAAATAGTTTGACACCGATTAACTCCATTCGTATTTACTGAAATTGTGAAAAAATAAAGTTGTATAAATAATAAAAGCCTACAATAATGAAAAAATGCAAATGAAAAACAAAAGTCCTACTCGATAACCGGAATGATTTCCCATTCCCACTTCACTAAAATCAATGTGTCATGTGACCGAATCGTTTGCCAATTTTTTGCCAAATATCCAAATTTCTCAGTTGCAGCAGAATTTAAAACTACTTATAGTATCAGAAGAATGACTTTCTGCGAAGCATACGGCCTTGCCCGAGTTTACTCAACAGAGTAAAACAAAAATAGATTCATTATTTCATAAGCATGCATTTTGTCTTTTGTAATATCTATTCAAAGCAAAATAACATTTCCAATTAACAATATGCAAATAAATATTGTTCATTTTTATTTTACACTTTTGTAGTGTTAAACAAAAGCAAAATAAAATAAATACCCACTTGTCGCGACATTGGTTACTACTAAAATTTACAATTACATGGAAAAAGGAACCTACACTCAAACAGAACATCAACAAAAAAAAAACAATGTTGTAAGCAATCCATCACAAAAAAAAAAAAATTATACAAAAAAAAAAAATACAGAAAATATCATGTAAAGCAATAAATTTCAAAAATAGTCTCAAATCACAAACAGAAAAATGAAAGGAAATCTGCAACTGCGATAAAATGCGCAATCAATCATAAAACTTGCCACCACCATACAATTTCACATTTGTACATATTTGTTGCTCTTTTTTTACTTACCTATTTTTGCATATAATCGAAAGAAATACACTGGCGGTGGACTGCGGTTGCTGCTGTTGTTTTTTTTTTTTTTTGTATGGTTGATGCCCAATGGCATATGACATGTTGGTGCCAAGGTGCCACTAAACCATCACATAAAGGCGTCTTCACACACCACCCGCATTTTTGTATGCATATTTCTTTTTTTTATTGCTACGTTCCACAAAAGTCTTACAAGTTTGGTTCTATGTTTATTTGCCTTTACGGTTTTGTGGCTGCTGGATTTTTTCCAGATCACATTTCTTCATTTGTATATTTGCGTGTGGCATAAATGAAAAAGCAAAAAAAAAAAACACGGACGCATAAAATGTATGTAAAACGACGTAAAACGTCGATCGCTTGTACCCAGCGGGAAAATAAACCATGGAAGATGCGATGCTGTTGAAATGAAATCGATAACCACCACTTGCTAAGTGTTAATATTTTTCCAGTTTTTTCCGGCAATGTTAAATGCTTCGAATAAAAAACAAAAACGGAACTAGAATGGGACGAGACTTACAAGTGGATACAAATTGGAACTACAATGAGACACAGCTTACATATGCTTGTGTATGTAGATGGATACTCCTATCGAAATTAACTCAAAAGTAGAAGAAAACGATATAAACGAAGCATATATGTATGTAATAAACCATCCACAAACCAGGAAGCAGCAAATCATATTAGATTATATAGAAGTACTTATTAAGCGCTTCTAACTTCAAGGCTGAGAAAGAATAATAACATTCAAAAATTTCACACACGCGAATCAGAAAAAAAAGAAGAAGGAAATTAAGAAAAACTACAAAAGCAACGATGCTATATTTCCGATTCACAAGCTTCTAAGCTGACAAAATTACAGGTTTGTTTTTTAAACAAGCAAATATAGATTACTAATGAAAATGTGAAATGTGAACTCTACGTGTAAATTTTAAAACATTGCAAATTATGGAAACAACAACACTTTCTGGCATAGTCATGTATATTTCGCACCACGCGCCCATCTCTAGTAGATCTCATATTAACAGTTCAATTGGGCATACAGGCATCCACATCATGTTTCTCTTCTTCATATCCCCAACAAGCGGTACAACAACAACGATAAATGCAATAAAATCATCTGCTCATCCAATTTCTTGTAACCCTGTTACTTTTAAAATTCTACCTACAACAGAAACATTCAGACAAAAGAATGAAGGAAAGGAGCAACATGTGTGGCGGGACGACAAAAGTGATCGAATACGATTTCGATCGTGCTATAAATCTAGATCGGAGAAGATATCTGTGCTGTTTCAAAGCAACTTCGGTTTTTTCATTCTCAGCTTAGAATGCTACGATGGAAATGAAAATAGAAACGTGTAGCCGCTAAACACTAAAGAAGTGAAAAGACTTTAATTATTTTATACCTGCGTTTTCTCTTTACATTCTTTCTCTACCCGCAACGTCTCACCATCGGATACGAGCAGCATCCCGTTACACACATACATACACGCACTTATATTTCTAGAGAGAAAGAGAGAGAGAGAGAAAGAGAGGTATATTCGGTTTCTCTTGTGTTAACAGTATAAAGGATTTTCCAACGGAATTTTCATCAGACAAAGTACTTGGCTTTCTTTCTTGCAGATTTCTTTCCACCGTCGCTTGAGCAAAAATCTTAAAGGCTGCATTTCACCGCTGGGTAATCACCGAAACAAGTAACTGAGTGAATTTGTGTGCTTGTGTCTTTGCCATGCCAATCATTTCGTCTGTGATCCGTGTACACCGAGCATACATATGTATGTACATTGTTCCAGCGCTGTTGGCTCTGCTTCATCATGCTGCCATAGTCTTCTAATTGTATTGCTCAGTCATGCGTGACGCTGTAATCATACTAAATATATACATTCATAGTATTCTAGAAACCATGTTTGTGTGTGAACTTTTGACCATGGCCTATTAAAAGTGGTTGGAAAAAATTTCAGTTTATATTGTATCTACATGCCACTTTTTTATTGTATTGTTATTGTACTCCTTTATATCTATTTTTTTTTTTGCCTGTTCGTTGTATTGTACATATAATATTTTGTAGGTATATTATTCGTATAAGTTTTACATATTTGCGAAACAGATGTGTACTGAAATATGTGCGCGGATATTTTTACCAGCATTTTTGTTATGCATATTTTATACATGTTTCTCTTTAGCTTAAAGTAGGGAACGTTGACGGACGAACTGACGAGGACCAAGAGTGCAATAGGGGAGCATTCAAAGTGCACACACACACACACACACACACACACACACTCACACACAAACAGAAATATACTCATTTCGAGTACCTATTCGCTTGTCGATTTCATGATCGAATGCACGATCGCATTTTTAGGTCAAATAAGTGTGCAAAAAAAAAAATATAATAAAAATGAGGATGGAAAGAAAGAAAAAAAAACGCTTAAATTGGTAACAAAAAATAAATGAAATGTTTATTTTTTTATTTTTTTCCATACCGGAGATAAGAATTAATTTTTCCAATGCTGGTTTTTATTATTTTTTGCAGCAGGTTAGTCTGGCACAATTTCGTGTGCTGGAATATTTGTGTTTATTTTTTGTTTAAAAACAAAAGTGTCGCTGGCAATTTCATCCATACAATCTGGAGGTAGATAATGAGAAAGTGCTGTTTTGTATTGATAATTGAAAATCTCTAGAGTATATTGAATAAAATTTAAATTCATATGCAAATTCGTTTATTTATTTTACATTTCAAAAACAGACATTAAATTCAAAATTATTTATTACAAAACATTTTAAGCTTCTTAAAGAAAAATGCTTAAACAAAGTTTCTTGTTGTGATTCTAAATCTTAAACTTATTGAACATCTTGATTTGCAGAAATTGAAACTCAATAGCTTCTTGACAAACAAAGAAAATTACATAAATCTTAATTACATAGAATTGAATTTCTATGAGCGTAACTCTATGAACTTTAATGCTTTAATCCACATGACAGAATCACCTTCCTGATGAGAAAATACTCGTAATGTGTAAACAAATTTATAGTAACATTGAATGCTTGCAAGTAGAAAGCTGTAAAACTTTAAGGGCTGTTTACCGTTCAAGCACAAAATCTGACCTGCTCTAAAGAATTTGTAGCTGACCTCACTTTTTCAATACTAAGAATAAATCAAAATCATGGAATATAAGAGAGTAGCTCCCTTAACCCAACTTCTTCTTTCTTCTTTTAATGGTACAGCAGCCCATGAAGGGCAATGGCCTAGCTTTTCATTTCCACTCCTTTTGTCCGTGTTATATTTGTACATGATTGCAAGGGACGTACAATTTTATGCTGAATCCGAACGGCGAAGTGAAAAGCTTTTCATAGGCAGTTTTTACTCTTTTCACTTTGCTATTGAATGCCCAGAGAAGGTGTCGTGTAAGTAAATTCTATTTTCTACTTTACTTACTTCCTTTTAATGGCCCAACAGCCCATGAAGGGTCTAGGCCGAGCTTTTTCGCATACACTCATGTTGTGCGTATTATATTTGTACATGAATGGAAGGGACCTACATCTTAATGCCGAATACGGACGGCGAAGTGAAAAGCTTTTCATAGCAATTTTTACTTTTGTAGGTTTGCCATTGCCTGCCAAGAGGTGGTGCCGTGTAGAAAAATTATATTTTATACTTTTCGATTTTGCCTGTGCCGAGATTCGAACCCCGGACACTCTGCGTAGCAGTCCAACGCATTACCACTAAGCCACAGCGACCACTACTTAACCTAGATAAATAAGTAAGGATTAAGAGAAGGTCAGAATCCACTTGATGTTTCCAAACCAAAAATTATAAATATTAAAGCTAAAAATTTAAATAAATTTCTAAAATTATTCTGCATTGATATTAATTTGAAGAAGGGAAAGAAGAAGCGCACGAACGAACAAACAAATAATGACTTAATAAATTGTGTAAGAATTTCTCCTTCTTTTTTTTTTGCCAACACAAACACGTCATAAATATTTTTAGTGAACAAGTCAGCAAAACCAAAAAAAAAAACAATGGAAACGTTAACCAAAAAGAAAAGATACCAAACAGAAACCTAAAACACAAAAAAGAATGTTGTACTCAATTGTAAATAAGTCAAAAGTTTTTGACCGCACTCAATTATGACGCTTCTACACTGACGCCTTTGCTCTGATGTCTTTTCTGTGATGCCTTTGCTTTGATGCCTTTACTCCGAGTAAAGCAACAACAGTGGCAGCGACAAAAAAGAAGGAAGGAGAAGATGTAGACGAAAAGTAGAATCTGCTATGAAAAATAACAGAAGCCACTTGAGGACGATGCCGTCATTGGACCGCAATGCCCATTGGCCTATAGTAGGTAAGTAGTGCATAAGTACATAAAATGCTGCTAGATGTATGGAGTGAAGCAGAAAATATTATTATTTTTTGGATGAAATAATTTTACAATATCTTTCAGTTTTTTTCCTATTGTTTTTAAATTCTATAATTTTATTTTGTATTGCATAAAATTTATGTTAATTTCTGTTGTAGTGTATTCTGATTGGCATGATTTATTAATAAATAAAATTAAGACACTTGAAGTTATTGTAAAAACGGATAATAATAAAAAAAAAATTGCTTCATTTCACTTTAATAAGAAATATAACGTATTCTTATTTTGTGCGGCTGTGTAAAATTTTTTAGTAATTTTTTTTAAATGTTGTGCAACTAAAGAATGTCGAAAAGTAAAGAAAGTCTTAGCCTTAGATTTTTGGGGCTAAGGAATATATGTAGTTATAAAAAGAAAAGGAAAGCCAAATTTTGTATGTAATGATGAATAAAAAAAAATAAATAAAATTTTTATTGGAAAATGAAAGTAAACTTTAACTTAAATTATGAAAAACGAAAGCAATCTTTCAATCAAATCACATATTGTAGATTAAGAATTAAATATTTAAAATAGATCCCAATGTGGAAAGAAATTTGACTGTTTAAGAAAAATTGTATTCTTTAAAAAAATCACTAAAATTAAGAGCTGACCAAATAGTTCGCACTAATTTTGTATGAAAAAAGAAAGCTATCAGAAAGTAAAAGTACTAACCTCAATAGTTTATATGATTTCGTTTCAATTCACTTAAATTGGCCAAATAAAAAACAAAAACATTTTATAAAATAGAATGAAATCTTTGAACTAAATCGCAAAAATTGTAAGCTAAAAATCCTTCAGTCTCATACTTACTTTTACTTTTAATGGCACAACAGCCCATGAAGGGCCTAGGCCGAGCTTTTCGCTTTTCGCATCCACTCATGTTGTGCGTGTTATATTTGAACATGAATGGAAGGGACCTACAGTTTGATGTCGAATCCGAACGGCGAAGTGAAAAGCTTTTCATAGGCAATTTTTACTCTTGTAGGTTTGCCATTGCTTGCCAAGAGGTGGTGCCGTGTAGAAAAATTATTTTTTCTACATTTTGATTTTGCCTGTGCCGAGATTCGAACCCCGTACACTCAGCGTAGCAGTCCAACGCACTACCACTACACCACAGCGACCGCTCATAATCTAATAAGTACCCATTAATTTATTAGCGAAGAATGCAATCTTTTAATAAAATAAACACAAGTACGAAAAGAAAGCATATCTAAGTCTTTGATCCAAAATACAAAGATTCTGAATGGAACAAATTCCAATCAGAACACAATTTTTCAATCATATTATAAATTATTCAATCAAATTTTGGTCGTGAAAAAGCAGTTCTTCTTAAATTGTATGAAAAAGAATGCAATCTTTCAATTAATTCACATAAATTTACAATCACAACGAATGAAAATTCATACATACAATGTTTCAATTAATTTACATTGGATTTGAAGAATTCAAGTTCATCCAATCACCAAAAAGTAAGGAAGATTGGTCGAAATACATATAACAAGTTTTATAAGCAGGGATGCAATCAAATATTCTCTCAAGAAGAAATTCAAGATTGCAATCGGTTTACTTTGGTGAAAATTATTAAACCCAATCATAAGATCAAAAGAATTGAGGTAATAGAATCAAATAAGTAGTAAGGTTTTGCATTTTATACTAAACTAAATCTTAAACATTTCAATAGAAATGTTTTACAGAAATTATGTTTATCTTTAAATTTAAATGGCATGAATGAGATAAAGTCAAATTAAAGGTGTAAGCAATCAAATAAAAAATAAAATATACACAATATCAAAGCATAAAGAAAGCATTTTGAGTGAATATGAATCATTTATAGTAATACTTGGTTTGCGTGGACTTGCTATATGAAACCTAAAAATGAGAATTACGTTAAAGTAACAAAAGTGTGAGAGAAAAACATCAATGAGAAATGAGAATTACGTTAAAGTAACAAAAGTTTGAGAGAAAAACATCAAAGAGAAATGAGAAGTACGTTAAAGTAACAAAAAATTGAGAGAAAAACATCAATGAGAAATGAGAATTACGTTAAAGTAACAAAAGTGTGAGAGAAAAACATCAATGAGAAATGAGAATTACGTTAAAGTAACAAAAGTGTGAGAGAAAAACATCAATGAGAAATGAGAATTACGTTAAAGTAATAAAAGTGTGAGAGAAAAACATCAATGAGAAATGAGAATTACGTTAAAGTAATAAAAGTGTGAGAGAAAAACATCAATGAGAAATGAGAATTACGTTAAAGTAACAAAAGTTTGAGAGAAAAACATCAATGAGAAATGAGAATTACGTTAAAGTAATAAAAGTGTGAGAGAAAAACATCAATGAGAAATGAGAATTACGTTAAAGTAACAAAAGTTTGAGAGAAAAACGTCAATGAGAAATGAGAATTACGTTAAAGTAACAAAAGTTTGAGAGAAAAACATCAAAGAGAAATGAGAATTACGTTAAAGTAACAAAAGTTTGAGAGAAAAACATCAAACGAAATTAAAATTCAGTCGAAAAATGATTGCAATCATCCTAAGTAATTTCTAAAACAGGGGCAAAAATATGAATTCAAGCAAATCAAATTGATTGGTTTGTAAACCAATGTTAATATGAATTCTAAAATATATCAACTCAGAACAGTCTCATATAGATGCAATTAAATTTGCAATTTTCGAATTAACTACGAAATTATGTCAGAGAAAAAGTGTATGTATGTAAATGAATGAGAATGCAATATTTTTTAACAATCCAATCAAAGCATACATAGTAAATTTGAATTTGTTTGATAATCCAACTAACTCCCAATCGTTTTGTAGGTTAAAGACCACTTCAGTTAATGATTTCTTTTTCTTAAGATTTTAATTGACAGCTGCAAGTCATTAGGTAACATCTGAGTGTAGTATAATTTCCTATTTCCAAGTTGGTCTAACAAATTATTAGTGCCTAATTATCTACATGCAAATGTAGATTACATTACACAACTAAGTAGAATGTTCCTTTTGCTTCTTTGACTGCATAAGTAATTCGAGCAAATATTCTTTTTTTTTGGTATTTTCATTAGCACTTCACTCATTTACAACATAAATTCCTAAATGTGGAAATAAATATTTGCGTAATTTTGAGTGTATATTTTTCTAATTTTGTTTATTTTATTTTTTGGCTACTGCAAATACAAAAATGCAAATTCCTTAAATTCCACACGCTTAACTTAACCTAAGAACAAAGTTTTTTTTTTTTTTAAAAAAAAAAAAGAGAAAACTAAAAAATTTAATTGCTTGTATTTTCTATTTTCGTTTACCTTTCTTTCGGTCAATAATTTTAACTCATTGAATTTTATATTTTTTTATTTCTATACACCAGCGTCTTTAGAAGTAATAACCAACACAGGTGGTTTTGAAATTTATCTTTATCTCTTTTGAATGTTAAATTTTTCGACACATTTGTTAAAAACTAAAATGCAAACCAAATAGAAATACTAGCATTTTTCAGTATCTGAAAAAAAAAAACAAATTTAATTAGTTGATGTTTAATGTGACAGCAACGACAATAAAGTAGCCACTTATCCTTCGTTAAATAGAATACTGCTGCTATTTTGCTAAACAGTAAAAGTATTTTTCATTTTTCATTTTCCATTTTTCTCTATTTTATATTTATGTGTTAGTTATTTTTTAATATTAAATTTTTGTTTTTTTTTTGTTTCTTGATTAGTTTTGTTTTGTCAATTTTCTTTGCATGTTTTAATCGTGTATGTTTTTGTGTCATTTTTGAAATTAGCTTTTAAAATTTTATCCACTTTTTTTTTTTTTTGTTTGCTAATGTGCCGTTCTTTTTATTTTAGTTAATAATTATTTCATTTTATTTGCGTCATCACATGTCATAAATTTTCAAAATGCAACATTTTAACATACACCAGTAAGTTGAAGGCAAATACGAAAAAAGTGAAGCAAATATTCTTTAAAGGCTTATTATTATGAAATTCATAAAAGAAATTTCTTTTATTTAGTTTAAGATTTAAATATTGACTGCAGCTGGATTTGGTTTTTGTTCATAAAAAATTGAATATAAATTTTATTTTCTTTTCTAATTTTTATTGAGTCTTTCTTTTGTAGGAAAGTAATAATAACTACAATAGTAAAAGAACAATCGGGTGATTCTCTGAGTCTCTAATATGATATCTTTCTAATATGACAATACTTATGCTCTTGTAACAGAAAATTCACCAAACAGTGCACATAGCCAAATCACGCTCTTATGAGCAATTCTCTTGACTGCGTTAATGACGGCAATAGGTGAAATAGTCTAGTTTAGTTAGGTTGAAAAAGTTTGTTTGCGCATTTAAGATAATCGCTTATCGAAAATCTGTTGACAGAATTTACCAACCCACTCATGAAACATGCAAAGTTTTATAGAAATTATTTTAAATTGATCGATCTAGACGTATATTTAATTGACTTATATTGATTACTTAAATAAGTATCTATTAAAATTCATCAAACTCGTCTCGAAATTGATTTAAACTGGCTAAAATTGCCTTAGACTTGATTTAAAAAGAATTCATTTGAATTGAATTAAATATTTTTATTAGATTGAGAATATATTTGAATAAACTAAACTTGAATTAACTGTGGTTAGTTTTACTTAATCCGATTTGATTAGCATTACTTTAAAATTCATCAAATTGAACATACATATGGTATAATATAATGGATTGATTCAAACTGATCAGGCTGACTTAGAATGGATTTAAGTGAAATTTCAGTAAACTGAATAGAGAAGCAATCTGGTTAATAAATTGGTTAAAATTGATGGGACTGGACTGTGATTCAAATTTATCAATGAGAATTTTTAAACTTTGGTTAGAATTTCTATTATTTCATTCATCAAACTACATCAAACTAAACATAGAATTGATTTAAATTTGTTAAAACTGATCAAACTGAATTGATAGTTGATGGAATTTGTTTAGAATTGATTTAAAATTAATCAAACTGAACATAGTATTAATTTAAAAGAGTTAAATTTGGTCAAAATGGATTTATCAAAGCTGGCAAAATTGCTTCAAAATTCATAAAATATATGCATAGGACACAGAATATGTTAAATGTATCAAAGTGGACCTATTTAGAATTGGTTTAAATTATAAAAAATTTAGCAAAGCGAACTTATTTACATAGATTGGTTAAAACTGCTTTAGGCTTGTCCAAACAGGACTTTGAATTGATTGGTTACAATTGTTTTAGATTTGTGAAAACTGGATTTAGAATTGAGTTGAAGTTGATAAAAAATGTTTCAATATTCATCAGACTGAACACAGAATTGATTTAAATGAGATAAACTTGATCAAATTGAACTTAGAATTGATTTTAAGTTAGTTGAAATTGCTTTTAAATTCACCAAGCTAAACAAATATATTAAAGATTATCAAACGTAGACCTTTCAGAGAACTGATCAAAGTTGGTTAAAATTACTTTAAAGTTTAACAAACTTATCAAACCGAATCTGGAATTGATCAAAGTTGGTTAAAATTGCTTTGAAATTCATTAAACAGAACTTAGAATTGGCTAAGTATATCAAATAGAACATAGAATTGATAGACATGTATCAAACTGCACTTACAATTCATATAATGTGGTTAAAATTATTTCAAACTGGACTTGGAACTGATTTGAATTGGTTAAAAATGCTCAAACCCCACAACTGAATTGATTAATATTTATCAAATGAATTTAAAATTGATCAAAGCTGCTTAAAATTGCTTAAACTTAAGCATAAAATTCATTTAAATTCCATTAACACAAACATAGAATCGGCAGCAATTTTTAAACCATAGAATTGACATAGACTTCATATACCTTAATTAAAAACGTTTTCATCTTTTTTAAAAATAACCTGAAATTGATTTAAGTTGAGAGAAATTGGTTTAAATTCATCAAATTGAACTTAGAATTGACTTGAATTACTTGAACTGGTTACAATTTATCAAACTCGACTTGGAATAGTTATAGTTGATCAAACTAAATTTAAAAATGATTTAAATTTTGTAGAGAAATGCTTTTTAAACTGTACGTAGGATTTGTATAAATTGTTTAAAATTTATGAAACTGGGCGTATAATCGATTTGAATTGATTAAAACTCGATCAAACTGGACGTTGAATTGACTTAAAATTGTTAAAAATTACTAAACTGGATTTAAAAATACTATGTATATACTTATAATCGTGATTGTATTTTTAAATTCAAATGTACATATGTAAATATGATAAACATTTCGATAACATAGTAATAAGTAATTCTAAGCAAATTTTGTGGCCAGTTTTAGGAGCAGTGCAAAAACTCGGTTAAATCTTTATGAACAGTATTCACTTAACTCAAGTTTTAAAGCACAAACTGTAGCTGAGTTTAAGTGTAACTTCTAACTTCCATCAAAAGATATTTGACATTCTATTTGTGCATATTGAAAGTTCTACTTTTGGTTATAAAAACTTATAGCAGACATGGAGCTACAATCAAGAGTATACTGTAGAATATTTGAAACAATTCATTGAACGAATGTATCTCTTTATCGGTGTCCTGTGTGATCGCATTCACTGTCTTATTCTCCCTCCTTCTTCCTCTCACCTATCAATCCTCCTTCCATTCAACACAATGCTCTGCATTCATAAGGGTACACCCTGTTTGTTGAAAGTAACAATAAAAAAAAAAGTAAAGTACTGCACACAGACAAATCAATTCAATCAATTACATAATTAATTTACTCTGTTTTTAATTATAAATGAATAACAGATAAGTGATATATTTCATTGTAAATAAAATTTTGGTAAATATGACATAATTTATTTGTATTTGTATTTGTATTTGTAATGTATTTAAACGTATTTATTCTTGACTGATTCATTTCTGATACTACGAGTATAAAGTTTTTGAATAAATCTTTCACGCTTCTTTACACTCGCTAAACCTTGAGCAATACTACAAATATTTCTTTCCAGCTTGTATGGTATGTCCTATCTCACCTAATAATATTCGTAGATTATCTCTCGTGCTTGAGTAACTATTAAAAATTTATACATATATTTTAAAATTATAGTCACATTTATAATTAAGTCACTTTTATATTCTCAAAAGTCTTTCCCCTTCAGCAACAAATTTAAAGATAAGTATTATAAAAATCATTTAAAAAATAAAAGAAAAATAAAATGCACGAAGATGTTGAAAAAACGAATAAATTTTAAGTGTTTTAAAAGCTTTAGGTATATTAAAAAAACATATTTAAACATTTGTGCTAAGTTAATAGGTGATTAGTTAATAAATTATTTGATAATTAGGGTACCCTGAATTGAGTGAAATATATTTATTAAGTGTTTGTGCTTTTTTTTTCTTGGATCACTCTTTCAGAGATTAGTAGAAATTTTTTTTTTCGAAACCAAAATATTTAATATAAAATCAAATTTAACTTTGATTATATATACTAAGGAGTGAGATCGAAAAAATCGGATAACTTTAAATTGTCCTCGCATTAAAATCCCTTATGCAAAATCTCTTATAAAAAAATGTAAACAGTTTTGAAGAGAAAATTTAATTTCTGATAAAATGATCAGTAAAACTAATTTGTTTGTTGTTTTTTACAGAAATCGGACAGCTTTTCCGGTATGCCTGCCATTAGCGCGCCTTTACTGTCATTTCTGAGACTCTCTTGGCGGCAGCATTCCACTTATTTCTAAAATCTTCCATGGACTTAGCTTCTTTGTTTTGTTGCCTTTAATGTTCTCTTCACTAGATATCTATCTATTTCACCCAATTTCTCTCGATAGGCCGAACTTCTGGGCAATTTGGTGGGTTGGCGATTTTTGGTACCAATTTGATGTTTTGGTCTTGGAACCATTTAAGGGTTACTTTACTGTAGTGGCAGGAGTTTAGATCAGGCATAAAGAAATTAGATACATTGTGCTTTCTAATGAAGGGCAGCAATCTCTTCTGGAGGCACTCCTTCACATAAATTTCGGCGTTAACAGTGCCACTTATTACGAAACTTTTACTCCTTAGCCCACAACTACAAATCGCTTGCCATACCAGAAACTTCTTCGGGAACTTGGACTTTTGTATTGTCCTTAATCTTTCCTCAACTCCTCCTCGTTCCTTTGCGGTGTAAAACTCTTGACTAGGCAATTGAGAAAATTTAGACAACACGTATGTTTCATCGTCCATAACAGAGCAATCGAATTTTTGAAAAAAATCTGTCTTCAACTTTTTAGCTCGGCTCTGGGCTACCAAGTTCTTAGTAGCGTTCCTGTCGGATACTCACTGCACTTTGTATGTTTTAAGGCCCATATCTTTTTTAATTTTACGAACTAAAAACTCTCTGCAACTCGCTTTTTCCGCCAATTTTCTATTAGACAATGCTGGATTCTTCTCTAAGAGAGCAACGACTTTTTTCGCCTTTTGTGGAGACACGAAACCGCATTTCCTTCCAGAACCATATTTTCTAGCAACTGTTAAGTGTGTATTAAGTTTTTTAAGAATCATCGAGACAGTGTTTTGTGCAACTTTCGCCTTATTTGCAATGGTTTTCTGGCTCCACTGCGGATTTTCTCGAAATAATTCAACAACTAAATCGCGTCTTTCCACTTCCGATGCCATGACTCAACTGAAAGTTCACAATTCAAATAACATGTGATTGTATTTCATCAGAATTTCTCCAACGCAAAGCTTACTGTTTGATTTTTTCATTCAGATGAAGAGTTTCAAATCAGTGGTCTTTCAAAGTTATCCGATTTTTTCAATATCACTCCTTATGCCTATTTTACATATTTACAGCATTACCAGCATCTGTCGGTCCACCACTGGGAAAATATTCGACTTTGGTTGGCTGTAGACAGTGAAAAAATTTTTGTTTAACTAGTGAAACTCAATAACCTTATATTAAATTATGGAAATACAGTTCTAAAGCCAATACTTGTGAAAATATAATTATTAATTAAGTACATTTGAAAAAAAAAATTGTATTTTAAATTTGGACAAATGCTCAAAATGGGTTGAAGACGCTACGTTCTTTGAATATTCTTTTTGTGGCTTACTCTTTTTTTTTTTTTTGTTATTGCATGAATAGATAAATTTATAAGTAAATGATTTATTTAAGCGATCAGAGACTAATAAAACATCAAGTTATTTTCATAAAACACTAGTGAAATATTTGGACTTACGTGATGCAGCGCTGCAATCCAAGCTAAATGTCAGAAGTGTCAGCAAACAAATTGTGGACGTATAAAATGTGCGTTGGGTAGCCATTTTGCAATTTTCGTTGTTGTAGAAAAGAATTTAAAATTTGTTTGTTTTGTTTTTGTAATTCCTTAAGCAAACTTATGCTCTCTGATAAAACGAACACTTTAAACTTTCTGATTTTATCAACAAATTTCTATTCACATTTTTTGCGCTGCTTTAAATTAGCAAATAAATTTCGGCTTTAGTTTGATAAAAAGCAAAACAATTTTTATTTTGGTTTTTGGCAAAAATTAAAATAATATTGAAATAAATCGTTGAAAATTGAAATGACCTTATTGTTTGCTCGCCTGTTTTTATTGAATTGTTTTGTTTTGCTGCTGTTTTAGAGCGTGAACAAAAATAATTCAGAAATTCCAAAAATTTTATATCAAAATCAAAACCAATAAATTTATTTTAATCAAACTGAGCACATATGTATGTATGTTCTATGTGTGCATAAAGCGATTGCTCGAATTTATCATATGAATTTATGGCATTCGCAGTGATTTAACTAACTTTTTTTTAGCACAAGTTTCATAATTTTTTTTATTTTTTTCTATTTTGACGTTAATTGATTTTTTTCAATTTTTTATTATTTATTTTGTAGATTTACTTTTATTGAAATATCATTTCACTGCTAGTCTCCACTGTAGTGTAGTGTTAACAACACTCTGTAAATAGAAAAGAAAAATAAATAAATAAATTGTATTGAAAAAATGCACACACTATCACTTTGACAGACAGACAAATTAATTAATTTATGTTGAAAGGTTTTTTTATTTTGCTTTTTCTATTTTATTTTAACCTAGTGATAACAACAGATTTTTTATTTCTATTTTTTTATGGTGACATTTCAAGGAAATTTGTCATCTGTAGCGATCAGGGATCGTTTAATTTGCAGTTACCATAATAAAATTGATCAATTTATTTAGGTACTACAATTCTGTATTGTAGTACCAATAACATATACTCGTAGTTGCAATATGTATTGTGAGTTGCCATCATTTCAATATCAAATGCTCCACTGTGGCGTAGTGGTAGTGCGTTGGACTGCTGCGAAGAGTGTCCGGGGTTCGATTTTCGGCACAGGCAAATTCAAAAAGTAAAAAAAAATAATTTTTCTACACGGCACCACCTCTTGGCAGGCAATGGCAGACCTACAAGAGTAGAAATTGCCTATGAAAAGCTTTTCACTTCGCCGTTCGGATTCGGCATTAAACTGTAGGTCTCTTCCATTCATGTTCAAATATAACACGCACAACATGAGTGGATGCGAAAAGCGAAAAGCTCGGCCTAGGCCCTCCATGGGCTGTTGTGCCATTAAAAGTAAGTAAAGTAAGTAATTATTTTTCCCGAAGGATCCATGACAATTTTCACGAATCTAAAAGTGTAGGTATTGCCTTTACCAACGACTTTACAACGATATCCTTACATTTGCTTCTTACAATTGGTTTATTCACAAGGTGTCTTATTCAGTGTCCCATCATTTTTGTCGCTAAGTTGGCACTATTGTCTTCTACCCTGGCGTGAAGTATGAGCGCGATCTGCCATTTAGTTCGTTAACAGTACTAAATTTTGTCAGTTCATCTCAATTGTGTTTTTCAATTTTTAATATGAATAAAAATATCAAATTATGTATTACGAATGGAATTTCGTGTGCCTAATCGCTGAAAATGTTACAGAAGGCTTACAGTGAATTGACTTTGTCAAAAACAAGTGAATATGAGTGGTACATACTATGCACTGCATTTAAAAGCGGTCAAGATGTGGTGGAAGATTTGCCTCGCTCTGGTCGGCCATCAACGACTTCAAATGAAGTTAACATCAATAAAGTGAAGGAAATGGTGTAGTGATTTAAGTTTGAAAGAGATAGTCGTTGCACTTCCTATGTCTTGAATCAATTCGTACCATTGTTCACGATTGTGTTATACACGAGTTGCCGCAAGGCTAGTTCCGAAAGACGACAACGTACTACATCTCGAAAGATTATTATTGTAAACGAATTTCAGGACAAAAACTCAAAAAATTTCATGTACCATATTCAATTGATATGGCTGCGATTGATTTTTTTCTTTTAAAAACTCAAATTACCACTTCGAGGCACTTGTTTTCAGTCGATAGAAGCCATAAAAGAGAATTCGCGGCGAGAACTGAAGTCGATTCCGGAAAATGCTTTTGATAAATGTTTCGATGACAGGATTATTCTCACTGGCATAAGTATGTTATTTCGGAAGGGCCCTACTTTTAATGCGATGCAGTGAATTTGAATGAATAATGAAAGTTTTGTGTTTTATTGATCCATTCCCAGTACAGAATACAACAAAACAAGACACCTTGTGAACACCCCAATGTTAAAATATCTCTTACCCTATACTAATGAGAGCGAACAGTTGCCGTTAGCGTGTTTAGGCCAATATTGGGTTCACTTTTCAATCCATTTGAGAGCAACTTTAAAAATTTTTTAAAAAAAATAAATTTTAAATTTTTTCCCGGTAGCAATTACTATTTAATATTTCTATATGTGACTGGCTTTAATATTGCGGTTACATAGCTCCAAATTATAAAAAACATATGTAGATGTGGAAAAATAGGGATATTTCATCGGTAGAGCAAATTTTCTACAATTCACTGAATTTAACTTAAAATAACTTCTAAAATATTAACGTAATAGCATTGGATGCCACAGATATGATTTTCGATTAACAATAAGTTTCATGTGTTATTCTTTTCTCTTTCCAATCTTATAATGTCACTTGCTACTGCATTACATTATTTTCTCTTTTGGGCTTCCAAGATCTTTTTCTGCTCGGTCTATTGGATTTAGCTCTCATTTCACAAATGATTTCCAGAAGAACTGCATAGAATATAGTAAGTATAATACATATCATCGGCCAAGGGGGGAGGAGAATATTTGAGAAAAAAAAAAAATGCACGCATACACACACGCCCACATGCCAAAATAAATACATATAAATCCATCTCTAACTCAAAGAAGAATACTTAAGTGTGGCAATAAAATTTAATTTCACATTAAACTACAACATTTATTTTTATGATTATTAGCTCAAAATAAATTATGGAATACTATCAAAAAGAAAAGTAACAACAGCTGAAAAGTACAAAAAGAAAAATGCAAACGATAAAGAAAATTGTATGAAAAGTGTAGTTTATTTTCGTAAATTTTTAAATAGGTAAGCATATTTCGCAAAGCTGGCAACCAACAATTAAAAAAAACAATTTTGCTCTAACCTTCAAATTCCATACACACAGCACACAAGAATGTGGTACAAATGGCCAACTTGTTTTTTTTTTTTTTCTGTTGGAAATTTGGTAACTATGCCAAAAAGTATTCAATGAAAAACAAAAAACAAAAAACAAACAAAAAAAACAAAAACTAAAAGTCAAGCAATCAAAAAAAATAATAAAATTAAACAGCAGAGCCAGCGAGCCCGAGCGCACAATATGTCACGTTGACATACATACACTCATGACTGACATATGCAAATTGTTGCTGCAGTTGCAACTCGTATGTGTGTTGTATGTGCGAGAGTGTGCTCGTAAAATTTATTGCACTTGGTGTCAATCTCTTGTATGCCTCATTCTTTCCTCTTGAAAATCTTAGTTGGGGCGTACACGAGCGCGTGCAGCATTTGTGAGTTAAGTTGAAGTAGAAGAAGAAGAAGAAGAAGAAGAAGAAAAACACAATAACAGCAATATGCTCAATTTGTCACTGTGTAAGAGTATCTAAATTTTTTTGTTTTTGTAATAGTAGAAATGATGGCAATGCCATTGAGGTTTGAAGTGATTTGACAGGGACAACGTAAAAGTTCAATTAAAGCAGAAGAGCAGAAGTAATATTAAAAATATAAATGAATTGATTGCTCAATGTTGTACTTGTGCCAAAGAGATTAACTGAGCTTTTATAAAAATCATTTCTAATCTGTGGCTAAAGCTTTGCTTTAAAATAAATTAAAATTAAAATTAAAACAATTGCTTCGCTCTTTGAATAATACGAAAATTATATAAAAAACGTTTCAGTATTGGAACTCAAATTGTTCCGAGGAACACTATAAAAAACATAATTTTGTGTGAATTAGAATTACTTAGATTAGTAGGAGGGACCTGGTATGAATGGTTGGACGGAGTATAAACTGTTTCATATAAATTATTAGTAGAATTTTATTTTTTAGTTAAAAAGATAAAATAAATTTAAAAGACGAGAAGACCCTATAAATCTCGATTGTTTGATTGCATCGGAAGTCAACAGTAACTTACACGTTGCCATACAGAAACCTGTATACTACTTTTCAGGATCTATTTGCATAAAGTGCCGTTTGTGACCAACTCGTCTGCTGTTTGCTCCGTGCGCCGGCTCCCAAATTAAGTGCATATCAAACTGGTCGGACATTTCGTTACGAGAAGCTTTGCAGTCAAGGGCTACTTTGGAAGTGACGAATACTCTCGTCTCTCGCGAAGCCTCGCGCTGGTCTATGTCATGGTTAATATTTGGGTGAAACTTGCAGAAGAAGGTTGGATTCCTTGCTGATTCATATCATTGATATCATTGCCTTTAATGATGGCACTGTCGCACTAGCGGATCCTCGAGATGTTTTCTAGTTTCTTTGCAGTTCTTCAGGGTTTTAAAATGTTAGCTAAGGTTGTATGTTTCCAGGACTTCCAAGAGTAGATTTTAGTTCTCCTAACCTCGGCTACCAAACGATATATTCAAGTTTCTAGTTTTAACTAATTTAAAATTAATATTATATATAAATATGTATGAACTTACAAATTAAGTTGTTACGTTGGTTTATGTCAAGCCTAACATTTGTTTGTCATTACTGTAGAAGGCTGGAATCTACGATGTTTCATATCATTATTTTCATTGTGGTATGTGAATCTTAAGGGGTAATTTATGTATGCTGACCATGGATCTGTAGTAGTGAGTTAAGGTTTTATGTATAAGTGAACTCTGATTTCCTAATCATATTCCTAATCATTGAAAAAAAAAATGAATCCAAAAATTATACAACCAAGTAACGGTATACTCAAGTTGTTCTGTAAAACCTAACAATTATATTTAAATTAGTTTAACGACGTTCGTGTTTGGTAATGAAGGAAAAGTTAAGTATAGTTTATTACACAAAGTTTACAAGTTCCAGAGATTACTTTATATAACTCATGCTGGTTTATGGCAAGGATATCATTTGAATTGCAGTTCGTAAAGAAGGATGAGATCATCGCTATTTCATATCATTATTTCCACTTTGGTGGCACTAGTCGATTTTAAGGAAGATTTTGTGGACGCTGTCACAAAAATTATGTTTCTTAGTTCTTCGAGGTTTTAAAAAATTCAGTTACATACTTAAAAGTTAGTGAGCTAAATTCTAGAAGTTCTCAGTGTCTATAGAATATAATTATGCCTAATCATTAAAAATACAAAAAAAAATTTAAAGCTTTCTAAGGTAACCAGCATTGTATTAAAGCAGCTATTTTCTAATAAATGTGTTTTTTTCCACATTAATTTAATTTAAAAAATTTGACAAAATCTGGTTACAAAATCTTCAATTAAACAAATAACATACACAAAACACAAAATATTTTTTGAAAAAATTGAAATCTGAATGGAATCGCTTGAACAAAAAAAAATTTGTTATAAATCAAAGTTCAGTATCAGTAGCAGAAATTTCACAATGATTTCCTTTATACGAAATATGTGCCCCACATTGTGACATGCTGGCCTTTTGTACTTAGCTTAATTCTTCTTTTGCAGCACAGCACGAAATTGAAGAGCAACACCCCGAGAAATTTGTTTTTGGGAATTTTTTCTGTATAAGTAAATACAATAAGCACACGATTGTTTGTTTTCTTGTTTTTTAATAAATAAATAATTCAAATATTTTTGCAGCGAACTCTACTGACCTGGGACAATATATCTTTCTTCTTTAGCAGCATATCAAATTCTTAAACAGAAAACGGGCGCAGAAAAAACAAACGAAATCTTTGGCACCAGCCAAATAATTTTGCATAGCGAGGAAGAGGCGCTCGCAAAGTGAGCGTTGTAGAAAATCCCATGGACACAATCACTCACATATTGAGTTACTCTAAATGCAGATTGGTTCATAGCTCGTGTAGTATAGTAAAACAAAAAGAAATGTCTACCTCACTTCTTAAAATTCTAAGGCGGTGTACCAAAACAGACGAAAGTCTGGAAATGTCTTGCTGTGTCCGCGTATATTCAGTATGTGAAGTGCCTCCTCCTGTCGCTGCTCCCCATGAGCTTTTAATAAATGCTTTGTCTCCAATGTTTTCATGCTCATGCTGTCATGCTGCCAGGCTTTCAGCCTCAATTGCAAATTTTGCATGTTTTGTTGTATGTAGTACATATAAATATATGTATATAAAAAATTAGAAAAAACCTAATTCCAAATAAATAAAATGCAAATATTGTACATATAAATTAAATTGTTGTGCTTCAGGTTCTGTTGGAAGGGAGTGAGGGAGGAAGAAAGACAAATAGGGAGCAGGCAATCTGCAAAGAAAGCGCCATATTTCTGTGTTATTTTTTTTCTGTCTCACATAAAAACTACATGTGAATTTTAATTCTTTCCAGCTACTATTACTTTTTGGCACTATATGCTTGATTCGTTTGTACGTGCTACCCAGCCCCCTCCGCTAATTTTGGCGGTTATTTGAATTTGAACATTGTAGGTCGTCGTCAAAGTGGGCGAAAGGGACAATCGAGAGGGCGAAGGTGGAGCAATCATGCCAGCTTTTTTATATATGTACATAAATATGTAGCAACTCATTCGTTTTCGTTGTTGTTGTTTTCAGAGAGAGAAAATTGATTTTTAATATGTGTGGTGCTAACGTCTGCTGCTGTCTCACTCGACAGCTTCTTCTTTTACTGGGACAAGGCCAAGATTTTCGCACCGACCCATGTTGTGCGTGCGATATTTGAATATGAATGGAAGGGACCTACCGAATCCGAACGGTGAGGTGAAAAGCTTTTCTTAGGCAATTTTTACTCTTGTTGGTTCGGCATTGTCTGCCAGGAGATATTGCCGTATAGAAACGTTTTTTCTGCACCGAGATTTTACCCCTGGACACTCTGAGTAGCAGGCCAACGCACTACCAACTACGCCACGGCGTTGGCAACTCGACAATGCTACATTTATTTTTAGCGTCTTTCTTTTTTTCCGTTCACCTCGTTTATTTTATTTTTATTATATTGTTTTTTCTCCCATTTTTACTTTTTTTTCTGTAATTTGAATTTTGTTGTTTTTTATTTGCTAATTCACACACACACACTCTTGCTTGCATACAAAGTATAAATTGATTTGTTTTTCTTTTCAACATCGTTGGCGTTTTCAAATTTTTATTTATTTACATATTTACATATTTATAATTTTTTTTTGGTCAGATTTTTGTTTGTTGCTTAAGGGAGCGGAACGTCAATGAGTTTAGCTCTGATTCCGATTAGCTAGATGATGGGGAAGGCAGCAGATAAGGAGCATCGAATGAATTGTTTTTTTGAATAATTTATTAAATCAATGGATTACTCTGTAAGGCAACGTTTCTTTTATTAAGAGACGCATACAGCATTTCAAGCCTTAAGTAAGATGAGAAAGAGAGGGAATGAGAGTAATATTCCATTAACTCTCAACATTCAACTAATATCTCAAACGCTTTGAAAATTCTTCAAAAGTCAACGCCCACCTCGATTTATGTTAAATATTTCAGGAATAGTTCAGTAATAATTTAGTATCTATGTCAGTGCTACAAATATATAATAACGGAATGCGATATTTAATACTTTGTAAAGTAAATAAATGGGAAAGCTGCGATTAACTTCTTAGACCAGTGCTAGCCAAGACACACACAATAAAATAAAGCTCGTTATGAGAGAAAATTCTTGTCACTGCGAAAATTGCGATTAATGATCATTTTTTACTAAGAAATATCGTTTACGACACCATCTAGATATTAGCTTCAATTCACGTGAGCAAGGTTAGGACGTAACTCTTTTCCCATTACTATTGTAGTTAATCGAAACACTCAAACCGAATCTATAAAGAACTCTCTTAATTTGGTTAAAAAGAAAAAGCTCACCATTACCAGCTAGTTACTAGGATACAGTTTTCATGATCTGGTAGGCTAGGTTCTATATCTTCAAATAATACAAACTGCCACAGCTTATAAGTAGTAGATCTAGGTGAAAAGAAAACTATAGTTACTGTTTTTGCACCTATCCAGCTCGAAAGCACCCATCTTGAATTACCTCAATAAGATATTAATATTCAGTTTCAGAGATTATTTTTATGCTAAAGCCACGAGTTGGATTTAACTGAAATAACCACGAGATATCCAAAATACTCCTTAGAACTACTTATGCACCCATTGCATTGACTCAATGGACACTTAAAACCTTCTTTAAGGAGACCATTCAACTGATTGTCTCATACGCCTCTCGATTTGGCTCTCACAGATCAATAGATTATACCATATATGGATTAAATGAAGTATTTTTTTTTATTCCTGCTGTACACATTTCAGGGGTTCACAAACTGTCTTATTTCGTCGTATTGTGATAAGGTTACGACATTGAATACGCCACCTTGTGAATACCCCAATAATTTTTAAGGTACATAATTACTAAATTGTGGCTATTTTTAAACATGACTCCATGACGCTGAAAATTATTTCCAATTTGTTTTTATTTACGTTTTCGTTTCACAAGTTTTTTTTCTTCTACACGAAACAAAAAATAAGCTCAAAAATCACAGAAAATCCAAAAGGAAAAGCAAAAACTTATTGTAAGCCCTAAACAAGAACCAACTGCAAGAAGAAACTATTTGAAAGACACAGTTTTGAAGAGTTTTTATGTTTATACAATTAAAGCAAAATTTTGGCAACATTTTTGTTATTTTTCGGTTTGGTTTTTTTTTCTTCTTCCGAAGTGGAAAGACAAAGACACTCAGACGAAGAAAAAGCGCCTTAAAAACTGTGGAGAGTGCCTCATTAATGGAATGAAATTGAACGAATGGATGTAGCAAGAAATAGAAGAAGAAGCGTTAAAGCTTTAGTAAAATATTTTCGACAAGTTCTAAGTATAACACGACAAAATTTTTGTTCAAATTAAGTAGAACTTATAAATTGGTTTCAGAGGATTCTCAGGAGTCCACCACACAACCAAAAACAAAAAAACAAAAAACCGAAATGAAATGAAAACGGCTTCCGCATTCTTGTTTAATGAAGCTGACATAAGGAAAACCTAAAATCTGAATTTATTTATTTATTTACTTATTTCTTGTTTTGGCATTTTTGCGTCACCAACACACACAACCGCCACTTTGCCAAACGCTTCCGTTTAATGCGCTTTGAAAAGCTAGGCTCAAATAATAATAAATTACTACGATTTTTACCTTTATTTTGCCCCCATAATTTTGTAGAGCGCAGCGCCTGTTTTGTGTGTGTGGTATGTGGAGTTTGTGTGTGTGTATGTGTGTGTGTGTGTTGTTGCCTGTTACCTATTTTTCCACCATTTGTTGTTGTTGCGGCAAAAAGTGTCGCATGGTCAAGCTCATTTAATGCCTTACATTTTCGCATGCGGCATTCGCGTTCGTTCGCTCATACGCTCGTTGTTGTTGTTGTTGTTTTCACTTTACTTTGTTAGTTGTTTGTTTGCTTTTTGTTGTTGTCTTAATTTTGAGCATTTTATGTCCAAACAAATCTTTTGCTATAAATCATTTAACCGCACAATGTACGAAAAATGTATTGCGCGTTTGTGTTTTTTTGTTTTTTTTTTACCTATACTTTGGAGGCTAGGTTAAATGCTCTCAACTATGTATAAGACAGTTGTTGTTGTTGCTTTTGGGCTTTTGTGCTCTGCGTGTGTATATGTTTTGAGTACCTTTGCATGTGAAATTTGCATATGCCCCTCTTTTGTTTTGGGTACAGGTTCGATTTTTTTATTTTATTTATTTACGTGAGAGTTTTTAAACCCTTTCCTTTCATCTCTTCTTTCTCATTGTACGAAAAATGTACACTTGAACCTTGAACACTTTTTCTCTCCTTCTCACATGTGTACTCTGAATACATATATATATATTTATTCTTTTAATTTTTCTCGTTTCCTTTCCAGCAGTCGTGATTTTTATCCATTGGCGTGGTTTTTTGTTGCGTCTTTTTGTATTTCGTGGATTAAATTTGATTTTAGGCTTTACATTTTTTTTTTAATTTTGGTAATAAATACCCTGCTTTAGATTCAGTTCATGAGATTTTTTATTTTTGTTTGGTTTATATATAGTTTTTTACTTATTTAGCTGTGACAATTTATTAAATCTTATTAACGGGCGGGAAACATTTGCTTTTTTATCGTCATTCACTCATAAATTCTAAAGAACATTTTAGATTATCTTTTGAGATTTTTAATTTAATTTTAATTTCCAAACCAAATTAAGTATTTGAGTTTTTAGTAAGGATTGCTGGATTGCCATGGATTAGTGATTGTAATTGTTTGATATGGGCAAAATATTTATAGGTAGTTTTAGGAGTTTAATTAATTAATTTACTAATCAAGCAATTGCAATAGAACTTTTTTCACTCAAAAATCATATCCATACGAAAAGTTAAATTAATAGTTAATATTAAAAGAATTAATGGGATCTGTGTACAACCAAGAGCTAAAATGAGGAACATGCATTCGAAGTAAGTGTGCCTAAATCATAAAATATGCAATATTGGGTCTTCTACCTCGAATCATATCTGGGCTCTTTATAGCAATGGTTGAGCCACCGTCTTCTGGTAACCAGCTACTGAAAAGGTGGTCAACCTGAAATCACTGTATAAGGTCAAAAGAACGACGGCCATAATTATTACTGGGGCTTTCCGCACTACCTCAACAAAGTCCTATTGCATTCTTTCATTGGCACCCAACTGCACTTATGGTTAAGCAAGAAACTAAGTACTCAGCTGCCAGACCCTGCGTCATATCATGCTGGCACCCGGACCTGAGACATGCAAAGATTCTTATCCGAGGCATGCCTGAACCCACAAATATAGACTATGTCTGTTGTACTCCGAATCTAAACCATAAGTTTTCCACCAACATCTCCAGTAGGGAGGAATGGAAGGAAGGAAGATAATGTGGTCACTGGATATTCTTGTGACATTATTACTGATGTTTCTAAACTAGAGGACAAGATCGGTTGTGGTATTTTCTCTAGCAAACTGGGTGTAAAACTCTCCTTCCGTCTTCCTACCCATTTCAGCGTATTTCAGGCGAAAGTCATGGGAATATATCAAGAGTTTAAGTGGATTGTTTGTAACGATTCACACGAATATTTTCTGTTTTTACTACATCAAAGCTTGTTCTTAAATTCCAATCTTCTCTAAACATTTTGTAGAGTCATTAATAGGTTCACTTATACGGGGTATCTGGACGCATACATACATACACAAGGTAAATGCGGGGCAGGCGATTTAGCCCAACGGTGCTTGTTGCTTTCCGATATCTCATCCTGCTGCACCCTTTGTGTTCCACACACGTTTATTAAATTGACCATTAAGCATTCAGCAAAACAAAACTACGTTGAGGAAGCAAAATGATCCTGGTTAGAGCACACTTGTCGTATCACCAGACTTATCACAATAGACATTAGAAGTATTAGACGCAGCACAACGACTTCGGTGCTCATGGAAAACTGTTTAATGGGGAGAAATGCTGCAAGACTAAAGTTTGGTCAGATGCAGTCTCTGAAAAATAATTGTGGACCTGTGAAGTTAAAATTTCAATGTCAAGCTTGTCATTTCATAAAGATAAATAAGGTTCATAATTATAATGAAAATTAATTTTAAAGCAATCTGCCAAAAAAGGATATCTCTTTACTTGGCATTTTTGCAAAGAGTGCCAAAAGCCTAGTAATTTTAAATTACAATGTAAATAAACGTTTATAGCCAGGACATGTAGAAATATTGAACAGTGATTACTGTTGGGAGAATTTACAAATATATTTATGACGAGTTCTTTTCCTGAAAGAATATTCCGCAAGACTGTGAAGTGCTATATTTATTATATTTATATTTTGTTTATTCTTAATGATAATTTTTTCTTACTTATATTTTCAATTGTATTCATATTAAAATTACCTTTTAATTCGTATATTTTTATTAGCGATAATCAATAATTTCCTTAATTAAATAGGTAACGATAATTGCTCTCACTTTCCATACGAATTATGTATGGAGGCAAAACAATTATGAATATTTTATACATGCATGTATTTATGTGTGATTGCACATACATACGAGTATGTACATATAAACAAGTATAAAAAGATAATAAATTTCTATTTGAATTAACGATTTATGTACCAAGTGCATGTATATGTTTTCAATATGTAAAGGGTTTTCTTTTTAGATGTGTGGTTTTCAATCTGGCAATACTTTTTCGGATTTGATCTTTTTGACAGCTATCACTTGATTTATGCTCAGTTTGGTTTGCCATTTCATAATGAATAGACTTACTCCTGAACAACGTTTGCAAATCGTGCAAATTTATTACCAAAATAATGGTTTGGTTCGCGCGACGATCCGCGCGATGCGTCCAATATTTGGTCGATATAATCGCCCAGCAGAGTCGGTAATTCGAGCAACAATGGATCGGATTCGCACCACGTTTACTCTAGTGGATAATGCGCATCCTCAGAGACACCGTACAGTGCGCACCGAAGACGTTATTGCTGCTGTGGAGCAGAGTAACGAAGAAGACCCGAATGAGTCCATCCGCCATCGCGCGCAACAATTGGAGCTGTGCCCATCCACTTTACGGAAGATTTTGCGGAAGAATCTTGGTTTGCGATCTTACAAAATCCAACTCGTGCAAGACTTGAAGCCGAACGATCATCAAGCACGTTCGGTGAATGGGATGGTCACCGATCCCGATTTTCACAAGAAAATTTTGTCGCATTTGGAGTGAATATAATCCACAAGCCATTGTTGAGACACCGTTATATCCTCAAAAAGTCACTGTTTGGGGTGCTCTATGGGCAGAGGGAATTGAGGGCATTGTTCCATATTTTTTCAAAGATGAAGCCGTTTATAATATTACAGTCAATGGGGAACGCTATAGAGCCATTATTAATGACTTTTTCGTGCCTGAATTGTGAATTGGAGGATGTTGATGTGGACGACCTTTGGTTCCAACAAGACGGCGCTACATGCCATACAGCCAACGAAACAATCAATTTGTCAATTTGTTGAAGGAAACTTTTGGTGAGCGCATTATCTCGCGATGTGGACCTGTGGCGTGGCCTCCAAGATCGTGCGATTTAACACCGCTGGACTATTTTTTGTGTTGGGTTATGTTAAGTTGCTTGTCTACGCAGATAAGCCCGAGACGATTGACGCCTTGGAAGAGAATATTCGGCGCGTTGTTACTGAAATACGGCCCGGCCCCAATTGCTGCAAAAAGTGGTCGAAAATTGGGCCTCTCGGCTGGAATTTATTCGAACCAGCCGCGGCGGCCACTTGCCCGAAATCGTTTTTAAAACATAATGGCAAATCCTTATCTTTATAATAAAGCTAAATTCTTGGCCATAACATTAAATTATATGCGTCTTATTTCTTCTTGAAAACCACACTTCTAAAAAAAAACACCCTGTACTTAGAGTCGATATTGCACACCCAAATAAACTTGAGCACATATACACGCACTACGACGTACATCGACATGATTTTCAATAAATTTATTAACTATCACTTTTCTGAATTGCAGCTTAATTAAATGCTTTAAATGTGCCGCACATAAAATCACTAAACAAACGACAATTCTAAATTCATGTGACATTCTGACTTTTTTCATTGCAATTCAAACAAAACGAAAAATAAAAATATGAAAAAATCAAGCGGGCAATCGTTAGGAGCAACAGAGCATTAGCAGCAACATACATAAAAAAAAAATATATGCGCCACTGATATTCACTCACTCGTCGTTGTCGATGCGGTCTGGTTCTCGTTAAGTGTGTGTGTGTGTATGTGTGTGTGGATGTGTGTGTGTAGTTTAAGTTCAATCAATGGAGAGTAAAGAAATAACACCACATCAGCAACAACAAGTGATTATAATAAATAAAAGGAATTTCGATTGAAAATAATAATAATCGATGAATGCGTGTCGCACAGCGTGCAGCATGCATCAAATGCATTAAACGGGGAAAAAGTATAAAATTGTTGAATATAGATTGAATGTGCATAAATATCTCACAAATTAGCATAAAAATGTCGATTATCGATCTTGACGGCGGCTGTTGATTGCTGCTGCCGATGCTGGTGGCAGTTACTACCAGTTGCTGCAAAGGCGTGTATTCGTAGCGTTGCTGTTATGCTACTCCAACTTTGTTTCTATTCATATGCCCAACTGACGGACTGACTGCCATACTAACTTGCTAACTGAATGGATGACTGACTGATTGAATACTGGCTGAGATGATGTGATTCATCGTCGATAGCGCAACACAAAAGATTAGAACTAAATAAAAGATTTTAACTAGTTTGCTGTCGCTGTTGCTGTCATTGTTGTTGCTCCTCTGGCTTAGTGATTTTGCAACTATTTATTGACGCTGTTTTTTTTTTAGTTACACTAATGATTGATGTTATTATGCAGGCATTTTGATGGCTTCAATTAAAATATGGTATTTTTTCAACACTTTATGGGAAAACTTTCATGAACATATTATGTATGCATTATCAATTGAATTGTTAAGTTTTCGCTATTTTTACATACATACATATGTATGTATGTCTAAGAGTTAGATTGCTTGCCAAAATGTGCACAAGTGATTTATGGAAATATTTTATCTACACACATGCACTTACTTGTGTGTTGCCAATTATTCAAGGGATTGTTTGGAATGTTAAATAAATGCATATGTTTTAAAAATTCCACTTTATAAATTCAAAGCAATCATCAATCAGCAATGTACATACATATGTGGCACGGTGTAAACAAATATACAATAAGCTTTGCACTACGCGATAAAGTTAATCATTAAATGTCTAGAGTGTAAGAAAACTCATTCATCATTAAGTATTTAAATTACTACATACTTATATGTATATTTTCACTATAAATAGACATATGTATGTACTCGTACATATGATCAGTCTGTATTTACTACTATAAATAGATGCTTTGTAGTTATAAGAAATTCCTATAGAATTAGTTTTTTGTAAGCTTGGTGTTAAGCCCATTTCAGGTTTCTGTTGTGGAAAATTAACTTTGAAATACACTTGATATGACGATATTACGACCACATTATAAGTAATTGCCGTGGCGAAATTGCCAGTGCGTTGGCAGAGTGTCCGGGATTCAAATCTATGGAGAGGCGAAATCAAAAATTAAAAAAAAAATTGTGTTCACGGCACCACTAAAAATTTACTAAAACCATAGATCACTTCCATTTGTGTACAAAAATTAAAACGCCCACAACATGAGTGAATGTGAAAAGGCCTAGGACCTTCATGGGCTGTTGTGTCATTAATGAATTTTTTCTCAACGTAATTACATCATTAATACATTTAAAAAATTTGGAATTTCTACATTTCTACATTTAATATTGTATAAAATGCTAAATAAATGGGCCCATGCCTGTTTGGGATTGTTTTCGGATATTTACTTAAAAAAAACCAGAATGAGATTAAGAATTTTCAAGGCTAACTGGTTTTTAGAAATTTACTTACGGCACAGATACACGAATTACAGACAAACTTTAAATATTTGTTTTTGTAATGCATAAATTTAACAAAGTTTGATAGGAAAAAAACGTGTGCATACTTTTAGGATGCTATGCGATGAGGAAATGCATTAATTCTCTCAAGAGAATAACTTGAGTATACTTTTAGGATGAGTGAAATTACAGCGTAACATTTCAGTTATACTCCCAAAACAAAAAATTCTCTAACGCGCCTTAAGAAGTTTCTCTTTGAAAATATAAAATTTTCGTAAATAGATGAAAGTGCGGTCGTTATGCAGAACCTATAAATTAACCACGCACAATTAATCCAATTTTTACTTTAAAACCCTATGGAGGAATAGGTAAATTTCAGTAAAAGTTTCCTAATGTCACTGTTTATAACTTCTTGAGTATGATTTGAACAAATGAAACTTATTTCCCCTAATATTGTTTTTACGAGTAGTTATGAATTTTAATATTAATTACAATGGGTCACATTATTTCCTTCTACAATACCTACATAAAAAATATCTTACAATTTTTTTGATTACTGCAAAAAGATCAATGGTTACAAAGGTCGCCACATAAGAAATCAAAAAATTATGTGAAACCTGAAATATGTTTAAGTTTATGCATACAAACATGATTTGGAAAAACTTGAAGATAAAAGTGGTTGAAAGAACAGAAATCACCAACGATGCTTGGCCAAAAAAAGTGCACCTATGCTTTCTTACTTTACTACCTATGTTTACACCTAAGCTTTCAGGGGTTCTAAAAATATTAGGCTTACTTTCCTTTACTAATACAGTAAAGTCCGGAGTAAGGCAAAGTGGTTTTTTTTTTCAATTAATAAAATAATATAAAACCATAAGTAGCTCTTAAGAACTTTTGAACGCCATCCATTCAATAGAGTTTAGTAGAGTAGGCTGTCAAAGTAAAATCTTCTAATGAAATATGAAAGCAATATATTTATTTGATGTCCATAGACGCTTCCAAATGATTCAAATCTGCCTTTTTTTACAATAACTCATGGAGGGCCTATGTCCAGCTTTTCGCATCCACTCATATTTGTACATGGGGCCTACAGTTTTATGCTGAATCTGAACGGCGAAGTAAATAGCTTTTTTTTGGCATGCTTTCAAAGAATTTACGGTTCTTTTAATCTTGTGTTCTTTTTCTGTGTAAAAAATATAATAAACTGATTTGCTTTAGTTCGAAAATCTCCGCCTCAAACATTTAGAGCTGCAGCTCAGAGAAGCAAACGATTGGAGCGAACTATGACATCAGCCAGATCAAAACTGAAATGCAGTTTTGGTTTCTACTAAAAGCATCTCAAAATCTCTTTGGATCTGTGGCATCGGTCATTGCTAGTGATGGGTTTACACACGAGTATTTAGCAAGTCTCGGGTAAATACTTATATTGTTGGTACCTGTTTAGGTATTTACCGGTGACTTGGTAAATAAGTACTCCGGTGTAAACCCATCACGAGTTATTGAAAGTAGCCACTAGATGAGTTTAGAAATGTCGGGTTCGATTGATTGGACTCCCAGTCTAAGGTTATCCCAGTCTATAAGGTTATTATTTCGCAATGTTTTACTAAGTTCTGCCATAGTAACAATAGAAATGAAATAGGACCGTTTTAAGCTTTGTTCAGAAAAAGGGTTTGATTATGTTTGGGTAATATCTAGGGATGATCTTAGTTTAACTAAGTTCGTCTTACATATAATACTTGAAATCCGTTTAAAATCCCGCCAGATGCTTACAGATTTTTTCTACATTTGTCTAAACTAAGGAAAGCACTAGTGCATTTAGTGTGAATAAGCTCCTACCCTATCTTCCTGATAAACATATATGTAATAAATAATAACTACTGCTAATGAGAAGGAAATCTTTTTCAATGAGTGAAAAATCTTATGCTCTCCCTTCTGCAATATCTGGATCCGCTAATTGTACTAAGTAGAAGTTCTTGTAGCAGTTGTTGGATTTTCTGAACTGATCCGTCAACTTACATGCTTCTTTTAGAGCTAGTACTACAGCTTGATAAGTCAAATAAACGTAAAAGTTTAGAGATTGTGAGATGATTTTAGTAAAACCCGAAACTAAACTCGACATTGCATTTTATTCCATACACTAATTCACGGATTCGTTGCGATTTCGATCGACTTTAGTTCGGAAAGTAGCAGTGAATAATTAGGGGATGAGTGGTAATCGGAGTTGTGGTGAAGAGTTTTGGTTTGTCAGTCAAGCACCCCATATCCTTGAGTCGGACTGAAATAATTGTAGATATGGGTTTGGTGTGCACTTCAAAATACAATGAGTACCTGCAATCCATTGAATCCCTACTAAACGTACTGCCAAGTCTAAATACATCCATATCAAACTAGCTTTCATAATTCTACGAAACTTTCATAATCTCAAGCACATAAATTGTGTACATGCAAAAATATACAAAATTGATGTACTTCTACCATTTAAAGTGATCAAGTGTAATTACACCCTAAAAGCAGCTTAAAAATAATTTACTTAATTAAAATGAGCGCTGCCGCTTTGTTTTGCCGCTTTCCCGCTTTCCTGCAATATAAAAGGAAATTAATGCAGCGAGAATAATTAGTAAAACAACAACATTAGCAATAACAATAACCAGACAAATTATAACATTCATACATATATAATATAGAATGTTTGCATGTACATATGTAAATCAGTCATCACTTTCAGTTTAACCCTAATAGCACATAAGTAGTGCCATGCAAATGCCATAAGAGCTTTGTACTATAAAATTTGAATTTAAAATGCATACATATTCGTACATACATATAATACATAATGCATTGTAATTTTAATCGCTTACAATCCTCAACACAAAAATAAAACCAAAGCAAACAACAGCGAATTTTTGTTTATGTAATAACAATTTAAAATTTGTCATTATTACTTATTACAAAACATGATTATTTACGTATTAAAAGCGAATGCATGTACATAAGTTTCTGTGTATGTAATGAGTTAATATTTTTGTCACACAGAAATACAATACGTATGCACTGTGTGGCGAAGTGATTAAATGCAGAGACAAAAATATCAGACCAGGTGATTGTTGCTGAGCACACTATTGTATTATATAGGAGTACATAGTGAAGGAGCTCAATCGGCTGAATTGTCGTAGTTGGGATAAACGACTCCAGAAGCCAAAACATTCACTTAGTTATTACAAACCCAGCGGTCGAATCATCTCTTCCCTGAATTCACTTCATACTATTTCGAATTTCATTACATGATGAGTATTACATTCGCAGAAGAGAGACTATTCGACCCCAGACTCATAATTATTGACCATGAAGTAATTTATAATAATTCCTTAATTAACATCTGGGTGAGGAAGATTGATTTCTCCTGTATCCAAGATAAAACTTTTGGTAAGAAAGTGTTAAGATTAGGTAGTAAGTGTTCTAATTAACAGTATTTATGCTAGCCGCACATTTAGCGGAGTCTAGCGCAGCACAGCGTAGCCCAGCATAGCAGAACATTTTGAGACACACACTGTTATACTTAAAACCGTACATGAAGTAATTTATAATAATTCCTTAATTAGCATCTGGGTGAGAAAGATTGATTTCTCCTGAATCCAAGATAAAACTTTTGGTAAGAAAGTGTTAAGTTTATGTAGTAAGTGTTCTACTTAACAGTATTTATGCTAGCCGCACATTGAGCGGAGTCTAGCGCAGCTAGCCCAGCATAGCAGAACATTTTGAGACACACACTGTTATACGTAAAACCGTACATTGCACGCTATCGAGACAGAGCACAAACAGAGAACTCTGTCTCTCCTGCTACATATGCGATTTACCGCTATTTAATTTCAATGTATTACTTTAAATTTTATTTTCTAGATTTTTTCCTTCTATCTATATATATAAAAATGAAGATATGTTATGTGTGTGATGAATAATCTCGGAAACGATTCGATTTTTTTCAAAAATTCAACTTTCATGTTAAAGTACATGCTTTTCTGATGGACATAGGCTATTTATCCGCCCACTGCCACGCCCGCAAAACGAGTAAAATGCCTATAACTTTTGAAATCCTCAACGCATTCACTTCAAATTGAAAACACATCCATAAGGAATGTATTTTTATTTCATATTTTTCTTGTCATATTTTTTAACGAAATCATTTGTTTTTAATTTTTTATACCCAAACGTGCAGCATTTAGCTGTTCATCTTGAAAACGGACAGCGTAGGGAAGTACAATTCCCTACTAGGGAAGTACAATTCTCTACATGGGAAGAGGGTAGACAAAATTACACGGGCATAATTTTGATGAAACTTTTTGACTTTTCTCTTATATTTTGTAAATTTTATGCTCATGAATTGAAATTAAACACTGAAGAAATTCATATTTAAAATGACAAAAGTTACATTCGATATTTAAAAAAAGGAAGAAAAATGAAATTGATAATTTAAAAAATAGAAAAGGATAGACCAAACGGTTTGAGTTATTCGAAACAATGAAAAAAAGAAGAAAAGGTGGAAAGGCATAGACAGCAGAACAGAAGAAGGAAGTATAAAAATATTGAAATGAAAGGGCCATTAGGGTGGCTTAAACACTCGATATGTACCAAATGACATTTTAGACGGCGAAAACCAATATGACTCGAATACCTTGAATTCATACGTTCAAGCAAATGTTCCGAAATTAAATGTTCAGCAAAAATGTTCAGTATATGAAACAATTATGCGTGTTGTTAACGATGGAAGTGGTGGATTTCAGTTTTTGGATGCTCCTGGTGGTACAGGAAAAACGTTTTTAATATCATTGCTTTTAGCAACAATACGTTCCCAAAATCGAATCGCATTGGCATTTGCTTCCTCTGGCATCGCAGCAACTTTGTTGGAAGGTGGCCGTACAGCACATTCCGCACTCAAGTTGCCTTTGAATATGCAAATCATCGAAACACCTATGTACATGCAATATATTGAAGAAATCTGGAATGGCTAAAGTGTTGCAACGTGTTGCACTTATTGTTTGCGATGAGGCCACCATGGCTCACAAAAAATCAGTTGAAGCCTTGGAATGGACAATGAGAGATATATGGGAAAATTCCAATTTGTTTGGTGGAGGATTAATTTTGTTGTCAGGAGATTTCCGACAAAACTTTGCCAATTATACCAAGATCAACACCTGCCGATGAAATACATGCTTGCTTGAAATCATCGTATTTGTGGAGACATGTGTTCAATTGAAAAATGATGCATCAGCTGTTGAATTTTCAAATCAATTGATGACAATTGGAAATGGTGCAATGCCAGTTGATGAGACTGGATTGATTAAGTTGCCGGATATCTTTTATAGAATTACACCATCGAAAGAATAATTGATTGACAGTGTATTTCCCAACATAGTACAGCACTACAAAAATCATAATTGTTTAAGTGAAAGAGCCATTTTGGCATCCAAGAATAAAGATGTCAATGAATCAAATTTTGCTATACAATTCAAAATACCTGGTGTTTTGGTTTCGTATAAGTCTATTGATACTGCTACCAATGAAGAAGATGCGGTTAACTATATTACTGCATTTTTAAAATCTTTGGATTTACCCGGATTACCGCCGTATAACCTTCAATTAAAAGTCGGTGCGACTATTATTATGCTTCGGAATTTGAATCAACCGAAACTTTGCAATGGTACGAGACTTGCTGTGAAAAAATTGATGGTCAATGTTATTATAGCAACTATTTTGATTGGAAAATTCAAAGTTGAAGATGTGTTAATACCACGAATTCCGATGATTCCAACCGATTTGCCTTTCAAATTCAAATGTGTACAATTTCCAGTGCGAGTTGCATTCGCAATTACCATTAATAAAGCGCAAGGTCAATCTTTGGAAATTTGTGGTATCAACTTAGAATATCCAGTATTTTCTCATGGACAATTATAAGTGGCCTGTTCACGTGTAGGCAAACCATCAGTATTATTCATTTATTGCCAAGATAATAAGAAAACTAAAAATGTGTTTTTTTTTTAATTATGCATAGTGAAATGTGTATAGGGTCCGCTAGTTGTATATATAATTCGTTTCATGATCATGGACAAAGATAATTAACCTTGGACTAATTTTATAATTGTTGTTGTTTGTTTTCAATCAGATTTGAATACAAAGATATTAAAAACATCTCAAGATAATTAATCGCTCCCCAAGCGAACTGCCATTACTTTCATTGTCTACTTTTCCAAAAAATTGATTCCAGTGTCGTACGACTGTCAGTTGCCAGCAAGTCAACTTCATAAGCGGAATTTTTTTCTGATGTAAAATAAAAAAAAAAAAAACATCTAAAAAGAGTGGAATGATTTTTGAATAATCATGAGAAAATTTAATTTTATGGGAACTGGCTTTGGGTTTTCAATACTTTTTGCTTTTAACAATATCTTTATTAATACTCCAGTTAATAAAATATTAATATATGTAACTTCATGATTATATCGCTCGTTTGCTGCAAAACTGTCATAATTCAGAAATATCTTATCTTGTGTAAAAAAATATATCTGTATCTCATGAACTCTTTAAGTGGTAATAGTATCTATTCTTACCTACTGTAAGGAGAGACTACCTGTCTTCAAAAGTTCAAAAGTGTTTTTCTCAAAATTTATGTTTTTTGAGTTATGACAGGTTTGCAGCATCCGAGCGATATATGCAGCATATACTCGTACACATAATAATAAAATATGTACATTATAAAGAAACAACCATTAAAGAAACAAAAAGAAGGGACGAAAAATTCAAGCGTGCCATAACAAATTTCACTTCAAAAACGTAAAATTTATTTTTATAGCTCATACTTTTCTTTCAAAGTGAATTGCGAGTGATCATACGACATCAGTGCTGGCTGATGTAATCTTATATATTCTTAAATTTATACATACCAATTTGGCATCACAGTTGAACAGCATTTAAGATAAATTCAAGACAAAAGTAATGAATTGTTTCAACGAAATGGTAGAGATGAACATTTTTCGACTTTTCTTTTATCGATATTAGTTTTTTGCTTAAACTGGAAAACCGATGTTTTTCATGAAAGAGGGAGTGACGAAGTGTCGAGCTTGAAAGTGAAGTGTTACACTTCGATTGAGTTGACAGCGACAGCCCTGGTTCGTGAGAGCAAGGTTTCGTCTGTCCTCTCTTGCTCTTTTCGCCAGGAATTTTTCTTTCTTTCCAATAAATTGATTCCAGTGTCGTACGACTGTCAGTTGACTTGCCAACTTCATAAGCGGAATTTTTTTCTGATGTAAAATTAAAAAAAAAAAAATAAACACCTAAAATGAGTGGAATGATATACGAATCCGACAATGAAGACGAAAAGAGAAAAATGGGAGGCAATGGTGAAGTAAATATATTATGTCAAAGCCAAAGAAGAAATGTCACAGTAAAATTATTCTGTTGTTATGATTTGATTGTTGGACAGTCAAATACTGGTATGGCAATAATTTGAAATTTTGTTTGTAAGGTTCTGATTATACTGGTGTTCGCTGTTCGACGAAGACATCATATTTTTCTCTCGTGCTCGGTGTAGTGGTTACATTGGAGTTCGTTACAGAGTTGCTTTTTGTCGAAATTCAGTTTTTTTTGTAACACTACATTGTTCGCAACGGCAATACTAAATGGTATACCAAAAAAGTTTAAACGATTTTATATTAGTAAAAGCGTGAAATTAATAATGTAATTGAAACATATTAAAAGATAATATGATTTTTTCTTCAATAGTTTTATAAAAAATACTTTTCATAAAACTATTTAAATTTAATCTAAAAAATTTCGCATACATTTTTGTTCCTGTTTTGTAGAATAACTCATTGCCTCCCTGAATGCTCGGCGTATTCGGTGTACATTTCACCCAGCATATCGTATTCGCTGTGAGAGTGAGTAAAAGCTCTCTCTTCGTGTTCGGGCAACAACAATTCCATGGTGTTCGCCGAGCAAAATCTGAATATAACCACAGCCTAAAAATAAGTATTTTGTATTTTTTTGTTTTTAATATTATATGGGTAATTAGAACCCAGGTTGTATTACAGGCAACCCCGGTAAAGTAACTCAGCACAAGATGTCAGCCTGTTGAGGTACTTAATCGGCGAAGGCATTTAAATTAGAAACTTTCTATGGATATTTGCAGAAAAAAGTAACAAATTACAGGCACTTAAGTGGGAATGGCATGGAAGAGAGAGTTTACTGTATTTTTGTTGTTTTCTTTCCACGTTGATCATTATTGAAATCGTTACGATTTTTCGCATTTGATTTTCTAATGAAATAGAAATTAACTTGTGTGTGCATGAAATTTAAAGTATGTGCACTTGTCAATTTCAAATAAATATGTAAGAGTTTATGGAAAAGTATTGTAGTATTAAAAATATGTTGGCGTACATAAGCGTTGCCGCAATAAAAATCAAATTTAATTACAATGTGCCTGTGTTTTTCACTGTCACACTCCCTCTCATTTGCTTTTATGTGATTTTTATGTAGGAATTTTTATTTTATTATTATTTTGTATTTTTATGAGCAATATTAACAATAATTGAAATGATTTTACAACGTTTTTGATTTTATTTTCTTTTTACTGTAGACATCATAACTGCGACAGTTGATTTTGTAAAGTTCTGACAGCTGACTAGTGAAAGAAGAGAGACAGGGATATAGAGAGAAGAGCGAGAGAAAAGCGCAGAGTGACCGTTGTGACCCTAATGATTCAATCTGATCCCTTTTTGCTACCTAGATTTAATTTTGACCATTTTTTAAGCATTATCCAGCGCAGAATTTTTTGTTGCTGAAAATAATTTATGGCAATCTAGCATGATTGCCATAGTTGCCATATTTTTTTCGCTGCTTATAATAAATGTTAAGAAATGTTAGAAGTTACGCGAAAAAATTAATGAAAATAATATAGTTACATAAAGTTTTCAGTAACTTGAAAATTTTTTTGTTTTAAAAACAAAATTTTAATTTTTTGTATACCGTTTTTGACTCATGTTGACCATATTTTTTTACCCTTTTCAAAAATGTTCAACTGTCATGCTGAATTGGCCTAGTGTCACAGTCTGTGGCTGTGTGAGTGAGATCAAGTTGAAGAGAGTTACGGATGTGAGTAATTTGAGACCAAATTTGATTGTTGCTATTTTTTGGGTCGACGTTGACATTGACAGTGATTTGACAGTTAAAATGACGTAAAAGAGTTGAGTGAAGAATTGAAATTATGTAAATTAGTATGTATGTATGTACATTGTACATATCTATAAATTTTGTGGAAATTAATGAAAAGTTTGGAAGAGAGTAACAATCTAAATCCGGCTTTACTGTTCAATTTGAGAAAACAGTACAAAGAAGAGGAGAAAGGATATTAGGAAAAAGAAAGGATATTAGAAAAGAAGTAAATTTTTAGTTTGCTTAGTTGCAGTAACAATTCCAAGACTGCATTATAAAATTTCAGAGTAAATTCATAAAAGTTTTTGAATTTTAAGCTTAATAGCGAAAAAAAACAATTCCCGTGCTTGTTTTTCATCTTTATTTCTTTTTTTCTGTGCCATTAGATGGCATAGTCCGAGCTTTTCTCATCCACTCAAGTTGTGCTTGTTATAATGGTACATGAATGGAAGTGACCTACAGTTTTATGCCGAATCCGAAAGGCCAAGTGAAAGGCAATTTTAACTCTTGTAAGTTTGCCATTTACTGCAAAGAGGTGGTGTCGTATAGATAATTTTTTTTTCCTACTTTTTAATTTTTTTCTGTGCCGAAATTTGAACCCCAGGCACTCTGCGTAGCAGGCCAATGCATTACCAACTAGTGCACAGCGACCAAAGAAAGAAAGAAAAGTGTTTCTTAAAAGAAACAAGTTATTTTAACAAAAAAAAAGGTTTGAAAAATTATTGAGAAGCTGGGAGAAGCTTCGGTCACCTCAATGACCGCCTGGTGCTGTATAATCTGAGGACCTTCGCCGGGAGTCAATGAGATGAATGTTGACGCAATTATTGCCTCAAATGAACTCATTTTCCGTTCATGCTGTCCCTTAGCATTATCTGTAATGTCTGCGATAGACTCTTGTTTTTACAAGATTACTAAGCCTAACCTTTAAACCCAAAACGCACACGTTCTGAAGAAGTAAAGTCGGTAGGATGTTCCACTGCCGCACACAATTTTTTTATTATTGCTGATGTTGTTTTCGATTGTTCTTTTTCGCTCTTCCACTCTAATTTTTTCTTTGCTATCTGTTTTTCAATAGAATTCAAAAGCTGTTGTGCCTCAAGTTGCTTGGAAAGTTTACACTCTCGCAATCTCTAGTTGCTGATTCTTGGGTTCTTTTTCACGACAGTAATTTTCGAAGAAGTCTACATTCTCGCTGTCTCTCAGCCGCAGTTTTTGCTGCAGATTTTATCGTAACACAATCGTCATTTGTTTGAGTCGCGCGTTTGTTTTTTCCAGTCTGTAATCGCTCATTCTTTCAGCTCTAGAAATTACTATAATTGATTTTTGTTTGATATGTAAAAATTTTTCTTTGATATGTCAAATTTTACTAGAAACTGATAGGTATGATTTATACTCAGCGAGTATGATTTATGTTCAGCGCCCTCTATTAATCGAGTATGATTCATACGCTAATCAGTGCTCTCTACTCACTCATTTTTTCAGATCTAGAAATTTCTAACGTTTTTTGTTTGAAATGTAAAATTTTACTAGAAACTGAAATGCAGCGCCTATCATTTATGTGTATATACATACATACATACATGCATATGCCTCCTCATTTTTTTCATACTTGATGGATAGAGGGCGCTGCCCTTCATTTCCGTGACAATTTCTGTTTTGCCACTATCATCTTTTACCCCTGGTAAATATAAAAATGGTTCTAAAAAAGAAAACTTCAATAAACTTCAAAAAACAAAAACAAATTTAAAAAAAGAAAATTATTTCGACAAAAAATAAAAATAAAAAACGAAGCAAAATTGAAACTTTAAACTAACAATGCTAAGTAAGCGAAATAGAAAATAAACACACGCATTCACACATAAATTTTGAAAACGTAGCAAATTTTAAACAAGAAGTAAAAATTGGAAATGGCTAAAATAAATATGGCAGCTTCAAATATTTTTTTTACAAAAATTGCGCAGCCAAAACTCAGAACAGACATACACACATACATATGCATAGAAATATAACGTTAGAAATCTGTCATTCCCCCGTCACTCTCCTCCAGCGGCATTTCAAAAGCGCTGAGGTAAACTGATATGGCACGACTAACCTAAAATAACAATAACAAAAAACAATTTGCTACAACACACTCACACGCAGACTCACTTTATTTCAGCTAGTGTTTAGTAACTGTAGTTGGCAACGCTTTATGCTTTTTGTTTGCGTAAGTATGAACAAACGTTTCACATTTTTTTCTTATTATTATTATTTGTTTGAACATTAAAAAGTTGTACACACGTAATAATTTTTAGTTAGATTTAACTAGATTTAGTAAGAATTTTAAATAAAAAATGTACGGAAAGTAGAACTGGTTATATTCCAAACTAAATTTAGTAACTGTGATCCTTTTAACTTACGCTAGAGACCTTTTTTAGACTAAGAAATATACATAAGTACATACACTGTTAAGGACAGATATGCAGGACGCTGGTAAGCACTTATAACTGAAGTCCAAAAGTAGTTACATTGGAGCGTTTTATTTCGGTATAATATATTTTGAGTAACGTTAAATCCAGCATGGCAGGGTTGAATACTGCCTATTTTATCATTGTGAGGAATACTTCCTCCGTAAAATGATTGGTTTCTGTTAAAAGAAAAGAGAAGGTGACTAGGTGGGTTCAGTCGGTGGTTAAGGGATATGAAATGCTCAGAATTCCATAAAGACCAACTTTCTTTTAAACATTAAACCTGCAATGATATAATTTTATGACGATTTTGTTTTCGAATATATCAATAACAATAATTATGCTCTCCATCCAAATAATTGATAAATAAATACGCAATTGGTTTATGTAGTCAAAGGGGAAATACAGTGCTCATCTTACTTTCCAGAATAACACAAGGTTTCATTCTTCAATTAATCGAGCCAGAAAGTCAAAGAAATCTGCTTATACTTAGTAGGAGACCTTAGTAAATTAATAACTTTGAAGTATTCCGTCAAACTGAATCTGTGATGATATTGTTGATACAATTGTATTTTTTGGTACAATTGTACTTTTTGGTACAATTTTACTTTTTTATTAAAATTTCAAGGAACTGTTCAATTTTGTCAAAATTAAATACATATTAAGCTTTCAATGAAATTTCCATTAAAATTTTAGTAGTTTTTCGACATATTAGGTGCATTTATTTTTTGCCCCTTTTTTCACCTGATTCAATAGTTTTGAATAATTTCGGCGTGAACAATTCACGAAATTATCTACGGTAATCCCTGGTTAATTTCATCGACAAAAAATGTACAATTTTCGGCTCAATCAAGGAATTTTTAAGATATTTTCAACTTAATTCATCAATTTAATTCATTAATTAATTCATTAAGGCCTAGGCGTTTTGAAAACGCAACGTGGCCTTTTTTGCTGATTCTAGGAAACTGATTAAAAAAAACTTGTTTCCATATATGTAGTTGCTATTCATTCATATTGGATGTCTTTACAAACCAATTATCTTTTATTTTATAAGATTTTCTAGGTTTTATTATTTCGATCCAAACTTGACTAATAATCAAACCAATTTTAAAAATTTGCCAAAATAAAAATTTTGCACCACAAAAAAAAAAATGGTGGTCCGTTTTTGCAATCTTATATAATAATTTATACAAATACATTTTTAACTAATTAATTTTTATCAATCATTTGTTTAAAAAATAAAATGAAATTTTTCGTTGCAAAACACCTGTGTACCCCTATGAATGCAGAGCATTGTGTTGAATGGAAGAAAGATTGATAAGTGGGAGAAAGAAGGAGGGAGAATGAGAGAGGGAATGCAATCACACAGGACATCGATAAAGAGATCTGATCTCCTTGTGAAGTTTCATCTAATTCGCATCAGCAGTTGCTGAGGCAGAGCCTGGGCTTGAGAGGCGAATAAAGTATTTAAACGGGGATTACTGTACCACCATTACAAACTTAAAAAATTCTTAAAATTCTACTGCAGATATTTTTTTACTTTTTTATTTCTTAAGAAAACCTTTGACTGACCAGCCGTCAGTCATCACCACTTGATGTCTTCATTTTCAATATAAAATTAATAGACGAAAACAACAAAAACATGTGCCGACATAAAAAATCACACGAGAGTGTGTTTGTTTTTTATTTGTTGGCCTTTCAGATTTTTATTATTACAATACATACTTATATGTATTTTCTACAAGTGAAATTCAATACGAGTATGTTAGACATGAACAGCGGCAGCACATGACATTAAACGGTTTAATGTCAAACAAAAATGTATAGTCATAGAGTTTATAGCCATGACACTGTGCAGCCGGAGAGTCAGAACATACTTGTACATAGGACATACAAATACTAATAGTTAAGAGCTACAGTGTGATGATGATAAAGAAGAAGGAGGAATAGGGAAACTAAGTAGTCGAATATGTAGTGGTAATAGTAGTATTAGTAGCAGTAGTAGTTAGTAACACTTTTTGACAGCTGCCAAAACTTAAGTAAACTGGAGTAAATTACTAGGCAGGAAGAAATAGTACTCTACATACGAGTATATAACAGCAGCAATAACAACAATAATCTCAAAACAAGTATTACTTGCAAAAACAAAAAGAGTGCTAAAGAAAAGCAAAAAAACGAAAATAAAACAGGCATGAAAAAGTCACAAAACTGCACGATTTTGATCTTTTAACTGCTCTGTTGTGTTGTGTCGGTATGTATAATAAGCGAGCTCTCACATAAAGCTTAAAAGATATCAACACCAACATCAGCTTCGCAGTGCAAGCAAATTTACAGTTGAATGCAAAATGGTTTGGTTTCATACCTTTTTTTTTTCTTTGGATGGTATGTAGTAGATTGCTAAGTGGCAGCGCACTCGCAGTTACAGTTGCAGAAGAAAAATGTTGCTTTTGTATATGCAGGGAAATTAAAGAAAATCTATATTTTAGGTTTTCTTTTTTAATTCAATATGAAGTTTTGAATACTTAGATGTATGAAGTCCAGTTTATTGAGCTGTTTCTTTATATTATATTGACCAGTAAAGTTTTGGTAAGTGTTTGGTAAGTTTCAGGTGGGTCAATTCGGTCGGTGTTTTTCGACTCCCGAAGCAATTTTTACGATGAAATAACTTTAAATATTGATGAAAATATTGGAAATATGTGCATATTTTAACTTTAAAATCCAAATACCTCGAATACTTTAATGAATTAAGTTGAAAATGTCTTAAAAATTCCTTGGTTGAGCCGAAAATTGTACATTTTTTGTCGATGAAATTAACCGGGGATTACCGTAGATAATTTTGTGAATTGTTCACGCCGAAAAGTGGATCAATTCGGTTACCTAATTCAAAAACTACTGAATCAGAGTTGAAAAAAAGGGGCAAAAAAATTTACCAAATATGTCGAAACATTTTAATGGAAATTTCATTAAAAGCTGAATAGGTATTTAATTTTGATAAAATTGAACAGTTCCTTGAAATTTTAATAAAAAAGTAAAATTGTATCAAAAAGTACAATTGTACCATAAAATAATTGTATAACATTACCGGTTTCATACTTGTACAACTGGAATAAATTGTTCTTTTTTCGATATTATTGTTAACATACTTTATCATCGGACGTATTTTTTTGAAGTCATAGCCTTGGTACAAAATTTCTGTTTAATTTTGTATCCAATAAACAATAGTCAAAAAATTTGAAAAAAATAGGTATTTATTTTCAATGAAAAGCTTCTATATTTTTTATGAATTCTGATGTCTAGAACTAGGTATAATAATATCCCCCACCATATTACTTAATAACGATAGGACACATGTTGAGGGTTATCTGTATCTGTATCCTTCGCGTCCTAATCTATGGCACTGGACATTGATCACCAATGATGAGAGGCTGTTAGGAGCGTTAGAGGGATCTGGATCCTGAGTCTTGGGGAGGAAAAATTTCGTGAACAACATATTGCCACGTACACCACTTTTTTTTAATGGCACAAGAGCCCATGGAGGGCTAGGCCGAGCTTATCTCACCACATGCCCTTCAAGGGCGATATTTTCTGTGCACCGTTGGAAATCATCGTCTGTGGATGTGGCTTTAATTCTATTAAACGTCGAGCATTTATAGCCTGAGGTAGTGGGAGAGTCGGTGTTGATCGGGTTGTTATTAGACGCAGTGGTTCTGACTGAGGTCTTGACTATTTCACGAATACAGAATTAATATATAACAGTTGAATTCGCTCGAGTAATCAAAATTACTCGAACTAAAACCAAATTTCTAGGTAAACTTGTATGACTAGCCAACAATGTATTTTAGTTGTTGTTTTTCTTTTTTAATTAGAATAATAAAAATATTTGACTCATCTTGTACTAAATTCATATATACTTTCATTGCTTTGCGTTTGTTCAGCAATTTTGTTGTTATTTGACATTATGTCATAAATTGTCAATTGTTATTTTCCCAAACAATACAAAATACCTCAAAAATACCACCAAAAACAAGACACAAACAAATTATTAGCAAGAAATTTCATACCCAAGAAGGGGTCATCAGAAGTGTTCGAACTTTTCAATTAAATCCCAAGATCCAAAGCAAAGAAGTAACAAATTTTTATGTTCACAGTTGTTGGAAGCAGAGAGCAGATATTATTTCTAATGTTGTTGTCGTTGTTGTTGCTGTTGATCAAACGAATAAATTCCAAAGCAATTACAAATGCAATTAGAGTAATGAAAAAAAGGAAAGAAAAACAAACTGACAAACGAAACAAATGTCAGTGGCATTACGTTCGTTGAAGTGTCAAAAGTAGACATGTAAGTAAAGTTCATAAAAGATTCAAAAAAAAAAAATAAAATAATAATAAAATCTAACTAACAGAAATTGTAAATCGAATTTATTTCCGGTGATGGTTTTTTGTTTCCATTTTTCGCAGCACACAATACAACAAGAATACAAAATAAAATTAAATAATTTTGAAATTTCAACAAATAACAACAAAAGCATAAACAAATTTAAAAGCACAAAAATTAGACAAATGTGGAAAAATAAATTTAGAACTAAACGACTTAATTAAATTCGCGTAAATTTCAATTACAAAACGATTTAAAATGCTGCGTGATTCCGCAACTAGCGATAGCAATACATATCTACAAAAACAATAAAAGTAACAGACAACGCCAATAGCTTAAACGTCAAATAATTGACATACCAAAAGCGAGAACTTTTCAATCAATTCCGCCTCCCTGTGGTATGTCAGTGTTGCCAGAGACCTAGCTTCAAAACTCCCATTTTCTCTCCTTCTTTAAAAATAAAAAAATCCCATTCGAAAACAGTATATTAAGTAAAAAACTAGTTTTTGAATTTTGGAGCTGTTTTTTTTTTGCTTCATCGAGATATGATTTCCTTATGTATTTTGCAATTCTAAGCACGATGATATTTTCAGATTCTTCAGTTTTCATATGGTTCAAGTAGTATTCAACCAAATCTGATTTCGCACAAAAACTGAAACTTTTAATTAGCACTATTTTGATTTCAAGTATTTTAAAGAAGAAGAAGTCCCTTTAAATGAATGCTTAATTTCCTTTCTATGTAGTTTCCAAGATATGTGCGTAGATAATACTATATTTCCCAGAAAAAATGGATCTTAACAGAAACCGAATTTCTATAAAACTAGAAATACTCATACCAGTGACATAAAATTTTTAATATAAAATACTACTTGAGTTAGATCATGCGGAAAAATTAAAGAGACCAAATTCTCAATTGTCAGATTTATTATTATTTGACGTTTTCCCTCGTTTGTTTCCTTGGAAAGCTTGCTGTTTAAAATTCCCAAAATATGGGCGAAACCCGAATTCTGGCAACACTGCACGATATTGGCATTCAATGAGAGAGTTAGAGTAAAACTTACTGTAAATAAAAACTAGCAACACCAGAAGGTTACCATACCATGAACCACGCCCTGATGGTTCATTGCCATGAGAGCGTAGGATTTGCAAAGAGTTTAAAGATGCTGGTACATAGAATCCGTTGTGTCCTCTAGAGCACAGTATACAACTGACAACTAAGATAACTAACACATGTATATGAAATCGTGTGTGGTATGCCACATGCACAACGTATACTTTGAATCAACGTAAAAAGTTGGCTAACTCTCAACTTTTGCTGTGCGTTGAGAGTGTGTAAGAGAGAGCAACGGATATCAGCTGATTAATTTACTTGCAAAAATATCCGTAGGCATCTTAGGCATTGTCTCGCCTACCTCCTTTATTTCCGTCATGTCAGTTGTATACTTCGCTCTCAAGTACACAACGAATTAAACATATGTGGCAGCATCATGACGAAATTAGAACAGGTGGTGGTATTTATTTCAGCTGATTTTGACTTTCAACATTCTGTTGAAAAACAAGGCTGTGTGTTTTTGTAAAATGTTTGTTCGTACCTAATGTTATACTTGTTTGTAGCCTGCTATTACCTTGTACTTATAATTCTGCCATGGCCAGCACCTTAAGGCAGAGCGCCAGAGAGCTAGGGAGCTAGATATAAAGCGCGCCAAAAAACAATTATGTCAAACTTTTTCATATGTTCTACATTCGACAAGTTTAATTTTTACTACTTCACATTGTTTTTTTTTTTGTTATACATACATATGATACGTTTGCATTTACACAAAAATATATTTATGTAACAAATAATGAACTAAAAAAAAGTAAATAAAAAAAAACTTTTTCGACTTAAAGTGAATACATGAATGTTTTTATATATACTTTGCATATAAATAAAATAAATGTGACGTAAGGTGGCTTAAAGTGTGTTAAAACACAAATGGAATAATAAATCAAAGTGTAGTTGTTGTTTAGCTCAAACCCCTAAAACAAACAACAGCAACAACGAAAATGTATGTACTATGTAGGCATTGAAATGCGAATCGAAGAATGAATTGAAGTTTAATGAAATATTTTCGCATAAATCAATCAATTGTTAATTGTAATACAACACAGCAACAAAAAAAGTAATTGTATAAATTAAACAAAAATAAAAAATAAAAAAATTTTAACATTGAAATTGAAATGGATTAGAAAATGATATGTCTGGGCTATTCAAAGGTTTCACTATTATTGTAGCTCCGCGTATTTATTTATAAGTATGTAAGTTGTTCTGGAAAATATGTAATTAGAACAATTCAGAGGAAGTCTGGCCGGAATTGGTAAGTATTTTTTCATGTAATTGCATTTATTTAAAAAAAAAATTATTATTTTTGAGGTCATTAGTTCATAGAATATTATATTTGAAACACTGAAAGACTAAGGTATGAATTTGAATTTGTGTTCTGCAACAACTACGTGTTCAAGGTGTTACTTCCATTAGGGAATAAAGTTATGGTATAAAATACATGGATATTCGTTGTTTAGTTTTTCCATCAGAAACAATTATTCGACACCTGCATCTAGTTATGTATAACTATGCAGTAGCGATAATTGTATCGGAACTCTACAACAAATCGGAAATGTGTCAAAATATCCTCCGGCGAAAAGAAATGGGCTAAAAATAAATTAAAAATGTTGTGGGGCTAAGGACGAGATCACTTGTACTAAGTGTGTATAAGAAAGAGAAATAAAAATGCCTATGCTCAGCTGCCAGTGATATTGAGCCGTTTCACAGCAAATACAAAAATATAAAAAAAAAAATAGATTTAACAACTTTATCGTTTTATTTCCATATGTTAAACGAGTTGGAGAATAAATCATGATATTAATAAAGTAGAGTAATCCTCGATAACTTTCAGTTCAAAATGTACTTAAATTCCATGGTTAATATAATTTTCGGGTTAAATGAAACTGAAAACATACTTACGAGAGATTACGATTTACGAGAATTCATTTACGCATATTTCTTTCCAAATAACGCAATCGTAGGAGATCTGCTGATGGGCAGCTCGAGGCTCGACAAAAGTAGTGGTTTTCAAAAACGACGCTAAGCAACTTATGATTAAGCATAAATGTTGCCCTGTTGCATGACAGCGAGATTGGATTGAATTTGACATTAATAAACCTCTATTATGTCATGATTCCGTGGAAAAGGAAGTCATGAGTAAGACCTTGAAGACCTCTGGCAGAAAACTAGCAGAAGATTGAGAACAATGGAACTAAGGATTATTAACTCTCCCAAACGTTCGGTATGTCTCGGAATTTGAAAATTTATTTGCAAATCCAGGAAAAAGCTAATTTCCCGCATTATTAACCAAAATCAGTCTTAAAATATTTATTCAACACCAGCATCACACACAAGACTGCTTTTTCAATATTTTTTGGTACAGGGACTATAAGTTTACGGTAGAGTGTTTTTTTTTGTTTTTTGATTTTCTAAAGAAGTGTTCCAAAATACAACACGTCTATTCTACTACATCCTGTGTTCCCTTTTTCTATTTATTTAATCTGTCGCATTTATTAATAAACCTGAGTAGATCATGCGGTGTCAAAGAGGTCATGTGTTCGTCTCTTAACGCTCCAGTGCCAAATATGCTAACTCTGGTACGACCAAAAGCTGGGTGGACACTGAAAAAGTAGTTTGTCGCCTCTACATATTCTTCCTCCGAACCACAGGTAGCTCAGAATGTATTGGCTCTCAGCCCAATTGTGTTTAAATGTTTGACCCAGGGCAAGTGACTAGTGCATAATATTGATGCTCTTCCTTTCCTTTACACAATAATCAAATCTGAATTTTTTTCCCGAAGCAAGTATGTCATTATCCAAAGCCTTTATTTAAACCTCTTGTAATTTGAAGAAAATTTTTTATCAAATCTCTGTACAAGAAGTGTGCGGATTGGTGTAAAAGTAAAAAGGAATAACCAAAAAATTACCAACTTTCTGTAATTAGGAACTTTGTAATATTTTTTCACATTACATCTTAGAAAATCTGTGCTGACTCTCAAAATTTTGGAGACGGGATATGTAGGTGAAAGCTCTTCCCTCTTGTAACCGTGTTCGGGAGAGTTATGTTAGGAAAACGGAAATATCACGTAATGGACTCTAAACTAATTAAAACAAAAATGAGCCTTCAAGGACGCAATTTCTATTTCGAGCTCAAGTTAATTTTGTTAAATAACTACATAAATATCAATTTGATAAATCACAAAACATAAGCCAAACATATGAAAATTAAACAATCCAATCAAATGAAAAGAAGAAGAAATGATATTATGAAATTCTGCAAAGGTTGCATCATCTCAAAATCACAACAACAACCTACAAAAGAATGAAAAAGGCTTGACAGTTTATAAAAAGGTCACCTTATTTTTCACTAAATTGCTGCTGCTGTTGTTGCGGCAGCCGCTCACCTACAATGTGTATATAAATTCTTGGTTGCTGTTTGTTGCACAAACTATTGCTGGCAATGCTCTGCTATTCAAGATGTTGACGATGCTGACGATGACGGCGATGACATCAGTATCTATTTTTGCATATGGTCAGAATATAATTTCACACAAAAATGCAGTAATAAAATGAGAAAAAAAGTGCAAAAACAAATACAACAAATACACTAAAACAAACAACACGAAAAAAAAATTAAAATAAAATATCGTAGAATGAGTTAAGTTAAAAGTAAAATAAAAATACAAACGCTAACTTGTTATTGAATTTAGAGGCGTGTAAAATGTGCAATAACTCATGAGCTTTATAATGTACGATTGTAGTAAAACTCAGGAGGCTCTTTATTTCTCAGTCTGTTCGTCTGATTGTCTGATTGTCTCTTTTTCGTATGGTGTAGCTGCATTTTTTAATACTGCACATACTCATATAGAAATGATGTAGTATGACTAGTTGCCTAACTATTTGCCAGTCTGTCTTTCAAGCTAAGAATTTTTCGGTATGAATGTGTGTTATTTTCATGTTTTTTAGTTGCTGTTGTTGTTTGTTAGCGCATAAATTAGAAAATAAATTCATTCTTAAAACACAAGAGTGAAAAAAATTACATTTTAAATAACATAAGAATCATTAACTTTGGCATCTTCGAAATGCAGCAACTGCTCAAATAACAACAGCAACAGAATTAGTGTTTCAATAACAGAGACAACAACCACTGCGTCTGCGCAATTGATTTATGAGACAAGCTGCGCACTCAGCTAAGAAAATGTATCAGAGTTGCGCATGCGCATTCGCAGTTACTGCGTTTGCTGATGCGGCCTTAAAGCGCTTTTTTATGTATTCTTATTTCGGTGTTGTTGATGCTGCCGAGATTTTCGCGCTTTCGTTTTCATTATTGAATGCCCGAATGCCCCTTGTTTTGGTTTTTTGTGCATCTTTTTTGTTTTTGTATGTGCATGGAACATGCCGAAAATTGAGAAACTGATTGCAGCACATTAATTTTCAGTTTGGTTTTTTTCAAGCTTTTAGTCTTACTTTAGTTGAGCACAGCTGAGTGCGCTGAGTCTTTACTGCCCTGTTGCTCTGTTCGCCAGTTCTTTGTGTCTGCATAATTTGCCACTTAATGTGGTTCTTGGCCGGCGGCGTTTATTCATGAAATTGCAGTGCATAAAAATTTGTAAAAACGACGAACGGCGAACGTGGTGTTTTTTTGTGAAATTGAGAAAAGGTTCGTTAAGGGTCTTGGGTTTCGCCGGTGCATGTGAATGTTGTGTGGAATTGAGATGACGAGGCTTTGCCCCTGCTGGCCTTTTGTGCATGGTGGTGGTCAATTTATGCGGTATACTTGTTTTGTTTTTTGTTGTTTTTTTTTTGGTGAATTAAATTCTTTTTTCCCATCATTTTCCAGTTGTTAATGAGCATAGCGTAGAAAATCATATGCTAAAGGGTGAACACTAAAATTAATTTTACTTTGAAATTTTTATATTGTACATATCATACATGAAACGAAAGGGAAGTAAAAATAAATTTAAATTAAAATACTACACGCTCTCAAGAACAAGTAAATTTTTGTTAACTATAAAAAACAATTTTACTAAATTCATGCATAGTTTTATTAAATTTTATTTAAAAAAAAAATTTTTAATTAAACGCTGTTCTTTTTCTTTTTTTTTTATGTTTCTTTTTCTCTTTAAAATTTAATTTAAATGTTAATCGTATTTGACGCTTCATTAAACTAGTTTTTTTTCACTTGTCTTATATTTAGTATTTAACATAATTTTCACACGTCCGAAATCAGAAATCAACAGGCGCCATCAGTAGCCAGCGGAAGTTATCAAAAAAAAAAAACAACGAAGTAACAAAATTAAAAATCTATGAAAATCTTAAAACATTAAATTAAACCACAATTATGTAAATTATTTCAATGTGACATATTAAAAAAAAAAACCCCCATAGAACAAAAAAAAAAAAAAAAAAAAAAAACAAAAATTAAGAAAATGTCGTAAAAAATGTGCGTCAAATCGTTTGAATGTTTAAATTTTTTTTTCTTTCTTTTGGTTTAACTTGAGCTTACTACAGCATAGAAATGTTACCAGCTCAAACGCTTGTGTTAAAATTTTATGCTCCACTTTTTAATGGTCAATAAAAACCTCTATTCATTGCTACATATTTTTTTTTAATAGTGTGCTTAAATTTCCTATGTATTTTAGTAAATAAAAAGTGTAAGTTCAATTTACGTGCAGGAACAAATTGTTTGAATTTTAAATAGTTACAGTAATTCAACGCTAAAATTCGCCCTTACTTTATGCGTTTTGCTCAAAAAGTATTAAAAAGTATTAGGTTTATTGGACTCTCTGTATTTATCCGAGGTTTAAGGTAGCTAGATTTTTACTACTGAGATTTAAAGTAATCCACCTACCTTAGGTCCATTGAACATTGAAATCTGAGGTTTCTTTTAAGTATTCGCAGTTTTGTACTATAAATTCTGGTCTGGTCTTACTTTGAACAAATTCCTTAGGTACCGATAACTGAGGGGTGTAACTTTATTTGGTTTCTTTTTGATTTGAAATTTTCACTAAACTTAATTTTGTATGTTTCATTTACTTCACTAATGTCACCGTTTTAGATATACATATGTAGATATATTAAAATTCGCTGATTTTCAAAAGTATTATATTAATTATCGGTTTATTGATACCCGCTTATTTGCGTTCCATTTCGCGCTAAACATTTTTGTTATTAGTTTAACATGTATTCAGATTATTAATTCCGTAAACAAATTTCCGTTTTTTGTAATTAATTTGAGCTCATCAAACACTTACTTAAGTAGGTACCGATAACTGAGGGGTGTAACTTTATTTTGATTCTTTTTTCCTAAACTCCCTAAAATTTAAAAAAAGTTTAGGTATTTCTTTGTACTTACTATTAATATTAAAACATCCGTTCAACTTACAGACAATTGGAGTTGAAAAACTTAAGACCCCATGGATAGGACAAATCGTCTAAATGGAAGGCGTTGAAAAGTTAAGCTCTCTCTCGTTACTTACTTACCGAGCTTTTCGCACCCACTCATGTTGTGCGTGTTATATTTGTACATGAATGGAAGGGACCTACAATTTAATGCCGAATCCGAACGGCGAAGTGAAAAGCTTTTCATAGCAATTTTTACTCTTGTAGGTTTGCCATTGCCTGCCAAGAGGTGGTGCCGTGTAGAATAATTATTTTTTCTACTTTTTGATTTTGCCTGTGCCGAGATTCGAACCCCGGACACTCTGCGCAGCAGTTCAACGCACTACCACTACGCCATAGCTTTCTCTCGTTATCGGTATTAAAATGATACAACTCAACCTTATTAGGATCCTGGAATAATCGGAATGAGTTGGTGGACGAAGCTTTGTGTAGTCTTGAGGGTCTTATCTTACTATTATTCTTTCGGAAAAAAAGGAAAAAAATCATTTATTTTTCATTTTGTTCCGAAAGACAAGCAAAATTTTGCTGTAACAAATTTAACGAAAAAGTGTCAACATTTCAGCGGACTCAGTTTTATAGTAAGTAATTTTATGGGGATTATGGGGTATTAATTAAATTAATAAATAAATTGTTTCTGAAATGTCATTGAATACCAATATACCAAGTGGTTCCTGTGGCGTAGTTGGTAGTGCATTGGCCTGTTGCGCAGAGTGTCCGAGGTTCAAATCTCGGCACAGGAAAAAACAAAAAGTAGAAAGAAAAAAATTAACTATGCGGCGCCACCTCTTAGTAGGCAAGACAAACTTACAAGAGTGAAAATTGCCTATGAAAAGCTTTTCACTCGCCGTTCGGATTCGGTATAAAACTGTAGGTCACTTCTATTCATGCACAAATATAACAAGCATATTATGAGTGGATACGAAAAGATCGGCCTACATTAAAAGAAAGAACGAACGAATATTGTACCAAAATTGTAAAATTGTACTAAATAAGTACAGCTGTATCAAAAATGGCAATTGCATTCCAACAATGTCAATTGATTCAACAATATCATCTCACTGCTCAGAACGCTTAATTCATTCCTTATAACAAAATTTTACTGATCCAAACATGGTAGACCTAAAATTGAATTTCTGATTTCACTGCCCCCATAAAGAATGCAGTTTACTGTTTGGTTGGTTACTGGGCATTGTCTTTGAAAAATGCGTAATTATGATACTCTGATATGAAAGAAATTTTGAATTATATTATTTGCGACTGACCCAAACTAGGCCTACACTGAAAACTTTAAAGACTTTCATGTGTTCGTATTTTTGCCTAATGACCTGAGTAGTATTACCTGGTTCACTTAAGATACATCCTTCAGAGTTTGCATTGACTTTAGAGAGTAGTGATTACTCCATTGATCTTACTAGTCTACGTGAGGCACTCACCATTACTTGCAGCCTAACCTAACATATTTTCATCAAAATTTTTACCTCAACTTCATTTAACCAAACCTAATGCTGTATGAATGAAATGCACGCACATTAGCTAAAAGCGTTGAATGAGCATATCTCGGATGAGGAATATTGCTACAAAGTGTTAATATGTAAAGTGCTACATATGAATCCGAGTGTAAATAAACAAAAATTGAATGAAGTGCTTAGAGTGTGAATGATCATTTAAGATGTTTGCGGTTAATCTATTTACTTAGAAGTACATACTCGTAGCAGTGAACATTGCAACAATTTTTAGTTTGCTGTTAATGGAGTCAATAAGAGGAAATTCTTCAATCATTAAGTAAATAAATCAACGGAACAAATATTATTATTTGTTCACTTGTTCTTAGATTTTGAAAAATTACACATAAAAATTCAGAAGAATAAAAGAACAACAAACAACAGTTTACAGGCAATTTTTGGAACAATTTGACTAATCACGAATTGAATTTACAATAAATATCGAAAAATTCAAAAATATCATTGGGAAATTAGTAATGAAGTGTTTAGAATATTTTCATTTCCTCTTGGTTGTGACTGTCAGCATTCCTCAATGAATTTCTTTATCAAGCTTTTGTTTTTCTTTACGAGAAGAAAAATTTAAGAAGAAAACTTTTCTAGAATAAAAATTGTATTCCTAATTATACAAAAAATTATTACCAATTCATTAAACCAACTACATATGTAATTTCCACTTAAGTATTTGCTTTCAAGAGCACATTCGCTCTTTAAACAAAAAATATATGAAATATTTATAAAAATTAATATGCATTTCTATAGACATTTTTGGCATTTCAAGTGCAGTGATCTTTCTTTTTGTATTTAAAATTTTTTTTTTTTTTTTGTCTTCACCACATTCATTTGCTGCGTTACTATGTGAAATTTGCAGCAATGGATAAAGAAATTTACAGGCCAATGCACAGAAACAAAAGTTGCTACGGTGTGGGAAGAAAACTCAAACTGCATCCATTCATATTGTATTGTACATATGTATAAACATATGAATAAAACATTATACGAAATTGAATAGAAATGTTAAAGTTGGCTTCAGAAAATGTAGGAGATATGCTTTTATAGTTTTTAAGATTTTTAACATGAATATAAATAAATTTTCATTTAACAAGTCTGATGTTGGTGATGAAAAGTTGCACCCAAGAGGTTTATACATATTAACTTTTTCTGTTGTTATCAGAAACTTAATACCTTTGAGCTAGTTTCTCTCTAACTTTCAGTTGGGTTTGACTTTTTCATGTTCACTTTAGGTACATTTTTTTTATGTAAAGATAAAAGTAAGATATTTAATTTCATTTTCTATTTTTATAAAATATTCACTTACATGTGGCTACTATGTAGTATTGAGAACTGCTTAGGTATTTGTAACTATCTGATTTGTCTAGTATTTTTAGTATTTTCTTCGCTGATAACTATTATATTGTACTATACATATCTAGGCTTCATACTAATAATACCTTTTTGCTGTCTGGCCTCTTATCTTATATGAAATTATATTGTTGCTTATCTATCTGTCATTTCAAAGGAATTTTATCAACTGTAAGCGACGTTTTTATATACAGACATTGATAAAATAAATTCATATATGATATTACTACTTACTTCCGAGGCTAATATTGTATACGTATACTCTCGTATAGCTGAGCACTAGTACATAACTGCCTATTTCTTATATGTACGTAAATACGGTTTATATAGTATATTCATACCATAAATATTTTTCGAATGAAATTATGAAACTACCAAACTATGAATTTTTGAAAACTTTTCATTGATTGCTAAGTATTAAGTTATAACAATGAGTGACAAATATTTTTCTATTTGAAAAGTATAAGAATCTTAATCAAAAACTAGGTCAGTTATATTTTTAGCTTTACGTTTTTGAAAAACTTTTTCACTTGCTGTTGGTAAGTTCTTAAGTAATATTGTTTAGAGTTTGTTTACAAACTAAATGAATTTTCAATTTGTGTACATATGTACATATTTATATAAAAGGTTTTGCAATAGGGACATAACAATTTTAAATATAAGCGAACCCTTCAATTTTTTGATCTCGCAATGTCAAAACGTCGTTCAACGCTTTCATTTTATCATGGTGAAGTTCACGAACGAGAACAACGTTTGGTAATTATAAAAAATTGCTACCGTAATTCGGAGCCGGTTGTCGTGTCGCAACTTGATCAGCGCTTACTCAATATTTCGGTCGTAATAATCGTCCTACCAGAAAGACTAAGCGTGCTTATAGCGGATAGATTTGAGTCAAGATATTCACTGTTGAATGTTATTGTGCCACTGAGACAACCGGAAATATCGCTGCGATAAGTGCTTTAGTTCAAAATGAGCCAAATCAGTCGATTCCATGCCGCTCACAGGAATTGGAAAAATCTCAGTCCACGTTAGTGGTAAATCCTTGGGAAAATTACAAAACAAAATAAAAATTTCACATTTCTTATGATGTGGGCAAAATTATCCACTAAACTGGAATCATTAGTTTAGTATGGGATAATCTTGTCATCGTTGGTTGGTCGAGCCAGCCACGATCGCAATCAACGACTCCACCCTGTTTTGATGAGTTATGGGAGTAGAGGCAAAGCCTAGATGACTAGCGATTGATTGATTCTAAAGATGAGAATCAAAACTTGCTGGCTCTAAAACTACATTTAAACGAGCTCTTATTAAACATGCTTGGGCTCGTTGACAAGTCATCAGATAGACTTAGAGAGGTAGGGAGAGGTATTCAGATTACTGAGTATGATTTTACTTACTGTCTGTTCTGTTAAAGAAGGTGGAGCTATTGTAATGTTTGGAATTGGAATATATTACTATGTATTACCAGAGAGATCAGTAAATTGGAAAAGTCAAAACATATTATTAATAAAGGCGTGGCAATTTATGAGCTCTGAATAAGTTTAGTGTTTCAAGGTTATATGTAGTTCATTCTAAGTTCGGATGGCTTCTATTAAGGACTCGTTAAAGAGCTACACAAAACACACTTTCAATTTCAATCATTTTTTTTTCAATAGAAAAAAAATATAAAGATTTTCTTATAGAATTCGAAATATTAAAAACAAATATAATATTTTTAATTTTAATTAATTTTTAATATTTAGTTAGGTAGGTACAAAAGACAAAATTTAAATTTTCTGTAACTAAGTAATACGTAAATATTGAATTTAGAATTATTTTTGTGAAAATAAGAAAAATATTTTAGTTATTAACTGCGGAAAAAATTGATATTTGTATAAAGCTAAGCATAAGCATTGATTATGTGGGTATGTGTACGAGTGTACGAGTATACTCGCATGTATTCTTTCTTATCAGTTGTGGAATATTGCAGCAACAAAAACATAATAACAATATAAATAAATACATACAATGAACTCATATATATTTTTGGTTTCATCTAATTAAATTTACGCCTTGTTGCCAACTTCAATGTGTGAGTTTGTCAAATCAATATAAAACGACAATATATAATTTATTTTCTGTTTGGATTTTGTGAGTTATGTATGTATGTATTTTGGAATATTATGTATGTACGTAGGAATTATAATTTAAAGCAACAAGGTGCTGTTTGCTGCTACATGAATACATACAAATACACAACAAAGTGTAAATTAAGTTAAAATTGATTTGTTATAAATATACGCACAAATCCACACACAAATACACGCGTGCACACAAGTGTAGGTTACCATAAAGAACCTACGAAATATGTGTATTCGATAAATGAAGAAATGAAAACCAGAAACTTTGAAGTGTTAAAAATCTAGGTACAAGTATTTGGGTATTTCACCTAGTGGTGTTCTTTCTGTTCGTTTCTGGGTTCATTCACACACACGGCAACCTTTTCTTATCTCCAGCCAATTTATCAGATATGTATGTATGTAAGCTGTGAAAAAAGGGGGGAATAAAAATATGATGTAGGCATAAATCGTTGACAAGTCACAGCCAGCAGCGATAGCTGTTAACAACAGCTTCACCAAAACGCGTTAAACTCATATTGAGGGCAATGTGTTCCTTCTTTTTTATACTTGTATATACATATGTATAGTATATATATATATTTTTTTTTCATAAACGTAAAATAGAATTTGTTATGGTTGATTTTCTGTTATGTGTGTGATTTCTATTTTTTCATTTATTATTGTATGGTAACATAAATTTTGGCGCTGCCTTGAAACAAAAGTTCACACAATTTGCAAATTGCACCTAGCGAAGCTGAAGCGTACAAATATTTTAATTAATTTAATATTTGTTTCATGTTTTTTATTAAAAAAAAAATAAAAATTTAAATTTATGATATAAATTAGATTTTACATAACATATCCAAACATGCCACTCAATTATTGTATTTAAATTAAAAATATTTATATCTATATTTTAGAAGATTTATTATTCCATGATATCAGAAAGGTCTTAACTTTGTTAGTAAAAGTGAACCAGAACCAGTCGGGATTTGGTTACTTGTGTTTACTTGTGGGCAAGTGTTTGGTATATCGTTTTGATGGGGATTCACTGTAAATCACTAATACAGTAATGGCGGAATAAGGCATTCTGTCTAATCCACCTTCATAATTCATCGGGTTCAACTAAGAAAATTTACGGTGGATATTATTATTATTATTATCGGAATTTTATTGTTAAGAAGAACATTATTTTTTCAACCCTATACATCATATATACTTTTAACATTAACACTAATTTCCAATTAATTTTCTATGTTACATACAGCATTGCCAGATTAAATAATTTCAATGCAGAATTCTCTCTGCAATTTTCTTAGTACAGTTACATACTCGTAAATTTAAGAGAGAAAGTGAGAGAAGGAGAGAGTGTAAACGCTGTTGACTACGAATAAATTCACAAATCACATAGAAAGTGTGTTTTTTTTTATAAGTGTGGTTTTCAATCTGCCAACACTTTTTTCGGAGTTTGTCTTTTTGACAGCTGTCACTTGATTTATGCTCAGTTTGGTTTGCCATTTCACAATGAATAGACTTACTCCTGAACAACGTTTGCAAATCGTGCAAATTTATTACCAAAATAATGGATCGGTTCGCATCGCGCGTTAATAAGCAAAATTGTCGCATTTGGAGTGATCATAATCCACAAGCCATTGTTGAGACGCCGTTACCTCTTCAAAAATCACTGTTTGGTGTGCTCTATTGGCAGAGGGAATCATTGGTCCATATTTCTTCAAAGATAAAGTCGATCATAATGTTACAGTCAATGGGGAACGCTATAGAGCCATGATTAATGACTTTTTCGTGCCTAAATTGGAGGATGTTGATGTGGACGACTTTTGGCTACAACAAGACGGCGCTACATGCCAGACAGCCAACGAAACAATGAATTTATTGAAGGAAACTTTTGATGAGCGCATTATCTCACGTCGTGGGCCTGTGGCGTGGCCTCCAAGATCGTGCGATTTAACACCACTGGACAATTTTTTGTGGGGTTATGTGAAGTCGCTTGCCTACGCAGATAAGCCCGAGACGATTGACGCCTTGGAAGAGAATATTCGGCGCGTTATTACTGACATACGGCCAGGCCTCAATTGCTGCAAAAAGTGGTCGAAAATTGGGCTTCTCGGCTGGAATTTATTCGAACCAGCCGCGGCGGCCACTTGCCCGAAATCGTTTTTAAAACATAATGGCAAATCTTTATCTTTATATTAAAGCTAAATTCTTGGCCATAACATTAAATTATATGCATTTTATTTCTTCTTGAAATCCACACTTCTAAAAAAAACACCCTGTACAAGATTACGCATGATCGCCAAAAACATATGTCAGTGGCTATATCTGAGTTAAATTTAAACTTTGAAACAAATTAATTTTTTTAAGTATTTTATAAAAATATGATAAGAATTTTTGGAATCAGATCGAAAACCCGGAATGCGTAATCTTGTATATGTGATTTGTGGTAACAATCGACAAAATTCTTAAATTGAAAATTCCATCTAGCGAAGAGGGCCATTCTAGAGATGTGGGGCGAAGATATCGAGGCAAGAGAGATATCGATCAAAAAAGTTTGAAATTCTAGAGAAGCAGCAACATCAAATTATCATATTTACTATATCCAGTGGTAACATGGAAGCAATGTTTAGTTTTTTAAGCCATATAAGATAGACCATCATATTATTACGGAGAGTTCTCCAAATTATAAAAAAGAACTGAGTAGAAGTATATGAGCCGAAGATTAAATACTGGGAGCACATGAGCAGATATATTACCATCTGCCAAGCGCAAATTTATGTTATTGATAGGTCTATCAACCTCAAAATTAGCTCAAATTATTGCGATCATAATTGATAGTCAAGCGGCATACTATTAAGGTTTTCCCATCTTTCCACGTTATCTCGAAACTAGTAGTAAAGTGCCTTAATTTTCTCCGTGCGCTTGACCTACGTAATCGAGTTGGGATACTGTGGGTTCAGAACTAGCGAAGAAACGAGCATTTAGTCCTTTCGTGAGTCCACAGACAATTTAATATTTATCACTAGCCATCAAGAGGAACGAAAAACAACAAAGGAAGTTACAAGAGGGTTAGAACATTCGAACATATGACCAGAAGCGCTTCAAGGAATGTATAAATATGATAAAGAATAATCTAAGAATCATTTCAGCGTTTTTAACAGGATTCGATAGATTAAACTATCACCTCAGAAAACTGAGAATTCTTTGTCATAACTTTTGTAAGATTTGTAGAGAAGAAAAGAAATCTGCAAAGTATATACCCGGAATGTGCACTGCACTTAGGCATAGGCACTCGTAGAAGACTCTTTGAACTCCATAGAAGTGGGTTCAATATTAAAATGTTTATTGCAGGTTTGAAGTACTGTAGGCTCATGAATCCCCATCAAAATAGATCTTGTAGTTCACAGTACACTTCCCACCAATAACAATAGTAATAATACATATATATTTGATGGCAATGGCATATTTCAGTTGTGCTCATATTCACAAATATCAACTGTGTCGTGATGATCAATAGTGCATCATACCTTACCTATATAGCCTGCGTCTTCGATTATTTTTCAAAAAATTACTTGGACATTGTAAATTTATACTATACATACTATTAAATATGTAAATATTTACATGTAATCTCAGAAAATTAAAATAACTTTGGTTTTTGGACTTATGGTATACACAATTTAATTTGTGATTTGCATGACGATTCGAATCGACTACATTTAATAGTTAATTTTACATTTTAACTTATTTTAACTTTAAGTATAAATGTTTCCTTTCATATAATTATTTACATAGTATTTTAATACTTTTTTATTCAAAAGAAAAAAAAAATAATAATAGAAGATTGTTTTGTATTTTAATTACTCTCTCTGCGTAATTATTAAATCCCAAAAAGGTCTGGCTGCTTAATTAGCAGACTGTTGTATGTTTGTATAAACGTACATATGTATTCAATGTACATATAAATATTTTATATTTTTTTCTTCTTTTTCACTTCATGTTTTTGTGTATTTATTTGAAATTATTGTTTTATTGTTTTGTAAAATCTCATTTTCAGCGTCAATGGCGTAAAATTGCATTGAAGAAATATTTTTGATAATATTTATTTTTGTTAAATATTTTTTTTTTTTTGATTCATTCGTTGAAAAATTTCCGTATACATTGGAATTGTAGAGTGTAAAATCTTTTGGTTTTTTCCTAATGACAGGCTTTATATAAAAATTTATACATTCATCAACATTCTATATTCAAAACAGATTTTTGAATATTTCTTGTGAAACCTTCCATCAACCATTTGAAAAAATCTACATTTTTATGTAGTCAACGATAAAAATTCAATATCAGTAACAAATTATTTGTAAATGACATAAACAGTTTAACTTGGATTTAAAACTCGAAGCCTTTGAGTTGTTTAGGAAAATTAACAGGCTGTAATTCAAAAATAAAAGATCGATACTTTTTGTTACCGTGAAATATTTCGTATTTTTGATATTTTCTTTAACTAAGTAGCTAACATTCCAATATACATTATTTTAGAACATACTTTGCCCACAAAATCACCCTTAAAGGGTCTTTAAGTGCCTAGTGTTAAAGCAAGTTATAATTTACCAGTCCCGATTATTTCAATCCAAGAACGAAAAGGAATTTATTTGCATTTACACTTTCTATTAAAATAATATCCAAATACAAAACATCGTAGAACAAACCATGCCCACAAACAATCCTTAGAGGATCTTCAAGTACTTAGAGTTAAAATAAGTTTTTCGTCTGGTGTAGGATTAATGATTTTTCTAGTTAATGAAAGATCGAATGCCGAAATTATTTCAAAAATCAATTTGGAAGATTCCAGAAAGAAGGGAAGAGGAGATCAAGTTTTTTAATTTCTACAACTATTTTTTTATTTCATTACGCCCACAATAAAGGTTGAAATTAGGCAAACAAAAATCTCTGAAATTTTTTTCTTAAGAATTAAAAAATATTTTCAAAGGAACGAATAAATTAAAAGCTTTTCTTTAAGAATCATTGGTATTCGTAGTGAAAGTGATTACATATTTGATAACTATAAAAATTGGAGATATAATTTATGTAGGAGGCAGAGTGTCCGGGGTTCGAATCTCGGAGCAGGCAAAATCAAAAAGTAGAAAAAATAATTTTTCTATACGGCACGGCACCACCTCTTGGCAGGCTATGGCAAACCTGCAAGAGTAAAAAATTGCGTATGAAAAGTTTTTCACTTCGCCTTTCGGATTCGGCATTAAATTGTAGGTCCCTTCCATTCACGTAAATGTAAAATATAACACGCACAGCATGAGTGGATGCGAAAAGCTCGACCTAGGCCCTCCATGGGCTGTTGTGCATTAAAAGTAAAGTAAAGTAAATTCGTTTCGTGTAGGATTTTGTTTTCGATCGAATTTCAAGACATACCGAGCTGATGAAGATACTTGAATATATCGGGATAATCTAAGAAGATCTTAGAGCCGCGCATGTTTAAGAATGAAGAAGAAATGGGGTAATCCAAAAAACATAATCAGGCAGACACTAGATTTCAGAAGTTGATCCAATTTGCAAAATTCCAGAGTTTTTATTAAATTTTTTAAATGAGAATCATAATACTTCTGACGTAAAGTTGAGATCAAGGATTGGTTCAAGAAATATTCTTAAGACAGAGTAGGACATAATGTGAATGAAAAATATAACAGAAAAAGGCATAGATACATAAGCTTGTATCTACTCTACTTAGTATGTATGTGTATGGATATAGTAAATACATAAAAATTCATATTCTAGAATAGAAAACATCTCAAAATTAAAAAAAAAAAAAATGTGCTCTCAATAAGACAACACAAAATGAAATATCGATTGGATTCGGGGACAGAGGTGAAATAATAATAGAAGCAAATATTCCGGGAATTTATTGAACAAAAATATTGGAAGAAATTGTTTGAAGTTGCTTTGATTTGGTTGTAGAAAGTTGTACATACATATGTATGTCTTTGAACTGTTCTGTCGTTAGAAAATTGAAACAAAATCGGAATAAAATTGGAAAAATCAAGAATCCTTCACATCGATCACTTTTAATAATTTTTCTTTTGACTATGAACCCCTGAAATGCCTTCTCTTCTCCAGTTTGTGCTGTTATCAGTTGACCTTACATACGAGTATACTTTAAAATATTATAAAATAAAAATCAGAAAAATAAAAATTTCATAATCACTTACCTTTAATTTTTGAAATTGTAGTTGTTGTTTCTTTTCTGCCTTTTCTCAGTTTCTGAACATATTTTCCTGTGTTCGCTTATCTACGCTTATGCTATTTGCTTAATTACAAGTAAACATCGAAATAGAAAACAGAAGCTAAGTTGAAAATAATGCGGATACACACAACGTTTTTTTTATTTTCAAAGCCAAACAAACACAAACACAAAAAGACTTAGGCACAAACACACGCATACATATGCATCGAATCGAATAATATTTAATGGATAGGTTTATGTTTTATTTAGTATATTATTACTTTATTTCTTAAACTAATTTAATTGAAGAAACAAAAAAAAAAAAAAAACAAAACACTGAAATTATTTTAACTACCGCGAAACTACGAACGACATGAACAGAACGGAGCAAAGAAATCGCGCTATCTTATCTATGAAAACTTAGCGCACACGTATCGCAGATATCTTTCGAGATACCGATACCCAGCAATTATCATTTTACAACCCAAACGTAAAGGCAAAGGCTGCCATGCCGAGTACGCCGTGTACGCTTCAACGTTTTTCTACGTTCGAGGTTCAACGTTTGAGGTTATACGCACTTAATTGCTAAGTTTTGGAACCGCTTATTAATTCTTTTTCAAATTTTTTCTCGCTACTTTTCGTTCTCGTTTTAGTTTAGTTAGTTATTTACTTTTTTTTTTGCGATCGCTTGGCGCTTTTAAAATAAAAATGGGTATATTATTATTTTTTTTTATTGCAATTTTTTTTCTTTGACGCTAACGTTTTTCTCGTGTTTCGATTTTTTATAGGTTTTAGTATTTTTGTTCCTTTTGCTTTTTTGATTTCTTTGTGCGTTTGCTGCTTTTAAGTTGCTTTTAAAAATAAATTCGCATTCACTCACCGCCACCTGCTATGTTAATTTTATGCGCGTACTGACGTTGAACTTAGACAATTTGGTTGTTTTTTTTTTAAATATTTTATTTGAAATGTATTTATGTATCTGCGGGATACACGCAATTTTGAATTATTTAAATATTAACAATGACTATTGAATGCAAAGGATATACAAATTTATAATTAATTATTTTCCATTATTTAAATCATCAAATTTTTCTTTTGGCTGGTTGGTTTTACTATTTTAAATTTTTTGCTTTTTCATAGACACGTACTCGTTCCACTATCACAAAACCCAGAAACACGTTCACACGCTCAACGCACTGCTACGACTAAAATGCCTGAGCAGAAAAAAATAACCCTATCGAATCATGCAACAACGTTAAAGCTTTTTCTTATTTTGTTGGCTTTTATTGGTGGTTCTTTCTTTCGCTCTCTCACTCTCTCACTCTCTCTAGGTCTGTGATATCTTAGCTGCTGCGTGCCTGCGATCGGCAGATGACAACCGGCAAAACAGACACAACAAAAAAGCTTTACTACTAACCGGCTAAAAACGCAGACTATCTTTCGCGTGTGCCGATGTTGGCTGAGTGATCGTCATAGCGCTGCCAGTGATTGTAAGCCAGAGAGAGAAAGATAGAGAGAGTACGATCGCTCGTTAAGGTTTTGCACTTAAGTCGCTTGTAAAAATCGTTATTGCTTTAGGTATTAATTTGTGTGGAGCTTGACTGTTGTCTCCGGTTCTCTAGAAAGTAATCGATAGCAGCTTGCTTTTGCTTCTCTTCTCTTTACGCTCTTTCTGTCCTTCTTCTTCTCTTTGCCTCTCAATCTCTCTCTATCTATCTAGAACTACTTGGTGTTTCTCCCTAGTTATTGCTTTTTTGTCATCATCGCACGATCATTTAATTTTTGGCATTATGAAGCTTTTATTTCGCTGATTTTTAAGCTTTTTCTTTGAGTGAAGTTTTTGAGTTATTTATAAAATGTGAGAATTTAGTGTAAGCTTTTTACTATGGACATACATACATTATTTTGAGAAAGTTTCATTAGTCATAATGAAAACATCGAATATTGAAGAGAAAAACTCAATTGGTTATGTTCATTGATCTATTCATGAATCTCTTCCGACAGTGCGAAGAGTAAGTTTAGTGTTTACAAAATTATAAAAGTCTAGCTTAGACTGCTTGTAAAAGAAGCTGTCGTTTGTACAAGAAACTTAGTTATTTTTCTATTAGTGATTTTTCACATGACCTCGATTAAAATTAGTAGGAAACAGAATTTTTAGCATTTCTATTACGCTACGTTTACACCGCCTGAACAAACGAAAGAATCTTCATCCGTTCGACCGCTGTAAACGGCAAGTGTGTTCGCTATAAAATGTTCAGGAACCATGTTTGCGGTGTGAAAGTTCGCATACTACGAAAGAATATAAATATCTTCGCTTGGGATGGTCGGGAACATTTTCATTTGCCATCTACACCGGGCGAGGGAACTAAATGGCTTCTGATGTTTGTTCGGAGCCTGTGTTCGGCCACTGTAAATGGCTACAATTTCTACTCGAAAGAATCTTCATTCGTTCGGGCGATCTAAATGAACATCCAATGAATTGGATTAAATACAAATATATCAAGCTATGTGCTTGCTGCTCATGAATTGAGAGACTTATTTAAAAACTGGAGAGGCCTTTTACCAAACCTCTGATTCCACTAGTGTATAAAAGGTTTGCTGGAACCTTTTTGAAGTATTGCATAACGTTGGCGTTCTAGTGAGATAATAATACATATTTCGAAAATATTATAGTAATAGTATCTGACTCAGCCGCAAGAGTATTTGGTACCAAATCAAGTGTTCCATTTGCCGTCAAAAAGAGAATAGTGGCATGAAGAAATAAGAATCAAAAAGGGCGTCAAGCCGTTGAAGAAGTTTTTCCCAAATTAATGTTTACACCTTAGTAAAAGAAGGAGAAAACTTCATCATAAATCTACCTCTTTCGAAAAGTGAATCAAGAAGTCAACGATTATTCCTCTATCACTTCGAGCAACGAAACGGCAATTGTTTGGAAGGCAATTTTGCTCTGAATTTAACATGAATCAGCTGTTGGCATCAAAATGACACACTTTTCAAATAAATATAAAATGGCGCTATGTGTTAATACTTCACCTATACTAATAACCAAAGTAATAAAATTTTTAAGAAATTTTTTTTAAAATAATTTTATGAAAATAATCGAAATAAAAATATATTATTAATGTCAATCAACAAAATTTTATACACCAAAGACAGATTTGATTGGAAAATAATGAACGGAATAACCCAAATTTAGTTTCTCTATAATGCATTTCTTGTCGGATGAAATAAAACGTTGAAAATTCTTTGTTGGTCGCAAGATTGAAAGCAGTTTTGAAATCAACCGTATTAAAATATATCGTTCCAAAGTTCGAATACAAAGAAAAAAAAAAAAAAGAATGAAGAAGAGTATTACGAGATTAAAATTTCGCTGTGGCAGTAAAAATTCTTATCCAAATCTTTGAAATACAAAAAAAAACCCACAGAAAAACTATGTTACGCAAAAAAAAATTTTTGAGGTACTATAAATTAAAAATATTTAACAAGTTCCAAATCAGAAATACCGCTAATAATTTCAATTTGAATTACTAGAAATTCTTTGATGGAAACACTCAGATCATTTCCTACAGATCATTTCAGAATAAATTAAGAGCTTAATTAAAAATAAGTATTGCTACAATCGGAAAAGAATATTTTTCTGTTGAAATTAAATATTAAAACTTCGGTGGCGGAAAAATTTAAAATTTCTTCGATCAAGGGGAAAAATATCGTTTTGGAAACACATCGAGCGGATCAAAAAATATTGCATACTTTAATTTTTATAAATTTTCAGGCTAAAAAACAAAACAAGTTTTTGAATTGAAAATATTTCAACGATCAGACAAACTATTATTCCAGGGGAAATCAAATGATGTGGTCGCTGTGGCGTAGTGGTAATGCGCTGGACTGCTACGCAAGGTGTCCGGGGTTCGAATCTCGGCACAGGCAAAATCAAAAAGTAGAAAAAATAATTTTTCTACACGGCAATACCTCTTGGCAAACCTATAAGAGTAAAACATTGCCTATGAAAAGCTTTTCACTTCGCCGTTCGGATTCGGCATTAAACTGTAGGTCCCTTCCATTCATGTACAAATATAACAGGCACAACATGAGTGGATGCGAAAACCTCGGTCTATTGTGCCATTAAAAGTAAAAAGTAAAGGAAAGCAAATGATAAAAGTTCGATTAAAGTTTGTTTGTTTAAAAATTTCGATTCCAGTTCGCCACTGGATCGATATTTTTTCATCTGGCGAAAAAGTTGTTTCCGATGGGAGTGAATTTTTTTTATTTTTATTTTTCGAATTTAGAACTTTTGCTACGGTTTAAGTTTTAAATTTTTCCGTCAATTATCTTCTTCTGTGAACGTATTAATCCAGACAAGTTGTAAGGATTCGGCATTAAACTATAGGTCCCTTCCATTCATGTACAAATATAACAGGCACAACATGAGTGGATGCGAAAACCTCGGTCTATTGTGCCATTAAAAGTAAAAAGTAAAGGAAAGCAAATGATAAAAGTTCGATTAAAGTTTGTTTGTTTAAAAATTTCGATTCCAGTTCGCCACTGGATCGATATTTTTTCATCTGGCGAAAAAGTTGTTTCCGATGGGAGTGAATTTTTTTTATTTTTATTTTTCGAATTTAGAACTTTTGCTACGGTTTAAGTTTTAAATTTTTCCGTCAATTATCTTCTTCTGTGAACGTATTAATCCAGACAAGTTGTAAGTACGTTCACAGAAGCGATGATTCTACCTTCGTTATATTTTCGTTTCTTTGCGTACCTCCCAACTTTAGCTTAATCTAATAAAAATGAGAAGAAATAATTATAGAAAATATTTGCTAGATGTAAATTTTGTATAAATTTTTGAGTAAAGTTTACTTATTGCCTTAAGTAATTTTATTGTAGATAATTGCTCTTGTCGAAATTATAGATAATTATTTCACAATATTTTTAAATTTGATTTATGTACATGCACCGCAGTTGCTGTGCATTTGCTCTGCTCTGTTCGATTCTACTCTTCATAAGTGCAAATTCCCTTTAAGCCAAGTGGAAACAAAGAGACCTTGTAGATTTCAAAAGAAGATGATGATGACGATCCAATACAAATATTTGGCTCAGATAAGCCTTAGTATGTACAAAAAGATAATGGATAATGCAGATTCTTATCAGCTTGTTGTTCTGTTGCTGTGGTTGCTTTAATTGCGTTGCATTTCGCCATAAATAAACAATAAGCAAATTAATTGCGTTGAATTCTGTGAAGCGCAATTTCATGTACGGACATATGTAAATTTTCCGCTTAATATTTCATATTCATATATATGATTTTTATGTAGTCATTCATATCTTTCAGCATATTCTTTTTAAGAGTTTTATATTTTAACAAATCAAAAACTTTTATATTTTTTTACTACCCAACAGAAAAATTAGGTTAATCCAAACAATGAACTTCTGTGTAAAGGAACAACAACCACAACCTCACTGACGCCATCATATTTCACTTTATGGCGCTTAAGCGACAGAGCATTTTCTCCAATTCTGCAGCTCATATATTTATTTTCTCTACTGCTTTTTTCCTCGACTGTTTTCCCCTCAGTTTCCGTTTCACATATTTGCAATTTTTCTCAGGCACGTGGAAAATTCCCCTGCCCCCGCAAAGCTCAAGTGATTGCCAAAAAAAAAAATAAAAAAAAAACACGCTGAGAGAAGAAAATGCATAAATTCTTTTCAACTTCTTTTTCTTTTTTCCGATTGTGGGCGTAGGTGTTTCAGGATGTAATAAAAGCAGCTACTTACTTACACGCTTGACAGATAGACAGATAGACAAATATCTAGACTCACAGACAACTTGCTGGCAAATTGCTATTGAAAATTTCACTATATTTGTTGTAATTTAACGAAAACTTTCTATTTCTGTTATGTATAAACTAAAATTATTGTTAAATATGACAAATCATAAATTTTTCAAACGGGATGTGCTAAATTCTTCAAAAAATCTTGTATAAGGTAAGACCATCAAATTTTGTAGTTCTTTCAGTATTGAACTTTAAAATTTTTTTATTCTGGGGCAAATATCTCTTTCGGCCGTACCCATATATTTGGGCGGATCTTTGAGCCTTTTATATTTGCTTTAAAATTTATATTTTTAAAATTTTTTTATTATCTTGGATGAGGTGTGAGAAGGTTTCACCTCTCTTTCTGTTCATAAGACTTGCGAATTAGGCGAATATTATTCTATTTTTCAATACAAAAGATGGCAGTAGTGATGAACGATTCAGTTATTTCACTTATTTTGGTTAGTGCTACAGACGATCTTGGCCGCCAGCTGAACATTCATTCAACGGTCGCCTTTCGGATTCGGCGTAAAACTATAGGTCCCTTCCTTTCATGTACAAATATAACACGCACAACATGAGTGGATGCGAAAAGCTTGGCCTTTGGCGCAACATGCGGTCCTAGTCGACACTGATAAAACTGAAGGTCATTGTGGTAAAGGCATAACACTTGCCACAATGGCTATCATCTCTTTATTGCGGTGTCCTGTGATTGCATTCCGTCTCTCATTCTCCCTCCTTTTTCCTCCCACTTATCAATCTTCCTTCCATTCAACACAATGCTCTGCATTCATAGGGGTACACCATATGTGTTGAATGTATCAATAAATAAAAAACAAAAATAAAAAACAAAAATAAAAAAAAAAAACGTTCAAATATGTGAAGCGAAACGAAATATGTATGTACAGGTCCCGATAAATTTACTAGTCTTGCCCTGAACTGACAGAATTTACTATACTAGTTGGTGAAATTTTCGATTACAACAAATTTTTCACTTGCAATACAGTTAATCTTCTGACTGATTGATATTATTTCGGCAAGCTTTCACCATGACATATGTATGTACCATGTGTACGAGTACATGTACGAAACCGGAAATGACATCTCTGTGTCGCTAGGTAAAACTATACGCACTGTTAAACTAAATCATTGGCGCCATTTCTTCGCATTTAGTTCTGTCAACAATATTCAGTTCATAAACAATCGAGTTTCATACAACAACACCAACTGTGGCACCAACCTGGAAATGGCAAACTTCCAAGAGGAAAAGTTTACTAAGAAAAATATGAAACTAGTTAGGATCCTTTAATTCGTGTAAAATCTACTTTGCACAATATAAATGAATGCGAAATTTATTTGTTCCGAATTTGTTCTGATGGAATTAATGGTTTTCCAAAAATTTAGTACTTATCTTTATGTTTTCAGTTGCATCCAACCATGTTTCGCTTTCCCTACTGTCTCATATGACTGATTGCTGTGATAGGAGATGTTGTTAAGAGATTTGCTTCCTACCACTGGAGCGTTCTTGAAGCGAAACTTCTTTTCGCGAGGTTGGGTAAATACGCTTGCATCGAGTAATGCATGAAACGAAAAATTTTCCACGCAATTTTATGTATGTTCTCTCAACATACCTACATAATTAAAATAGATAATTGAAATACAAGCGTAGGCCATTGTTGCCAGATTCGAAAATTTACCAAAAAGGAGTAATTTTTGATTAATTTATTGGAAAAGGTTAAAAGGTTATTTAAAGCGAAAAGTGGTAAAATTTGTATAAAGAACCATAATTATAAATTATGGTGATGATTAAAGATATTTGTACCGCTTATTCTGTCAGTGGTCGCTGTGGCGTAGTGGTAGTGCGTTGGACTGCTACGCAGAGTGTCCGGGGTTCGAATCTCGGCACAGGCCAAATCAAAAAGTAGAAAATATAATTTTTCTACGCGGCACCACCTCTTGGCATGCAATGGCAAACCTACAAGAGTAAAAATTGCTATGAAAAGCTTTTCACTTCGCCGTTCGGATTCGGCATTAAACTGTAGGTCCCTTCCATTCATGTACAAATATAACACGCACAACATGAGTGGATGCGAAAAGCGAAAAGCTCGGCCTAGGCCCTCCATGGGCTGTTGTGCCATTAAAAGTAAAGTAAAGTAAAGAAATAAAAAATATCGATTTCTTTAGTGCAAATAAAGTTAAAATAAAAATAATTTTTTTTTTTTGTTGGAAGGTTTTAGTTCCTGAGGCCAGCTTATTGTACACTACCATATCCTGGTTGATAAATGCAAAAAAAAACACTTTTTCATATAAAAAAACTATACCTCGGCTGGTTGACGAGATATCGTGCAACAAAGTCCGAAATTTCAACGGTTTGTTAATGAAAATTTTTGTTTTTTAGCATTATCCTAATTTATATCTAGAATATAGTGAAGATGTCACAGGAACTCAAATCATCGCTTTGTCGCCCAATATCTCGATTTTTTCTAATAAAAAAAGAATTAAATTACTAAACTAAAAACATATGAACTAAATATCGAAAATTTTAATTAAAAATTTTAAACTGAAACTGTTACTTTAGAATACACAGCATTCACGATAATCTGTAACACCCTCTAACGTGAAAAAATTACTAAAAACTGACTTTTAAAGCGTAATAAAAAAATTTTAAGTTTAATTGTTCACGTTATCGCGAGTGCACTGTGTGTATTTTTTAATAATTTTAATACCATCTGAATCACTCTCGTTATGAATAAAAATTTTATATGAAGTAGAGATGCACTTTCCAGTGAGTCTCTATAATGCGATTAATTTTGGTGTCTTTTCATTAACCTGTTAACTTGCAAGCCGAAAAAAATTATGAAAAAAGATTTTATAAGAAATAGTTTATATGACTAACTAACTTAAGGGTGATTTAAGTTTTTGACGTTAATATTTCGGACAGTTCATGCATGATTTTTGACATGTGTCAAAGTAAAAAATGCTCAGTTTGGTTTGCCATTTCATCATGAATAGACTTATGCCTCAACAAGGTTTGCAAATTATTGGAATTTATTATAAAAAATCGTTCTCTGTGAAAAATTATCTTCAACGACGAGGCTAATTTTTGGCTCAATGGATACGTGAATAAGCAGAATTGCGGTATTTGGAGTGAAGACCAGCCAGAGGCAATTCAGCAGCTACCAATGCATCCAGAAAAATGCACTATTTGGTGTGGTTTATGGGCAGGGGGCATCATTGGGCTGTACTTCTTCAAAGATGATGAAGGCCGCATCGTTACGGTCAATGGAGAAAGATACCGTTTAATGATAACACGCTTTTTTTTTTGCCGAAAATGCAAGAATTGGACTCGACATGTGGTTCCAACAGAACGATGCCACATGCCACACTGCACGCGAAACCATACATCAATTGAAGGGCGAATTTGGTGAGCAGTTAATCTCACGTTTTGGTGCAGTCAATTGGCAACAAAGATTGTGTGATTTGACCCCGTTAGACTATATTTTGTGGGGATATGTTAAGTCTCCAGCCAAACACGATAACTGCTTTGGAAGCCAACATTGAATGCGTCATTGGTGAGATTCCGGCCGATATTTGTGAAAAATGTGCCAAAATTGGACCTTCAGAATGGACCACTTGAAACGTAGCCACCGTCAACAATTAAGTGAAATTATCTTTAAAAAGTAAATGGCAGGAATTGATTTATCGATCCAAATAAAAATTTCATTCACTTTTGTAAAATTTCTGAGTATTTTTGATATTCAAAAACTAAGCTCTGCTTCTGCTACATAGTACTTTCTTCTATAACAAATATCTGGTCATAATATCTTTCCATCTATTGCAGCTGAAATAGAAAAATTATTAATTCGCAGTTTCTTAGTAAAAATTTTTTTGTCATATTAGTTCTCCCAGTTAGTTTCAACATTACTTGAGCCGGTCAACTTAATAAATTTATATTCTAAAAACTTTGTTTTAGAAATTTTCTAACGAGTCGCGCTATTGCTTCTGTGGGAAATAATGGGTTAACAACCACAACTACAATATCACCACAACAACTCATATACATACATACATAAGTACAATAATATACAAGATGTTGAATATTGTAGCTGCAATGTATTTTTTATTTGTATGCAGTTTTCATAATACAATAAAATTTTTATGATGGCCGAAAATACATTCGCCACTTGTGTATAAATTTAATGTTTCTTGTTTTTTCTTTTACTAATTTTTAGTAGTTTTTAAATGTTTTCACTTGTTGTATGTAAAGGTACATTTCCATAATTTTTTGCTTTTCTTGTAGAGTTTACGTAGTAAAATCTTTCATTTTCTACAGCTCTGCAGCCAATTAACATTGAAAGGAGTAAATATAATTATAAATTTTTATAATATCGTTATATAACAAATGCATATTCACATATACACATGCACACACATTATCAAGTGTGAATTTTGATTTCTAATCGTTGTGTAATGCTTCAACAATTTTGACCTTTTCTAAGCAAATAACTTAATATTTTTTATTTTTTTTGAATCAATCAACACACAGAGTGTACCCCAATGAATGCAGAGGATTGTGTTGATTGAAAGGAAGATGATAGGTGGGAGGAAGAAGGAGGGAGAATCAGAGATGGGAAGCAATCACAAGACACCGATAAAGATATAGACAGCGATTGTGGCAAGTGTTATGCCTTTACCACAATGATCTTCAGTTTATCAGTGTCGAGTATGACCGCAAAGGCCAAGCTTTTCGCATCCACTCATGTTGTGCGTGTTATATTTGTACATGAATGGGAGGGACGTACAGTTTAATGCCGAATACGAACGGCGCACTGAAAAGCTTTGCATAGGCAATTTTTTCTCTTGTACGTTTTTTTCTACTTTTTAATTTTTCCAGTGTCGAGATTCGAACCTCGGACACTCTGCGTAACAGTCCAATGCACTACCACTACGCCACAGTGACCACTAAATGTATAAATATCCCAAACACTTAAGTTCAAGGGGTCATAAGTTAATTTAACCCCTAAGAAAACTTTAGTTTTAAGTAGCAAAAGCAAAGGAAAACAGTAGAAGTTATTTTCTATTATTATTAAATTGTTGCTGCTTCTATTGTAGTAAGTTGGGGTAGTTTTTAGTTTTCATTACTTAGATGCATGCAAATTGATTTCTGTGGTGTGACATTAATTTAATGTTTTTAATGTTGTTCGTGTAGTTCATTTTCACTTTGAATGAATGAGGTAAATTAGTTACTTTTGAAATATTCAAAATACGAAACTTTGAATATTCTTCCATTTTATATGTTTTATTTTTTACATATGCATTTCGAAATTAACTTTTAAGTAGTTAGTCTGACCAAACGATATTAAACTGTAGGTAGCTAAAAATGTTTGATTTGTAACGAAAACTTTCTTGATGATAATCTGTTTTTAACACTAGTAGTAGTTACTTATTATCAGATTGTAGAAACTTTTAATGTAAACGAAAATTTGTCAGTTAACTTTCTTTTAAGTTTTACTTAACTTAAAATTTAATAGTGGCTTTTAATAACCAAATGATCCACTTTTTAAAAGGGACGGAAAATATATATTTAAAATATAAAAAAAAAAATTTTTTAAATGAGAATTGAGTTTTAAAGTATTTAGCTATACCATATATGTATAGCCAAAGTTTTATTTTAAAAACACAAAGCCCAACTTCACGTACATTTTGTGCTTGAGCTTAAAAGTTTGTGTTATTGCACAAACCTTTGACTATGTCAGTTTCGGTGTACAGCTCATACAGTTCATGGGTCCATCTTATTCGATAAACGTCATCCAGCCCCTATAGATCTTACGGAGTATTGTCCTCTCGAAATCTCCTAACAGCCTCTTATCATTGGTGGTCAACGTCCACGTCTTAGCGCCATACATTAGGAAGGGAAGGATGTGGTATTTATAGAGCATTACAGTTTCAAGGCTGAGAGAGGGCTTTGCGTCTCAATTGCCCACTGAGCTCGTTGTAACAGCTGTTGGCAAGAGTTAATCTCCGCTTGATCTCAAGGCTGACATGATTGTTGGTATTGCTGCTGGATCTTAGGTAGACGAAATCCTTGACGACTTGAAAAGTATAATTGTCAACAGTAACAAATAGTCCCAGACGCTGTGACTATTTGTTTGCACAAGGCATTTCGTTTTAACCTCGTTCATTACAAGACCCACTCGAGAAGACTCTCTTTCCAGGTTGGAGAATTTTGCATTGACTGCTCGCTCGTTGGTGCCAATGATGTCAATATCATCAGCGTATGCTAGCAGCATAAAACAGTTGTAGAAAATAGTGCCAGAAATGTCGATGTTCTCAGCTCGAATTATTTTCTCCAGAAGAACGACGTTAGGGAATCTCCTTGTCTGAAACGTCTTCTGGTATTAAATGGCGTGGAGAGGTTTATCCCCAATTTTCACTGCGCTGGTGGTGTCGGTCGGTGTCATGTTGCAAAGACGAATGAGCTTTACAGGGATACCAAAATCAGACATTGCGCCGTAACAGTGATCCCTAATCGTGCGGTCGAAGGCGGCTTTATAATTGACAAATGGATGGTGGGTGTCGATAAGATTCTCTCCCTTATCTTTTTTTTTTAAATTTATTATCTATCTCGTTTTACTTTCTAAAATATATCATTGAGTTTGAGTTTTCTGCTCTTAAAAAATGACAAAATTATAAAAATATGTGCTAAAGAAATTCTTAAGGGAAATTTTCTCATAAAATTAATTTTGAATCACTTTCCAGTTTAAGTTGATGGATGGATGGATGTGAATAAGGCGGAGAACTCGACCTACGAGTGCAGAACAGTTTCTCAAGCACTCAGGCTATGTAACCCATTGTACTTAAGGCCTAGAAAAAGAAGAAGGGGTGACAGCAAGTAAGGGGTTAGAGAAAAAGAGGGAAAAAGTTGAAAAAGTTGTGGTGGGACTATGTTCTCTTCCGCAAATTTTCCGGATTCTCTCACAAATCTCAGAAGATCGCAGAAGGGGAAGGAGTGAACTTTGCCAATTCCTGTGACATCGAAACCCAAAATACGCCAACTCGTTCTGGCAAAGACGGGACATGTGCAGAGAAAATGTCCACCTCCTCCAGACAAGATGTGAAGGTCGGGTCCTCGGTGATGGCGATGGTGGTCATATGTTGGCCCCATGGATTATGTCCTGTGATGAGTCCCACCATCCGGCGAAGGTCCTTCCTTCCTAATTTAAGAAGGAATTCTGCTGCCTTCCTGTTTGGACAAATCACAATCACCGTTTTACAGTTGTCCAGATTGGACTAGCGTCTCTTATGTAAATCATTAACATACGATTTTATCCAATGCACTATTGGCTCTGGTTTTAAAGGCATGTTCTTTGATCCACATTTTGCCAACTCGTCGGCTTTCTCATTCCCAGGAACTCCACAGTCCCCAGGAACCCAGATAAGATGCAGCTGATTCAGTCTTGCGACTGATCTAAGTTTCCTCTTACACTCTAGGACAATCTTTGAAGTAATTTTCGCGTTCTCCAGAATCTTATGTGCAGCCTGACTGTCACTATATATAGTAAAAGATTTTTGTGCCTTTTGCAAACTTTAAAAATCCAACCTTGTATTCTTGAAGTAAAAGGGAAAATTTAAGTTGGTTGTGAAATTATTAACTATGTATTTTGAATGGCCACTGGGATTCCAAGACTCAAAGTCCGTATTAAATTTCTCCAAAAGATTATTAATCCCGTATTAAGTTTTGCTATTTTTTTAAGAGCTAAAAACTCTCTTAAAACTATACAAAAAAAAGTTTACTTCCGAAAGAGAAAGCTTGTTAAAGAGAGACAAGGACGTGAGTAACCGCAAAAAATCTTGAAATACTAATCTAAAAATCACCTTTCAGGACATGCATTTTTATAAAAAGTTGTGCAAAATATTTGCAAATTTTCTCAAACCTTGAAGAAGACTTTGGTGTTGCATTCTGCGGAGAATTAAATCTTATAGAAATTGAATTTAATTCTAAATGAAATACAAAGGTTTCAAGACCTCGGTTTTTATTTTTGAAAGCGAAAATAAGTATAAGTATTTAAATTTTCTTTCGTTATATACATCACGATGAAGAATATATTATAGATATTATTTTTACAATGAATATCACAAGATAAAATCGCTGATATCAGCTTTTAGAACAGCTTGGAACAGCTGTTCCAAACAAGGCAATATGTCTTATGTACCGATATATACTTACTTTATATTTACGATTAGCTTGTAGTCAAGCAAGCGTTGTAGAAGAACTATAATCTTATATATTGCCAAGCTGTAAAAGGTGGGTGCTTTAAAAATATCATTAATTACTTTTTCTTCTTTTTTCAGAAATGTGAGAAGTGAGCTCAAATGGTGAGTGGACATATTTGTACTTATATTTATGTACTCGATTTTTGTATAGTTAAAATATTTAAATAGCACCAAAATATCATTGACATAAATAGAATAACAAAAAGTTTCATATACTATTTGATTATTGTTTACGAAAAAACAAATTATTTCTGAACTTTCGTTACCAAATTTACATTGTCAGCCACAATAGCAGATATGGTCCCCTCTACCGCTGTGTTTGATAAAGGACATGAGAATATTTATTTTTACATATGGATGTTCGTACATTTATATAAATATCCCTTGTATTCGAATATTTACTTGAAAGGCTAAGTAGTTTACAAAATGTTTTACATTTTACAATACTGCAACCGATGTACTAATACTGAGCACCGACCTTCCCTCCTCCTCCCACTACTTAACCACACATATTTATTTATTTATGTTTATATACCTACTACATGCCAATCACATATTTGGTTTGAAGAAATTTCGAGAGAAAAAGTCCGAACATCATTTTAAGAATTCCTGCTGTGTGAGTTTGTGATTACAAAAAGAGTCTAAAATTTATCCGCTCCTTTTGAAACATTGAAATTGTAGTGCTGTGAGATTTATAGGCGCTTTAAATTTAATAAGTTTAATTGACAGTTAACGAGGGTGGATAAGTGTTTGGTGAGTGAGACTTACCCAAATGGGGGTCGGCAATGCGGTGTTGAAAAGGTGCGATACTTAATTTAATTAATTTTTTTTAGCTAGATCTCAGATTCATATACCACATAAAATTAAATGAATTTCAAGTCGTTTAAGTGTTTTTTGCAAGCAGTTAAGGAGATATTGACATTTTAAAATTAATTTTGGTCAGATTGTAGATGTTTATTATTCGGAAAGAAATATGTCTTGGTCTAGTTTTAGATCTGATTTTAAGTTTGATGTTAGGTATGATTTTCGAATTGGTGTTATGTCTGAAATTTATCAGGATTTGGACTAGTTTTTGTTTAAATTTCATAACGAATTTTTTTCAGCATTATTTTTGGTCTTGGCTTAAATATTGCGGAAATTTTGGGTTGAATTTGAACTGAATTATTGATATGGTTTCTGGTCTGAATTTGGGTCAGATTATTTATCTGAATTTTTGTTTGACTTTTGGTTTAAATTTTAATCTGAGTTTTGGTCCTATTTTCGGTTTAAGTTTTGATTTGATGTTCGGTTTTGATGTTTAGTTTGCATTTGCTCTGAGTTTTTGTCTGAATTTCGATCTGAATTTGATTTTTTCTCTGAAATTGGTATGAGTTTTGGTCTGGATTTCGGTCTGATTTTTAGTCTGAATTTTATTCTGATTTTCGGTATGAATTTTGATTTAATTTTTGGTCTGAATTTCAGTTAGAGTTTTGATCTGAATTTCGGTTTGTTTTTTGGTATGACTTTTAGTTTGAATTTTGGTCTGAATTTGGTTTGAGTTTTGGTCTAATTGATTTTCAGCCTGAGCTTTCATCAGAATTTTGCTCTGTGTTTCGGTCTTACCTTTGTACTGAGTTCTGGTCTGAATTTCTGTCAGTTTATTGATCCTAGTTGTAGTCTGAGTTTTTGTTCGAATTTTGGTCTGAATTTTAAACTAAGTTTCGGTCTGAAGTTAGTTTTAATTTTGTTCTGAATTTAGCATTGCTCTAAATCTTGGTTTGAATTTTGTTCTGTATCTAAGTCTAAATTTTTATTTTGTTTTTATCTGGTTTTAGGGTTTAGTCTGAAATTTAGTCTTACTGAATACTGAAGCTCGGCCTAGGTCCTCGATGTTGCACCATTTCTTCTTCTTCAACAGCCTATCGAGGGCCTTAGCTGCGCTTTTCGCATTCAACCAATGTTGGGCGTTCTATATCTATACATGAGTGGAGAGGGCCTACAGTTTTGTGTCAAATCTGAACGGGGAAGTTGAAAGCTTTTCATTGCCTGCCAAGAGGTGGTGCCGTGTAACTTGGTACCCGGGCACTCTGCGTAACAGTCCAACACACTACCACTACGCCACAGCGACCACTGAGTTAAGAAGTAGGTTTTATATATATGACGCCTGCATGATTTCTGTATGATAGAGAGATAATGAGATAAATAAATACTGAATGATAAAAATTTGAAGTTTGATCAAATTTTAGAAAAATGGATAAAGTATTTGGTGTCGTGAGAACTGTTGAATAGTTGATATTTTTCAGGGAATGGTTGTGCCCGCTCTGTTCTCTGGTCTGCCTGATCATTCTCTTACTTTAAAGCCAAGTGAGATTAGAGTGTGAAGTCATTATTTCTATGGTGATGCCAATCGTTACGAAAAAACATATTACATATTTCTCTCAGCTTTGTGTAAAATTTATAGACAATTTTAAATACTCTGATTTCAAGTGTAAATGCAGTGGCTGTCATTCGCTTTAATGCTGCTACTACTAATTCCGTAAGAATATTCCAAAATACAAAATAATGCGTTATTAAATTACGAGTACTAAAGAAAACAAAATGCGTCGGCGCTACAGATCTAAAATTCGAATCACTTCCGAGTTTGTGTTTTTTTTTTAGCATAAATTTGTAAAATGGAAATATAAAAAACAGGAGAGGAGCCTTGAAGAAGCAACATTTTTCCTAGATTTTATGAGCGTGCGAATGTCAAAAGGAGAGACAGAAAGAGAGAGAATAATAATGAAATTATTTATTAGGCAGAAGGGAGAAAAGCCATACGCACAGATAATCGTGCCAACACAACCACAAGTGCCATAAACATGTGTGGACACGCATACATAAATGTGTACATGACACACACATACACACACAAACAAATTTCATTTCCGTTTGAATAAGCGCCTCCGCAATATTTTCTCTGTTGCTTCAAAATCTTCGCGGCGGTGACAAAATATCTCGCAGGCCCACACTTTCGTATACATATTATGCCATAAGCGCAATTATGGCCTTATAAATATAGAAACGCACACACACACACACACACACACATACGCGCACGCTCGTACACACATCGAAATTTTCATTATAGGATTATAAATACAAATGTGTTAGTGTGAGGTCGTGCCTTTGTATGAGTGTGCGTGCATGTGCTTTTTAAGCGAAACATAATCATATTCGTTCATAATAATGTAGCACTTTATTGTTGTTGTTGTTGTTGTTGTTGCTGCTACTTTCATTCGGTGCTGTACAGTTTCATTTTGTTGTTGTCTATGTAGATGTTTTGGCAACATTATTATTATTGTTATCATTATTCGGCTGTTTTGTTATGGTATGTATTATTGTTGCTGGTGGTGTTGCTCTCGCTGTTGGCAATATATTCTCAGCAGTTTTCTATTGCCATTGGCATTTATTACTATTACTGTCGGAAATGGTTTATTAGTGCAGAGGACAACTGCAACCATAACAACAACATCAATAGAAAGAACTACAACCTTTCTAAGAGCTTACGCTAGATTTACTTGGTTTTTGTTTATTGTCAACTGCTATTTACTACTGCTGGCTATAAGAATTAAGTTACTCGCCTACGCATGCAAGCCTACATGTAAGCCATGAATTATGGTAGCAATATTTTTTAAGAGCACACAGTTGAAATTTTAAAATTAGACTACCAGCAACTAAATGACGCCGAAAATTAAATTTACATAATATTCAAATCAGTTAAGACTCAATGGAAGACTCAATGTAAAAATTACTACTCCACATTTCATTCATTTACAAATTCTTGTGCATGCCACGAATACGTGTGAATGCTCGTCTTATGCTCTCAATTATTCGTTGTTCTATAATTGTAGTTGTAGTTATTCTAAAGGAACAGAACTGTTACGCATTATTTACGTTAGTGCTCTATTACACATGATAACTTTACTTTACTTTTGATGGCACAACAGCCCATGGAGGGCCTAGGCCGAGATTTTCGCATCCACTCATGTTGTGCGTGTTATATTTGTACATGAATGGAAGGGACCTACAGTTTAAAGCCGAATCCGAACGGCGAAGGAAAAGCTTTTCATAGAAATTGTTACTCTTGTAGGTTTGCCATTGCCTGACGAGAGGTGGTGCCGTGTAGAAAAATTATTTTTTCTACTTTTTTTGATTTTGCCTGTGCCGAGATTCGAACCCCGGACACTCTGCGTAGCAGTCCAACGCACTACCACTACGCCACAGCGACCACATGATAACTGGTCCCAGTTAATCGCAGACCCAAGATGCTACAGCGCATTTCAAAGCAACTAATTTTAAAATATGTAAATACAGTAGAATCTGGTGAAAGCTTAAAAAGAAACTGTGCACTATTTTTGTTTTTTGTATTTGTATGTAACATATACAAAGAATTTCTTACAATTTTAATGGAAATTCCTTCAGGGCACATCCTCTCAATCACCCCGATAATAATCTTAATGTTCTATAACTACTTAGCTATTTTCTTTCACTATTCAATTGGTTCTCATATTTTAATTTAAACAGAAATGTTAATAAATATTTTCAATAGTAATTCTTTTTCAAAGTGTTTGATGTACATATTTGAAAATGCTTGAAAGCCTTAAAATTTCTAAAAATACTTGAAATAATTCAGATACTTGGAAGTACTTCACCGAAGCTCTGCAAATAATTTAAAATATTTGCTTAGAAATCGGTGCATACATACATAAAGGTATTGAGAAATACTTCAAATGTACATAATAAAATACTTGGAGACATTTGAAAAATTTGGAATTTTGAAAGTAATTGAAATATACGAAAATTTGCCATTATTAAACCGACGATTCCCCGATCACTAGCTAAAAACGCAGCCTTGAAATTATCGTGGCTGTGTGCAATGCAATTAAATACAATGTAAATGAAAGCTCCACTATGTTGGGATGGAATATTTTTGTAAAGCTTATGTTAGTGGAGCTGTATTCCTACTGAAAAATAAAAAGTTAATTTACATATTGTTGATGTTAACCAAGTGCTTTCCATGATGCATTCCACTTCCTTGCAGGTTGCAACTTTTTGATGCTGGTACAATTATACTTTCTTTTCGGTATAATTTGATAGTCAAATTGTAAGTTGGTACAATGAGATTTTTGATAAAATTTTCGGTCAATATAAAATATTGCGCTTGCTTAGAAAATTTAATTTTTGTTGGTGAAGATATGCTGAATGATGAAATATACTTTAATTCATATATATTTTGCTGTTATAAGTTGGGAAAATATGTGCGAAAGTGATAAATTGTTCATAATTTTTAAATTTTATCAAAGCTATTGATACTTGATATTTTGATACTTTTCGATTGATTGCCTACATTTTCCTTGCCTTTTAAACAACAAGACAAAATTCATTTGTCATTCCCGATGTAAAGAATTTGCAACCACTTCTTCTTTTTCTCTCTTGAAATTTGGCACAACACAGTTTAATATGCGAAAGAGTGAGCCTTATTTGAGCCTTATCAGTGTGGCTTCAGGCCTGGTAAATCTACCATCGACCAGATAATCACACCAAATCATGCAAAAGATCCGAGAAAAACAGATTGTCTATTATAAAGCCGTCTTTGACAACACGTAAGTGATTATTTCAACGCCACAATGTTTGATTTTGGTAGCCTGGCAAAGCTCATTCGTCTTTGCAAAATGACACTGACCGACACCTCTCTGAGCCATTTGATACCAAAATTGGTTTCAAACAAGGGGATTTTCTAGAAAATAATTTGAGCTCTGGGACTATTTTCTACAAGAGTGTCATGCTGCTAGCATACGCTGATGATGTTGACATCATTGGCAAAAACGCTTGAGCAGTCAGTGCAGCATTCTCCAACATGGAAAGGGAGTCTTCTCGAGTGGAGAACGAGCACAAAACGAAACACATACCTTGCATTACCATGACAAACAAAGAGTCTCGGTGTTTTGAACAAAATGTCACTGTTGACAATTATACATTTGAAGTCGTCAAAGATTTCGTTTACCCAACAATAATGTCAGCCTTGAGATCAAACGGAGATTAATTCTTCATAACAGGAGTTACTACGGGCTCAGTAGGTAATTGAGAAGCAGAGCCCTCTCTCGACCGACGAATGCCACTCTCTATAAATCCCTCATCCTTCCCGTCCTAATGTATGACGTTGATGGAACCATGAGCTGTATGAGCTGTACGCCGACACTGACATAGTCAAGTAAAAATCCAGCGGCTGGCTGGGTCATGTTGAGTGAATGGAAGAAAGCGCTCCGGCTAGAAGCCACGGTTTTAGAAGATGATCTTAATCTCCGTTGGAAAGACCAGGTATTATTTCGACGTCTGATTATCGACACAGCCAAGGGCATTTAGTTCTTCAAACGTGATAATTATATTCCATTAAGTTTTCTAAATTAACTAAAGATTTGCTTCAAAAAAATATTCACACCATGCAGCTGATTTCCATCACAAATATTATATATCACCTTAAGAATTTTCCGCTTGTATAAACAAAACTTTTTCAATATCAACTGCAAAGTTTTTCACTTTTTCCTGAACTTGTTTGTTTGATTTTTTCATTAAATATCTTAACCAAAATGTAAACAAATATTTTTATGGCTGCTTAATAAACAAAAAAAAAAAAAAAATCAACACAAAAAAAAGGAATAAATATCATTTGGATTTCAATAAACAACAATTTGGTTTTTTGATAGAAAAATGTTAACCACAAAAACAAATTTATGAACAGAGAAATGTTTCAAAGAACACATAACCCAATCATGTATAAACAGTAAAAATCTTGCCACATACACGTACACACACATACACAGCTAAATGAATTTGCATCTGTCGGTACGTGCATGTAGAAATGACCTTAGAAAGACACATCAAACAAAAATTCAGATTTGTGTGCTATTTTAAGCAGCATTTGGTAACATACCTGATTGATCATGTGTGTGCACTAAAAATGGAACGAACTGATGGAAATCTTGAAATTTGAAAAATTTATTTATGGTATTGAAAAATTCTGAAAAATATTTGTTGAACATTTTCTACATTCCTAGTACTACACGTAATTTGTGACGTCATTTGGTTATTGAAATACATTTTTATTCCATTTTAAATGAACTGTTTTATAGCACCAATAAGTCAAACAGATGCCTGCCATTCCATGACGATGATCATGATGATGATGATCAGGTTCTTACTCAAAATGCTGACTAAAACTGAAATATTTTAAGTAGTAAAGTAGTGATGAAAAACAGACTCAAATGATGACATTGTGACGTCATTTTGTTTTCTCAAATAAAAACACAACTACATACATATGTACTTATACATACTACTGTGGGCAAAAGTTAGTAAGACTTTGTTCATAATTTCAAATTTGTTTATTCATTCTTCCAAATCTATTTCGTCCCCTTCAAAGTAATCCCCCCCGGCACCAATACACTTGCGCCAACGTTTTTTCCAATTCTCGAAACAGTTGTTAAAGTCAATTTCCGGAATAGCCTTCAATGCGCTTAGCGATTCATGTTTAATGTCTTCAATTGACTCAAAACGGTCAAACGGTCCACGAAGCGGTTTTTTGAGTTTAGAAAATAGCCAAAAGTCACACGGTGCTAAGTCAGGCGAATAGGGTGGTAGGGTGGTTGCGGAACGATATCAGTCGAATTTTTGGCAAAATGGTCTCGTAAAACCAATGCAGTGATTTTGGAACCAATCGTGCATTCACTCTTTTTAGGCCCAAATGATGTGTTAAAATGGTTTTCACTGATCCTTCCGATATTCCAACGATGCCAGTAAGGTCTCTGACTGTTAATCGTCGATTCTCGAGCACCAATTCCTTGATTTTATTGACGTGTTGATCATCAGTTGATGTTGATGTTGATGGCCGTCCTGGACGTGGTTCGTCGTCAACGCGTTCTCGACCGTCTTTGAACAATTTGTACCAATCAAAAACACTTGCTCGCGACATACAATTATCACCGAAGGCCTTTTGCAACATTCTGAACGTTTCGGCACCAGAAATTTGATTTGATTCCGCACACAAAATTTAATGGAACTTCTTTGTTGAATAATTTCACTCATTGTGAAAATCGCCGAATGCACTTTTTGTACTTCAGAAAGACAAGCGTACACTAAACACTAATGATTATTTTGATGTGACATTTGGCACAGATATCACAGATGTCACCGACAGTCATACCAACCTTAAAAGAATAATATTTTGATGAATGGGATTCCGCGCGAAATTTAAATTAAAAAGTCCTACTACTTTTTGCCCACAGTAGTATATACTCGAACATGTCATAGTTCAAATATTTGTACACACATTTTCTGCAAATGTGCGACAATTCTAGATCGATAAAACTGTAAAATAAATTAATTATTATTTTGAAATTCTGAATAAGCACACACACACACACACACATGCATGCACACACTCATTTAGTTCAACGGTATATGCACATTTGTGGTAGGTACTCTATATAGATATTATTAATTTTCCACAAAATATTTTCCCATTTACTCAATATTCGTACGATAAAATAACATAAAAAACCACAAAATTCAACATGCGTACAATTTGTCAAATATTGTGGAAATGCACTTTATTTCATATCCTATGTATGCATGCACGAGTACTCGTGCATGTGTGTGTAAGTGGTAGTGGTAGTGGTAGTCGTCTTGGTATTAGTTGCAATAGGTAGAACATTTAAACCGAGGCGTAGTTGGTAGTGCACTGGCCTGCTAAGCAGAGTACCCGGGTTCAAATCTCGGCCAAGGCAAAAAGAAAAAGTAGAAGAAACTAGTTTTCTAGTCGGCACCACCTCTTGGCAGGCAATGGCAAATATACAAGAGTAAAAATTGCCTATGAAAAGCTTTTCACTTCGCCGTTCGGATTCGGCATTAAACTGTAGGTCCCTTCCATTCATGTACAAATATATCAGGCACAACATAAGTGGATGCGAAAAACTGGGCCTAGGCCCTCCATGTTCTGTTGTGCCATTAAATGAAGAAGAAAGAGTAAATTAAGCACACAGCATTTTTGTTATTTTATTGGAAATTGTTGCTTTTATTGCTTACGTACACACATACATACTTAATTTTGCGATGCCATTTTCAAAATAAAACCCGCTCGGTGCACACAAGCGGGTATTTTGATGCATTAAATTGCTAAAACTCATACATACGCATGCATAAATAAACGCACGTTCGTATACCCAATGGGAAGTGGGAAGTTTTGAAGTTACTTTGAGCGTGACAAAAAAATATGAGGATTTAGTACCGAGTCAAAACAAACAAACTTATGTATATTGGCTGGAGTCAAAATAGCCTTAAATTGTTCCAGATTCTTGTAATCACTTGGAAACGGCAAAGAATTGAGATAATAACATAATACACAAATTTTTAAAAATACCAAGATCATAAAGTCTCCTCTGGAGAGTCTTTCTTTCGAAAGCTTTCTGAAGTTGCTGGTAGAAACTTTCAATTTTTCCTTTTTGTTTGTGCAAATTTTGAAGGTAATTTTGGCTTACAGAAAACTTGATATCTGTACTTTTTTACATAGCACCACATTTAAATGTCAATGCTTGTTTCTTCCGATATGATTTCCATTTCATTACTTAGAAGTGCTTTAAAAAAGGGACAATAAATGACAATCTAAGGTCGAAAGGGACAATCAATGGCAATTAGGGAGGGACAGATTTTGAAAGTTTGAAGTAGTCAAAGATAACCAAGTCTTTTCATAAACGATTAAAAGCAATTTTACGAAGTCTGAACCAGTCAACCAAAATCAGAAGTAGTAAGAGTCAAATTCGAGGTGTCTGAAGTAGTCCAAATGGCAATCAGCATCAATCATTTCTAATTAGTCATAGGCATTCAGAAGCTATTAAAAGTAATCTTGTCCAGTTTGAGGTAGTCAGAGATAATCCAAGTTTAAGAGTTTGAAAGTTAGAGTCAGAAGTATGTAGTAAGAGACAAACAAAGCCTATTAGAATTAATCAGATCTTGGGGAGGCAAAAGCAGTAAGAAACAGTCAAAGTCAATTTTTGACTGCTTTAGGTAGTCACAGGCAATCAAAGAATTCGAATCAATCAAATGCAATAGTGACGAGTGTAAAGCAGTTGAAGGAAGTAGTATGAGACCTACAGTGAGAGGTAGTCAAACACAACCAGAGTCTAAGACAAAAAATATAATCTACAGCAGTCTGACGTAGTTAGAGACAAAATCGACAAAGAAATTAGGGCACTTTCGGATAGTTTAAAAAGTTAAATGGCAACCAAACTCTTTCAGAATAATGAGAAGCAATTTTGAACAAATTGTATCAGCGAAAGCTTTTAAAGTTTAGAAGAGGCAGTCAAATTCAACATTGGACACTCTTAGAGGCAATCAGAAAGCAATCATAAGATTTTTTTGAGTTATTGACAGGTAACCTAAACCCACCAAAAGCTATCGCACACAACTTTGAAAGTCTCAAGCTTTCAGAGGCAGGAGAATAATTTGGCGTAGTCAACATTTATATAAGTATGTACTATAAAATAGTCAGGGTCAAACTTAGACAGTCTTAGATAGTTAGAGTCTATCAGAATAAATCAATAGCAATATTAGGGAGTCTGAGGTGATGAATAGAAGTAGTATGAGACCTAAAGTCTCCGGCAGCTAAAGGTAACCAGAGTCTATCGCAGGAAAATTAAAGAAATTAGAGTTAATCTAGCGTAGTCTAAAGCAGTCAGAGTCTATCAGAAGTAATAAGAGGCAATCTCTTGAAAACTGGGCGATCATCAGAAACAATTTTGAACAAACAAAAAACAGGCAGAGTCTTCCAAAGTCTATCAGAGTGCAGTCATAGTTTGTATTAAACAATCTGACGCAATCATAAGTAAACTCTACAATAAAAATCGGAAGGATCATTTTGGGAAGACCGAAGCAATCAACGGCAACCCTTGGCAATTAGAGATAGCAGGCGAGGACCAAACTCCACAAAATTAGTCACAGAATATGTTGGGGGTATCAGAAATAGAAAGTGAGAACTAAAGTCTATCAGAGGTAATCTTGGAAGTCCACAGGCATAAGAGACAATCGGAGTCGGAAATAGTATGAATAGTACGATACAACTAGACTTAGAATCAGAAATAATGAGAGGCAGTTAGTATCATAATCTCGGACAGTTGGAAATATCTAGCGGCAAGCAAAGTTACAAAGAAAATTTTAGACAGATTGGGTTAGCTAGAAGCCTAAAGAAGTATGTACACGAATGTGTATGAAACTGTTAGATGCAAAATATGTTTCCAGAGATAGTCAGAGATATTAAAAAGAAATTGTTTTTGAGTGGCGTATAGTTATAAGAATACCGAACATAAAACACTGTACACTGCTGTTTTTGAGTTGCTGGTTACAAATCCTGAGGTAAAATTTTCCTGGCACTTCCTGGGTTGAAAGAAAGTTGGAAGTGTGGAAGGGAATATTTAAATCATATCCAGAGATGATGAAAGGGAGGTTTTAATAATGCGACTCCAATCATTGTTTTCCAACTTTGATTTATAGCTATCTAGCTTCAAGAAGGTTTTAAGGAACTCTTTTCACCTGTGATATCACGATAGCCCACTGCTTTGAAATCAAATCTTTTCCCACTGGGCATTTCAATACATAAGCGCATGAATGCATTTTAATTTATTTTGAAGTGTGAGTGCTGGTGCGGTCACTAGTTGTTATTGGACAATCTGTTTTTGTGTAATTTGTGGTTTGACATAAGCATTTACAAAATACTGCTGCACAAGTTGAGTGCATTGAAAGTAAGTATTGCTGCACATAGCGGGTATATTTTATATGAATATTTAGTAATCAGTACAAATTATGTTTGTTGATTTAAAATATTAAGTATATTGTAGAAAATTGTAACGTTTTCGTACAAAATTAATTGACCCCAGGGGTTGAACTGGCGCTACCATGAGCTGCACGCTCGTCATTAGTTTTGAAATGAATTGAGTGACATACTATATACTTATAGTATCTTTACAGAAAAATCGGTTCTTTAATTTTTGCGTTAAGCTTTCCCTTTACTATATTCAATTAGTATTTATTGCAATTTTCCCGGGAATTTGTAAGAAAATAAATACACTTTGTATTCAGTGATAGCAAATATCTTTAGTAATATTCTGTTGATGTCATGTTTTTCTAATCAAGATCTTCCTACAGCAGCAAAAGTTTAAACAGACCTTTTAGCATACTATCTTCTTTTTGTTAAGTTGATGATTAAAGTAAAGCTAAGCAATTGGTCGCTTCAAGCTAAATAGATGCCAAGTGAACTAACGTACACGCAACTTGCATACCTTCAATATTTTCCAAGACCCAATCGATGTTTCAAGTTAATCAGTTAAAATACACACGCACGTGCACACACATTAACGCATTCACACACAAACACGCTCAGAAGCTCAATCTTCTACCATGTACATACTAGTCCTATCTTTGCTTCTTTCAATTCAACTACTAATATTTTATGCTACAGGCATAAATCTAAAATAACCACCGACAAGAAGCGGATGTATGTAAGTAGCTAACACTGTCAAAATGTCTAGCGAAATGTACAAAAGATAACAATAGCAGAACAACAGCAACAATGAGACTTATCCTGACGTAATAATGAGATAAGCAGTAGCTGTAGGTTTTGCGGATGCAGTGGGTGAGGAAGGTGTTTTGAATTAGTCGGAAAAGGGAAGATAATTGCTGAAATTGCTGTTAAGGCAATAGAATTAAAGCTTCTTCTTTCCTTTTTTTCTTTTGCGTTTATATCACCATTAACCATATTAGGGTGTTAAAAAATGTTGTTGTCTCTGAAATTCATTTGCAAATTCCACTTATCTCTTACCTGAGTAGAAATGACAATGAGGCACTGGCAACTTACATTCATAAAATTTTTTGATAGTATTGGTTTACCTTTTGCCATTTGAATGGGTACTCTAGATGGTAAATTGGTACACATTAGCTTTTGAAGAGCTGAGACAGATTCAAATGCCTTTGTGTCTTTGCTACTTAAGCGTTAATCACGAAATCCTTGACATGGAAATTCTATGTATTTATCCAGAGTAGATTAGCCTGAAAAGACTAGACTAAATTGTAATTCAGACCAAAACTAATACGAAAAATCTTAAATAAATTCAAGCTAAAATTCGAAGCAAAAATGAGACAAAACTCAGGCCAAAAATTTAACTCAAAGTTATATTAAATCCAACCATAAAAAGATCAAAATTCAATCAGGTCAAATTTTAGACCAAAACTCGACACCAAAAGAATCCAAAATTGAGTAAAAATTGGGCCTGAACTTCAGAACAATAATCGTAACCAACACTAAGACCAAAAAACATAATGAAATGCAGGCCGAAATTCTGAAATTAATTCAGACCAAAAATGGGACCAAAAAAATCAGATCGAATTCTGCACATAAATGAAACATACCGAAATTCTAAACCGAATTCGGACTAAATAGACACGAAAAATCAAGCTTTTAAACTGAAGTTTAGACTACAACTCAAACTGAAATTCAAACCCAAATCAGATCCAAATTGAACTAAAGGTTAGAACAACAGATCGGACCAAACATTTCAAACTAAAACTGATACAAAATGCAATGCACTCAGACCAAAATTTAGACAGAATTCAGAGAAATTCAGCACGAAATTCCGAGTAAATTTCAAACGAATTATCAAATCCAATACTGACTAAAATTCCGACTAAAAGTTAGATCAAAGCTCAGATCGTAATTTTGATGAAAATTATACCGACCAAAATTAAGCCTGAAATTCAAAAAAGAAATCATATTAAATCAATTTCAGGCCATAAATCAGACTAAAAATTGAACAAAATAAAATTTTGACCACAACTTTGAAAAATGAAGACTTATAAAATCCAGTTATAAAACCTGACAAAAAAAAATAAAAAAAAGAAAAAAATTTTCCAGCTCTCTAAAAGTAGGACCTATTTAAATTTACCTTAAATTTCAAGTCTTATTCCTATTATAGATTTATGTAATAAAAAGTTGCGCTGGAGAAATATTATTGACAGTGAAATGTATCGTTACTACTTACTTAACTGGCACTACAACCGATGATTGGTCTTGGCCGCCTCTATGAAGTTTCGCCAGTCGCTTCTGCTTTGCGCGCGCTGGCGCCAGTTGATAAGGCCAAGTGTATCCTGCATTGTAAAATTATAGGGTGAATAACTTGAAAAAGTGGAATTTTACAACAATATAGCTTTGTTTCAATAACAATCGAATAATATATTATTCAACTGGAGACTACCCATCGGATATTATGACATTTTGTCATCTTACATGCAATTTATGGATTCCTTGCCAAAAAACTGTTCATATTTTGAGGCTTTGAACGAATCAATCCAATTTTTGATCGAAATAAGTGATAGTCAGACGGAGCAAGGTCTGGTGAATATGGCCCATCCATGCGCATTGTAATGTGGGAAAATGGTCGCATATTCTGGTCGTTTTTCGGCCATTGCTCTCTTGCTGTGAATCAATTGTTTCCAATGCAGCTCTCCCGCAATATTTTCAGTAGGTTTTAGCAGCTCATAATAGTTGCCACCGTTCTGATTCCACCAAATACAGAGCATTATCTTCCAAAATTTCCATTTTGAAAGCGTCCAAAGCAGAATTCGCATATTTTCATCGTAATTTTCCAACAACAAACGATGACTTTCAGTAATACTTTTTATCGAAAGGCAGGATACATTTAACTGTCGCCCAAATGTTATTTATTGGTACGTATGCTGACATATTTTTAGCGCAATAATGTTGTGTTGCTTACACTTTAGCAAGTTGATAGACAGTCAAAACAAAAGTTACATGACGTAGCTATGGTAAAACATAAAAGTAGTTACAGTATTGTCAGATGTGATTTAGTACAAGTTACGCCATAAATTGTGAATGCCTCATTTTCAAGTTATACATCTAATATATTTCAAGAGCCAAAGTATTTTTAAACAGTTCATTAATATCCCAATCCAAGCGCAGCAGGGCTTAAATCCATTAAGTCCAATATATAAAGAGATTTTTTCTAGCAGTTCGTTGAGAACAAACAAAATTTTTTGTATTTTTATTTTAAACAAAAAACATTTTTTTTTTGGCTGTTGGAATATTTTAACTTTATTTTAATTTTTAATTAACCCAGTAGACTGGGTTACTCATTTGTGACTTAAGCCAAGGAGAACATAATTATAAAGTACATATACTTTGGGGATAACATTAAAAAAAAAGATGCTCAACTTGTATAGTATACTTTTAGGATTATATAAATTTTTATATTGTATAAATTATACGTTCAAGAAGGAACGTTATAAGAAAGTTTGTGTGATAATTATTCTTTATAGCTAAATATTTCTCTCTCTCTCTTACTCTTTTTCTTTAAGTCCCTTGTGGAAATTTAAAACAGTTTTATTTAGATTTGTTCACAAATTTATGAAAATCCTTTATTTATTACGATTTTTTATAATTCCCCAGACGATGCTGGGTGTTCTAAAATAAGTTATCCTATTTCTAATCAACGTATTAAATTCAAATGAAACTGCTTGCCGTAGTCGTTGTACCTTTTAAAACAAATTCATGTTAATTGTATAACATCACGCTCACTTTCCGGTTAGCTGGCACAGAAGATATGAAAGAAACACTTTAGCTTTCCTCTTTATTCTTATCAGCTCATTTCAATTATGTGCGCCAAATTTTACTACTCTACACATTTTATTTCTTACAATTTTGAGCTGAGTATCTGAAAATTAAGTTTTGTTTAAAATTTTAATTGGCGCTTAATTGAAATAAACATATTATTATATTAATTTGAATAGAAATTAGTAGATATTTACTGCATTAAATAGGAAAATTAGCAGCAAAAAGATGACTATGATTCTGTGAAGATCAAAAACTTATGTGCGTTGCAATTATTGATAATTGTAAAGATAATTGCTGTTTACACTTTCAAGTACTGTTTATTAATTTGCGACGAGAGAAGGAAAACTCACTGCTGAATAGGATTAAGTACCTGGAAATACAGATGCTGGTAAACTGTCGTTATATTTTATAATAGAAAGTAAATCAAGCAAACATATTTCATGGTAAAATTCAATTTATAAAGTATTCTCTTTGCAAGTTATGTACGTGGTCACGATTTCTTCATGCATGCCACCTGAATGTATACTTCAATTTGTATGTTGCTTTGTTTTAAATACTATGAACTCCTATGCAACCAACCACTCATATGGATTCCATTCGTTGTATTCATGCATAAAAATTGCTGCAAACTTTTGTGTGTATACGCACGTTTCTGCGTACGTGCTTCCGCATAGAGTTTGAGTGATATGTACGAGGTGTGTGTGAGTATGAGTGTACCTATATTTGCGCTTTGTAAAAGCATGCAGCAGAAATTGCATTAATAACACAACATAACATGTAAAAAATATCCACAAAACCATGCAAACAAATATTCATATTATGAATAAATATTTTTTTAAATTACAAAAAGCATGCTACACATTTTTAGTAAAAAATTTGTCACTTGATATATATATTTATATATATTAAAATACTCACAACACAATAAATGCTACATCATTAATAAAAATTTATGCTATTAATTTTCTGTGGCATATGAATTTATTTTCTTTTAGATACAGTTATAATGTTTTATTGGTGTATTTTTTTCAAATGCATAAGTATCATCTAAGTGGATGTTTACACTGGCGCAAAATATGTAAACCTTCTATATCTTTCTTACTATCATACTTTTCTACCTATCCTTCTCGCACAGTCTTCCATTCTTGCGCCAGTATAAACGTACATAAAAATGATAGCGAATTTTCAATCGATACATACTTTGATTGTCATTTCCGTAGCAAACATCAAAAACTGTAGCAATGACAAGAAAACCATTTTTTAAAACTTATTACTAAATCTTGAAAAAATATGCTGTAAAAATTTCAATAATAATTTCGCTGTCATGCGAATATTCAGAATTGATGTCGAGTACTTAATTGTTGCTTTTCAAAGTATCCTTAAGTAATAATTTTTCTTGTGAAAGGTATGCTATGGAAATTGCATAACTAACCGCAGTTGTAAACATCAATTTAAACCAACTTAAAAACATTTACCAAAAATAACATCAAAATTTTTGCAAAATAGTAAAAAATTGAATTAAGAGCTATTATTACCGTATTAACCTTCGCATGTACAGTATTTACCCGGGTAAATATCTCAATTTTCTTTCATTAATAACTCAAAAAGTACCCATCCTACAAATATGCGTTTCAAGTTCAGTGACTAAATTTTTGATCTGTTTCAGAAAATTATTATATGTAAAATGTCTTTATATTTTAAATAATTTTTTTACCCGGGTAAATTTTAATGCATTTGTTATAGCAGGTTTAGAAATCTGTGGAGTAAAATACATAAATACCATTATTGTAGTAAGTATGATTTATTATTTATGTATTATTTCAATATTTTATTGTTTTTGTTTACTGGTTTATATAAATACATATGTAACTCAAGCCATATGGCATTTTTCACATTTGGTTTGCGTAAAGCTATGTTCTATACAAATTGCTTTTTTGCATTTGATGCAATCGTTACGTGTACTATGCTTTTTTCTGTTTAGTTCGTAGCATAAAATGCACGCTCCTTTGACTCTCTTTCGGCCAGTGGAATCACGGTCATCGTTGTCATCAGCCGTGAATTCTTCATTTTATTCGTTCAAGGCATTAAATGGTTGGCCTAAAATGCATTCAACTGCATTTCTTATGGAAAAATGTGCCATTACTCTTCAATCTTGTGCTCTGGATTTTATTTGAGGTTCACATAAGTGCTGGCCTAATGTCTAGCAGAAAATTCACATACGAGCTGGCCTTATGTCTAGCAGGAAATTCTTCTTCTTTTAGTGATTTCCATGACAGTGGTTTTTTATCAAGATTTTTATTGTTCCACTCATTATAATATTTTTCGGCCCTTTTATTAGTATACCTGCATATAACATCTTGAATACAGTAAAAAGTATACTTTTAAGTTACATTTTTAGTTGACGGCTTAGCGCCTACGAACAAACTGTCCCTGCGAATCCATTAGTAACCCCTATTCATATTCAACCTGAATTATATTTTTTATTCTCTTACGCTATCCTTCGATCAATCCCTAATAACCTAGGAGGAGTTATTGCACTAGTATTATCAATTGCTATCTTAGCTATTCTACCTTTTTATCATTTAAGAAAATTCCGAGGAATTCAATTCAAAAGTATCCTTTTAAGTTACATTTTTAGTTGACGGCTTAACGCCTACGAACAAACTGTCTCGAAAAATATTACGCTACCCCTGGCGTGGATGCTAATACCACTTTGTTCCATCTTTGACTGTAAAAAAAAGTCTACAGTCGACGGAAAATTGTCACCTTCATTACCATTTCTATGTCACTGTTTTCAATATTGTCCTCCTGATCAGCTTCAGACTCAGTAGTGTCACTCAGTTCCATAATTTCACCTTCTTCATTCTCTTCGGCATCAGAATTAGCACTTACTTTCTCTGGCAAGGAATCTTCATCGGATTCAAAATTTGCATCGTTCCGGTCATCTTCTGATTCAGAAACGGCTGCTGCAAAAATTCTTTCGTAGTAACGCTGTTTGTCCTCAAATGATAATCTGAAAAGGATTTGTAAGCACACGTACACGAAAAACCTTACTAAACAATACACCTGGACACAGCTGCTGCAGAAAGATATTCTAAGTTTTTAGATTGTTGTTCCATTTTGTTTAGAAATTCCATTATATCAATTTATTTTTTTTACGCAAGGTTGCATTAGAATTCATTGAACATGATAACCTCATAAACAAAAAGGAGAGAAACCTCACTTTGGAACAGTAATCCAACTGTTGTTATTTGAAAAATGATTTTATGTAAAAATTTCTGTACAATTTATATGAGGAGAACAATATTTACCCGGGTAAATACTGTTCACTAGCGTACCTAAAATTTGCCGTCTGTGCGAAGGTTAAAAGAGTGTTCAAAATATAAGGGGGTATGCTTAAATGTATGCTTAAAAAGAAGTAAGAGTGTGCTATATTTTTTCTCGCTTTATATAAAGCGCCCCAAGGAATATACCTGATATGTATTAATAAATTTATTACCGCATTTATAAAAACAATCAAGAGAAAGAAGAAATGATACTTCAAAAGAAAAACACATATGTATTTATTTCGCTCAATTAAGTGTAAACAGTATGTATATTTTAATAACTTCTTCTAACACATGCCACCCACCTCAAAGTGTGAACCATACCATGGTAGCGCAAGTGTTTCCTTTTCGCATTTTAATTATTTGCATAGCATACATCAGGGCGAATGCACCAACACCAATACTACCACTCATTAAAAGCAAAAAATACTTGAAAATATTCCTTTGCAATGCTACGTGCTACGTAATTTGAAAGGAATGCTTGTAACACCCAGTATGACCCCGTAACACGTGACACCCGTTAGAAGAAATTTATATTTATTAGTGAATGATAAGTATGAAAATGATGTCAAGATTTTATTATGTCCTTGCTCTGGTTGTTACACATGCTAACTTTCTAAGGAGATTCTATACATTAAATTTTAATTTTTTTTGAAATATTTATGGGGCCCATAAAGGGTTTGGGACAGATATGAAAAAGTTGATTTTTATATCGAAAATGATGTAATTATTATGTTACTTATAGTATATATTTTAAAAATGTTAGTTATACCGACTGTAGCTGTCTTTTACTTGTGCCATTTACTTCTTCCTTTTTTTTGCAATACCTCTCAACTCATTTTATTTTCAACACTTTCAGCACCAACATGAAACACCAAAAAAAATTTTAAATATGCTAGTGTTGCAGGTCGAGGTGTGAGATAAAGGGAATGAGTGAAAGAGAGAGAAAGAAGTGCAGGGGAACACAAATTATTTCAACACGGCAACCCTTTAGAAGCAAAAGCAAATACAGCAGTAGGATGCAACGGCAGCTGGAACAACTGTTTTTTTTTTTTTTTTTTTGGAAAGGCATTAAGTGCAAAAGTTTGTTTATTTTAATTTATTTAAACATTTAATTGCTTTTGTGGGCTATGCCATTTACATAAAAAAATTGCAATTTATTCACATGCTGTAACAATTCGATATAAAAGTTTTGCTTACATACACACCTGCAATTGCGTATGTGTAGCTGATTGTATATGCATACATATGTACCTATACATGTGCAAATACAAAAGTATTTGTGTTTCAAATCGAGAATGGTTCATATAGCACAATTCTCGAAATGTAAAGAAAAAAAAATTTTAAGTAAAATGCAAATTCTATGTTTGACAATTTACGCCGATTGAACTAATTCCATTAAGTACAGGTACATATGTTGTACGTCTGTCCGTAGCAGCATTAGAGTGTTCAGGTTTATATTTTATTATTATTTAATAGTAAAATATTTTGTATAATAATTTATTTATTTTTTCCAAAATCAAATTTTTATCATATTCGAATGGACCTAACTCAACAATAACAGAATTTGGCAAACAAATTTGAATTAGGGCCTTTTTAAGCAAAGCATGTAACAATATATGTATAGGTATTAATTATATAAAAAATTTATGAATAAAATGTAAATACTGATGTATACCATGAATGCCATGAATGCCATTTCAAAGTATTAAATGAAATTAATTTGCGCATTTTACCGTCGGAGCAGCAAAATGAAGTCGGATTATATCGTAAGCTTATTATGTTCTAAGTATATGAAATGAGAAACGTAAGATGATGTTTTTCAAAACTAAAATTATATATTAAGCATGAGATTGAATGGAAAACAAACTAAACTTGATTATTACAATTCAAAGTAATATAATAATAATACAAAATTAGTCCATATGAGTTGAAACTGTAGGTAAACATTTAATTTATGTATGTATTTAAATGTTGAAATATTGAAATAATACTAAGGGTGCCTAGGATTGGCCGAGAAAAAGTGCACTTTAAAAAGAGCTAACGCTGCAAAAATACCAAAATTGATTCTATCTAAGAATATCAAGAATTGGGGTGATCTTTAACACTCACTCAACTCAGTGAGTTGAGCCAGTGTGAGCCAGATCAATTTTAAGCAATGTATTACTAGAACCGTCTCAAGCTATAGAAAGATTACTATCAGAACAGCTTAGTAAGGTTTAGAGGTCAGACTGATTTGGTTTTCATGATCATCGCAGCCTTACCTTCATCATCGCAGAGAAATAGAGCACTAGACTGCTCAGAAATTTGGAAAACCGCAGAACGCTGCCTACTGATTGTACTAACGTTATCCAATGCAGGAGAATTCCCAAAATTGAATTCAGCATAAAATTCGACACATTCTAGCAGTTAGATTTAGGATAAAATTATACTTATACACGTATACTAATGTAAGTAAATCTAAATGATTTGGTTCCATTTGGATTTGATGGGTGTGGTCATATCATATAAAATATCATATGGTATACTTGAGAAAAATAGGAATGCTCCCGAAACTACTTATGCTACAACTTTTTGTTGTCTATGATGTCTATTTTTCATTGACACTACAAAACAATCAATTACTTCGAAAATAAAGGGTGTTTTTTCTGGAAGTGTGGTTTTCAATCTAGCAATACTTTTTTCGGAGTTGGTTTTTTTGACAGCTGTTTCTTGATTCATGCTCAGTTTGGTTTGCCATTTCATAATGAATAAACTTACTCCTGAACAATGTTTACAAATTATTGAAATTTATTATCAAAATTCATGCGCTGTGAAAAACGTGTTTCGCAAGCTACGTCCATTTAGCGACGAGGCTCATTTTTGGCTCAATGGATACGTGCTGTACTTGGAGTGAATACCAGACCAGCCAGAGGCAATTCAGCAGCTGCAAATGCATCCCGAAAAATCCACTTTTTGGTGCGGTTTATGGGCAGGCGGCGTCATTGGGCCGCTGTGGCGTAGTGGTAATGCGTGGGACTGCTACGCAGAGTGTCCGGGGTTCGAATCTCAGCACAGGCAAAATCAGAAAACAAAGTAAAAAAAAAAATTTTTCTACACAGCAGCAGCTCTTGGCAGGCAATGGCAAACCTACAAGAGTAAAAATAGCTATGAAAAGATTTTCACTTCGCCGTTCGGATTCGGCATTAAACTGCAGATCCCTTCCATTCATGTACAAATATAACACGCACAACATGAGAGGATGCGAAAAGCTTGGGCTAGTCCCTCCATGGGCTGTTGTGCCATTAAAAGTAAAGTAAAGTAAGGCATAATTAGGCCGAAAATTATAGAATTGGACTCGGCCGATATGTGGTTCCAACAGGACGATGCCACATGTCACACTGCACGCGAAACCATACATCAATTGAGAGGCGAATTTGGTGAGCAGTTAATCTCACGTTTTGGTGTAGTCAATCGTGTGATTTGACCCCGTTAGACTATTTTTTGTGGGGCTATGTTAAGTCTCTTGCCTATAGGGACCAGCCAAACACGATTGCTGCTTTGGAAGCCAACATTGAAAGCGTCATTGGTGAGATTCCGGCCGAAATTTGTGAAAAATGTACCAAAATTGGACCATCAGAATGGACCACTTGAAACGTAGCCGCGGGCAACATTTAAGTGAAATTATCTTTAAAAAGTAAATAGCAGGAATTGATTTATCGATCCAAATAAAAATTTCATTCACTTTTGTAAAATTTCTGTGTTTTTTTTTCATGTTCAAAAATTGAACTCTTATAAAAATCACCCTTTAGAACTAATCGATGCAAGGTGCACTCAAGCAGAAACCATTCTTAAAATTGCATGTACAAGGTGGGGCAAAAGTACTGTCATAATTGCATTGGCCATTTTGTTAGAAATAAAAAATTGGACTCTGTTTTCACGGAAGTTTACTTGAAGGTATAAAATTGATGACATATTGGTTAAGTGACCACCTCACGAGTTGATGCAATGTTTTACGGAATGTGCTTGTTTTATGGAATATTGAATTGTTGCTCGGAAAACATTTAATTTCTTCTTAAATTTTAGCTTTCAAGACTTGCAAGGTTTGTGGTTTATTTTCAGTCAAAACGAGTGGTCTACACGGCCCGAAAATTGGTGTTTCAAAATGTCAATCGGGGCCTGTGCTGTGTATCGCTCCACTTCTTGTTGTCAACCAATTCCCTATACTTGTATTTACAATATAAATGTCAAAGCATTATGACATTTGACGCCATTTGCAAAAATTATGACACATTCCCGTTATGACATTAATTTTGCCCCACCTTGTATAGAGATGGTAATTCCAAAAAATATTTATAATTCTGACTAATATGCTATTAATAGTGAAAATCATGGACAAGGCAGCGCAAAAGTAATCACTTAATTTCTTAAGGCTATAACTTTTTTTTGTAAATGACAAAATACATATTCCCTGTTGACATGCGTGGATTTTAATTTGAAAGATATTGATAAAAGATTGAAGTTTTTTAGATAGTTATTCACTGTTTTGGCAACAGAATCTTCCCTCATTTTTCGTTTGAAATATCACATATGCTATTGACTATTGTACTTGAAAGCTTTTAGCTAGAAGCCCCTCAAAAAACCACATCACCAAATATTTTTTCTTAATAATTCGCAAAAGATGCTTTCACATCGTTTTGAGCCTTCGTTAAACCTTTTTTAATTATCCTATGATTTTTATAGTCAATCATAATATTCCATAGATACAATCTTCTGGCTTATCACCAAAATCGCGGATGCTTGAGCTTCTGTGCTTATCACTCCCGCGCGGTTTGACTCTATTATTTTTCCATTATCTGCTTGAAAAATGCAAAAAACAAAATTGTTAATGAAAAGAAAAGTATGTTTCTCATCTTGATGAAACAAAAGACAACGCAAAATAGAAAAACTATCTTCAACTACTTAGTTTGTGTGTATAAGTATGGTTGGAATATATTATATACGAATTCACAACATTATAAGCTTTTATTTTATCACAAAAAATTTCATTCGTTCGTAAATTTTCTCTTAACAACCAGCAGCAAACAGAATTGAAAGAAACAAAAGGAGCAGGAAAAAAATAAAGGAAAATAAACAACACAAAATATAAAAAGGAAAAAGATTTTCATGAACTCATTTTAGTTTTGCATGGTTGTTATCCTTGCAACGGGACGATTCTCCCAGAAGCTGGTGTTATTACTATTCAATGTGTTTGTGTGTGTATGTGCGGGTGTCGTAACAAGCTGAAGCTACTAAAAATAAATGCGCATTTGTTGAAATTTGCTGCAGCGATTTTGATAAAAATGTAAGAGCTCACTGGCACACATACTTAATCACACCCACAGACTTGCACACAGAAAATCATGCAGACAGTGAGTCAGTCAGATAAATTCGGTTGAAGGAAGTGAATATTGCAGAAACTTCAAAATACCCATCCAAAACAAAATGGAGAAAAGATAATAAAAATATACAGAAGATTGTCTTCTTGAAGACAAAAAAAAAAACGATATATCGAATTTTCAATGTTTCCTTAGACCCTCTAGGAAAGTTATGGATACTTTGCTGTGGAAATTTTCAAGATCACGCCCAACTTTCAATCACGCCTAACTTTCATGCACGGGATAGATATTTTTATTGCCACTCCTAGATCACGATTCGAATCTAGATATCGAAATCTAAAGATAAGGAAAAAGCGGAAAACGTATTTAAATTCGGACGTACCACTCTAAACAACGAGATCTTTTAAAATCAGAGAATCGTTAGTGTGATTCTCTAAGTCTCGCATATACCCTTGAACGGTCCAAGAATAGAAAATTTTGTTCGTTGCACGGACATTAATGTTTTGCAATTCTGTTACTCTTGCACAGTGAACGGGCATATGCTACACTCAGAGAATCCACCAAATAGAGTATTTGAGTGTTTCTCCTTTCTTCCAGATACGAATGTTTTTCCTAGCTGGTACTATTTCTTTCTGTTCAATGCTTTTGATTACACCCAGCTTTATTATTTTCGACCCAAAAATATTACCTGATTTTCATTGCCAATAATGACGGGATTCTTTCCCACAGGACACCTAACTAATCATATGTGAGTGAATACTAACTTATGTATGGATATGTGTGTGTGTCAGTGTGCGTGAGTGTTGAGTTCAGTTTAATCATAAATGTTTATTTCCGTATTTTCGTCCGTAATATTCTTTAATATTTTCCGTTTCTCGTTTGCTTATCTTTCAAATATAACTAGAGCTACGGAGCTAGAAAAAACCGAAAAAGCAAATGCAACACACAAAAAAAGTTTATTCTCAAACAAACATTGAATGTCATAAGGTTTAAAAAGAAACGAACGAAACTTTTTGTCGGACATAGATATTTGTTGTAGTTGTTGCTTCGAAACTAAATCATCAAAAACAGCAATGTTCACTACTGAACGAAAAATTGTGTTGAAATCTTCTTCTGTCACATACTTACAGTAAATTTAGCTTAATTGTCTCTCGCATAAGAGAGCTTAAATTTATGCTGTGAAAAATTCGTATATGTTATATAAGGTTTTTTTTTGTTTAATGGAATCCTGCCTAATACTTTCATCCAAATTTTGGTTAATTGCGTCATTTGAAAATGAAAATCTTTTAATTGCTACTAATTTTATGTTTATGTTTTAAGTGTGCTTAGTGAATGAGAGCTAGACGGGAGAGTCAGTAGTCTCAGATTTGGTTCCCTAAAGTAAGATTTTTGCCAAGGAGAAGACTTCACGGAGCTTTATTGAGCTCTCAGTGCAAGCGGTTTCTTTTCTCAATTGTATTGTTGTATGCAGTTGTGCATTTAGTCAGCCAACAGATGATGGTGAAGTGATTTCCCAAGTTGATTGCATCAAAAACTCTGCAGCTTGGCTCGCTCAATTAAGTGGAAACTACTGTATGTGTATAAACAATAAACCAACTGTCATTATTATCGTATTAGGCAGTTAAGACAGATCGACAGCCAGACAGACAGGCAGGCAAAAAAGTGACTAAAGTAAAAGAATTTGGATTTTTTGTTTATCTTCTATGTTGACTTTACGAAAATAATATTTTTTTTTTTGGTAAGTTTTTTATCTACTTCCTTCCACTGACTTTTCATTCCAAGTACTGTTTTTATTTTTCCTTGGGATACAAAACTAAGTAGATATGAAGCTCTTTATAACGTGTTTGCTCGTTTTCTGTATTTATGTAGTATTTCTAATGAATGTCAAAATTTTCAATAGGTTGATTACTAGATACTTATTTCGGTGTATATTACTTTGTCAATTCCTTGTCAATTTACTGATATTTTTTCTTCTTCTATGTCTAACATTAACAATCGTCTAGAGGTTTTCAGTTATATATGAAAGCAATTGGATTTTCTTGAACTATCTAAATCTAAACATAACTTTATTTCAGACAATGGGCGGATGAGTGTAAAATAACAAAGGTCGCTTTGGGTTCACAAATAATGTGGCAGATATGGCCAGTAGCTTAGATTTTTCTAAAGCCTAGGGGTCGACAATCACTAATTTGAATATGGTACAAGGACAGTGCTTTGAGCTTGTAGGCTTAGTTGTGTAGGGTGTTACTTTTAATTAAATTACAAAAACTTTAATCTGCTTTGTTTCGGATTTGATTTGGATACTCAGCTCTGATACGAAATATAATAATTTATTTGTCGTACTTTCATTACAAAGATGTCGATGTTGTTGTTCCATTATCGCTGGTTGGACTTGTTTTTCCATCTGCTTTTACATTAATATTCCTTTCGTCCCTATTAATTCTCATTAAAAACATTTTTTGACTGCTGAAGTCACGCGCAAGCTCTTAAGCAGTCTTCAGTTTCGTCCTTACAGTTTCGTCCTTAGTTCAGAATGATAGTCAACGCTGCCCAGCAGCACTAAGTTGACAACATGTTCCTCTCTTACCAAGTTCTACTTGACAGAAAGTCAGCCGTATGTAGTCCTAGGTTGTCAGTATTGACTAAGTATACCTTTGTGCCACTTAAAGGCTTCTAACTCGGAGTTTTCCCTCGTTCAAAATGATATTGTGAGGGAACGTTTTGGGTGAATCTTTACTTACAAGCCTTTCGTAAGTAGAGAAACTTCGGAAAAGCATTTAGGACTTGATTTCTTCTAGGGACATGGCCTAGGCCTAGTGTTCCCAAATGTCTTTAACTGTGAAGGATGTTGTGGTAGTTACGGGGAGAGTGCTTTCGGGATGCCAAATATTCATTTTGGACTTGACTTCTTCTAGGGACATGTCCTAGTCCTAGTGTTTCTAACTGTCTTAATATGTGAAGGATGTGGTGGTAGACTCCAAATGTTACATCAGACGTGAAAGTTGTAGGGATTTATTGTAGTATACTTCTCTTACTTTACTTTTAATGGCACAACCGCCCATGGAGGGCCTAGGCCGAGCTTTTCGCTTTTCGCATCCACTCATGTTGTGCGTGTTATATTTGTACATGAATGGAAGGGACCTACAGTTTAATGCCGAATCCGAACGGCGAAGTGAAAAGCTTTTCATAGCAATTTTTACTCTTGTAGGTTTGCCATTGCCTGCCAAGAGGTGGTGCCGTGTAGAAAAATTATTTTTTTCTACTTTTTTTTATCTTGCGTGTGCCGAGATTCGAACCCCGGACACTCTGCGTAGCAGTCCAACGCATTACCACTACGCCACAGCGACCACCTTACTTGTATACTTCTCACCAATAATAAATCTTAACAAAACATTAACAGACATAAATCTATACAAAAAGTTGGTCAAAAGTTAGACCAAAATTCAGCCCAAAGATCAAACCAATAGACAGGTAAAAAATCAGATCGAAAGTCACATCCAATTCAGTTTAAACATCAAATAAATGTGGACCCTCATTAATACCAAAAAATAAGAAGAAAGCTTGTTAAACGCAGAACTGCTTAGTAAATCAAACTTAAGCCGATATTCATATCGAAAATGAGGTCAAATTCAGAACTGAAGTCAGGCTAATTTCAAAATTGGTCCAAAAACCAGATAAAAAAAACGTACAAAAAAATCTAATTAATAAACAGTTAAAAAATCAGACCAATAAAAAACTGGGACCAATATTTTAACTGTACTGAATACATCCTACTAAAAGTCATTCGAAATTCAGAACAAAAACCGAAGTAGAAGCCGATTTTTAAAAGTTTTAAGCATTCACATTTCTGAATATCCCTTTCCGGATATGCTACTAGTTCTCTCAAATTTTAATCATCTGTAGGTACTTGAGATCTGTAGGTACTTGAGATCTGTAGGTCCCACATTTTCAAACTATACATATAAGGCAGTTATTGAGTAGAGTGTAAAATTGGGTGAAAGTTTTTCTTGCGTTTAATATTCAAACAATTGGCTATGGCTATGAGTATTGAAGCAAATTTCTAGATCCCTGGTTTTTGAACCCACATTTTTTGGATTCACCAAATCAATTAGTGAGCAGTTCATCGCTAACAGTTTCAAGTCTGAAATTAAATTATATTTGTCCTTTTTTGTAAGAAGATCAATGTGTTTAAAATCGTGTCAGTTCCTAACATCTTCCGTACATATCAAGCTCACACATTTACTTAATGATTGCCACTATTAACTTTCCTATCTTTTTACTGCAGCTTTTTATCTGTGATCTTTCTTTTTCATATCACTTGAAATTACACTTCGTTAATGAATTCACTAGATTTATTGTAAATCCGAATGCTTAAATGAGTCTCCAAAGCAAATAAGAAATTACACACGTATGCGCTAGAAAAAAAATAAAACGATCGTAAAATGCAACGAAAAGGCAAAAGAAAACCGAACAAAACAAAAGTAGTATAAAACTAGCGAAAATTTGTAAAAAGAAAATCATATGAAGAATAAAATTACAACCACATAAGTGAATCTAACTCATCCCACACCCACACCCACACTCAAGCACATGCACATACATAAATAATGCAAGAAAATTAACTACTAAATGAGCGGATATAAAGTAAATGTGGAATGACTTGAAAAACGCGCTCACTCACACACACATACACATTTATATCCCCATTCTCTTTTCACTCTTTGCTCTGTTGTGATGTTGTGAAATTTCATACTCCGTGAGTAATTCAAGTGTGCATGAATGTGAGTATGTATATAAGATGTGAAATTTGCTGGTCGAAAAGTGTCACCAGGGAATTGAGCTCATCAACACTGATGGCCAAAGAGAAAACTGTTTGAGCAGCAGCAGCGGCAGCAGCAACAGAGAGGTAGGTATGGATAGGGCCCAACAACAATAGCAACAACAACGGCGGCAGTAAGATGAGAAAAACTGATGAAAAGAATATGAAAAATTGCAAGCATTCAGTGTAGAATGAAGATGAAAAAGCAGTAGCAGCATCTCTGAAACAACATCAGAAATATTGGCAGAAGCTGAAACAGCAGCAATGTTAATAAAATAAAATGTGAAATCGCAAAAGTCCAAGACGAGCAAATGGACAATACCAGCAGCCAAAGCATAGCGCACAGAAGCTTATACTCTCACATAAAAGAATGAGCTGAATGTGTGGCAAAATGGAATAGTTTACACATTGAATGAAAAATGAATGAATGAATGAATGAATGTATGGGTGAATGTATGGGTGAATGAAGGAATGAATTAGTGTAGAGCAAGCGATCAAGGAAACATTTTAACGCAGTAGGGACGCTGACAAAGGACAACAGGGTCGTTTTCGTTTAATGTACAGAAATACAGACACATAAATTCACACACATACATATACATATATTTACTATCTCGATATATAAAATTGGCTGCATTTATATATGTATATGTACAAGAATATGAAGATGGGATAACAGCAAGGATAACATTACAACAGCAAAAACAAGAAGGGCGGCCAGCTATACACTAGACATAAGAAAATATTTGATTAGGGACCAACAGCAAGCAGTAATCAGCAAGAAGAATAGCAGTAGCTAAAGAAACCTAAAATATACGACACCGATGCAAACGTCAAGCTTGTTTGGTATATGTATGTGGCGTGGAAGTAAATTCTATGCTTTTAACAATTTGATTAAGTGTGGCGTTGTTTTAATACATATGCATGTGTATGTGTTTGAGTGTGTGTGCCTGAGTGAGAATATCTAGTAGAATTCATTGACAGGAAAATTGCTGATAAGATTCATCTTCGACATTTGGGGAAACTTGTCTATAAGACTTAAATATTCTGCGCTGATTTTCGCACGACTCCTAATTAATTAATTTCTGTGAATATTGTTAAGGGTTTCTTGCTTTTTGTGCTTTGTTTTTCCAGCGCTGATACTTGAACAAGGATGAATAGAAAATTGGTGTAATTCTTTCAGCAAAATAACAATAGGTCAAGTGACTTTACAAGTTAAGCTTGTTGTTCAAAGAAAGGGAATCGTTATATCGCCTTTAATATAAATCAGTGCCAGACTAACTATGCATCAACTTCTGAAACAGCAGTTGAGCTGGGTAAAATTGTCAATGTCATAAGTAAATACATTGATTTCATTCATCGAAAAAAATGAAATATTCTCCGGAGAACTAAATTTGTAATACATATTGAATTATAAGAGTAAAAGCGTGAGACTCGAATAAACGAGGAATGCAATTAAGTGAGAGATAATTCGCCGAGGACTACAATGTACTCTGCCAGTTTAATATCTGATAGAAAATCACTATGTTGGGGAAATATCGATCACTTAAAGTGACCTGCTGATGCTACAGGTCCCAAATTTATTCAGCACTTCTATAACTTGGTTTTTACCATCATACCTAAAGCTTTCTGTGGCAAGATAACAAAAAGATCCAGTTTAAATAATTTTAATTAGTACTTGCGAGAAACATTGAAATAATATTTTTATTTTCATAACAAGCGATAGTCTCTTTTTGACCATCTAAAACATGACCATCGAAAAGAAAAAAAAAAGAAAATTTCCAAATATACTTTTTTACTTACTTAGATTGGTCATGGCCGCCTCCAATTATACGTATTTATTTTCCCAAAGCTAGTCTAATAATCTAAATTTTAAGAATCTTTACTTTACTTTACTTTTGATGGCACAACAGCCCATGGAGGGCCTAGGCCGAGCTTTTCGCATCCACTCATGTTGTGCGTGTTATATTTGTACATGAATGGAAGGGACCTACAGTTTAAAGCCGAATCCGAACGGCGAAGGAAAAGCTTTTCATAGCAATTTTTACTCTTGTAGGTTTGCCATTGCCTGACAAGAGGTGGTGCCGTGTAGAAAAATTATTTTTTCTACTTTTTTTTTTGATTTTGCCTGTGCCGAGATTCGAACCCCGGACACTCTGCGTAGCAGTCCAACGCACTACCACTACGCCACAGCGACCACAAATTTTAAGAATCACCAATAAAATAAATCGAGTATAATTTTTAGGAGAATACAACAATAAGACCTTTTTCGTGAGATTGCTTAATAATCTTACACCATTTAATTTTTATATCGATTTTCCGAACTATCAATTTCTTAATGAACAATTGTTTTTCGAGAAATTTTTCGTCATTTTTAATGGGCGATTTTTTTTTTTCAAAATTTAACATAACTAGGATTCATAATCAACGAAATCCAAAACCTCAGTATAGTAAATTTTATGCAGATATGCTAATTTTATACAAAAATCGGTTTCATAATCAACACTTGCAATACCAGAACTTCGTTAAGTTTTGATAAATTCATCCACCATTTCGGCAATCGGCAATTTTGTTTTTTTTTCCCAAAATTTAATATCAGGTTGGTAATCAGCGACTTTTAAGATTTATGTTTACATGTCGAATATCATGCAGAGAGGATCAATTTTGGAAAAATCATTCTCCATTTTGAATCGGCCATTTGGATTTAGCCATTTTTTTTCCAAATATTCCAAATACAAAATTCCAGAACTAGTTTGTGCTGAATTTAGTGTAGATAGGGAAAATATTTGTAAAAATCATCTGTCATGAGGATTTTGCAATTTTCTTTTCAGAATTTAATAGAGACGTCCAACTTTATAGTGATATGCAGGTAAGGAATTGCCATTATGAATCGTTTGTTTTTCATAAGCTCATTATCAGGTTCGTACTCAGCAACCGCTTTCCTTTATTTTGAATTTCGTTCAGACAGGGTAATGTTTTCGAAATGACAAGCGATTCCATATAATATAAGGATTATTTAAAAATGTGACACAGAGTGCGGCTTAAGGTACTTATTTGGATTAAGCCATTTTTTTTTTCAAAATTCCAAAATTCTAGAACTGGTTAAAAAGTCTATTTTGTAACTCTTACTCTTAAAGATTATTTGAGGTTGAGGTTCAGGTTCGTAATCAGCAACCGCTTTCCCTTATTTTGAATTTCGTTCAGACAGGGTAATTGTTTCGAAATGACAAGCGATTCCATTTAATATAAGGATTATTTAAAAATGTGACACAGAGTGCGGCTTAAGTTACTCATTTGGATTTAGCCTTTTTTTTTTCAATATTCCAAATACAAAATTCTAGAACTGGTTAAAAAGTGTATTTTTTAACTCTTATAGATTATTTGAGTTATCAAATTAAGTATTTGATTTAGTAGTTGGCTTTTAAGTTTTATTTCGATTCAACTTCAACTCTTCTTCATATAAACTCTTTGACTGGAAGTCCGTTGCTAATTGCCTTTACTCTCTCTTCTCCTGCCTCTCCTCTCCATGCCTTATATAGATATAAGCTATCGCTGACTTTTTTGTAGCAAACGATGAGATCTATAATCCTTTCATAATTCATTTCAAAGCGTGTCTTTTAGTTATAGCTGCAATTTGCATTAAATGTCTAAATTTTATCAGCGTACTCTGCCCAATCCATAAGAAAGGTGATTCCACGATCTGCGCCAACTACCGTGGGATAAGCCTTCTTAATATTGCATATAAGGTTCTCTCGAGCGTACTGTGCGAAAGACTGAAGCGCATCGTCAACAAACTAATTGGACCTTATCAGTGTGGCTTCAGGCCTGGTAAATCCACCATCGACCAGATATTCACACTACGCCAAATCCTGGAAAAGACCCGAGAAAAATAGAACGACACCCATCATCTATTTGTCGATTATAAAGCCGCCTTCGACAGCACGATTAGGGATCACTTGTACGCCGCAATGTTTGATTTTGGTATCCCTGCAAAGCTCATTCATCTTTGCAAAATGACACTGACCAACACCACCAGCGCAGTGAAAATTGGGACAGACCTCTCCGCACCATTTGACACTAAAAGAGGTTTCAGACAAGGCGAAAAATTATTTTTTCTACTTTTTTTTTTTTTGATTTTGCCTGTGCCGAGATTCGAACCCCGGACACTCTGCGTAGCAGTCCAACGCACTACCACTACACTACAGCAACCACAGCAGCTTTTTCTTACCAAACATTTATCAAGGCTTGATTTTGTGTATTACTTAGATAAAAGTATATTTTTTTTTCTCGCTGGAGTTTGCCGGATTTTTGAAAATTCCGTGACATTAGGGTAAAATAGTGTTGTTATCATGCAAGAGACAGATCAATACTACATCGAAAGATTAATTCTTAGGTAAAACACTGCAACAAAGCGATTTTATAAATGTACATACTGTGAAAGTCATCAAAGAAGTTAATGCTTTACAAATGTAAAAAAAAAGAGAAGACTATGTTTTCTGTACCTTTTTATTAAAAAACTTGGTTTTATATTTTATTATTATATTATTATCGAGAAGACTACTACTGTGGGCAAAAGTTAGTAAGACTTTTTAATTTAAATTTCGCGCGGAAACCAATTCATCAAAATATTATTTTTTTAAGGTTGGTATGACTGTCGGTGACATCTGTGCCAAATGTCACATCAAAATAATCATTAGTGTTTAGTATACGCTTGTCTTTCTGAAGTACAAAAAGTGCATTCGGCGATTTTCACAATGAGTGAATGAAAAATTATTCAACAAAGAAGTTCCATTAAATTTTGTGTGCGGAATCAAATCAAATTTCTGGTGCCGAAACGTTCAGAATGTTGCAAAAGGCCTTCGGTGATAATTGTATGTCGCGTACAAATTGTTCAAAGATGGTCGAGAACGCGTTGACGACGAACCACGTCCAGGACGGCCATCAACTGATATCAACTGATGATCAACACGTCAATAAAATCAAGGAATTGGTGCTCGAGAATCGAGAATCGACGATTAACAGTCAGAGACCTTACTGGCATCGTTGGAATATCGGAAGGATCAGTGAAAACCATTTTAAAACATCATTTGGGCCTAAGAAGAGTGAATGCACGATTGGTTCCAAAATCACTGCATTGGGTTTACGAGACCATTTTGCCAAAAATTCGACAACCGCAACCACCCTACCACCCTATTCGCCTGACTTAGCACCGTGTGACTTTTGGCTATTTTCTAAACTCAAAAAACCGCTTCGTGGACTGTTTGACCGTTTTGAGTCAATTGAAGACATTAAACATGAATCGCTAAGCGCATTGAAGGCTATTCCGGAAATTGACTTTAACAACTGTTTCGAGAATTGGAAAAAACGTTGGCACAAGTTTATTGGGGCCGTTTGTATTGGGGGATTACTTTGAAGGGGACGAAATAGATTTGGAAGAATGAATAAAAAAATTTGAAATTATGAACAAAGTCTTACTAACTTTTGCCCACAGTAGTACGTCTTCTTTTACGAACTGCTAGATTACAATTGGTCGCTGTGGTGTAGTGGTTGTGCGTTGGACTGCTGCGCAGAGTGTCCGGGGTTCAAATCTCGGCACAGGCAAAATCAAAAAGTAGAAAAAATAATTTTTCTACACGGCACCACCTCTTGGCAGGCAATGGCAAACCTACAAGAGTAAAAATTGCTATGAAAAACTTTTCACTTCGCCGTTCGGATTCGGCATTAAACTGTAGGTCCCTTCCATTCATGTACAAATATAACACGCACAACATGAGTGGATGCGAAAAGTTCGGCCTAGGCCCTCCATGGGCTGTGTTGTGCCATTAAAAGTAAAGTAAGTAAGATTACAATTGACTTAATTCTACTAAACGTAAATGATCTAGCAATGGATTGTCACATTGAATGCAACGTGATCAAGTGGAGTTCCACTTGTTGCAGACAGTACGTCAGCACTTTTGAGTGCGCGTGTGAAAAAAGGAAATAAAGAGTCTGGAGTGAATACCGGGAAGATGTGTCAGCGAATATTATTTCTGACAGAATTAAGTGAACTGAATAACGAATAAAGTGTAGAAAATATTGTTGAAGTTAACTTAGAAACAAAAATTCTGAGTATTTGCTTTAAAATAAAAATTCCACTCTCTTTCATAGAAGTGTACTAAATTACTAACCCAGGAAAGACTCTAGAATTCACATGACATTTGTTGAAATAATTTTAAAATTAAGTAGAATCTACGAGTATACGAATACTTATGAAAAAAATAATTATTTTTGTTTTGAATTCTAAAAATTTAATTCTAATTAAAAAACTAATATTTTTTGAAAAGATGTATAGATGTAAAATATTTTATTATACCATACTTATAAAAATTCTGCAACATATAAGTGAAAAAATTTTTTGTATTATACTTATATATTAAAATATTTTCTAAAGTCATTTGAATATTTTGTACATAACTAATGTTTTGGCAATTCTGGATTTACTTTGAATATCTACACATACCCATACATGAATACATATTTACATATGTATATGCTCGTACATAAAGATGTGATGCTGATGGTTTCATAACTGAAAACTACTTTAGTATTTAGCAAAATTGTTAGCAAAGAAATTAACAACATCACTTAAGTAAGTTTAAGTTTCTCCTATAAACATATCCTTAGGTACATGCACCCGTATATGGTACTTATATGCATGCATGTTCCAAGTTAGAGTTAAAGTTAAGAAAATTGCTGTTTTTGTTTTGTTCCTTGTCACTTTTTTGCTCAGCTGAAGAGTGTGACTGTGTGTGTGCAATTGTGTAAAAAAAATAAATGCATTAACTATGTTCACAATTGTATGTTGAAATTGATAAAATTTCAAAAACTTGTATGCAAAACTTTTATATAAGAATTCTTGTCTTGGAATAATAGAAAAATTTGTGGTCATCATAAAATTGTTATTCCTTGTTGCTATTTAGTGCAAGTAATTTTTTTCATCTAATCTAAAGTACAAGTCTTATATAAAACGGAAGTTAAAACTTTTGTTTATAGAAAAAAGCAGAAAAGAAAAGAACATTGCACAAGTAAAACACAAAACATTTGTGGTTTGGAGCACAAGACGAAGACGACGTAGAAAACGAGGAATGTGTTTTGGCAAAAATTAACACATTTCTGGTTAAATATTCAAAGGATTTGTAAAATAATTTGAGACACAGGGTGACCGAATAAGAGTGCACGATTTAATTTAAAAATAAAACGCTCATTTCTTGAGCGATTTGTGATAATTTTTTATTGCATTGTAAAGTAAGCATGTTCTGATTCAGTATGGAATACAATATCCGGCAGCTTTGATCACAGAAAAGTAAAAAAAATAATTTTTCTAAACGGCACCACCTCTTGGCAGGCAATGGCAAACCTACAAGAGTAAAAATTGCTATGAAAAGCTTTTCACTTCGCCGTTCGGATTCGGCTTTAAACTGTACGTCCATGTACAAATATAACACGCGCATCATGAGTGGATGCGAAAAGCGAAAAGCGCGGCCTAGGCCCTCCATGGGCGGTTGTGTCATTAAAAGTAAAGTAAAGTAAGTAAAGCCCAATCACGCCGACTGATCAAATCCGCACCAGCAGTTGCTAATTGGGGAAAAATTTGTTTCTCATGGATCACGTGCGTATTTTCTGAGCACCAAATTCAAAAATTTCAGATGAAAATGCGCCTTATTGGTAAAGATGATTGGTTTCGAAACGTCCGTATTCACTTTACTTTGCTGCGTCACCTATTGAACGAATTGCTCTACTGGTTTGAGCTCCTGAGTGAGCTTGTGCCGGTGAGGTTGGGTGAACGTGGAGGGTGAAAGTGGAGGTCTTTCGTTATTAATTCTCTGCATGGTGCTTGGTGAAAGTTGTTCTGAAAGTTGTTGTGAACGATGCCGAATTGATGTGCCCGGGTTTTCGGCGACACTCTCGTTTACAGCAGCAATGTTTTCGAAAGACCGGACAATATGTCGACTCACAGGAGACTTACTGTCCATAATCGATCCAGTTTCTTCAAATTTAATGATTACTCTTTGAATAGAGGACACGCTAGGTGCACTTCCATTGCACTGAAAATTCCGCTAAGTTTGCGAGCGGTCTCAGCGAAACTTTCCCCATTTTTGTAATGCGATTTCATAATGATTACGTATGGCGCTCCATTTTTAATAATCGCAACAATCGTAGACGACAGCTGTTAAATTTCAGAGCTGCTTCTGGCACAGAAAAAATGGCACCACATTTAAATTGTCCACTCTTATTGGGACACCCTTTATTTAATTGGGTTCACAATGGGACAAACAAATTTTTGTATTTTAGGAAATTTTTTATGAAAAAATGAATCTAGATACATAACTATTTAGTTTCATTGAAGATTTCCAAAACAGAAAATCAATTTAGTTTCGGTTTCTGGGCAAAACAATGATAGATAATAAGATATGCTCAATGCAACATTTGGGATTGTTTCCCAAGTGCTGGAAATAGTCGGTAATCATATTGGGAAAAAATATTGTAGAATGAAAATTAATGAATGTCGGTTATATATTTTGCACCTTTGGAATTACCCCGGAAGCCTATTTAATAAGACAAATTGTATGTGGGTTTCCTTAAGGGTTGGAGATTGAGTGTAAGTATATTAGGGAAAATAATGGGGGTTAGTTTAATTTTATGATAGCTCTCTAAAACCGACGACTCCTGATTAACTGTAGGGTAATTTATCGATTATCCTCCAATTTTTTGGCTCACAAATTTTTTCCAAACCCCACAAAATTAATGCATACAGCGAATCCAAATTCCATTTTGAAGATTCTCCATATTGTTCCATAGCTATTGCATATAGACAATATTTTATTTCAATTTAACAAGTGGGCGTGGCATCATCCATACACATAAATACTTAACCGAAGAAATGTAGAAAAGAAGGCCAAGAAAATTGGTGTAAAGAGGAGAGATATATTGCTAGAACTTCTTCATCTTCTTCTTTTAATAGCACATCAGTCCATGGAGGGCGTATGCCGATCTCTTCGCAAGAATTCATGTTACGCGTGTTATATTTTGAGTAAATTAAAGGAATTAAAGGATATTGCCTTTTCTTATGCAATTTTTTACTCTTGCAGGCTTTACCAACTACACCTTGGCGGCAATAGAAGTTACCGGTCATAATTTAATTTTTTTAGGTAAGTGGGTGTGGAAATTCCCATATAAGTAAATATCTTGAAACCATGCAATTGGCATCTCGCCAATTGCATGGTTTCAAGATATTTACTTATATGGGAATTTCCACACATAGTAAGAAAGACAGTTACAGTTTGTATTCAAAGGCGGAATGTTGGAAGAAATTATTGGTAAAAATTTAGTCGTTTTTAGAGAAGTAGGCTTTACTCGTAACAGCAACTAAGTGATGAAGGAGTGTGTGTGTTAAGGCAGGATGTTAATATTATTAACTGAGTAGAAAGCGGGTGTACAACCACCAATGAAAATGACAATAATTAAATGTAGATTGGAAGTTGCCATGCTGAAATGGTCATAACTTTGACAAACTCTTTTACTGTTGTAGTTGTCGTATTACTTACCTTTTACATTTTACCGCTGACGGTCATCAAGTCTGGACGAAGTTTATCTGGTCATAGAAATTTAATTTAATTTTTAATTTCTTTAAAACAGGTTTTGTCGACTTTGACCTTCAGTCATTCAGTCGACTTTGACCTTCCGATGGGAAATATTTGGCAAGCTATCATGGGTTAGCTTTCACGATCTTGTATCCAGTATGTTCATATATTTGGTAATTAATTACTCCATGGGAAAAGGTGAAAGGGGGCTAGGAGTGTTGATGTTCAGTTCAATTGCGTAAATGTTTTTTTTTATCGTGTTTTTCCTAGGTATACATAAATTTAAATAGACACAAGTGGTATGGAGAATCTGCGTACAGGGTCAGAAGTGACAACTTTAAGATACTATTAAAAACTTACTCATTCGTTATTTCATGTTCACTTACGTCATTAGGAAACGTATTTTGACACTAAAATGTTTTTATAAAAAAATCGGACTTATTATGGTTACTGTTTCTTCTTGAAGATAGCGTAAAAAACTCTGAGATTTCACAATTATCAAAGCCTTGCTTCTCTCTTTTTACCGTTTTCTTCAGGCATGACTTATTTACTAAAGACGGAACATTTGAAGTTGAATCTAAAAAGCAAAGAACATCAAAACGTTAGTGAAATTTTTGACATTAAACAGTAATGGTTTGTGGTTTATAGTACGTGAATGAAAGAGTTCCGCTGGTTAAGAATAGACTATAAATTCGATCTTGATAGAGATATTAAAATGTAGCTGGTTTCTGTAATAGCCAGTACTTTCCTCTTCTAGTAGTTTCTTAACTACAACCAGAAATATTAATTACTTATTCATGAAGTTTTATCTAAAAGTGAAGTGAAGAGAAGTTAATTAATTTCATTTGATCTTTTTATACTTACTCGTGCGTATATAAAATTTCGTTAAGGATTTTGTTTTTCTTTTTACAATAAAGCAATGCAAAAATACAGCAATCACAATTCCCTGCTGAACAATTTCCAAGTGAAAATATGCAACCGCATGTATCTGGTACCAGTTAAAATATCCGTATAGAATAAAATTTCAACATCATTGAGTAAAACAATAACAATTGAAAAATCAAAATCCATAATCATTATCATTTCAATTTCAACTACCTCAAACGTGAGTGATATTTGAGATGATGCTTGCTACTGGTGCAGTTGTTGTTGTTGTACTTATATGTGCCATATGTAGCAACAGGAGCTATAACAACAACGACAGCAACCAGTAGGGAACCAGCATCAGCATCATTTCCAATTCTTAACTGCGTATGTATGTGTGCATAGGATAGTTAATGTGTGTGTTCGTTTGGTGCATATCCTTGTGCTATATTAAAATTGCTTGCTTGCATTGTGCAGCAGTGCATTTAACGAATGCGTTGTGGAGCGTTGAAGCACACAGAGAGGAGCGCAGAGCAGCGCAGCGCAGCTTTTTAAGCGTTTACGTGGTTGGGAGTTATTATTTGAAAACGATAGCGTTAACGGAAGTTGCATGAAATGCAACATGAAGCTGTAAACGCAGACATGCACACACGACTACGACTCTTCATATTCGCAGCAATTGTACGTGTTCGGCATTAATTTCCAGCAATGAGGCGTAGTTAGTCGAAAATCTCATGCTTCGAGTTGGGGGAAATTATGCTTTTGAGCTGCAGTTAAAGTCAAATAAAGCCAATAACAAAACGAAATTTAAATTTGCTCTAAATTGCACATTGATTAACGCTGACAAAGCAAATTTGTCGACATTTATTTTTTAAGTTTTCAATGCATCAGAGAACACGTTATGTAATACTCGTATTTTAAATAATCTATAGAAAAAGTTTGACTGGATTTTATTACCACTCATAATTTTCAACATAATTTCTTATAATCTAATGCGTGAAGCATGCAACAATTTGTGACTCATACTCTTTGTCAGGAAAACTTCTACTCTTCAACTTTTAATTGCCACGATGAAAGGTCTACACCAAAAAAAAAAAATTATAAAAAATAAAGTTTTCCTTGTGCAAACTCAAATATCAAAATGTTTTTAACATTAGCAATCTACGTTTACAAATACTTTGTGTGGATTCATATGTATGCGTGTGTGTTTTTGTGTCGGTGTGTGCATCAAAATATCAACTTGCCACAATTACGTTACACTTTAGTGACCTACTGAAAACGTCTCCGGAGTCATGTAAATTTAATGCGAATAAAACACAGCAACACATAAAATTGAAGAGGCAAAACGCTTACGATGATGATGTTGCTTTGTTATTTAACATATCTAAGCATATACAAGTGCATATGTATTGGACCCAGCGGGTGGAATTTGAGTGTGTTTGAAAAATACTAGATTTGGAACACAGAACAGAATTCGTAAAGTGACTGACATCCTGGAATAATTATATGGATTATGAACATTTTATTGATTTTGTTGAGTTGCGATATTCTAACATTTTTTTCATTAATAAAGTCCGTCATATATTCGGAGCGCTTGTTTTTGCTCCCAAATTTTTCTTTCTTAATCAATCTCTATATATTATTGGTTAAGAAACTACAGATATTATGTTAAATTCGGTGTTCTATATTCTTAAAAATTAATTGAAAATAATGCAAAATTAAAGTTACATAGTTTGAGAGTATGGTAACAAATTTTGTGTACTCTCAAACACTTGCCTAATGATACCGATTCCTCGATTTCTCGTACTAAGTTGGTGGTGCTCCAAAATTAACAACAGATTCCTTTGCCTGATTGCATCCAATATGGAAATTTTAGATATTTATAAGGAATAATTGAAAATAAATGAGAAATATATTGAGAATGCAGAATTAGCCTGCTCCTTAATACCAATTGAATGGTACCCATAATATGTCTTCTACTGTTGGAAAGTACAGGTTCCTTCACCTGACAAAATTAGTCCTAAATTGAGATGGGATATCTTAAGAATATAAAATTAATCTACTTTTCAATACCTGTCAAATGATGCCCTTTGAAGATGCCCAGTACTGTGTTGGAAGCATCCCAACTGCTCATTAGATTCCCCCACCGGACAAAATCCGAAACACATATCTTAGGCATTCAAACTTAAATTATGTAAACTTCATCAACTCTCCAACAATACATAGCACAGGTATACACTTATTAATTCTCACCCTGTAATCTTCATCAACTCTCCAACGATACATCATACAGGTATAGTCTGGTACTATTTGGAAAGTGTTTCAAATTGACCAGCAAAAAATTGGTAAAATCAATTATAAATTAATTTTAAATAGTTTGAGAGTCAGGCTAATATATGTAAATATCGAAACCTTTCCTCATATCATATCATACATATGTCTAGCACTACTGGTGAAGTATTGACACTTTATTTACTTACTTTTAATGGCACAACAGCCCATGGAGGGCCTAGGCCGAGCTTTTCGCTTTTCTCATCCACTCATGTTGTAGGTGATATAATATTTGTACATGAATGGGACCTACAGTTTAATGCCGAATCCGAACGGCGAGGTAAAAAGCTTTTCATAAGCAATGTTTTACTATTGTAGGTTTGCCATTGCCTGCGAAGAGGTGGTGCCGTGTAGAAAAATTATTATTTCTACTTTTTTGTTTTTATTGTCCACTGTCCACCCAATTCCTCCACCGGAATGCATCAAATATGATTATACTTTGAAAAATAGTTTAAAATATTCTCAAATTAATGCTGGATATCTGGGGTAAGTTGAAGTAATTCACTCAATACCTGCCCAATGATACCTATGAGATATTTGGTGCTGTGAGAAACGTATTCCAAGTGACTACCAGTTTCCTCCACCTCTCTCGATGCAACCAACATAGAAATTAGAAAAAATTATTAAAAATACTCCTAATTAATGCTAGATAGTTTGAGAATGTAAAATTGATCAACTCCTCAATTTTTTTCCATTGACACGTTGACATGATATGTCTGATATATGTACATATGGTATATAGTAAATGTCGCAACTGATCACGTAATTCATCCAACGCACTACACTTTGTACATATGCTTCTGAGAGTGATAATAGTATAAAGCTTTAAGTAAATTTTGTTGTTTCGCTATCCCATACCCGTCTTCAACGTAAGGCCTTGCACCGATAAGAGCATCCCCTGGGTATCGATTGTTAATTAAATATAAACTTATTGTACGGCGAAGAAATGGAAATCTGAGTCCTACTTGTAAAATCATGAATAAACCCTCTTTAGCTTACCCAAAGGTGTGCATTAGAAGCGCTTCTAATACTTTGCTCTCCACATTTGCTTATATGTTTAGCTATGTGTATGTATGTGTGCAGATAATATGAACCTAAGCTTGTACATATGTCGGCGGAACGGAAACGGGAATAGGAAGTTTGTACTTTCGGCTTCTATTGTATTTGCTGTTTTTTTTTTGTTGCTTTAACATTTTATTTTGTTTTTTTTTTTTTTATTTCACACACACACTCTTGTGTGCGATTGAGTCTTTGTAAATAGTATGTTCTGGTTGCTGTAGCTGTTGCTGCTGCTGTTGTACTTGGTGTGTTGTTAACAACACCGCAGCACAACACAATAACAGCAACATCAAAAATAGCAATTTTGTGTGCACATTACGCTTGTGAATCTTGTTTTTAATGCTTTCCGCTATGTACACATACATAGAAAAATGTCATGCTTATGCACAGCACCCAGTATGAAATCAGCAGTCAATTGAATGTGGAAATTCGATTTTGGGACTATAATTGTTCTGATTTCATAAAGCAAAATAAATTATTTTCAAATCAGAAACTTCAAGCAAAATCAAATAAAATTGTAATAATTTCGAAATGATATTTCCTTCTTAAAAAATGAAAAGGCACAATTTAAAAAAAAAAAAAAATTATTTAAATTCAAATTGATTCAAATATAAGAGTTAATTTCTTCGGCAGCTCTGAGTTATTACTAAATATTTGAATACTAGTTTTGTTACTAGTATACCACCAAATGTGTAGTGTATGTTACCTTATTGGGTTCATGTGCATTTGTATGTGTGTCTGTTTTAGTACCACATACTTTTAAGATGAAATATTGTAAATGTATGACAATTTTTTTAAAGCTTTTTTCTTTATGTGCACTCAGTTGATACTTTCATTTACGGGAATTTCGGTACTTAATTACACCAATGTCAGAATGCGCAACATTCATGGGCATGGTCAGGCTAGATTCATATGTGATTTTTTAATGTATTGTAAATTTTTGTTTGGAATTTTAATTGTAAATTCTATAGTGGACCCCATGGCGTAATTGGTAGAATACTGGACTGCTACGCAGATTGCCCGGGTTTAAATCTCGGCACAGTAAAAAATTGGTAATAAAAGAAAATTATCCTAACCGGACAGAACGGCACTTTAATGCAGGTAATATCACACCCCCATGAGTAAAAAACAGCAAACGAAAAGCTTCACACTTCGCCGTTCAGATTTGGTATAAAACTGTAGGCCACTTCCGTTTACAAATATAACTTGCACAACATGAATGGATGCAAAAAGCTCGGCCCAGGCCCCCCACGGTTTGTTGTGCCATTAATGAAGACGAAATTCAATCCGACGAAAGAACCCAAGTCTATATTTTAACATAAAGTATCTTCCTGAAAAAGTGGAGAAAGCAAAACTTTGCAGGATAAATTAATTAATCAATAAAATATATTAATGCCGCTAGAATTCTGAAGGATTAGAAAGCCTATCCCAAGGATAAATTTAAGGTAGGGTAGTAACCAATAAAATATATTAATGCCGTTTAGAAATCTGTAGGATTAGAAAGGTTTCTGTCACAAGGTTTGCTTTCGTAGTTTGTTGGAAATTCTCTTATAGTTTCTATTATATATTTTTCAAATACATGAAGTTGATATTCTGCCACAGTTTTATTTTACTAACCCTTTTAGCGATTTTGTTTTCATATCTTCTTTATTTCCGTTATCTCCTTGTGGAGCATAGCGCCTATGGTTTTCATATAAGAATATTAAATTAAAAATTCGCCAAACATCATATTTGAAAAGTGAAAAAGTAGATACAAATATATTTCTTGCCTTTTTTTTATCAGAAGTTTCACAAAAATATTGAAAACCGTCATCAGGTAGTTGCCCTGTGAAAAGTTTTTGCCCGAGGCTGAAATACTGTTTTTTCACCCTAGATATGAGTAATAGAGGTGATCGATCACCTTTTCGGATTTGTGTGACTGCTACAATATAATTACTAAGGAGCATCTTTAAGAACGTTGTTCATAGACTTTCTAACACAAACAGCAAATGTAGAGATTTCCTACGTGTTATGATCCCACATATCCCATTTCAAGTATTTTCTTTTAATTTTCATTTCGCTGTGGAGTAGAGGTAGTGCGTTGGACTGCTACGCAGAGTGTCCGGGGTTCGAATCTCGGCACAGGCAAAATCAAAAAAAAAAGTAGAAAAAATAATTTTTCTACACGGCACCACCTCTTGTCAGGCAATGGCAAACCTACAAGAGTAAAAATTGCTATGAAAAGCTTTTCCTTCGCCGTTCGGATTCGGCTTTAAACTGTAGGTCCCTTCCATTCATGTACAAATATAACACGCACAACATGAGTGGATGCGAAAAGCTCGGCCTAGGCCCTCCATGGGCTGTTGTGCCATCAAAAGTAAAGTAAAGTAAATTACAAACACAATGAAATCGGCGTGGTCTTTATTCAAATATATCACACAAATATTGGCCCAAATAAAAAAGTATTCGTGGTTTTTCGTTACAAGTTCTTTAGTGTCTCCGCTATCTCCTGACAGCTTGCATGTCGATCTTGCTCCACCAATTGCAAAACTTCATCGGCTTTTTCAGTGACTGGCCCACCAGAGCGAGGTATATCTTTGATATCGATATTTCCTGAACGGAATCGACCAAACTACTCCTGGGTCTGGCGTTCACTAACAGGATCACCGTAAACCGCACAAATTATTCGGCATGTTTGTTCAGCAGTATTATCTGTTCTGTAGTAATAAAGCATCACGTATTTGTACAGATATTTTTCTCATTTTCAGATCAATGAAACGAATTACACAAATTCCATCATTTAAAACATGTAGCTTGAAATTCCACCTTACAAACATGTCTTCGTTTAACCTGATCAAACTAGTGTTGCCAGATTTGTGGGTACAAACAACATCTTCCAATGAAATACCGTTGATACGTCTTATTTGACCGAATATTTATTGTAGTTTCAAGTATTTCCATTATATGACAGATATTAATTAATTTATTTATTTAAAGCCTTCTATTGACCAGAAATTCTAATCCGTCTTTTTTCTTCAATAATAAACCAAATCAGATCAAACCACAATGAAGACATATTGTGATTAAGAGTGAATCCAACAGCCACCACTAACCAACAAATCATCATCATGGTATCCAGTAGGCTTGATTTTGTTTTGCATGTGAATGTATGTAAAAGAAAAGAAAAACAGAGAGAGAAAAGGCAAACGTATTTAAGGGTTTCTATCCGTTACTGATTAGTACAAAAGTAGAGGACAAAAGCAAAAGTACGAGTAGCAATCTGCAAGCAAAACAGAACCAAAGAAGAAAAATTAATTTCAAATAAAGGGGAACGAAGGTATGCAAAGCGTTGAAAGAAGAGAAACAAAGTTCCGCTTGTAAAGAAGAAGAAAATATGCTACCGAGAAGGGAAAAGAAAAAAATTTCACCCGCAATCCGAAAGAGTAACACCAACACCAAAGAAACACATAGTTTTCCCTATTGAATCGAAAAGGCTAAAAAACAGAAATTAATTGAAACTTTTTTGCGAAGTAATAATGCCAGCCATATTGTATTTTCCCCCAAAAACCGGAAACAAAAGAGAAAAGAAAACAACTACACCAGCAAATAATAACAAAACAGAATCAACTTCCTTATTGAAAGAAAATATACTGGCATACCAATTTATGAGTATACTCCATAGATATGTTAGCGTTAGCTCTGGCAACCCGAGAAAATTAATTGAATATTGGCATTTGAATGTTAAGTGGTAATTGCTGAGGAGAGTGGAAGGGAAGAGGAAAATAAACGTACACAAAAACTTTTAGCAAATTCTACCGAGAAGGGAAATAACTGATGAAGCAGCGACTGGAAGGAGGAAAGGGTAGAATGTAAATGTGCTTGCAAACACAAACTTACGTTAAAAATACAGAAAGGAAACGTTAAGAGCCAAAGCAACGACATACGCGATTTTTGGAAAATGATTCAAGTTAGAGAAGTTTTCTCGCTGATAACTTCCATTTCCGTTTGTCATTAGATTTTTTGTTTTTTACATTCGGGAGAGAGACTGAGATTAAGATTGAGAGAGAGAGAGAGAGAGAGAGAGAGAGAGAGAGAGGGAAAAAGAGAGAGAGAGAGAGTGTGTGTTGGAAAGTTTTTACCGGTATTGGGAATGCGTTGGGTGGAGAAAGATATCCCAAAAGGGTCGATTTCTCAACGAAACTGGTTTTATTGTCTTGGTAACTAAGTAAATTGCTTAATTCATTTAGCTGTGAATAATAACATTTTTGTTTTTTTTCTCGTTATTCTTACTGGTGGGAAGAAAAAGTTTGGGCTAAAGCAACGTTTGACACATACATACACACACACACACACACACACACACATATAATACTTCTTATAATAGTACTAGGTTGCTGCGGCTGCTGTTGGTGATGATTTTGCTTTTGTTGTTGTTGCTAAGGGATAAACGAAGTTGAAATGTGTTGATAAACCAATTTGTCCTTGTAAATAATAATAATTTTGCACAAAATTTCCTATACGCATGAAAGGATAAAATGACAATTTTCAACGCTTCAATGCGTGTACTTAAATTGTTGTTTATTTTATATTGTTCTTTTCGGTTGCTGTTGGTTGTTGCTGCTGGTGTTGTATATGTTGTTCGTATGTTGACATTATTCTTAGTTGAAATTAATTATGGTTGGTAGTAGTAGGTAGTTTATATTGTAGTATAAGTCCCAGTCGTAAATTTGTGATCATTATCATCACCCATTTTCCTTAAACTAAGCTTTCTAACGTTTTCATGATTGAGTTCGGGAAGCTTCTAAAGGCATACTTATAAGTGAAAATTTCAAAGAAAAACTTTGAACAACTTTTCTAAAAATTGTCATCATTGAGCAAAACCCACCCCTACTTTCCATAAAAGTAGGGTCAATATTCTAGAAACTACTAATTGTAAATAGCCAAAGGTAATAGAAATAGTAAATTTAACTAAATTCGGTATACAGAATTAAATGGCTTCAAAATAACTGATGGGAAAACTGTTATCTTCTTTCTTCTTTTAATGGCACAACAGCCTATGGAGGGCCTTGTCCGAGCTTTTCGTATCCACTCATGCTGTGCGTTTTATACAGGGTTGGTTCACACAGAAACAACGTACCGAAATAGTGACGCTGTTCATTGAAAATAGTCGTTCAACTCAACGAGCATATCGTCGAAAATATCGTGGTCAACAAGCACCGTCTGACAACACTATTGGTCGTTTGGTGTTTAATTTTGTTGAGCACGAGACAGTGGGAGATCGTCGACAAGTCGTTCATCAATGCTCAAGGCGCCAAAATGCGTCAGTTCAACCACCTTGTGGCGCATTTTGAAGGATGATTTGCATTTGTTTCCGCAATTGACGCAAAGAATATTACTGACAGTCCGTTCACGTCGCTTGGTTGACACTGAACCTGATTTTTGTAAGGAAATATTAATGACCGACGAGGCCCACTTCACACTCTCTGGCGCAGTTAACAAGGTAAATCGCCGCTTGTGCCAGCGTTTGTGCCAAAACCATCATTGCGTTATTTTTCTTCAGCGAAGGCGAAACAGTCGATGGGAATCGATATCGATAGATGTTGGCTCATTATGTCTGCTCACAATTATTTGAAAAAGATCTGGACGGTTATTGGTTTCAACAAGACTGTGCGCCATGCCACATTGCAAATCAAATAATGCAGTTTCTGCCACAAAAATTCCGTGGACGTATGGTGTCAAAAAAGGCGACATTGACTGGGTACCAGATATAGGAATAATTACTACATAAAAGTAAGTAATAAGGACAGGAAGAAATGGTAGATCAACTGACTGGGATCAGGTTCCTGAGCTTAAATATTCAAAGTTACTAATTTTGGGACTTTAACTAAAAGAGAGCTGCCTTATGTTTCAAGCTAAATTAAGAACAAGCTAAAAATCATCACGGGCACTGCGTGTACTGCAAACTGACAATAGCACAGGATAGAACCGTTCTTTTATTTCAGAAAGGAAATTTAACGCCTTAGCCATCCTTCTGTAGTGCAAGGAACTTAATCGCAGGAAAAAAAAATATAGTTTTCAGATGGCACGAATTGCCAGATAGTTTAAACATCATAAATGTAGACCCGGAACCCTTACTCAGTAACTCTAGTTATTCTTACTGGGCGTTAAATTTATCTAAGTATTCGCAGTATACCTATACTTAACCCATTAACAACTAAATGTTGATACAAACCCTAAACATACAAACCTTTTTTATATCACGTCTATGAATTCCAAAATGAAGTACAATGATTGATTTTCCAGAGTATGTGCTGGCTATCAAATGAGAATTCAATAGAAATCTCTTTAAAGTAGACTACGAGCCTTCTTTTGAATATTAGTTTCTTGTCATAATTAAATTTTTCAATGTCAGATGTCGAGTAATCCCACAACACTTCAGGTTTTCAACTGCTGATACCGCATATGGAGGTGAAGTGACGAGATGGAAGTTCTCAAATGAGTAACAGTCAATCTAAAAAGGTAGAGTTAGAAAAAAATTTATACGTATTGCTAAATCAGATCAGCACTGATGATATCCAAGCAAAATATAGCGCTATGATGATTTGATTTGAATCTATATCACATTTATATTCTATAGAGGGTTCGGTGCGTAACTATGTAGTACCTAGTACTATTTCGAAAATAATATTATATATTCTTCTATAGGAGCGTAAATAATTAAAGGCACTAAACAAAATTTTGTACAATCAAGCAATAATTGTTTTTTATTTTAAGTATATGTATATGTAAGTATGTATTTCCGACTGGGCATCTGGTGCGTATGAGTAACAAAAATTTCATACTTACTCGTACATATGTATATACATATGTATTTATGTAAGTTTATATGTATTTATATAATACAACAAATATTGTATTTAGGTGCACTTAAAGCTTGTTGTTGCTTTTGTTAATTAATGAAATTATAATACTATTGCTAGTGTGCGTGTCATGTGTAAGCTATAGTATTATGATTTAATTTTATGGTTATATTTATTTTTACGCTAGCATAATTGAACTTTTTACATTTTTTGTATTTTTTTTTAACATTTTATATTGGTGGTACCAAATTCAATTATTAAGTATACTATTAATTGAAATTTAATAATTTAATTAATTAAGTTGCTATATGAACAGTAAATGTACACAAATTATATATATATACATATATATTCTGCTTTAAAGAAAAAAAAATATTTATGCATTCCGCTATTTTTTTACGAGAAGATCAGAGAATCTCTTTCCGTGTTCAGGCAGCTCAAAGAAACAATTCAATAATAAAAGTCATCATCATAATTTATAGCAGGGTAAAAATATTGTTCTATGAAGGATCGCTTTTCTTTTGTTTAAATATAGGGAGAGTGAGAGTGGTACAGTGACACAAAGTCAGTTCATTATTTTCCGATATTTTTTGTATACCTACGTAATACTGTAAAAATAGTACATTTTTGGTTTGGTTAATCTCAGAGTCAAATATCTCTAAACATTCAAAAAATATTTGCTATTATGTATCCTGAAGAAATTTTTAAACTTATTGAATTTTTGTATGCCAAGAACAAGCATATTTGACAGCTCCTTGAAATTACATACAGTTATTCATTTCGAAAGAGTTTGCCTAGTCAACTTCGTAATTTTCATTGCACTCTTTACATATAAATGGTAGCTACATTTTCCGAGAAAAATGCCATTATGTGTGCCGCTAAGAGTAAAATTATATATTATGCTCCATTTTTTCATTGTACTTACAAATGCTACTGAAAATTTCAAGTCACGCATTAAATTTGTTTTTAAAATCCGATTTTGATATAGAATTTCTTGTATTGTAATTTTTTTTGTATAGAAAAACCAAAAGGTGCATAAAATAAATTTTCCATAAGTTGAGTGCAGTTGTATTTTTATATTTTTACTAAGTATTTGCAGTTGTTGCTACTTTGGCTTTTAATTTTTGTTTTTTTTTTTTCATAAAGTAAATGACGTTTTAAGCTCAGTGGAGAATAAAATTCGAGGATTCTACTTAGCATATTATATTATATTTTTACTTTTATTTTTTTGAATGCTGTTTCTAGAGAGAAAATTTAACCCATTCAAGGTTATAGAAATTCATATTTTAGTTTTTCTGATAACTTTCTTAGTTGGTGAGAAATTTAGTAGCGTGAATTTAAGTAGAAAAAATAATTTTTCTACTCCACCTCTTGGCACCACCTCTTGGCACCACCTCTTGGCAGGCAATGGCAAACTTACTAGAGTAAAAATTGCTATGAAAAGCGTTTCACTTCGCTGTTCGGATTCGGCATTAAACTGTAGGTTTCTTCCATTCATGTACAAATATTATAGCACGCACAACATGAGTGGATGCGAAAAGCTGGGCCTAGGCCCTCCATGGGCTGTTGTGCCATTAAAAGTAAAGCAAGATATTAAATGAAATTTTTTTAAAACTTACCTTTAAGCAAAGGTGTTAAAAGTTATTGTGAAGTTAGTGGTGTAGGAAAGTTAGTGGTGTAGGATTTACGGCTCTCTGAACTCATGGATAATTATGATTAGTTTCCAATACTGTTGTGGATTTGAAATTGTCCGTAGTTAATGCATAGTGGACAAAATAATACTTACATACATATGAAGTCAGTAAGCAAAACAAAAACTGCTGTGTCTGACTTCATCAACCTAGTTCTTACTATTACTTGTTGTCAACGAAGACAAAGACTACTTTTAAACTTCTTTAACGACCGTCCATACATAGGTCGTTTACTACCTCATCAAAGTCTGTGTGTGAAATTTTTGAATATTATCCTTAGACTGACTACTTTATGTGTTAGTGAAATCATAAATACTGGATGAGTTTTTCTCCTTTATGAGATTGTTAAATTGCTTTTATCGCAAGTTGTGATAGTTTTAAGTCATTGTGCTCTATCTCACTACTAATTTCCCGTCTCGCTATCTCGTCATCTAGCTCATTTCCAAGTATACTAGAAAGTTCTAGAACCCAATAAAGTTGAAACTTATCACTGGCTCTAAGGATTCACTTCTAATTCAAACTTTATAGTTATTATTTCCAAGAGCTTCAAGCATGCTTACTACATCATTTTTGTTGCCCAAGAAGCCTTCAGAAGCATTGCATATGGATTGCCTCGTAAAACACTATAAACTGTGGGAAAGTTTCGTCGATTATATCAATTAGAGCTATATACTGGTTTTATATATACAGTTTATGAAGTCAGAAGCTTATAAAAGGAAATTAAATCCGAATCGTTAATTAAGGGGAAAAGAAGTCAAATCAGATTCTTTAGGCAATAATCTGGTTTTAAAAACCAGAATAAAATATTTCACTAATAGATAAGTAGGAAATATATTGAATATAATATTAAAAAATTCGGTCAAGGTAAATCACAAGGCATTTGTGATGTCTATGCAAAGATCTGCAAATTACTTGAGCGGTTATTTACACAATACTGAGTAAAATTGTAAGAAATAGTAGAGTTTACTGTTTATTCCACAGAGCTTCAGATCTCAACGGTTTCAGGTTCTTTTCCAAAAGCAAAATATAATATGATTCACATATTCACAGCAGCTGCTGTACAGAGTTTATGGCCCAAATGCCCGATTGAGGTACTCCATTAATAATCTACAATTTTTGTGGAACTACTTTGTTTTTGCTTTGAATGCTGACTGGAAATCTAAATAGTCATAATTTCCAATAACTACATTTTCACTTTTATTTTATAATCTACTCCTTGCTTGGGGAATTTTACCCTGCGTGGAAATCAGGCAACCTGATAGTATTCGTATCCACTCCGTAGTCCATCGAGGTAGCCTGATCTTCGTTACAAAATTTCAAAATTATTGGTACATACTTTTAGGCACTCGTATATAGTAAAAGTATATATTTCAAAGCTATTAACAAATAAGTACTTGTAGCATTTAGAAAAACAAAAAACAGTTCGTTAAATAAAATTATGCTATTCCTGCATAACTCGTAAACCGTGTAAATCGCATAAATCGCATAATGAATTTCAACCATGCGATGCCACACAACAATTGTTGAACAAAATGACGACGTTCTGATAATGGCTGTTGATTGATAAGTAATAAAATCATTATTTCACTTAATTCGATCTAATTCTTTTCTACGTCATTTCATTCGCTCAAGTTTACGAAGTCATATGCGTATTGGATTCTTTGTGCAAACTTTTCTGATAAGTGTAAAGAATTTTCGCTAAACATTTTGTCAGCTGATTTGCAAGCTCATAAACTTGTGTGGTTTACACCATTTACGAAGCGTTTGCACGTTGGCAGGAATACATCGAGGCGATGTTGAAGAAACATTTGCTCGTAATTTTGTCGAAAAGAAAATGATAGTCTTTTTGAAGCAATATTTATAATAGAAATATTACACATTGAAAATAACAAAAGCCGACGTCTAAAGGTAAGAAGAAAGATTTATGCAGCCATGCTTGAAAGTTTTAAAATTAAAATGCTAAGGTAATTAACAAGGCTAGCGCTAAAATTAATGCTACTTTTTGTTGTTCAACTTCTGCTCTTATGCCACACTGTATGGCAATCAAGACGGTATGCATTTTGGGCAAATTCTCAAAAGGTTGCCGTTTTTTACGTGTTTGCTAGAATTTTACTGCCATTCAAATACTTACATAATTACATCTTTATATTTAAATAGCGAAAAATATGTGTGGACTTTAGTTTCTATTAGTTTGCCATGGCCTTTTTTAGCTGGCATCGTTATATGTTGCTGTGCTCCCAGTGAAATAAAACAGCGTTTGCATTAAATTGAGTGCCCACCCATAAAATTTCGAGCAGTTTAAGTGGGCTTTAAATTTACATCCCTCTTTATACCACTATGGTGATTGTGTACACGCCTCTGGAATAGTAAAGCAGCACAATATCATGGAAAGTCATGCAATTCTGCGCATCATTTATCATAAGTCAAACTCTAGACTCGACGGTTCTTTGGTGCTCTCTCCTACCATTAGGTATTATTATTATTTTTTATTTTTTTATTTTTTATCAAGTTTCTTGTGGGCAACATGTTGGCAACTATCAGTGCATTTATGCACACTTTACAATGTGGGCGTGGTGTGCCCTCATGCATAATTTATTATACTAAATAGTTGGCAAAGACATGCAAGTGAGCGCTGCTTGCAAGCCTGTAAGTGAAGGAAAATAATTTGGAATTCTTTTTTCCGGGAGCATATTTGTGCAGTTCAAAATTGAATTATGAAAATAGGAAGGAAAATTAAATTTCATAAATAAGTTGGTAGGTATGTATAAATTTGACGCTCACTTGCTCCTATTCTATTTTTTGGAGGGGAAGCAATACATAAAAGGAGGAAATTATATTTGGAAAAAATAATATTAAATTTTTAACATTTATTACTTACCTTAAATTTTAGAATTAAATCTGCAGGGAAAGCAGCAGCAATTTTACTGAAAAGTACCAGGAATTGGTCAATAAAATATAAAATATTTATTATTCATTCAAATTTACTGTATCGCCTTCAAAGTAGTCATGTAATTCGTTCACAATTTTGAAGAAAATTTAGTTACATATTTTGGAACAATGCGTATCATGCCCAAACTATCGTGTACAATGGTACGAATTCGTAAGACACAGACAGTTCAGCGGCTATCTCTCTCCAACTTAAATGACGATTATCATTCGCCATTTCCTTCACTTTATTGATGTTAACTTCAGTTGAACTCATTGATGGCCGAGCAGAGCGAGGTAAATCTTCCACCACATCTCGACCGCTTTTGACCAAACTGTACTCGTATGTACCACTCATGTTCACGTGTTTTTGATAAAGTCGTTTCACTGTAAGCCTTCTGTATAATGTTCAGCGATTCGGCACACGAAATTCCATTTGCAATACAAAATTTAAGACAAGTTCTTTGCTCGATATTTTTACTGATTATAAAAATCGTAAAACACACAAAATCGAGCGCTGACAGATCGTGTCAGGATAGAGAACAGTAGTACACACTTAACGACAAAAAGAATTTCTATTTTTATATCCCTTTAAGCGGGCTTTTTAAATGATCATGACAGAATACACATATATAACTAAAATATTATATATGTATTTATTTAGTTACAATACATAAGTATTACTTACTTACATCAGCAGGCATTTATTTATAATATTTTTGTAAGTATGTGCATCTGTAACATTTGTTTGGTAAATTATTTCCTTTAAAGTTTCCGGTGCAACATTTTCAAATAGTAAAAAGGCAACGAAATAAAAGGTTGGTTGTTCTCATTGCTTCAAAGTTCAGAGCAAAATGAAACGACAAAAGTTCATTGAGGCAAAAATTTGCAACCAAGCAAAAAAAAAAAAAATATAAATGCAGAGAGAAAGGAAACAAAAAGCAGCAATAAAAAATAGAAGAAAATACAACCAGTTGCGGAAACGGAAACCAATTCGTATGTAACAACAATAACAATTGCAACAACAATATACTTCATAGTTAGTACTTGTATAACAAGAGAAACAGCAGAGCAATAGAGATAGTTAGACAGAGGCAGACAGAGGCAGACAGAGATAGACATACTACTTAGGTATAGGGTATATATGTAAAGTTAGTGTAGCAGTGAATGGTGCCTTTGTGCTTTGGCATACACACATATCTACATAGATGTGTATGCACTTGCATTTGTGTGTTTGCCATTGTGTATCATTCTCCTTTTTTGTTGCATTCAGCATAATAAAGTTTGTTCACTTCAATATGTGTTTCTGTTGTGAACGTAGATAATTCAGGTGAACATTCACAGGTTATGAAAACCAAAGATTTTAATTTCAAAATGCTATAGATTTATAAAAGATATTAATTAGAAGAGTGAAGCGTAATGTATCAATTAATTACGCTCTTTGTGGGCAGATAGCTCTAATCAATTTTGTAAATACGATTACATACCATATTTCCATTCATGTACAAATATAACACGCACAACATGGATGGATGCGAAAAGCTAGGCCTTTGGCGCTACATGTGGTCATAGTCGACAATGATAAACTGAAGTTCATTGTGGTAAAGGCATAACACTTGCCACAATGGCTGTCTCTTTATCGGTGTCCTGTGTGATTGCATTCCCTATCTGATTCTCCCTCCTTCTTTCTCCCACTTATCAATCTTCCTTCCATTCAACACAATGTTCTGCATTCATAGGGATACACCCTGAGTGTTGAATGTATCAATAAAAAAACAAAAAAAGAAAATCAAATATCAACTAAGATTTGTAGCACCAGGTATCATTTTGGTAGGAATTGAAAAGTAAGAAAATCTCTCAATTGTGTTTTTGATGATTATTGTGTTTTAGAAGTTTCTAGTAGTTTGGAATAAAAATATAAAAAACCCAAAAACCGGGAACTAATTTTTGTTAGAAAACTGTGCGGGAATTGTAAGAGAAAAAAATTTGTTAAGAAATCTTTTTTTTTCGCCATTTCGATTTGGCATAAGGTCCCTTATCTTTTTGTACATATATAACATAATATAACTCACACATGCAAAAAGCTAGGCCTTTGCCCTGCATTGGCTGTTGTGCCTTTAAAGAAGAGAAAGAAGAAATCGGATTTGTTCACAAGATCTCTTTCTCAGGTTTTTCGGGGCCAAATAACTTTTATCTGATACTTGTTTTTCTTCTTTCCCAATTCGATAAAGAATTTCAAATTTTCAGTTTAATATTAATATCAAATCAGCAGCAGTAAGCTGACTAAAAAACCACTGAATCAACGGAGTTGGTTATTGTGGCATTCAAATCTAGAAACGAAGATATTTCGTTCGTTGAGTTCAAGTTCGCATGAGTTTGATAGTTTTGAACAGAAATATTGAATTCTAGACTCTGTGTTTGGATTGCAAAATATTCTAGAGATTTTTTTGTTTTGAAACATATATAATTTGATAATTCGTTATTATATATTACATTTTATTTCCCAGCATTGCTGGTTAGAATTTTACCCACATATTTATAGAATTCGACAATCAACAGTATACGAGTACATATAAATACTTAAGTTGTTCACTTCCAAAGAAGAAAGCAGAAGTTTCTTCATAAATTTTACATTTCAATATGCTGGAAATCGCAGCTTTACCCACTCTCAAAATATTCATAAGATTTTCTTAAACTGAATTCAAATGTTTAATCATAAATGTAAGTAATTTCAAAACCCATACACGCACACGCTTACACTTAGTCTCGCGCAATCTGTGTGCGTGTGTGTTCTTATGATTCAGTTGTTTTTCGCATAACTCAAAGCTGGAGAAAAAATTTAAATTTCTTAAATTTATTTCAATGCGATATTACTTTTTTTTATTTGTTTATATGCCTAAAAGTATACTTTTTTTTCGTTTATTACATTTTCTTATTTACGCTTGCTTTTGCTGCCAATTAATGGCGCTGTGCAATTTCATCCTTTTCACTGCTTTTATTCCCTACAGATCAGTGGCCATGTCACTTGCAGATATTCTCAGGGAGAATTGTTGAAAAGACGACATTACAACAACAACAACAACAACAGCTTGAACCAAATACGATACAACACAAGATGACGTTACAAAAAGGGATTAAAAACACACGAACGGCAACTTAAAATTTTTTTTATTTTTTATTTTGTTTTAATTGTCTGTATTCTTGCTATCTCTATCTTTGCGCCTTCACCTTCGCATTTCCTCGCTCTCTCTCCCCCTCTTTTTCTTCATGGGAAAAGCACAACAAATTTTTCTTTCTTTTTATATATGTAGATACTTTTTTTCACCCATTTTTATTTTACTAATTCTTTTCGGCTTTTGATGTGTTTTTTTTTGCGGTGCCCTCAAATTCAAATCGCCTTAAAGTATAGGCTGTGCAAAAAATGGAAAAAAGAACACCGAGAATGGCAGGAAATATAAGTCATTGTTTTGTAACGAAATGTGCCCTAGAGAGTGATTACAAATTCTTATTGTTGTGAATTTCTTATTATGATATTGTGGATATTGGTTGGTGTAGAAATGAAAAGGTAAAAGTCAGCATGGTAGAGAGTGAGGGAGTGGGAGAGAAAGTGAGCTGGAAAGAGTCAAAGTTCAAGTAAGTAAATTTAAGGCTTTGAATCATTTTTCATAAAATTTCTCTTTCGTTCCCTTTCAATTTCTTAGTTTAATTTATTTTTTTTTTTCTTTTTTGGTAGGATTAGTTTTTCTTATTTAAATTTCAAGTAATGACACGAAAATGTAATAAAGGAATAATAAAGTTGCACACAGAAACATAAGAAAATTAATAGCATACTTTCTGGCGGAAAATAAATGGTAATATTATTTTTAATGCAGTGAAGCTGTTTCCATGGTCAGTGTTTTCTTCCTTTTTCTATCTTTATTGCTTTCTTAGAGCAAACTCATTTATGAACATGTATAATTCATAGTGAATTATATGTGACCTTCCCAAATGTATGCAATTATGAAGGTAATTTTAAATACAAGGTTACTACATTTCAATTTGGTGGGTTGGCGATTTTTGGCACCAATTTGATGTTTTGGTCTTCGAACCATTTAAGAGTTACTTTACTGTAGTGGCAGGAGGCTAGATCAGGCCAAAATAAAGTAAATACATTGTGCTTTCTAATGAAGGGCAGCAATCTCTTCTGGAGGTACTCCTTCACATAAATTTCGGCGTTAACAGTGCCACTTGTTACGAAACAACTACAAATCGCTTGCCATACCAGAAACTTCTTCGGGAACCTGGACTTTTGTTTTGCCCTAAATCTTTCCTCAACTCCTCCTCGTTCCTTTGCGGTGTAAAACTCTTGACCAGGCAATTGAGAAAATTTAGACAACTCGTATGTTTCATCGTCTATAACACAGCAATCGAATTTTTGGAAAAAATCTGTCTTCAACTTTTTAGCTCAACTTTGGGCTACCAAGTTGTTAGTAGCGTTCCTGTCGGATACTGACTGCACTTTGTATGTTTTAAGGCCCGCATCTTTTTTAATTTTACTGCAACTCGCTTTTTTCGCCAATTTTCGATTAGACAACGCTGGATTCTTCTCTAAGAGAGCAACGACTTTCTTCGCCTTTTGTGGAGACACGAAACCGCATTTCCTTCCAGAATCATATTTTCTAGCAACTGTTAAGTCTGTATTAAATTTTTTAAGAATCATCGAGACAGTGATTTGTGCAACTTTCGCCTTATTTGCAATGGTTTTCTGGCTCCACTGTGGATTTTATCGAAATAATTCAACAACTAAATCGCGTCTTTCCACTTCCGATGCCATGACTCAACTGAAAGTTCACAAGTCAAAAAACATGTGATTGTATTTCATCAGAATTTCTCCAACGCAAAGCCTACTGTTTGAATTTTTTCATTCAGATAAAGAGTTTCAAAGCAGTGGTCTTTCAAAGTTATCCGATTTTTTCCATCTCACTCCTTATTTGGTTCTACGTTCCGTATCCACTCGATGACATAGATAACTATAATTATATTTATAATATATATATTTATATAAATAAGTATTTGCTTAATTCAGTATTTATTTGCGGCTTATTTGCTCATTTATTGCATATATTTAAGCGCACGTTTGCATGCATGCGCCTGCCTTTAAAACTTAATTTGCATTTAAATTAATTATAATTTTAATAATTTTTTTTAATGTACTTTTAATTTGCGTTTAATTTGCAAATACGTTTATCATTTGAATATATTTTCATATTATTGGAAATGGAAAATGATGGCTCCTCCCCACTGCGCTGCTAAAAATGATTTATCTTTTTAATATTTGCATTTGCTTAACAATTTTAATTGAACTCGAATTATTTTTACAAATGTTGCTATTTATGTAGCTACAGATAATAATTTATTTTATTTGGAAAATTTTATTGAGGACTTTGAGGGCAAAAGTTTTGATACACTTGAGTCGAGATGGTAAATCACTTTGGGAAATTAAAAATAAGATTGCAAAATTGTACAGATTTATTTTTGTTTTTTTAATTGATGAAAGTTGATGAGTAGAAGAGGCGTTCGGAACAAATTCCAAAAATAGATAAAACAAAACAATTGTATTCTAGTTGAAGCAAAGGCAAATCAGTTTCTGTGTTATTTATTTTCATTCTCAGTTTCTTCTCTTGGGATAATTGTAATCTCTTCTTTGTTTTTAAGTAAAATTTGAGAAATAGACAATCCGAGATTTGATTTTGAGCACGAGTACTAAACCAAGATTTGCTGGCACTCTAGTAGCATAGGAGTAATTTTTATACCCTACATACTCCGTTTACAGGGGTTTTTTTGGTTGCCGGTGATGCTCACAATTAGAAATTGTAGGTATAAACATATGTAACGGGTGATCCATATAACATTTGGAATTTGAACTACCGGATATTTTGAGTGTGGCAACCGTATTCACATTCTTATTATGACAGAAAATTTGTTTTATACTTGCGGTTAACTGAAATGCATCGACATACGCTATTGCAACGTTAGGAAAAAATTTAAATTGAGCAAAAAGGAGAAGGCGAGCATTCTTCTTGACCTCGACTTGAAATATTGATGACTGATGAATACAAGTCATCACAGTATAAGTGTCGATTAGACTTTGATCGAACCTTCATAATAGTTCGAAGTAATAGTGGGATAGCATTTCGGCCTTGAGGCAGACAGAAACAGATGCACTTGGTTGATATAAAGATTCGGTTAAGAGGCTTCTATTCTATTGAATTTCTTTATATTTCAAAATTAGTTAATTATCTTTTGTTTTCTTTATATAATTCAAATTTATTTATTGTATCATTTTTATTTATCAATCAGTTAATGTTGTATTTTTCAATATTTCCTTGACTAATTTCATATTGTTTCATAACGAAAACAATTCATTTTAGTACATTGTGCCATTATGTGTGTTTCTTAAAATTTTGCTTGCTATCTTCTTTTGCACTTGTGCTTCTTCTCCTTCCTTTTTCTACTTATTCTTCTTCTTCTTCCATTCAAGTACTTCAACTTGTATCTTTATCTTTTGCTATTGTAAGTAAAAATGTATACAATTGTTTTGCTTTTTTTTTGTTTCTACTTTTTTTGTTTTTTTGTCAAATAAAATAATTTCTATAAAATTGCCGCATCAACAAATAACAATAAAGATAAATAAACTTAATATAAAAGGAAACACTAACAAATCTGAATCACATAATTTTCACTTATTCGTGTAACTCGTGTAGGTTGGAAGGTAGATGCTGTCTTTTATTTTTCCCCCCTTTCTTCTAAACCACTTGGGGATCAACTCTGCTTTTGTTGGGGTTGCCAAGAAAGAATATCTACACTGAATTACTTGATACTAACCACCAGAATTCCAGCTCACTATAGAAATCTATTATTTTCTTTGTCTCTATTGTTTTGTTTCGTTCTCTCTGTCTTACTAAAGCAGCATACCTTTCTCACTGCTTTCTGCTGCTGTGTTTCCACTGTGCTCTATGAATATTCTAGTCTAAATTTATTTGAAAACAATTTTATGCAAGTGGTAGAACCTGCCTGCTTACTTCTTGACTTACCTTCCTACCTTCCTACTTTCCTACTTTCCTACATATGTACATATACTTAGGTGTTGAATGCAAATTGTCTTTTATTTATATGAAATTATGTTTGTACATGCATAAAAAAGTCAAGCAGAAGTGCTGAAAACGATTTTAGACAAAAACTATTTATTAGACAAGCTCAAAATACACAAACTAAAACAATACTCTTATAAGTACTACACACCTGCAGAATGCCCTATGTGTGAAGTGCAAAGATATGCGCTCAGTGTTTCTGTGAAACAGGCCGAGGCTGCAAGAGGATGATTTTTCCGAAAAATATTCACTGCAAGATAATAAAACTACTTAGCTGCATATATTTTAGTTTTCAACACTTACTTTTTCCACTCCTTTTGTTTTTCCAACTGATTTAAGTGACTTGTGTTTTTTAGATAACCTGCATTGAAGAGTTTGTGCAGCGCAGTAAGGGTATGGAAGAGTCGATTTTCATACCCATTAATAATAATTTTTCTGTGGTGTTTGGGTCTTAATGAAAACCGATATCTTATGAAATCAAGAAGATCTTAAAAGATTTAAGCTACTGTAATACTTTCAGAAAGTAAATTATTAATTTTTGATTTAAAATTTGTGCAGATCGGTCCAGTTTTCGGGGGTTTTGAGTTACGCAGACAAAAAAAAAAAAAAAAAAAGGATAGAAAATCTCTCAAGCACCTAAAATCTCATTGGCTTGTATTAAACAAGCTTTGAGCTTGTAACTCTCCAGTTTTTCTTTCTACTGTAAAAATTTTACGTTAGGTAGATAAAAGTATAATAGATTCGTGGATAGTTCAAATAAACTTATGCACGTGGTTGCAAAATAAAAATTTATTTTTCAGGAAAATTTAAAATTTTAATGTAAATAATAAGAAACAAAATTGTCGTGGAAGAAAAATTAGTTGATGTAAGATGTTGTATTGTTTATCTGAATTTCCTTGAGCCATCCTTAGAGAACTCAAGGTAAAACAAAATATATTTATTACTTTATTCTATTACTTAATTTTCTTCATTTCTTTAACTTATTTTGCATTTCTAGTAATTACGAAACACATTTCGACGCAAAAATATGTTGAATCAAAGTGAATAGAATTTTATTGACTATACTACAGAGCGTATGAGTAATCATTTAATATGTTATGTATACTCGTATATTGCGATGGACGGCATGAAATTGTTCAAGCTGTAGATTTTTATATAACGGGTGTTGTGGTCGCTGTGTCGTAATGGCAGTGCGTTGGACTGCTACGTAGAGTGTCTCGGCACAGGCAAAATCAAAAAGTAGAAAAAATAATTTTTCTACACGGCGCCACCTCTTGGCAGGCAATGGCAAACCTACAAGAGTAAAAATTGCTATGAAAAGCTTTTCACTTCGCCGTTCGGATTCGGCATTAAACTGTAGGTCCCTTCCATTCATGCACAAATATAACACGCACAACATGAGTGGATGCGAAAAACTCGGCCTAGGCCCTCCATGGGCTGTTGTGCCATTAAAAGTAAGTAAAGTAAAGTAAGTTGATGGATCGTTAGTCGGATTTGGTTGGGCTGGAGAGAGTAACTCTACTCTGATGGTTGGGAAAGGGAGAGTAGCGAAGCAATAACAGCTGTGCTTCTGCATCGATCGCATTCTAGTAGTAAGTCGATTTGCTACCCTAATATTATCTACAGTTTTCCCTTTTTTTTATTGGCAAAATTGTACGTGCATGAAAATCTTGTATATAGATAGCTCTTATGTGCAACAGCTCGACAGTTGACTGCAAGTACCCACCCCTCCGGCGAGTACAGTCCAGGTTAAAGCAAGCATACACACTAGCTAAGTCAACCGACATAAGGCAAGGTCAATTTAAATATGTATGTATGGGGTCGCGGTAGCGCAGTTGGTAGTTCGTTGGCCTGCTACACAGTGTCTGCGTTTCAAAACTCGTCACAGGTAAAATCAAAAAGTAAGAAAAAACAATTTTACTACACCACTTCTAGGTTTGCCTACAAGAGTAAGAAATGCTTTTCACTTTTCACTTTGCGCTTCGAATTCTGCATAAAACTAGAGGTTCCTTCCATTCATGTACAAATATAACACGCACAACATGAGTGTATACGAAAATTTAATTATATTGTATAAATAAAGACAGACACCCTTTTACATATTTGCATAAATAATATTATTAGCTAAAATCAATTATATTCAACTACACCAAAGTTATGAGAAAATTTGACACACCTCCACATACACACCTCTCAGAAAAGACAACATCTAATAAAGTGCTTCATGTGAGTAATAATGCCCAATACATACAAATATTTACAATATGTTGGCGTGTGTGTTTCGGTTATACAATATCTATGCGCTCACATACAAGGTAGTTACATCATAAATTATTGTAACCAACAAGACATTAACTAATGTTAAGCTGTAATTTAGGTTGGAAAAGATTTCAAACACATGGAAATGCATAAATCACACATAGTTACTAAATAAATATACATAGTCACGAGTAAATATACATACATACATATCTATGTTATACATAGAATATATAAAGAGACGCACGAACGGACATGTGGGCGTGTGTGTGTGCGTATTTATTTTCCTTTGGTTATATTTGCATCAAAATGGTATGACAACAGTCTCATTACTGAAAAACCTACTCTCAAATAAATATCTTTAAATAACACCATACATACACATGCACATAAACTAGTGCCGTTTTAGCCTTGAAAGAGTAGGGTAACCTCCCTCGCGGCCCCGCAGTCTTGTGGGCCTCCAAAAGTTCCCAACCTTTTGATAACCTACACACTGTGTGTATTCTTGGCTATGTCCGCCTGTCCATCATTGAAAGAGTCTCTGGAACGACCGTTTGACAACATTGGACAAAAGCCATGCCTACTTTCTATACAAGTGTGAAGAAGAAAGTAGTGAAGCAAATTGGAACTAAATTTGGTATACAAACTTGAAATAATAACTAACAAAAATAACTGATGCGAAATTCATCATTATTGGGCGAAACCACGCCTCTTTTCATACAAATTTTGATAAAGTGAGCCAGACTGGTAAAAAAAAAGTACTTGACGAAAAAACATATTTAACATTTTAACCCACCGTTGATGGCGAAAAGGAGATTTATTTCAGAGCGTGTGTAAGGTATATAAAGTTAGGCAGCGCTCCGAACTTTGCTTTTGCAATTTTTTTTTATATTCAATATTTACAGCGACAATTATTTTGATCGCTCATATTGGCAATAAAACAAGTGTACATACTTAGCTTAATTAAAAGTCAAAAATTTGTATTTATCAGTGCCAAAAATCGTGAATAGACTTCGATCGACTGACTTTTGCAACATAGATAAATACGTTCCTCCCTTCGCCGTTGCTCTCACACATGCGGCGGACAGCAAGAAGAAGTTCTCTATCACATTTTGTGTGTATATTTTTTTAGTTTACGTCACTTTAGTTTGCAAATCTTACGACGGTACTGTTTGTGATACGTGAAGCAACCATAATTTTAATTCTCTCAGGACTCCGAAACCTTAGGAGTGCATTGGTGGCCATGGAGTTTTATCTTTATGAATTTCTTCATTAAATATTTCAATTCGATTTTAATTCAGGAGAAATAATCATATTTCTATAAATACATACTTATAATATTTGAAAGGTAAATGTTAGACTTTTAAGCTCCGCTACTGTGCAACACATACTTATTGCTTGCAGGCTGGTGTGCTTGTGTACCGACTTGGGTATGTATATGTTTTGGCATAATATGTTGTTAACATGAGTCTAACGCAATTTGATGCAAAAATTAAATTCACTTGAGATTGTTGTGTAATTTTGATGGAATGGAAGGAGATGAGGAGGCGTGAACGTGTATGTGTTGAGTGACGCAAATCCTTATTAGTATGCAGAGAGGTATGAGGCAGCCGTGCAATATATGAGAATATAAAGAATATGTGAAGGAGAGTGCATCAATTTATAAGTAAAAAAATATTGTAGATAAGATTACGAAAATTTCTTTAAGATTTAATTTAAGTTTTAGTTAATATTTTATGCAATTTATGATTTTAAAAGGTCGCACTTAATCCTCATTTTAAACAAAAAATAATTATAAAATTAATAAATATAAAGGGTAATTTTTATAAGAGTTTAGTTTTTGAAAATGAAAAAAAAAAAACCGAAATTTTACAAAAGTGAATTAAATTTTTATTTGGATCGATAAATCAATTCCTGCCATTTAATTTTTAAATATAATTTACTTAAATGTTTCCCGCCGCTACGCTTCAAGTGGTCCATTCTGAAGGTCCAATTTTAGCACACTTTTTCACACATTTCGGCCGGAATCTCACCAATGACGCGTTCAATGTTGGCTTCCAAAGCAGCAATCGTATTTGGCTGGTCCCTACAGACAAGAGACTTAACATAGCTCCACAAAAAATAGTCTAACGGGGTCAAATCACACGATGCTGGTGGCCAATTGACTACACCAAAACGTGAGATTAACTGTTCACCAAATTCACCTCTCAATTGATGCATGGTTTCGCGTGCAGTGTGGCATGTGGCACCGTCCTGTTGGAACCACCTGTCGGCCGAGCCCAATTCAGTGATGATAGAACGGTAGCTTTCTCCATTGACCTTAACGTTCACCTTCGCCTTCACGTAACGCCTTCATCGTCTTTGAAGAAGTACAACCCAATGATGCCGCGTGCCCATAATCCGCACCAGAGAGTGAATTTTTCGTGATGCATTGGTAGCTTCTGTATTGCCTCTGGCTGGTCTTCACTCCAAATACGGCAATTCTGCTTAATCACGTATCCATTGAGCCAAAAATGAGACTCGTCGCTAATTGCTTTACTTTTTCTACTTTCTGATTTTGCCTGTGCCGAGATTCGAACCCCGGACACTCTGCGCAGCAGTCCAACGCACTACCACTACGCCACAGCGACCACTATGGACGTAGCGAAACACTTTTTTCACAACACATTTATTTTGATAATAAATTTCAATAATTTGCTAACAATGTTCAGGCGTAAGTCTATTCATTATGGAATGACAAACCAAACTGAGCATAAATCAAGTGACAGGTGTCAAAAAGACCAACTCCGAAAAAACCAACTCAGATTGAAAACCACACTTCTAGAAAAAACACCCTTTATAAAGCTTAATCGGATCCTCTTATGTTTAGACTCATTCAAAAACTAAAAAATTTAACATTTTACAAAATTATATATAAAAAGGAAGATAGCGATGAAAGGGGTCATGTGACTTCCTTAATAAGCTCTTTAAAATAATCTACAAGATTTTAAAATTTTGTTCTAATAGGAGCATCCGTTAGATTTTTAACTGAATTAAGAAATTCTGTTCTGAAATTACTATTTATTCTATCTACATCCAGTTTTTCTGCGACTTCCGTGGTTGACTTTATGTAATGTCATGTATCTTGGTTTGCAATTTTTCTCCTAATGCGGTGCTACCATATCTTTTTAAGTTTTTATGTCAATATCTCTACTTGCAAATATATAAAACAGAAAGCAAAGTGTTAACATTCAAAGCACAATATCAGGCATAAGGAATTATGGCAACTTAACTTTTGACCTTGATACACTTTTAAATTAAATTTACTACTTACTTCGATTTCAATTTTTAGTTCAAGTTTGTATAATTTATTTTAATACGTGTTAGAACTTTGTAACATAACTAACGGAAAAAATTAAGAATGTTTAGCATTTTTTTAGGCACTTACAATTAGACACACACAAAAATATTACGTTTCTAAACATTTCATTTCCATTTAAATGTGATATTAATTACACCACACTTGAGAAATGGAAACCTTAATTAATTTAAAACATTTCTCAAAAACTACACACAAAATCTTTGTGCTAAATAGGATTTTCGAGAGCTGCAGCTGTGTTACACTTACTTAGTACTTATCAATTTCTCTCCTTCTACATGCCCTCAGCCACTCTGTAGTTAAAGTATGCAACAAAAAATATTTATATATGTAATTACTTGCAGGTGCCATATGTGAGATCTGTAGCATGGTGCATGGCATAACATGCTATGATATGGCAAGTTCTGAGGTACAACAGAATATAAGAATATCAAAATTAATTTTATTATAAAGGGTGTTTTTTGTTAGAAGTGTGGTTTTCAATCTGGCAATACTTTTTTCGGAGTTGGTATTTTTTGACAGATGTCACTTGATTTGTGCTCAGTTTGGCTTGGCATTTCAAGAGTTCAAGCCGAACGAACATCAAGCGCGTCGCACGTTCGGTGAATGGGCCCAAAACGAGATGGCAACCGATCCCGATTTTCATAAGATAATTTTGTTTAGCGATGAAGTTCACTTTTGGTTGAATACGTTGGGTACGTTAATAAGCAAAATGGTCGCATTCGGAGTGATCATAATCCACAAGCTATTGTTGAGACGCCGTTACATCTTCAAAAAGTCACTGTTTGGTGTGCTCTATGGGCAGAGGGAATCATTGGACCATATTTCTTCAAAGATGAAGCCGGTCATAATGTTACAGTCAATGGGGAACGCTATAGAGCCATGATTAATGAATTAATTACTTTTTCGTGCCTGAATTGGAGGATGTTGATGTGGACGACCTTTGGTTCCAACAGTACGGCGCTACATGCCATACAGCCAAACATCCAATGAAATAATGAATTTATTGAAGGAAACTTTTGGTGAGCGCATTATCCCACGTCGTGGGCCTGTGGCGATTTAACACCGCTGGACTATTTTTTGTGTTAGGTTATGTGAAGTCGCTTGTCTACGCAGATAAGCCCGAGGCGATTGAAGTATTGGAAGAGAATATTCGGCGCGTTATTACTGACATACGGCCCAGCCCCAATTGCTGCAAGAAGTGTTCGAAAATTGGGCCTCTCGGCTGGATTTTATTCGAATCAGCCGCGGCGGCCACTTGCCCGAAATCCTTTTTCAAACATAATGGCAAATCCTGATCTTTATAATAAAACTAAATTCTTATTCCTTCTTGAAAACCACACTTCTAAAAACAAAACACCCTGTATAAGCAAAATAAATATTAATTTAAATGAAATATTCATAACTAAAGTTACACACCGAATACAAATACACTATGTTCATGTGTGCGTCTGCAGGTATACCAATACACTTGCTAAAAGCAGGCAAACCGCAGACATGTAAAATATTCATGTACATGTACAATTTGATGAGACACTCTCAATTGCAAAAGAGAAACAGCTACACATGCTATCTTTTTCTAATCTAATTACATGCACATAAATCGTTTTTTGTTGAATAGCTCAACCATTTTACTCACACGCACACACATATAAGTACTGACATACATACACTCATGATTTGCTTATTTCACAGTTTTTTTTCGGTTTTGTTGTGTTTAGTGTGCAACTTGCATGTAGAATTTTATTTAATTATAAAATTTTAGACAATTTATGCATATATAAACACACATACAAACATACTCATACTTGGATGCATCAGTATAAACTTAGTCATGTGATACATACTGCCTTAGGTAAGTTGAATTCCTTTCTTGCTTTTTGTTTTATTACTAGTGTTTTTCTCTCCATTTTCGGTATTTATATGGCATATGTGGATGCAGGTGATTGTTTGTGTGTATGCATACAAAAGAATTCTATAATGAAAATTTCACAAGTAGAAGACAGAAGAATTTCAAATAATGAAAATTTTTGCAAGAACATATGATGGACTTTTTACTTATGTACATTTTAAAAATAAGTCATTGGGGCATGTGCATAAAAAAAAATTTATATTTTGTTCAAAAAAACTGAGAAATAACCTTTAATTTTACTTATTCACACGGCCCAATAAATAGTGAACATTGATCAAAATTAAGATACGAGCTTAAGCAAAAGCTAAGGTTTTGAAATATTTTAGGCACGTAGCTCAAGCAAACTAAGCCACTGCTACATTTGATAGCTATTAATTGGAATTGTTAATGAGGTTCTGCAAAAATTTTCTTCTGCTTGACTTGGGTCAGACATTTCAGTAACTTAATATTTGCGGATCAATCTTTAATATAAAGAATATCACAATTATATATGGACTTCATCTAGTGGTAATACAATAACAACAAATTGATAAATTTCGTGATAGAGGAAAATGGAGAAACTCAACGCAAGATGTAAGAGTCAGGGTAGTGGATATCGACCGGTGATTTCAAAATAAATTTTAAATTTAACTAAAGGGTAACACAAAGGTGGAATAAAAAACTGGACGCCCAGAAATTACATGATTTCACAACCAAATTTCTCGCCGCATTACGAGAGACATTGCCAACCAACATACGACTACATACATACATATGTTGTTACATGGAAATTAGTTAATACGACAATCAAAGAAGTCGCAGAAGAAATCTAATAATTTTTATTTAAAAGTATAATCAAGATCATAAGATAAGTTATCTGCTATTTCTTATGCCTAAAATTATGATATAAAATGTTCAAGCGCTTTCTTTACTTGCTGGTAATATTTAGAAATTTCATTATTACCTTTTAGGAAAGCCTCAAATTCTATGAGGCGTAAGCGTGAAGCAATGCACGAGAATTTTGGTCTTGCAACACTTAACAACGGCAACACCGGCAACCTCTTTACTTCCAACGTATAAGTCAAACATGGAGGTTGACTTTGAGCTTTTCTCTTCGCAAGTACTTATCCTAGACGAAGTTATGGCAAACGTAGGGCAGGCGTCCATCAGGGATCTATTCCTTGCACAAGCTCAGTAAAACGCAGCAGAAAAGTCACCGGCTACTTAACAATGAAAGGACTGCCTATTAAATATGGAGGCGTTATCAAGAACTATACACAAACAAAACATCATTTTCTTCACCAAAGAAGCTTTAGCACAATTACTCTTTAATTTATTAATTTATTGAACGGCTGAAAGGATAAACACTTCGTATGAGTAACATTTAATGATTAACATTGAATTTATAGAGATACTAAATTTATTCAGAAATTTTAATAACAAAACAGAATGAAAGTCTGACGATACTTAAATAATCTGAAGTTGATATATTTTCCTATTGAATTGAAAATTTCTCTTTAGAAGTTGAACCCTTAAAACTTCTATCTATTGTATATTCGTTCTACAGGTACTCTTTAGAGTCTTTACCATTTTCCAGGCTGGTAATTACTGTGTGCATTAAATATAGGTATTTCCAGAAGAAACCAAAACTAAGTATTACTTTATCTAAGTAAATAGATAAGAACATATAATTTAAATATGACAGAAGTGCCTGATTTGAATTCACTACATAACTACTTAAGGTATTATACTTAGTAAAAATTTGTATTTTTATTTAAATAAAATTATTTGTGTATTTACTCTTAGATATATGTAGATATATTAAGGTCGCTGTGGTGTAGTGGTAGTGCGTTGGACTGCTACACAGAGTGTCCGGAGTTCGAATCTCGGCACAGGCACAATCAAAATGTAGAAAAAATAATTTTCCTACACGGCACCCACCACTACCTCTTGGCAGGCAATGGCAAACCTACAAGAGTAAATATTGCTATGAAAAGCTTTTCACTTCGCCGTTCGGATTTGGCATTAAACTGTAGGCCCCTTCCATTCATGTACAAATATAACACGCACAACATGAGTGGATGCGAAAAGCTCGGCCTAGGCCCTCCATGGACTGTTGTGCTTTTAAAAGTAAATTATATGCAAATACCAGTGAAAACTTTCATTTTATGCGGCATAAGCACAGAAACGAAAATATACTAAGTATATCTATTGTCATTATATTAATATTTTTGATGAAACAAAATACAAACAGACACACACACACAAATATTCACCCACCCACTTACACTCATTTAAGTGAGAGTGAAGCACGTACGAGCAGAATATGATGGCAAGGCATTTAATGTCACACAAAACATGTGTTGGTTGATAGGCTAATGTTGTTGGTGGTCTTGTTGCTACCTAGCTGGAATATACGAATTATATACCAGCAACAGCTGTTGTAACTAGCCAAATCATCGAGTAGAACGAAGTAGACTGGATTGTACATAATGACATACTTCTCATTTCAATTCATTTCCATTTCATTTGTAATGATAGCTAGATGCATGTACTTTCGTATGTAATTTTTATTAACAGATTATGTTTGTGTGTACGGGTTGACATATTTTTTGAATAATTTATAATAGTTGTATACAAGTTTTGGTTTTTGTGATGGAAATACGAAAATAAGAACAAATTAAATAAATTCAAATAACTAATGCACGTACAACAAACAAATGCAGTTGAGTGTAAACTTTAATTAATACATTTTAAATTCATATAATTTAAATTTGCATAGCATAGTTTTAGGCTTCTAAACAAATTCAATTGAAATAAGTATGAGTTTTACTCACTCGCAGCAGTAATTTATTTATTCATTTGCAGAATTTTTCTATACGAATTCGATCTAAAACTATTTGTTTTTTTTTATTCGAAATTGTTATGTGAGTCATTAACAAGCATTTGAATAGTTTCCAATATTTCAAATGTTCAATTCTAATAAACATAATTAAATTTTGGAAATATTTTAAATAAAATTAACAAATGTACAATGAATATTATTAATTTGCAATCAAGTGGCATTTTTGTAAGCTTTAGAAGTTTTAGTTAAATATAAGCGATTTTATTTGATATTTTTTCTGTAGAATAGCAAGAAAGTTAAGCTTTGAACTTTAAAATAATATTATATTTGGTTATATCGTTGGGTGTGGTGCTATTGGCATCTGCGGTATTACATAAAAGAAGTTTTTTTCAGAATCTTTTATTTACTTTCATGCTCTTTTACTACTTACTCACACACAGCCAAAAATATCGTAGAGTATTTTCTAAAAAAGCTTGTTTCCTTAAGCTTAGTAAGCTACGCCTAGAACAACTCCACTCGTAGCTTACTAGGAAAAGTACATAAGGACCATGTTCTGAGCGTCGATGTGAATTCAACGTATTAAGTATATTCTGGTAAAATAAATCATTAATACGTATGATACGATTTATACTTAACAAAATCATAGAGGAATCAGGCAGCCATGATTTAATAAAAGAATGTGAATTTGGGAAGGAAATTGCGATACTCCGCAGGGGAAAAGTATGCTGGTTGCAATCGTTTTCGATTGACTTTTTATTAACACACATGCAGACACACTACTACTTAGATACTATTTGCTTCTACAACTTTTTTCAAGTGTTTCAAGTCTACTAATTTCAGTTCTTTGTAAAAAAATATCAGATCCGTTTTGTTGTTGTTTTATTGTAACCTTAAAAGTTTATATTTAGATTTGCATGCTGTATTTTACTAACATATTTACACTATTAAACTATGCAATCATCAAGCTGAGGTTTTGTTTTTGATCTTCCACTTCGTTGTGGTACTGTGAACTGTACTTGTTGCTTACTGCGTTGCACCGACATATGTACATGCTTTAACTGAATCGAAACGGTTTTAGTGCACCGAATTTTAACTGGTATGGGTCTCTAGGAAATCTGCGGTCCCGGAGGGAATCCTCTGATAGATTGCACTAGTATTTATTGTAGATTGCTAGACAATTTGCTGTAACAGAAATATTCTAATTCCGTTTAACATTTTTCAAACTAAAACAGTATTTAGCATTTTCATTTAGCAACACTGTATTATATTAATATATAAGAACTGCAAAAATGTTGCTCTTCTACAATTTTAACACAGTGAACATTTTCCCTTAATTAACATTACTCATACGCACTGCATGCTCCTCAGACAGACTTATAATATTCGCATATTTCTATATACACATGCATGTTTGCATGTATACAAATAAACACACACACACACCCACACACCGTCATACATATGCACAGCAGAAACTTCATATGAGTTACATTGTTGTAAATGCACGCTGCTTTACAATTTAACAGTGCATATCATTTTCTATGCGTGTATATTAAGTAGCAGTAAAGCAACCTTAGGATGCTTTCATAACTTTATGAAATCCTGCACGTGTCTTGCCATCGATGTTCACTTTCGCTACATACTTACATACATATGTATATGTATGATAAACGATATACCATTTTGGATTTTGTTGTATGTACCGATAGTATGTACTAGAGTTAAATCTTATTTGCTATCCTTAACTTTACTTTGAAAGAAGCGAAAAAAAAAACAATTATGCAACAATGAAGAGCAAAAGTAAGAAAGAGTAATGGAAGAAATTTAACGGAAAGTAGAGTAGTTGGTAAAATTCGTAAAGAAAACGTGAAACTTTTACCGGCATTTTCGCAAACAAAACCAACTCAAACAACAAACTGACATTGATGCTTCTTCTTTTTTACTTTGTTCTTTTTACTTTTTTACTACTACCAATTCTTCTTCTTTATCTTCTCATCATTCTAAAGGGGTTTTCAATAGAAAGATATATAACAGTTTTGTATTTATATAAATGAAAAACAGATTAATTGAGATATCGGGCTGAAATTTATTCCGGATGTAGTAAAACTGTCACACTTCAGTGTGAAAGTCGATATCGCTCATATGATTACCGCCGCACTTTTGCAGTGATCGATTCTGTGGAGGAAATTTTCTACCACACGGTCACTTTTTATGGATGCAGTGGAGTGTCTTGTTGCTGTCCAATAACGCATATATTGCTAATTCACAGAAGCATTAAGTCAAAAATGAGCTTCATCGCTGAAGATGATTTTCAATGAATTTCAGAATATTTTTCAAACTTTTGCAGAGCCCAGTCGAATAATTTTCGGAGCTTCAAATGATTATGAGGCTTCACTTCTTATATTTACATATTTGATCTTAGGCCAAGATGTTTACGCAACATTTGCTACAATGTGGACTGAGAGATTCCCAATTCCTGTAAACGGCGTAGAATCGACTGATTTGGCTCATTTTGAACACAAGCATTTACGGCAGCGATATTTTCGGAACTTCGACCGCTGCGTTTCGGTTCAATAGTGAATATATTAACTCGGATTTATCCACTATAGCACGCACAGCCTTTTTGGTTGGACGTTTATTACGGCCAAAATCGGAGTAAGCGCTCTTAAAGTTGCGATCAGCGGCTCAGAATTTCTATAGCAATTTTTCGAAACGTTGCTCGTTCGTGAACTTTACGAAAAAAATACAAACCTTGAATGACGTTTTGACATTGCCAGATGAAAAATAAAAAACATTTAAGGAAGCATTTGTTTTTAAATACAAAATTGTTATGTTCCTATTGAAATACCCTTTAGTTTGCTGTTATTGTAGTCTGTGTTGGTGTTGCTATTATTTGTTCGTGTCATTGTGTGTACCTTGACAGCATATTGAAGTATGATGTTGATCTGAATGTTTTTTTTGATAATATTTTACTTTTGAGCAAAGCATAAGTGGTTGTTAATATCAGAGCATCATTGTTAAAGTTGGTTGCTGTTGAAGTGGAGTGGTGTTGAAAGTACACACGAAACTAGTTTCCATCTATCAAACATTCGAAATCTCTATTCATCCACCCATCTAGCGATTCTGCTAAGTATTTCTACTATCTGTCCGACCTTTGCAGTGAAAAAATGCAACTTTCTTCTTTCAACTTTTATACATAGGTAGATCTGTTTTTTATTTGGTTTATTTGCTTTACAAACTACAAAGTGAAGGAAGAAAATGAAGAAGAAGCGGAAAGAAAAGAAACTGGAAACTTTTGTTATTTATCAATTTGTTAAAAAGTTTTATCTCCTTTTTTCTTATTTTTTTTTTGGAATTTGTTATAGCACTATAGTTGAGGTAAAAGTAGTTTCAAGACGGTTTTCAAAATTTGTTGCTCTTGTTGTTATTATTATTATTGAAAAAAGATTTTATACAATATACATTTATCTATTATGGCAAAGTTTTTGAACGAGCTTCATATCAAACTTTTGGAGAGGGGAATAAAAAACAATTCGTAATTCCTAAGGTGTTATGAATAATGAATAATTAATCTTTTTGAAATAAAGGTATGCATGTATCGAAAAGGAAAATATAACTACTTGCCACATGCATACAAATAAAACGTTCTGTTGCTGGACGAAAGGCCCATTTCAGTTAAAAACGTATCAAAATATTTCGAATTTCTACCTCACTGTTTAAGATTTTACTCTGACTTTGCCTGTGGCTTGGTTTCAAGCCAGTCTCAACGCAATTGGCTACGAAATTAACAATATTGATTTACGAAATCATTTATAACTCACTCAAAAGATATGGCCGAATTTCTTATTATTTCTTTTGAATAATACTTATATTGGAAACGAAAAAGAAAAAAAACCCTCTGGCGAAAGAATAATGACTTTGAAATATATTGGGTCATATAAAATGTATTTGCGGTTTTTCGTAACAAGATAATGTTGGTATCCACAAATCTGGCAACACTAGCCCGATTAAGTCAAACGAACACATGTTTAAAAGGTGGCATTTCAGGCTTTATTACTGTAGAATAGCTAAAACCGCTGCAAAAACATGCCGAAAATCTTTTGCCGTTTACGATGAGGATGCTGTGAGTAAACGCCAGGCCCGAGAGTGGTTTGATCAATTCCGTTCCGAAAATTTCGATATCAAAGACGCACCGATGTCGAAGTCGATGTAATTTTGCAACTGGGGGAGCTGCCACGAGATAGTGGAGGCACTAAACATCATTCACCTGACAGATTTGTGGGTACCAACATCATCTTGCATCTGCTTTAGTAGTCAAAGCTTGCAAAATACGTTTCTGCGAACTAAAAATCTCGTTATTTCAATTTCTCTTGAACCGGATGGAAACTGAAAAAGCTGAAGAAGCCATTATTCTCAGCTGAGAATGCATGATAAGTATATAAAGGAATCATTTTTCAGTGTATGGAGTAAAAAATGTCGTAGATCCACATTTTGTAATAAAGAACGATATGATATATTTTGTGTTGTGTCGAAAAGTTATTTAGTCTCTTCATTTATTTATTTATTTTTTTTAATTTAGACAATTACCGTAATTTACACTTCAAGCACTTAATTAATTATTTTTTCTTATTAAATTATTTCTTATTTAAATTATTATTATTTTTAACTCTATTTATTTAATTACAATCTGTCCAGCTGACATTTAGTATTGCATCAATTATATACATAAGGTAAGTAAGTATTAGATTTGAATTGCAAGCCCCCAATTTGGACTGTATCGACCTTTGACCATGTAACCATAACATTGACCTAAGCATTAGCCCAAGTTGTTTTTGATTGATTAGTATTTGATAGCTCCATGTAAGACGTTCCTCGAGGTGCACCTCAAAAGTATTTCGCCTTGTTTGCTTGTGCCAATTGGAAATTATTTAATGTCACTAGATAGAAAATTTCAAATAAAAACTAAAATCTGAAACTCAAAAAATATGTGATTGCTTTAAAACGAGTATAAATTACTAAAGTAAAAACAACACTTCCTCCCAATTACAAAGTAGCAGATTTTCTCGTAACTGATGATATCAATTGTAATCCAGATAAGTACTTCATAAGTACATACTACTGTGGGCAAAAGTTAGTAAGACTTTGTTCATAATTTCAAATTTTTTTATTCATTCTTCCAAATCTATTTCGTCCCCTTCAAAGTAATCCGCCCCGGCACCAATACACTTGTGCCAACTTTTTTTCCAATTCTCGAAACAGTTGTTAAAGTCAATTTCCGGAATAGCCTTCAATGCGCTTACTTAATTGACTCAAAACGGTGTCCACGAAGCGGTTTTTTGAGTTTAGAAAATAGCCAAAAGTCACACGGTGCTAAGTCAGGCGAATGTTTTAAAATGGTTTTCACTGATCCTTTCGATATTCCAACGATGCCAGTAAGGTCTCTGACTGTTAATCGTCGATTCTCGATTCTCGAGCACCAATTCCTTGATTTTATTGACGTGTTGATCATCAGTTGATGTTGATGGCCGTCCTGGACGTGGTTCGTCGTCAACGCGTTCTCGACCATCTTTCAACAATTTTTACCAATCAAAAACACTTGTTCGCGACATAAAATTATCACCGAAGGCCTTTTGCAACATTCTGCACGTTTCGGCACCAGAAATTTGATTCCGCACACAAAATTTAATGGGACTTCTTTGTTAAATAATTTCACTCATTGTGAAAATCGCCGAATGCACTTTTTGTACTTCAGAACTTCAGAAAGACAAGCGTATACTAAACACTAATGATTATTTTGATGTGACATTTGGCACAGATGTCACCGACAGTCATACCAACCTTAAAAAATAATATTTTGATGAATAGGTTTCCACGCGAAATTTAAATTAAAAAGTCTTACTACTTTTTGGCCACTGTAGTATTGCAATTTGACATTTCCACTTGAAATGTGATGGCGGATGAAGTGATTCTTGATGCCTCTATGCTTTGAATTTTTGCTCTCAGTGCAATCATACATCCTAAATTGTCTTCATATATTATTACTGGTGTTTTAACAGTCATAATGTTTAAATCTGTTAGAATTCCTCGAATACAGGGACCCATCGAAACAGCTTGGCTTAGAGCAATATAAGTATATCTCCTTAAATTGAGTTATTCTGATGTCTTCTGGTGGATTTTGGCTTCAAAATCTTCTGGTAAGTGAACGCGCAAATACGTACACATTTTCTGCAGAGGAAGATAAATACGAAAAAAAGGTTGCAATTTTTATACAAAACAAAACACAAAAAGTTCGTTTAAATCCACCCAACTAAAATGAATTTGGTTTTAAAAAGCGACTTCAGATGCAGTATAGTCAGCTGAAATGTTAATCATCGAGTATTGTAAGTATGTAGTATGAAGAAAAGTCTAAATGTGATATTTTTACTTAAGTATATGTATATAATGAAAAATATTAAAATTTTCTTTAACTTAAATGCCCACTTGGGGTCTCTAATTTTTATGACTAGTATTAAAACTTGCATAGAACTAATTGTTTTTTTTTTTGTTTTTCTTTCTTTCCCAGATCAGCATGTTCCATAGAAAAACACAATAAGATATAAAATAATTTTTGGTTGCTGTTGTTTTCGTTATCAGATGAAAATAAACGTAAAACTTGCATGCAAGGAACTATTCAATGTTGAGGTTTCCTATTATGTTTTACTAAGATATACAGCAAAAAAAAAAAAAAATATTAATTATATATTTATTACTTTTAAAAAAATTAAAAAAAAAGTTATTTCTGTTAAGTATTTATCAGAAATTTTATAGAATATTTGCTCTCTGTTTATAGCTTAATCTTGGAAATAAATTTGTTTTTTAATTTTTTCTACAAGTGCATAAAGGTTGTCCCAGGAGGAGAGCAAGATTTAGTTTAAAAATAAAAGTCAAATTTTTTGAGCGAGTGTTGATGTTTTTATTGCATTGAAATTGTAAAGTAGACATTTTTCGATTAATTATGGAATTAAATATCCGGAAAATTACCCCGCGGCTCTGATCACAGATCCTTGCTCTTTGAACGAAATCTGCGATTAACTTTCTGATAAAGATGTGGTTCTACAGATGACGCGTTGGATCTCGGCCTTGAACACAGGAATTGTTGGTGATTTATTTACATTTAACATCACAGGTGACATCGGAATTTCGGGAGATGATTCTGTCAGGAAATTGTTGCTGAAATAAATCGATTTTTTCGTGGGCGGTGTGGCAGGCGGCACCGTACTACTAAAAGCACATGTCTCCCAGATCCATTCCGTCCAGTTGAGAGCACAAGAACTACGTTATCATGTTCGTGTAATGAATGCCATTCACAGTCACTGCATTTCCGGCCTCATTTTCACAATGATAACCATTTCAAATTCATTTTAGTTGGGTGGATTTAAACGAACTTTTTGTGTTTTGTTTAATGTTGCGCTCCATTTTTAACAATCGCATCATTCGTAGACCGAAGCTGTTAAATTTCAGAGCTGCCAAATAAACAGAGAATAAAGTCGTGTAGTCTTTTTGGTATGCCCTATGTAAATAGGTATGAAGTGTAATTGATTTTGTTGTTAGGTTTATAAGAAATATTTTCTGAATGTATACTTTTAGGCAGTGATTGAAAATTTAAATGAAAATAACACATTTTGTATTAGTAATCCTAGCTCTAACTTTAAATGCGAGTGAAGAGCATTAAACTGCAGCCTTGTAGTATCCCCAATCTAGGTACTTCCTAAATTGTCTTTTCAGAAGTAACAATAATTTATGATAAATTAAATATTCAACAATAAATATTTAATTCTATGAAATTTGATGATCTTTTGCCTTTTTTCACACAACTCAAATGCACAATTCTTCGACATGAAATGGTGAAAAGAAATAATAAAACAATAATTGAAATAGGAAAGAAAGTCATGTTAAAATTTTAAATACAACACCATAGAATCGTGAGAATCATGTGTCTACATTCCCACATACACAGACACAAGCACAATGTGTGTTCGTTATTCGCCATTCAACTGCAAAAAATGCGTTTCACAAATTTCATTTCGCAATGCTTTCTCTCTCCTTCTCTTGCACTCTCTCCTATTTGCACTCTATCGCTTTTTCGCTCTTTTCACTAAACAATTACTTTACATAAATGTCTTCATTGTCAAATAAAACGAACGAACGCAAAAGTTAAAAAGCAACGAAAAAGTGTAAATGTTTGTTGTACCGCATGCTTCAACAAGCTCAATAAGAAAGCTTTTAACTGCTTCTTCTTCCTATTTCTTTTTCTCCTTCTTATGTTTCTTTTCTACTCAAGTAAAACGTCACTCCTTTAACAATTTCCGGCTGCTAAGTTAAATGGCGACGGAAAATGGCAAACGCGTTTCCGCTATTCTTTTCATGTCATTCAATTCAGTTTAAATTCCGTTTAGTGTCAGGGAGGAGAGACACCGGTGAAAGGAAAAAGAAATGGGGAAGAAGTGAGTGAAAAATATGAAAGAGATGGACGAGTTTATCGAGCATAAAATTCACACGCAATCATGACCGCCTATATAAAAAAAGGTAGGGGGGGGCGGAAGGGCTGGGGGGGGGCGAAAAACAACCCGCACACAAAAATAAAGAAGGAAATGAATGAACGAGCAAACAATCGAGGGGGTGACTGTGTTGAGAGTCTGAGTAAATGTTTGTTTTGGAAGCTGGTGGTAGATGGTTACCCTGGCTCACTGGATTCACTAACTGACTGACTATCTGTCTGTCTGTCTGTTTGACTTATTTCATGTCTCATATTCTGTACCAAATTTTTTTTTTTTTTTTGCCCATATTTTAATATCATTTTTTCTTGAATTGATTTTACGAACGCAGCGGTAAATCGATCACAAGTTGCAGACGAGTGTACATAAGCAGATGAAGCCGTAGAAAGGGAACACTTAAATCTCGTGATGATGTTGATGATGTTGACGATGCCTACCGCCCACATCGAATCACATCGATGGCGAATCAATCTCAAATCAAAATCACTCGCTCGCATATTATCGTGACCATCAATTTTTTATATCTGCGTCTGTTTGCTCGCTATAGCTGTAGAATTCTGTTGGGTAATTTCAATGCAAATTTAATTTACTGAAGGGTTGTTGTTTTTGCAGTTTTCACGTTTCACAGTTTTGGGTCTCCGTATACCTAGCTTCTTTTTTTCTGTTTTTGACTTGAAATATGGTATACACAGAAGACTTGCTGTGTTCAAATTTAGATATCCCCAAAATAGTGATTATTATGATGAAGATGATGATTCTACAGTAATATGGAGGCCTCAACATGACACAAACTATGAAGATCTTTCTCATCAAGTAAATTGCTATAGGCGCGAAAACTACGAGTAAATATACAAAATTGTTGTGAAAAACAATTGAGTTTGATTGAAAATTAAGAGATATTAAAAAAGTATACCAGAATATAAAATAGACTCACAACTAAGCCATGAAAGTATGGCCACTTTCATACGCCCAACCCTATTAAAGACCTGCCTTAGACTGTTGCTGCAGTGACATCTTCTCTACTGCACTATTCTTGGTAGTTTATATCAAATAAACGTTCTGGGGCGACATCACAGTAGGATAAAAACGTGTGTCTGTTATATTATGTCAGCGAGCAACAGGTTACTTGGTTATTCGTAATACATAGGAACATGTATAGGTATTTATCGGACTTTGTATGTGAGACATTTCACCAAGATTAGTACGAGTATTTATTTCAAGTATTTACAAGTCATCAAGTGAGTCCGACAGCGCTTTCCTGATGTAGTACTGCATTTAATAGCCACAAGTACTACGACATCACGACTGCTGGACTCCATCGTATGTCGAGAACATGCAGCATACGTCTCGAACACCATCGAAACTATACGAAGTCAGTAATACGAAAAGCAACGATTACTAAATCAATGAATATAGTAAAAAGAAAACAGTATGCTTACTTTACTTTTAATGGCACAACAGCCCATCGAGGGCCTAGGCCGAGCTTTTCGCATACACTCATATTGTGCGTGTTATATTTGTACATGAATGGAAGGGACCTACAGTTTAATGCCAAACACGAACGGCGAAGTGAAAAGCTTTTCATAATCCATATTTACTCTTGTAGGTTTGCCATTGCCTGCCAAGAGGTGGTGGTGGGTGCCGTGTAGAAAAATTATTTGTTCTACTTTTTGATTTTACCTGTGCCGAGATTCGAAACCCGAACACTCTGCGTAGTAGTCCAACACACTACCACAACGCCACAGCGATCAGTATGCATATGGTAAGTAAATAAAATTGTGAATAAATATTTTGAAATCTAGTCGTGTTAATTTTAACGCACACTTAACCAGCTTAAGAAAAAGAACTAGGAAAATTCGGTAAAGAGCTCTCCAAGAGAACTCAGGTAACTGCTTAAATTTTGTACTTCAAAATATATGAGTCCTATCTTTCTTGTATTCAAATTTCTTGTAATCAAATTTACTTTACTATCTCAACTAGTTTTGTTTAAAATATTTATTAAAAAATTTATCAAAATATAATATAAAAATTATTACTAATAAACATAGTTTATGAGACATTTAAATGCTAAAAGTTAAAGCCCAGCGATAATAGACTACCTTTGGTTTAGAAATTTTATTTGAATTTCAATCTAAACTATAACATTTTGATTGACCTCTTTTATTCAAATCTGGGTTTTTGGATCGGAGACTTTTCTTTGATTTTGGCCTGAATGACATTAATACATCGATATCTTTGAATGGGTTATGTTTAAATAAAGCAAAGTCGAAATGTTTAATCATATCTCGTAAAGTTACAGTCAACACAAATTTATCAAAACTGGTAACATAAGTTTTGTTGTAGGAAAAGTTTGTGATTCTTATGTTACGTCTGTTATGGTTAGTTAATCAAACATTGCACTCATCTAAATATGAGTCTTCTGCTCGCTAAATCGCACTTAGTACTTACATATATTAATATCTTCGTCTTTTAATGGCACAACAGTCCATGGAGGGCCTAGGCCGAGCTTTTCGCATCCATTCATGTTGCGCGTGTTATATTTGTACATGAATGGAAGGGACCTACAGTTTAATGCCGAATCCGAACGGCGAAGTGAAGAGCTTTACATAGGCAATTTTTACACTTTTAGGTTTGCCATTGCCTGCCAAGAGGTGGTGCCGTGTAGAAAAATTGTTCTTATCTACTTTTTTGAGTTTGCCTGTGCCGACATTCGAAACCCGGACACTCTGCGTCGCAGTCCAACGCACTATCACTACGACACATTAATATACAGATGTGAAATACACTACCGAATTTTGTGTTTAACAATATTGCCAGATATGTATTTCGACTTAGAAAATATGACCAGTTATCTATCTCATTTTGCAAAACAAACTAGGAACAAGACCATTAAATAATTTTTAACATGCACAAAATAATATACACTAAAGAATTTCCATAAGTAAGTAAGTAAGCAATGGAGCTCGGTTCAAAATTTCATTGCAAAAGTTCTTTGCACAAGAGTAAATATTATATGTACTAAAAATATCGTTATAACTATTCAATAAATTTTTATATGATGAATTTATATATATGGAAGTTTTTTTAAATATTTTTTTATTGCAATGGCATAGCAATAAAAAAAGTTCATTATACTTATTAGCTTATAAAACTTACAAAATATTTACTTCTGCTGATGGCGTCTTGAGGTGCTCCCAGCTCCAGAACTCACACATCAAACATTTCAAAACAGAAATACAGAACGGTCTTAACAAAAATTTAAAATTTTTTACAGAATAAGCAAAAAACATTATGACATTAGAAACATTATATATACGAGGTATGATCAAAAAATAACCGTTATTTTCAATTTTTTCAAAAAGTATTTATTTATTCATCAACAACTACGCGCTTTTTGGTATCGCCAACAGCTCCTGTTTCGATTTTTCTTTTATCTCCTCAATCGTAGCAAAACGCTTTCCTTTCATCGGTGTCTTCAGTTTTGGGAAGAGGCAAAAGTCAGCGGGGGCCAAGTCCGGTGAATACGGTGGTTGAGGCATGCTAACTGTTTTGTTTTTGGCCAAAAACTTACGCACAAGCGACGTTGTTTTTGCTCAAAATTTAGCAAGTTTGGAACAATCTTCGCTGCCGCACGTTTCATGCCTAAAACATCCGTAAAAATTGCTTGGCATGAGCCGAACGATATGCCAACATCATCAGCAACCTCTCTGATAGTGATTCGACGATTCGACGATTATCCAAAATCATTTTCTTCACTGCGTCAATGTTTTCATCGGTTGTTGACGTGCTCGGGCGACCGGGACGAGCATCGTCATTGACATCTTCTCGGCCTTCCTTAAACCAAAATTGGTTATACCACAATTGAACTTGTGTTCTGCTCATAGTAGACTCGCCAAAGGCCAAAGGCCACAGTCAACATTTCAAATGTCCTTGCGCATTTAATTTCATTTTTTACACAAAACTGAATACAGTTTCTTTGATCCATTTTTTCGAATAGTAAAAAATCGAAGAGCACACCAAAACACGACTAACCTTTTTATCTGTCAAAAACAAACTGACAATCCAAAATGGTTGGTATTGCCAACATATATAACAGACATGTGTACCAACATAACAGAAAAACAGAAAAAATGCGAAAATCGAACATACGTAACTCACGAAATTTGAAAATAACGGTTATTTTTTGATCACACCTCGTATATCAATGCAGGACTTTTTGAAAAGTTTCACACAAATGTCGTTTCAGGATATCAAACACTTCATAAAAACCAATTTGGAAAAAAATTGTATTTAGGCCCTTTCTACATTTCAGTAACGATTTACTGTTACATGCATAATATGTATCCTCATACTGCGGAATTTGCTTATACTGCGGAATATATGTATGAATGGTTGATTTAGTGAACCTTTCCAAAGCTAAGTGACGTGGGGGGCACCTCTTAACATAACATACGATGAAACAAATAATATTTGGTGTCTTTGTTTTTGATCTGAAGCAGCTTAAACCGTTGTACAAAAATTTGTTTTTTCAACACCCTATTGTTCAGTTATGTATGCAATTTTTGTTTTACGTCACTGTTTGATTTTATACTTGGTTACATTTATGGTATTTAAGTATTAACTGTGTAAATTAACAGCATGTGCCAGGCTACCTGAAAAACGTTTTTATTAAAGTCAGTCCATCTATTGTAGTGGTACATTAGCTATAAGGTATTTTATCTTTTTAGACTACGCTATTAACAGTAAATAGTTTTGATTTTTGGCCTACTTAGTTTACTTTTATTCGCCAAAATGGTGGGTAAGCTTTTTGTCTTAGTTTCCATCTACAAAATTGGTTTGAATTTTGGTGTGTACACTTTGATTTACGTTAGAACCTGCTTGTGAACCTAACTTTTATTATTTTTTAGAAATCTTAGCTATTCAAACTATTTATTATGAATAAGGAAAAATATCTCAAAATTTTTTACCAAAGTTATTATTCCTTAACAGCAAATATTATTTTGACTTTATAGTTTTACGTGGACCGATATTAGAACTACTACTCAGTCACCGCGAGTTTAAATCTCTTCGAAATTGCAGTTTGAATTTTCTTCACAATTTCTTCTACCCAGGTTAAACTGAATAGTATCTAGGTCTCACGAATTCAAGAAAAACGGAAAAATGTAGTAATTTTTCATACTGAGTAATGAGAAATCCAATTTTATACTATAATATGTGGTTTATTAATAATGCAATATAATATAAGTATATAGACATATACTAATTTCATATACTAAGAGTCAGTTAGTATCAGTCAGAAGAGAAGATGGTGGTTTTGGTTACGTTAGAGGGTATAATCTGTAAGCTTTTCTGTTATTTTTGACCGCGACCTGAGTACCCAAGAAACCAAGTATGTAATTCAGATTAATGTCTTTGAGCAAAATGATTTTGTTTTTTTTTTTTTAATATGAAAATCAAATATTTCCGGCTCAGCATTTTCTAAGTATATAATTGAGTATTTCTTTAAAATATTTGATTAATACATTTTTCTTCTTTCAACAGCTTATGTTTTAAAATGAGATGTGTAAAAGTACACCTAGCCAAGATAAATTATCTTCCCTCTTTATGTCACATCAATTTCTTCACACAACTCTTCTGCATCATGAGTGTGTGTACGAGTATCTACAGAAGACTTTCGTTTCAATTTCGGAACTATTGAAATAGTTCTAAATATAATTTTTCCATCATGCCTAAAAGTATGCTACACAACAAAACACATTTAAATGCGACCTAACTCAACCTAATAACTACATTTCCTCGATACATTACACAAATTTCACTCATATATTCGAATTTATGAAAGAAGAAAGAAAAGATAAAATCTAAAATGAAATTACAAAATTCGAACTCGAGACAAAAAATTTAATGGAAAACCAAATAAATGAAAAATAGACAAAAAATGCAAGAGAAAAATGTACTTTTATGAGGATGAACATATTTCAGGCATACTTGACATACACTTAAAGCAAGCAACAACAACTACTGCAACGAAGAATGCCTTCCGGTCACACACATTTCGCATAACAAATTATGCCAAACAAACCGAAAAAAAAAATACTGACAAACATCTTACTTTACTTTTAATGGCACAACAGCCCATGGAGGGCCTAGGCCGAGCTTTTCGCTTTTCGCATCCACTCATGTTGTGCGTGATATATTTGTACATGAATGGAAGGGACCTACAGTTTAATGCAGAATCCGAACGGCGAAGTGAAAAGCTTTTCATAGCAATTTTTACTCTTGTAGGTTTGCCATTGCCTGCCAAGAGGTGGTGCCGTGTAGAAAAATAATTTTTTGTACATTTTGATTTTGCCTGTGCCGAGATTCGAACCCCGAACACTCTGCGTAGCAGTCCAACACACTACCACTACGCCACAGCGACCACTACTGACAAACATCAGAATACAAAATAATTTTGTAATGCAATTTTCAGCGACAGAAATCGCAAAGTTAGAGACGGGGCAATGTGTTTCTTTTCAACGAAGAAAAGGACATTTATTTATGTCCTTCGATTTACAATTTCATTCAAAATTTGTTTAGAGCAAAAAAAAAAAAACAAAAAAAAAAGAATTTGATAAAACCCAAACACAAACAACCAAAATGTTTGTGGTTGCAAAATACTTCAATATACAATAAGCACAAGCGGTTGTAGGAGAAGGCGGCGTAGGAGGATGCCACGCCCATACAATCGTTCCAGTCACAAAACGAAAAAACATTTTTGAAAAATGCTAAATTTTTATAGCGGATTTTGTTTTTTTTTATGGGTGGGTTGCTGCTGAGTTGGTTTCGGTTGGTTTTGACTTCTGATCTTCTTTTTTTTGCTATGTTGATGACACAGAATGGCAACAACAACAACGTTCATCAGGCAGAGTGAATTAAAAGGACACAATCCTTTATATTTTTATACTGTGCATTATTGCAGAATTTAACATACAAATTTCACGCTCATTGTGATGGGGATTATTTTTTCTTTTAGTTTTCTAAATTAGTTAGGAAATGCTTAAGATAGTAAGCCATAAAAGTCGAAAAAGATACGCCTGAAAAATACATCGTTAAGTTATGGCTATGAATGTTTATGGCCAATAAGAAGTTTATGCATTCAGTGGAATATTAATGTACAAATTTGAATGTAATTTAAAATTTGTGATTAACTTCTAACCAAATACTTGAAGGAGCTTTTATGTAGGCAACGTAAAGAAATGGGGAAGTAACAGAGGGTATTGATCGCTTTGATAAAGCATAATAATAATAATGGATAATAATCCATCCTAATTTAATCGCTCGTTAAAATAACTTCCTAAAAATATTTATAATTTTGTTTTCATAATTTTTTACACTCCAGACTATTCTAATGATGTATGACTTTAGGCACAAATAGAAGCTCAAAGTATTTAAAAATCATTAAAAGGTAAGGTACAGAGACTGAAATGCTTAGAAATCTCAGGGGTGGCCCGTAGTGCGTCTCAAAAGGCGCACCTACTGCCGCTGAATTAGTTCATTAGTTCAGGGTCGGGCCGCAAAAGTATCTCACTGACTTCGGCAATATAACATGTTGAACTCGGCTAACTAAGTATAGACATGCAGCTGTTCTGGGTGAGGCTTAAGAAGACTTCCACACTAAAATTCCTTCTCTTTATCCAACCAGAGAATACTGGGAAGGCACAGAGGCAGCTATTTAGCTATTTATTCTAGTTAAAGCCTTTCAACATGATCTGCTTGATGACTTCAGCGTCTTTCTATCGGCGGATATCGTCGCAGTCGAAAAAGCAGCAAAACTTATACAAAATAGCATAGCTATGTCGTTGAATGCCACTATTTTTGTAGACAACCGGGCTTCTTTAATTGCAATTGTGTCCAAAATTGTTAAGTCAAAGATTGTATCACAGTGTCGTTATTCGCTCATCGCTGTCAGATCTCAAGCTGTCTCTATAAGCCGGGTTTCCGGACATAGTTATATCGAAATGAACGAGATAGCGGACGAGATGGCCAGAGTAGGGTCTGATGTAGAAGTGAGCGAACCCGCGATTTGATATTCTATAAATATGTTACGGCTCTTGAAGATAGCCATTCCCGAATCATGACACTCATTGTCATTGTATCGTAAGTCGCGATACTGAACCTTGTATTCACATACTTTACATACAACTTCGTTGAGTCAGATTAATCTCATTTAAGTATAGCGTATTTGGGCTTGATTCAATTTTATAGATTTTAATATAATTCATGGCAATGAATTTTTCTTTAGTCGCCTTACTATATGCAATGAATTTTGAACTTTTTGCTTGCCCTCTTAAAGGCAAAAAGAGCGATGAAGCAAAGTTTTTCCTTACTTTCCAACAACTGAACTTTAACACACTTTCGTTGATTTCACTTTACTTTATTAGGAATGCCACTAGTTTTGCTTTCTCTTTAGTAGACCGTTTTACTTTAACTGACGCGTTAAAATTGTTGCCAAAAAATTTTAAACTTCTTTTGCCATTTATAGTAGTTTACTTGCATGCTTTTTGAACTGCTGTTGCTGTTGTATCGTGTCGAGTCGAGAATGCCAAAAGGGATTTAAAAAGTTTCTTAAAACTTTACTAAAAACAAGCAAAAAAAACAAAGAAAAAAACAACGGAACAAAAATTTTTAAACAACCAAAAAAAAAAAACACATAATTATTATTAAGTTGATTTTATATGTTTGTAGTAGGGAGAGGAAAATGAAAAAAAAAGGAAGAAATAAAACACAAATAAGTTTAAACAAAACAAAATGTTTTCAGATTTGTGTGCTATTTTTTCTTTATGCAGTACTTTAATTAATAAATATTTACCTTAAAACGATGCAATGTTTTAAAAACCAAACACGTATTGACGCTAGGAATCTTAAAATTATTCAAATAATGTAAAAACCGATAGATAGAATGTTCGGTTAGTAAACGTTCGCACGAATATCAACCGGTTCATGATATCCGACTAGTCGCTCAGCTTCGACTAATCGATTAACCGTTCAACCGAATAGTACTCGTCGAAAACTTTCGCTTGAAAGTTTTAAATGTTAAAACTAAATTATTATACATATGAATAGCATATTTATCTTGTGTAAAAGATGAGCGGACGACATGAAAGTTGGATGAGGTATTTCTGCAAATAAACTGAAGATGAGAAACAAGCTACGTGCTCCATATGTGCAGCAGTCTTGTGCTACAACTGCTCCACATCTCAAAAATCAACTGAAATTCGTGCACAAAAAAAAAAAGAAATAGTGAAGGTGACACGGAAAAACAAATTGCCAAAATTGTTTCAAACACATGCATACTTAGCTTTTAAATGTTGATATGCAGTCTTAGTTTGAATATAACATTTTTGGAGCTGCATTCAAAGTAGTCGCAAACGAAAGAATGCGCAAGATGGCGATCACAGTTGTCAGGAATCAATTTCTCGTTCATTAGCGATTTTAATCGCGAACAATACGTTACCAATTCCCTTGGCTTAAGCGATTTTATGAAGGTATTGGAGCCCGGCTGCAAAGTGCCCTGAGTTCAGAGTATCCATTCACGCTTACAGCTGCTTTATAACGTCAAGGAAAATATATTCAACGAAGTGACAGTGGTATTAAGTGCTTAAAGGTTTTGTAGACAAATGGTCATCAAGAACCCTGGATTGCTATATTTCGGTAGGGGCTCAATATTTTGACGGAAAAAAACAATTTATGAAGAAGAGTTTCTGCATTCATTATATTCGACTAACCGATTATCTGCGGTTAAAACCGATTAATTGAAAGTAGAGGGTGGAATAGTCTAATGCCTTCGAATAGTCGAACACCTCTAACCGAATATTAGTAGTCGAACACTTAGCTATTTAAGTTAATGGCAGAAGATTAATCGAATAACAAGAGCCCTAATGGACACTAGTGTGGGTCGGAAAAAAAAGTAGTAAAAGTCCGCCCCTCATATGAAAGCTTGCCTCGAGAGGATTTCAGGACACTAAAAATTTTCGCCCCTGCCACGCCCTAAAAACCGCTAAAAGCGTTTTAAAGGTATAACTTTGGTAATTGATGTTCGATTTTTATGAGTGATATGTCGTTATAAAGGTGGAAATGAGAACAACAATTTATAGGTATCAATGACCTCTGACCCCGTATTCAGGGTGAAAATGATAGAACTACTTTTTTTTACATACTTACCTCCAAATATTTTTTTGTAATTAAAAAGATCTGAAAGTTATTTTGTTTTTCCACTTGAAGTGATAAGATTTATCTATAAACAAAAAAGTTGCAGCACTTCAAAGTTTTTGTGTAAAATTTTTTCACAATGGAAAATTTATATTAAATTTGGCGTGATTTGGGTTGGCCGTAGCGATCTCGACTTTCCAGTTTCGCGAAAATATGACCCAAACGATTTTCATCGGTGACAGTCATAGCTGATTCACTTACTATGCGAACAAAGCGTTCTGTGTTTCGTGAATGGCAAAGGAACTCTATTAAAAAATTCTTTAGTTATATACATAAATATACAATTTGGTGATTCAAAATATTTACCTGGTATTTGAATAATTTTGTTGACTGAAAATTGAAAATTTATTAATTCGCTTTCCATATGGAACTGCAAACACAGTGGTTCTGTAATTTTGAATTTATTCCAATCGATCATTTCTGTATATGATTTGCTATCGAAATTAATAACGCCATGTTTTGGGACATAAAATGTACGAAGCATTGCAGGTGGATCGTGGCGTGCTTCTAATAATCAACTCATATCCATTTGATCGTATTTCTTGATCCTCGTCTGTTACCATTGACAATAAAATATGCTCAGGATGAAAATATTATGCATTGTATTCTATTGTCGGACGAATATTGGCAACCGGCGGATCCAACAAATGTATTTAAAAACATGTCGACTTCCGTGAAAAGCTTGCGTTTGGCCATTAATAAGAAACCAGAAAGGGGCATAAACTTTACCCATAAACGCCACGACATTTTCGAGTGCTAAAGGTGTCTGTTGTTTTGAGACGTAAAGCCACGATTAAGTAGTTGGTAAGCTTTTCTCGAAATGCATTTTACTATTCAACTTTTGATATCAACTACACAATTCACACAATTCACTGCTCACAACTTTGTGAATCTCGTTGAAAATTAATTTGTTTGACAGATTATTGTTTACAGTTACAATGCAATACAAAAATCAGTGTACTTATAAAATAAAGACAAATTGTGGATGCAGTTTACACAAAAACTTTCAAGTGCTGCAACTTTTTTGTTTACACGTGTATCTTATCACTTAAAGTGGAAAAACTAAATAACTTTTGGAGATCTTTTTAATTATATATAAAAATACTTGGGGGTAAGTGTGTAAAAAAAGTAGTTGTATCATTTTCACCCTGAATACGGGGTCAAAGGTCATTGACACCTTTGAAGAAATTGTTGTTCTCTCTCCACCTTTATAACGACATATTTACTTTACTTACTTTGCTTTTAATAGCACAACAGCCCATGGTTTCGCTTTTCGCACCCACTCATGTTGTGCGTGTTATATTTGTACATGAATGGAATGAAAAGCTTTTCATAGCAATTTTTACTCTTGTAGGTTTGCCATTGCCTGCCAAGAGGTGGCGCCGTGTAGAAAAATTATTTTTTCTAGTTTTTGATTTTGCCTGTGCCGAGATTCGAACCCCGGACTCTCTGCGTAGCAGTCCAACACACTACCACTACACCACAGCGACCACTATAACTCATCAAAATCGAACATCAAATACCAAAGTTATACCTTTAAAACGATTTTGGCGGTTTTTAGGGCGTGGCAGGGGCGACAATTTTTAGTGACCTGAAATCCTCTCGAGGCAAGATTTCATATGAGGGGCGGACTTTTATAATTTTTTTTTTTTTATGGACACCGATCCACCTTAATAGACACACAGCAAAATTCAGTTAATTAACACTACACTGTGTGCCGAATATTAAACGTTGTTAAACTGACACAAGTGTGAATTGGGGGAGTTACTTAAAAATGTCAAAAATACAAAAAATTATGAAAATAAAAAGGTAAAGGGCGGAAAAAGAAAAGTTATGCCAAGTGTGTGAGAAGTTAAAAACAAAAGCAAAACAAAAAGGAAAGAAATTAGAACGCGGAAGAATTTCTGTTCCTGTCAGTGCCAATGGAAGTTCTGTTGAAATGAAGTTGCATCATCAGTAATAACGAACTGCTGGCTAGAGAGTATTTAAAATAAAGAAATGAAAGAAATGAAAGAAACTTCAAAAATAAAAATTAGCTTTGGACTCGTTTCACAATTTTACTTGCTTTCCTTTCAGTTTTCCAGTTCTCCGTTCATTTGTTGTTCTCTTTTTAAATTTGCCCAAAGATTTGATGCGCGCTCCACAACGACGCTGGGGCACGTTGAAGGCATTCGTCCAAATGGCAGAGGCAATGCGATTATTTACAATGCACATCATGAAATTCGCTTGAAATTTTAAAATTTATTTAATTTTTTCTCATTGCTGAATGAGTGTGTTGGTGTCACACACTTTAACACAATTTTAATGTAGCATTTAAACATTAAAAAATAAATTCTGTAAAATTGTCACAAAAACTTTCAGTGAAATTTTAAAAAATACATAATTTCGTCGTCGGCATGCAGAAAGAATTTTTTGCATTTACAATATTTAAGTGACATATGCATGTACGAATTCATATTTAAATTTTGTACTTGATATATTTAAAAAAAAAGTAGAGAAAAAACTTGGACATATGACAACCTCAGTAGCACATATTGAGTACAAGGACATTGTTGAGAGGCGGTTTCGATTTTTTTTTCACATTTTTCTAGTGCACCTCAATGTGAATCAAATTAAATAATTTATTAGCGTTACTTGCATCATCTAGAAAGTGAAACTTGCAATTTGCTTTCGTAAGCAAAGATTTATTAAGATTATATTTGTAGCAATAGCCTGTTTTTCATTGGAACTTATTACACTGTGCGACACATTTGCTTTACATATGTAAGAAAGAAAAGGCTCTGTTCTAGTAAACAGAGCTATGCGCGAAGCGAAGTTCTATCACGTTAGTAATGCTAAGGGCATTTTCTTTAGTTTTAAATATTCATCCTAAGATGAAAAGTTAGGGTATAAAAATTTTAAAATTCATTAAAAATATAAATCATTAAAGTAATTTTCATTATAAATTTAATCTTATTTCATAGGTAATAAAATGCACACCATATATTTCTAAATACGAGGTGTGATCAAAAACCGTTATTTTCAAATTTCGTGAGTTACGTATGTTCGATTTTCGCATTTTTTCTGTTTTTCTGTTATGTTGGTACACATGTCTGTTATATATGTTGACAATACCAACCATTTTGGATTGTCAGTTTGTTTTTGACAGATAAAAAGGTTAGTCGTGTTTTGGTGTGCTCTTCGATTTTTTACTATTCGAAAAAATGGATCAAAGAAACTGTATTCAGTTTTGTGTAAAAAATTAAATTAAATGCGCAAGGGCATTTGAAATGTTCACTGTGGCCTTTGGCCTTTGGCGAGTCTACTATGAGCAGAACACAAGTTCAATTGTGGTATAACCGGTTTAAGGAAGGCCGAGAAGATATCAATGACGATGCTCGTCCTGGTCGCCCGAGCACGTCAACAACCGATGAAAACATTGACGCAGTGAAGAAAATGATTTTGGATAATCGTCGAATCGTCGAATCGTCGAATCACTATCAGAGAGGTTGCTGATGATGTTGGCATATCGTTCGGCTCATGCCAAGCAATTGTTACGGATGTTTTAGGCATGAAACGTGCGGCAGCGAAGATTGTTCCAAAATTGCTAAATTTTGAGCAAAAACAACGTCGCTTGCGCCAAAAACAAAACCGTTATCATGCCTCAACCACCGTATTCACCGGACTTGGCCCCCGCTGACTTTTTCCTCTTCCCAAAACTGAAGACACCGATGAAAGGAAAGCGTTTTGCTACGATTCAGGAGATCGAAAATCGAAACAGGAGCTGTTGGCGATACCAAAAAGCGCGTTTCAGAAGTGTTTCGAGGATTGAAGAAAACGCTGGCATAAGTGTATTATATCTGAGGGGGATTACTTTGAAGGGGACAAGATAGTTGTTGATTAATAAATAAATACTTTTTGTAAAAATTGAAAATAACGGTTTTTGATCATACCTCGTATAGGCCCCCAAATAAATGACAATAAGGTATTTCTGATAAGCGGGTAACTTAAATAACACTCTTTTACCGTTCTTAGCAGAAAGCCTAAGATAGCGGTCACTTGGACAGTAGGGGAAAAGGTCAACGTCTTTAACTGATCGGCATTGTTATCCACAGGAAAGTAGAGGTATTATTTCTCATTTGATTTGTGGCAGAAAACATTTTAACTGTCGATCAGAAAAAGAGGAATTGACTGCGTCGAGCTTGAACAGGAAAGTCGTACATAAATACACCTGCTAAAACTGATAAACTGTTCATAAAAAAAAAAACGAAATAGACATACATATACCAGACAAAGAACGTAGTCGCAATTAGAGTTTTATATTGTAGAAATCTACAGTGAAAGTAATGTAAATAGTAGTGTTAAAATTCTTAATGTTCAAATTGGGTTTTTTATTTATGTCAGTGTAAAAAAAAAAAATTAAGAGACAAAATGTTAAGAGTATAATTTAAAAGAAAAGATAAATCATATAAGCATAAAAAAAGGGTTGAAGCTTAGCTACAAAAATTTTACTATGTGTGTATACTTAAATCTAATTATGACAGCAAGTGCGAGTATCACAGGCGCAACAATTATCAAACCACACGTAGCATGCAACATCATCGTCGTTGGGCCCATCGTCGGATCGGTGAAGTAGCAATTTAACGTGAGTAAGTTAAATATAAAAATGCTAAAAATATATACTTATAGTGTTAACATGATTTAAAAATATATTTATATAGTATGACATTTTTTTTTTTGTGGGTGTATCATCATACCAACACGCATATCTCTCGATCATTTATTTATCTTTGCTTTTAATTATATATAACTGCTCTCTATAAAATAATATTCACCACGCTCTCACAGATTTACCGTTTTTATTTTATTTTTATATTCTCTTTGTTTGAGCAGTTAACTATACCGCATAATATTACTAGGCCAATAGGAAAATTTATCAATAGGTGATTTATTAGGAATTTTAGTTATAAATAATTTTACTAGTACAGTATCTTAAAACTACATAAAACCTTCGTAAATACTTGGTAATATGTTAATGAAATGAAATATTTACAAAAAGTAAAATAATTAGAATAAAAGTAAGTTTGTAAAAATAAAAATAAGTAATAATGAAATTTTAAAATAGTACTTATTATTTGATGAAATGTAAGGGTGGTGAACAGTAGATAAGTTAAGCAATGGGATATCGACATTATGGTTATGCATCGATATCAGGTAGGGTGGGTACATATTTCAAGGGACTCTCAGCTTTCCCCCTCTACATTTTAGTTTCTTATTCATTTGTTGGTGGTAGTTACATACTTACGTATTCAATAGTTTTCTTATGGAGATTAATTTCAGGATTTTTCCTAATATAGGAGCTGCATACAAAGAAAATTTAATGTAACTCTTCACATCATATCATTGAGGATAGCCCACTCCCATTTTGCCTGAGCTAAAACTGAGGCGTTGCTAGATATGCAGCGACCGCCTCACATGATGTGAGCCTTACAGAAGGTGGAAGTTCGTTACATACTTGTTTAGTAATTTTGTATATGGGTTCAGTCAGCCATCTCACTTTTGCCCAGTTTGTGTATGTCTCCACCATATTGGATGCCATTACTGCTTATGAGACGGCATTAGTTAATTATTATATTTTTGTAATATTAACCAATAATAAAATTAGTATTTTCGCCTGAGTCACATAAATATTAAACCTAAACACACGGTAAGAAACAGATGCTTGGGTGACGAGCCATCGAGTTTCTCTGCTCAATTCTACTTCAATTCTGCTCATTCTACTCCTATCTACCAGAACTTTTTCGTTTTATTTTTGTAAAAGCTAAGACATATTATACATATTTTTCTATCTGGGTCCACCAAGCAAAATGGATTGACAGACTTCGGACTTTGGATGTCCTCTTGCCCACCTTAAATCAAATACTCTAAAAAAGAAATATGACCTCAAATATGCATATGTTCTTGTAGATATACACAAGTTGTCTCTGGGTAGACATAAAACCATAAATATTTAATTGCATTCCACATACGAATACGCACTGATTTAAATCACTCACAAATTCTACTTAATTAATAGTCAATTCAACTATCATTAACATATTTCTGAAGCGTTACCAATCACTGCCCTGTCGTACAACTGAGTAGCCTTGCTCCTCCCGCTTTTTGTACTTTATGTGAGTTGCTGTTGTTACTCAGCCACCACCTACAATTTTTATTGCAGCATTTTGCGCAAACCACAAAAATTGCTTTCCATTTTTATACGGCTACGTTCGCTACTCGCCTAGCTTCTTCTTCGTATTCTTCGTATTCTACTTGTTTATCTTCTACCTACTATTGCCTACTTCATCAATGACGACCATATAATAAAAACTCAATGTTGATGCTATAAATTAAAGCGGCACTTTTGCCGCTGCGTTGTCAGCAAGAACAAAAGCCACAACAAGAATAAGAACAAGAACAAAACCAGAAACCACAGCGCGAAAATAGAGCAAAACAAATTCTACGTGTCGTACTTGGGACGTGTTACTTTACTTGCCCTCCTCCTCCTCTATATTCTTCTTCCTTCCTTCCGCTTATTTATGTGCAAATAATGTACTAGCTTTTTTTTTTCATACTTAGCTTATCATTTATCCTTTTATCGTACTTACTTTTCCAGCTTGTTGTTCTGTTTTTTTTTTCCGCGCGCACTCAGTTCTCATTAAATATTTATCTTAGCTGGTAGCGTGTATGGGTGTGTATGTGTTTGAGAGTGAAGTGCAAGTGTGTGAGTGCTGTCAACGTAAGTATCCTAAGCACGACAAACAGAAAGAACAAAAACAAGAAAGAAACGGTAGACATTGTTGGCACTAATGATGATGCTTGCACGATTAAATGTCAACAATGGAACAACAACAGAAACAACAACGAGAGCAACTAGCAACTAGCAACAACAAAAGTGCGTTTCATTTGTTTGTTTTCGCTGTTTTGCCGTTCTGTTGCTGTTGCTTGCCAGTAAAAGTGTCAAATGCAAATTATGCGGTTTTTATTCTGTACATATATAAGTGTGTTTGTGTTTGTGTATGTACGTGTGAAGTGGAAGTTGTGTGTGCATTAAAACAAAAGAGTAGTAGTCATAGTAGATAGTAGAGTAGTATTTAATAATAGTAAGTATATTGTTTCCAACCACAAGCATTCAAGTTGTAGTAGTTGTCGCTGAAGTTGCTGTTATCATACATAATACGTAAAAGTAGCAACAGATAACCAATTTGTTGATTTTAATGTTGTGGCTATGTTGCCGACAATGTCGATTAATAACCAAACTGTCGACATTTCTCGTCTACTTATAGTGCAATTTTAACGGAAAACAATTACTTTTTGTTGTAACTTAAAACTTATGTGACATTTCCATACGGAGCATCTAAGAGGTCTCGTGGATAGAGTCGAGAACTTATTATAGAGAAGTCATCGACAGTCAATAGAGAAAATTAAATAAATATTGAGTGCCTAAGATAAAACTTAACAAAATAACTTTGTCAAAATAGTTGAAATTCGCTATTCTTCTAGATTGAACTGATCAATTATTTGAATTTTACTTATATCGTTTATGGAGAAACCTCTCTCAAACTCATTGTCTTACATATTTACCAAAATTCCTAAGGGTATTTATATCACGCTCATTCTGAATAGCTAAAATAATAACTTGACCCTTAATCACATAGCTAGCTTTACAACAGCAACTTGTAGGAGGCAAAGGAAATGGCATGTCTATTAATCTGGGACCGATTGCGATAGGCATGTCATCTGGTACATGGATGGCTACTGCCTTGGGGAAGCTATAGGCACCAAAGAAGAGTAGAAGGGGGAAAAAATAACATGTGGAAATAATAAAAAGTGATTGCTTTTAAAAAGGGTTTCAAAATAAATTTTTTAATAATTTATTGGGTATGAAAATTCGTGCAGATATTCAAATTTGACTAGACTCTCTATCATAAAAGAAGTCAAGAACATTGGAACGAAGAGATCATGAAATGCATCGTTTATGAAATATGAAGTAGAATATAATTGTGTGTGTAAAGTGTGTCCACTAGGGCTAACTTTGCCTAATCAATTACAGTTACTATAGCAGGAAATGTGATAACTCCATGTGGATGCGATACTTTACTTTACTTTTAATGGCACAACAGCCCATGGAGGGCCTAGGCCGAGCTTTTCGCTTTTCGCATCGACTCATGTTGTGCGTATTATATTTGTACATGAATGGAGGGGACCTACAGTTTAATGCCGAATACGAACGGCGAAGTGAAAAGCTTTTCATAGTAATTTTCACTCTTGTAGGTTTGCCATTTCCTGCCAAGAGGTGGTTGCCGTATAGAAAAATTATCTTTTCTACTTTTTGATTTTGCCTGTGTCGAGATTCGAACCCCGGACACTCTGCGTAGCAGCCCAACGCACTACCACTAAGCCACAGCGACCACAGGATTTGAATACGTTTAAATTAAATTAGATAACAGAAATAACAATTACTCTTTTAAGTTCATTTTAGTTAACTATAGTAAGTAGTTCACTAGTTCATTTAGTTAAATTTTTATATTGTAGATTATTTTGTATACAAATTATTTCCTAACCTTAAATCTATAAGAATTCTTTTAAAAATTTGTATAAATTTCGAAACAAGCGATACCCGCATTTAGTAGCTTTGCGTCAGAAATGATTGAAGCAACAGGCGTTACCTGAGTAACGCTGGTGGAAAAGTTGGTCCAGAGTTCAGAGCTTGTAGCGAATCAGAGACAAGCAAACTTTGTTTCAAATTCTTATTTCAGATGACACAAAACATGTGTTAAACATATAGCATCATCAACGATACAGCATGCGGAACCTGCATTGAGGAAGAAAGTAATACAGCTGAACATTCATTGTGGAGCCTTTCAGACATGCGACTTCTTCAATCGTGTGCGAGAGAAGATAATGCAACAAGCAATCATCGATATTTCCAAAACTATATTCTACCAGAGTATCATACTGCTTGCCTAAAAGTAATACACCAAAATCTTACGACTTTTTTATTAATTTTAAATTACAATAATTTGAAAACACCTACTGAAAATATTAAAGTTTAAAATGTATTTTTGCTTCTCATGTGTGTTATTGCTTAGGCAAGTTAATGCTGTGATATGTACATGGATGTTTAATCCTTAGCTAATCCAGATTGTGTTTTTCCAAACTTTTTCAAATCAAATATCAAGAGATAGAAAAATCCAATTTCAATTTTGTTGTTTGTTACACTGACTGCAATCCGGTGGCTTTAACAGAATTTATACCAAAAATTGATACCACCAAAATTCGTTTCCATACTGCAGCAACAGAATACAAAAAAAACCATACTGCAGCAAATTAAAAAAAACCAGACAAACAAACAACATGTAGGTACAGTTAGTTCAATTTAACAGTATTGTTTACACTAGCCAATTTACGTTTATCCGTCTCCTTACTTCGACTCCTCCTTATTCCCCCCCCCCCCCTCCTTACTTCCCCTCCACCTTACTTCCCCTCCTCCAGTTTCTCTTACTTTATCTAGCTTTAAAGCCTTGCATAGATATGAACTCCAATGTGTGTATGACCAATGACAACAACAATGATTGGTTACTGTATGGTGTGCGGTTGTGAATGTATTGAAAACCTCCGCGAGGCCAAATAGTAAACATTTGAACAATAACTAAAACAGCAACTACAAAAAAAAAACTAATTGGAAAAAAGAAGTCAGAGTTAACCGGACTAAAAAAAAGAAGACAAAGTTAAATTGATTGAAAATATCACTAGACAAAAATTGATACTCTTTTTAGCTTAACTATTGTATTTGTGAACACACATACACACACACACACACACACACACACACACACACACACACACACATGTAAGTATTCATATGCTCCAACGACTAACTACTTTTCAACAATGCAATGCAATGTGGTATAGGATAGTTAGAGTTTCCCCGTGGGAAGATTTGTGTTCCTGACAGTGCATATGTGTTGGCCTTGATTTTGCTCGAAGCTTGAGACTGGCCTCTCTTAAATCTCTTAGAAACCCAACGACCAAACAATAATTTGTGAAGTTTATTCATATATATACGAGGTGTGATAAAAAAATAACGGTTATTTTTAAATTTCGTGAGTTACGTATGTTCGATTTTCGCATTTTTTTTTCAGTTATGTTGGTACACATGTCTGTTATATATGTTGACAATACCAACCATTTTGGATTGTCAGTTTGTTTTTGACAGATAAAAAGGTTAGTCGTGTTTTGGTGTGCTCTTCGATTTTTTACTATTCGAAAAAATGGATCAAAGAAACTGTATTCAGTTTTGTGTAAAAAATGAAATGTTGACTGTGGCCTTTGGCCTTTGGCGAGTCTACTATGAGCAGAACACAAGTTCAATTGTGGTATAACCGGTTGACGATGCTCGTCAAAACAAAACCGTTATCATGCCTCAACCACCGTATTCACCGGATTTGGCCCCCGCTGACTTTTTCCTCTTCCCAAAACTGAAGACACCGATGAAAGGAAAGCGTTTTGCTACGATTGAGGAGATAAAAGAAAAATCGAAACAGGAGCTGTTGGCGATACCAAAAAGCGCGTTTCAGAAGTGTTTCGAGGATTGGAGAAAACGCTGGCATAAGTGTATTATATCCTGGGGGGATTTCTTTGAAGGGGACAAGATAGTTGTTGATGAATAAATAAATACTGAAAATAACGGTTATTTTTTGTTCATACCTCGTATATATATATATATTGTATATTCTACAAGAAAGAATGTTTATCTAGCAATATTTCAGTTTGAAAGCTTATAAAATAATGTAATCCGATTAATTTAGCTATAGTTCTTGTTAATTCAACAAGTTACATGTTATTTCGACTTGTTAAATGTTTTAAGTGTAACTTATTTTCCCCAAAGAGATTTGTATATTAAATTCATATTTTTCTCAAATCAAATGGATACATAAATATTTCAGATGACAATTCGGATGTGGCGCAAACTTTAAATATCCTTCCTTTACTTACTTACTTTTAGTGGCACAACAGCCCATGGAGGGGCTAGGCCGAGCTTTTCGCATCCACTCATGTTGTGCGTGTTATATTTGTATATGAAGGTAAGTATCCTACTCACCCTAAAATATAAATAACATTTGCTTGTCAGTGCTTGAGGCGTTGATACACACTTTTTTCCTAGGTTAATGCTCTTTGCGATTAGTCGTAATTCCAGCATATACTACTTGTTGAAAATTTAACTTGCATGGGAGGTTCCATGCCAAATTGACCACACTTGCTATATGTCTGAGTATAGAGAATGACTGCAATTAGTTTGGTTGAGATAGTTTCAGTTTTGTAGGAGATATGGTATAGCGGTCACTGACATACGATCGGAAGGAACCACTATTATCTTAAGGTTGCTATTACAATAAAGTCTACCAAAATTGGTATTGCATTTTGAATATTTCACTTGTATGAAAGGTAGACGTGTTTTATGCACGATTTTATGGATTTAAATAACAGTTATTCTACCGGATGTTTTGATGAAGTTTACTGAATTTTGAAGTATACTCTACTTTACTATTTCGTCAGACATTAATCACTACCATTTCACTTTTGAGGGAGGTACCACGCCCACTTGACTGATTTCATCCATTCCAGATTAACATTGCAACGATATTACATTGGTCGTTGTTATTGCGCGATGTATTGTAATTTAATTGTAATTTTCTTAACAGTTAATTTTGAAAGTATTTCAACAATGTGTACTGGATGCGGTCTCATTTGCTTTACTATTTTCCTTGATATTAGCTTTTGGTATTGGAAGTAGACGTAGTTATTTTCCGATATTGATAATTTTGACATTGTTTAGTTGACTTGTGGTCTCTGTGGTGTAGTGGTAGTGCGTTGGACTGCTACGCAAAATGCCCGAGGTTCGAATCTCGGCACAGGCAAAATCAAAAAGTAGAAGAAATAATTTTTCTACACGGCACCATCTCTTGGCAGGCAATGGCAAACCTACACTTCGCTGTTCGGATTCGGCATTAAACTATAGGTCCCTTCCATTCATGTACAAATATAACACGCACAACATGAGTGGATGCGAAAAGTTGGGCCTATGCCCTCCATGGGCTGTTGTGGCATTAAAAGTAAAGTTAGTTGACTTGCCGTAACTGGTAGTGTGCTGGCCTGCTACGCAGAGTGCCCGGGGTTGCATCATAGGTACAGGCAAAATTCGAAAAATGGTAAAACAATTTTTTAAACTGCTCCACCTCTTGGTAGGCAATGGTAAACCTCCAAGAGTAACATTTGCCTAACACTTTTGAGGTCGTCGAATGTAATAGAATACAGGAATATGAATTGCGATTTTCTGCGATTTGACTTTATAAGAAAGAAACACAATGCTCTGCATTCATAGGGGTACACCCTGTGTGTTGAATGTATCAATAAAAAATAAATAAAACACGAAAGAAAGATTTTATAACACATTTTTTCCATATCTCTGAGCTACACATATTCTAAATTCATCACAGACTTTTCCGAATTTAAAAGGACTAAAAGAAACTTACGAAATTGCTACTTCTCCCACTGGGATACTCTCGAATCCACGTTATTGACATCTGTGCAGATGCTTCACGTCCATAGATACCAGAATATGTGTGCGTATGTACTCTGTGAAACAGATACTTATTCATATAGTTAAAACAGAGGCGTACTCTCTCAGAGAGTGTATTTCCGGTAAGTTCCCCTTTTTTGCTACAAATATTCCATACAAAATATTTGTATTCATAGGAAAACGCTCAGTTATTTTCATTCGAAGAAAAAAACACGTGTAGCCGCTATTCAATTAAGAAGTAAAATATCTTTACATATTATTTGCCTGCAGTTTTTCTTTATCGTTTCTTTACACCTTCCCCGTGTTGCCTATTGTGATGAAAGCTTTCGAGATGAGTTTTTCGTTTCGCTGCCGTCTCTAGGCCTGACTTTCTCTAAATAAGAATGCTTGCATGTAAGTGTGTATCCAGTGGCGGCTAATATATAATGGTGAAGCGGTACAAGGGTGGAGAGAAGGTAAAGTGAAGAAGTGCAGATAGAAAATGTTAAGCTCTTTTTCTTTACCTAAAGTATAAAAATACAACACATTTTTCATAATTTTTTTGGAAAATAATATTTTTTTAATATATTAAACATGGAATTCTCTCATTGTTGTATTGTTAAGTTACGCGTGGTATATTAAGTTTTAGGGGAGTACAATTAATTTTGTATACTGACAAATGTGTTTTACTCCGGCCTCTCTTATGAATCGTTTTTCAGCACGCCACTGATTTGTATATACACCTCAGTACCTTTTAAAAATCGTATCGTTCAATTAAAAGGATTTTTTCATTTTCGATTCGTTCATTTGCTTGTTTGTTCTTAGCTTACATGTTTAGTTTACGCTTTCATTACTATTTTTATTCTTTTTGTGCCTACTACTACGTACATTTGTGTATACAAATTCTAGTTACTACATATTATTGCCACTACTATTTCCTATACCTAAGTACTATTGGAATTGTTAAATTTTTTGCTACTGTTATTATTTCTCATGAAGAGTAAATGTTTTCCTTCTGTGTTTGTTTTGTTTCCATTTTACTGCCTGTGGCCGTCATGTTTCGTATTCGGTATGCGTAAAACAAACCACCAAAACTTCTATTGTTCAGAGTTATACTCACATACATTGATGCAGTTAGGTATGTATGAAATAGTAGTGGGTCTTAGTTCTTTTCAAAAGATGTGGCAATTTCCATTATTCTTACATTTTGTACTGGTATTTTTCAATGTTTTTATTCAGGCTATAAAACCTGAACCTGATGATTTGTTTGAATGCAGATAATTGGCAAGTACGATTTCTATTACCAGTTGATATTTGTTGTGATATGGTAAATATCATTTAAAAATTAGCAGACAGACATTTTGTTTAAATTTTAGGAAATATAAAGTAGATTTACGTACATATATTTGAAAGTTGCCATGAACTAGTCAATGAAAAACTGAGAAATCAACCACAGATGCTATCCACTTAGCCAGAAAACGCTTGGAGAAACGCAAGCTAATGAATCGAATTTACTTTTTACGTTTATCGTTCTACAGAAATCAGCCTTTAGTTCGAGCGGAGACTAACTCTTGCCAACAGGTGTTACTACGGGCTCAGTAGGCAATTGAGAAGTAGAACCCTCTCTCGACCGACGAAACTAACGCTCTATAAGTCCCTCATCCTTCCCGTCCTAATGTATGGCGCAGAGACGTGGATTGACCATCAATGATGAGAGGCTGTTAGGAGCGTTCGAGAGGAAGATACTCTGCGTAAGATCTACGGTCCATTATGCGTGGACGACGTGTATCGAATAAGATGGAACGATGAGCTGTATGAGCTGTACGCCGACACTGACATAGTCAAGAGTATAAAACTCCAGCGGCTTCGCTAGCTCGGTCATGTTGAGCGAATGGAAGAAAGCGCTCCGGCTAGAAGGGTGTTTTACTCGTATTCAAACCACGGTGGAGGGACGCGCAGAAGGGGACGTCCTAATCTCCGTTGGAAAGACCAGGTACAGGGCAACCTGACTGCTCTTGGCCTTATCAACTGGCGCCAGCGCGCGCATAGCAGAGGCGACTGACGAAGCTTTGTAGAGGCGGCCCAGACCGATCATCGGTTGCAGTGCCAGTTAAGTAAGTAATTAAGTTCTACAGAAATCTTTGGATTTCTACTACTTAATTGATAGGCCTTGAAAATATGCTGATTATGAAAAATATATATGGATACTTTAGTTCTATAATACTTAAAAGGGTCAGCGTGAACGATCAGAGCTTTCAGTATTCGTTTATGGTTTGGTTTCAAATTTGTAATTCTCAATAATTTTCGGATTTTCTTGAATTTATAAAATTTTTTTAATAAATATAGTTAATTCGCAATAATTCTTTTCTATCCTATTATTGATAGTTAAGTTAATTTTTCTTCTACTTTATTTTCTACTCAATGTTCGGCAACTGTTTTCACTTCAAAAGCTTTCACCTCAATCAACCGCAAAGTAATGAAAAGAAAAAGGTTACTCATACGCCACGTGCTCTGACGTAAATAAATATATCAAAATTCTTATGCTTCAATAACTTTCAAGCTAATGAACTTTATAACTACTTTAAACCTATAATCAACATTTTTTAAAAGTCACGCACGCAATTCCTTTAGCTTACACAGCCACAACAACAACAACAAGTGTACTCAGCTAGAAATATACTTTTTTATATTGGGTGAAGGAGAAGAAGAGCTAGGAAAAGTAGAAGAGGAAAGGTATAATGGTTAGTGCTTTGAAGTAAATTTTTTATTTTTAAGGTTTAGTTAGTGCATAATTAATAAGTGGTTGCCGTGGCGTAGTTGGTACTGCTTTAGCCCGCTACGCAGACTGTCCGGGGTTCAAATCTTGGCACAGGCAAAATCAAAAAGTAGGAAAAAATTTTTCTACACTGCACCACCCCTTGGCAGGCAATGGAAAACCTACAAGAGTAAAAATTTCATATGAAAAGCTTTTCACTTCGCCGTTCGTATTCGGCATTAAATTGTAGGTTCCTTCCATTCATGTACAAACATAACACGCACAACATGAATGGATGGGAAACGCTCGGCCTAAGCCCTCCATGAGCTGTTGTCCCATTAAAAGAAAAAGAAGGAAGAAGAATAATTAATAACAAAAAAAAAAATATACACCAAATCCTAGAGAAAAATCGTTCAAATTAAAATAAAGTTAATGAAAAGGAAAAAGGGTCGAAAGTAAATTGAAGAAATGCATACAGAGTAGCAAAAACGTTTCAATGAATAAATTAATAATAAAGAGAAGTCCATCTCTATATTCATAAAACAATTTCAAAACAAAACTCTTTCATGATTTTGCTGCTTGTTTGCATTGCAATATCATGTTGTCTCAAAAGATAGCAACATAATAACAACAAATAATTTGCAATTTTGTAGCATTGCAGTCAGCATTCAACTTTTCGCATTATTAATTAGTAAACGGCGTTGTACTTGTATTTTGTTTTTGTTTTTATAAGCTGTTCTAAAGCTGCTATGGTTGATGTTCCCGTTCTAAACAAATTTCACTTCCTTTTTTAGGCAAATAAAATAATTGTGATTTGAAAAACGCGAGTGAGTTTGTTTGGCATGCCACCGAAAAATAATTTAATGAAATCCTCGTCCTTACATCCTTTATGTATTCATCAATGTGATAGGTACACTCGCGCAGGCATATAAGAATTTAGGATTATCAAAATTCAAGTGTAATTAACTAATTTATTTAGTGCTCTATCAAATCGGCCTTCACTGGATGGCTACATTTGAATTGAAATTTGTTAATCCATTAATTTATTTATCTTTTAAACTTTCGCTCAGCTATTCACCATAAAAGTCTACAGAGAGTTAGTTGGATGATATTAGAATTTAAAGTAATTAATTATGCAAGTAGTTATTTATTTTTATATAAATGGCAGCCATTTATTAACGGATTCTTGAGCGTGGGTAAAAGTAGAATGGCTCCATTGAATGAAGTTTCACTGATTTAGTCAGTAGGAAGAAGTCTTTGCATATGAACGTGCATAATAATTTATGCTCAGTAGAAGACCAAATACCCTAACAAATATTAGTATCAAATAGTATTTTGCTGTACAGCAATATCCGAGCAAGAGCGAAAGAAATAAATTACATGCTCTGAGTGGGTGCAGCCCATTTCAAATTCTTAAGAGTAAGTAACCTCTAGTCTACTTACCACCAGTGCGCCTACTAAGGTTAACCAAGTTTGCTCTTAAATAAGTACTTATCTTTCTGAAGCTATAAATTACTCCTTACCTACTGGTATATATACCTATATGTATGCATACTTAAGTGCAATTATTTGTATATTTAAATGTTATGGACATAGCTTCATGTCAAAATGACTCATTAATTCATATGAAACTCTTGAGTAATTTATTCCGAAAATTATTTTAACGCACTTACGTTCTTATACGAGTACACTTAAGAGTATTATTCATTGCATATGCATACATAAGTACTCGTATGTGTGTATTCTAGAGTGGATCGATATTGTTACTCCTTATGCTTTCCACTACCTTGTCATTTCTCAAAATTCTGACGTATTAGGAAAATGTTGCCCTTAATTCGGAATCAGCGCATTAAAATCTACGACCCCTGCCGGACGGTATTTTTTTTATATATAAGCACGCAATATATTCTTTCGCTATGTGTGAGGTTTGCGTTATCCTCCCATGTACTGGAGTGTCATCTATGGGCCCTAAGCAAAGAAACTATATTTTTATTATTATTTTGATCTCAGTATTAAGTATTCTTGAGAGGGCTCTGAAGTAAAAGTTAGTAAAATGAGTTAAAGTTTGATTTTTCCCTTGTACTAGGGCGACATCTATGGACCCACCAGTTTTGTTGATATTTTATGTTCCGCGATTTCTTAGACCATTTCCCCATTTTAATAATGTTAACATATTCTTGATAAATAAAAAATAAAATCGAGTAGTTTTACGGAGAAGTTGAATTTTTCTTGTACTCTAGCATCATTGATCGGTTCTACTGAATTTTTATATAGCAGTGCTTTTGGCACAAGAAACTAATTTTTTGCCTTTATTACGATCTTAATATTATTGCTTAGGTGGCTCCTGAGTAGAAGTTATTAAAATCAGAGAAAAGTGGGTTTTTACCTTGTACTGGAGCGACATCAAATGACCGACCGTTTTTGTTTAAATTTGCGGCCGTTTTTTACAATGTTTCGTAAGCCAAGAAACCCATTTTTGGCTTTCAATTTGAACTTAAAATTATGCCCGTGGGATCTTTGCAGCATGCAACCATAAGCTGCACGACGACACTGACATAGTTCAGCGCAAAAAATCCAGCAGCTTCCCTAACAGGGTCACGCAGAAGACGACGTCCTAATCTCCGTTGGAAAGGTCAGGTACAGGGAGACCTGGCTGCACTTGGCTTTGCCATCGCGCAAATATCAGAAACCACTTGCTAATTTTTAAAGTGGCGGCCAGTATCGATCATCGGTTGTGGTGACAAATAAGTAAGTACTTAAGTAAGGTAACTGGAGTAAAAATTTGGTAAAATTAGGGGAAGTTCATTTTCCCTTGTACTGGAGCACCATCTTTCTATCAACCAATTTTGTTGAAATGTTTTGTGCTAGAAGTTTTTGGGCCCAGGATCAACTTTTTGGTCTTGATCGTGATATTAAATTATTTCCGAGGATGCTCCGGAGTATAAGTAAGTAAACTTGGTAAAATATAAACTTCTAATTATAAATATGTACTTACTGGTTTGCCATCTATTGTGTTCCAAGTTTTTTTTTTAGACCAGAAAACTTATTTGTGGCCTTCATTATGATCTTTAAGTTATTCCTGATCTGGCTTAAACGCAAACGTTTGTAAAATCAGGGAACATTGAATTTGTTCTTGTACTGCAGCAAAATTTACGGACACACCAATTTTGTTGATGTATTGAGTAGCAGCGATTTTTAGATCAAAAATTAAAATTTGGCTTTTATTGCGATTTTATGTACGTCTTTTTTCAATTATTGAATGCATGTATGTCAGACAAATTGTATTTACCTCCTCTTTGAACAAGCGATGCCATGATGGGGTTTACAAAAGTCCCCTGTATGTCGATCCACTTTAAATTGTACAACGTACATATTGTTATACCAGGTGTACAAGTATGAAACCGATAATTTTTATTAAGAAAATACACATTTATTTAAGAAAAATGGTTATACATTCAATCTTCAAAGTAATGACCATTGCTAGCTACACATTTTTCCCATCTCTCTGGCAATTTGTGAATGCCTGGCCAAAAAAACTGTTCGTTTTTTGAGTCAAACCAGTCATCGAGGCATTTTTTCACATTTTCGTTCGAATCCAAGTGCCGCTCAGCAAGTGCGTGCCCCATTGATGAAAAAAAGTGGTAGTCAGATGGAGCCAAGTCTGGTGAATAAGCCGCATGGGGAAGGGCTTCCCAGCTATACGAATCTACCAATTCCCGAGTGTGTTTTGTTCGAAGTGATGGTGCATTGTCATCAAGAAAAATCACTTTGTGTTGCCTAGCTTGATATTCTGGACGTTTTTGGCGCAAAGCACGATTCAAATCGGCCAATTGTTGTTGGTAGCATTGACCAGTAACTGTTACACCTAGTTTCAGAAGGTCGAACCAGATAACACCTCGTGCTCCCAGAAAACAACGAGCATTTTCTTCTTTTCAAAGCGATTTGGTTTTGCTGTTGTTTTGGCCGGTGAGCCGGCTTAACATATGATCGTTCACGTTTGGGATTCTGAAAATAAATCTGTTTTTCATTGCCAATAACAATTCGATGAAAATATGACTTTCTTTTGTACCTGGCGAGCAACATTTCACAGGTGGTTTTTCGATATTCTTACTGTCTTTCAGTCAATTCATGCGGCACCCATCTTCCCACCTTTCCATCTTCAAAATCAATCTTATGGCGATCTGGCCGTAAGCTTCCACATAAATTCGATGAGATTCCAAAGCATATTTCTTCAATTGGAAACAGAAAATCAATTATGTCCGCATGTCGTAGTTTGTAGGCACAAAATTCGACGTTTTATCAAGAAAAAAAAAAAATGTTATTGTATGAAACTTGATTGTTTTATGAACTGAATATTGTTGACAGAAGTAAATGCGAAGAAATGGCGCCAATGATTTGGTTTGACAGAGCGTATAGTTTTACCTAGCGACACAGAAGTGTCATTACCGGGTTCATACTTGTACACTTGGCATATCTTTTAAAATATATCATTTAACTATCTAAGATTTAATTATCGTTTATGACACTAACTGATATGCAAATATTGAGGTGTAGTGGTATTGTGGTGTAGTGGTAGTGCGTTGGACTGCTACGCAGAGTGTCCGGGGTTCAAATCTCGGCACAGGCAAAATCAAAAAGTAGGAAAAATAATTTTTCTACACGGCACCCACCACCACCTCTTGGCAGGCAATGGCAAACCTACAAGAGTAAAAATTGCTATGAAAAGCTTTTCACTTCGCCGTTCGGATTCGGCATTAAACTGTAGGTCCCTACCATTCATGTACAAATATAACACGCACAACTTGAGGGGTTGCGAAAAGTTCGGCCTAGGCCCTCCGTGGGCTGTTGTGCCATTAAAAGTAAAGTAAAAAAGTAAGTAATGAGTAACAAAACTAAGAATTTGAAATTATTTAGATAACTGGGGAAATCGATCGAAGGTAACCCAGTAACTCATCACTAGCATCAAAGGCTCTTTAGATAGCAGAAACAGCATAACGCAGAGTTTGCAAAAGTCAAACCTTGTATTCACTTGAATCATTACTTAATAATTCAAGTTTGATTTCGAATTCTAACGTAAGGTGTCCAATGAGAAATTCTACATTCACAGTTTTTTCTAGGTTAACAAAGTTTTAAACAGTTTAGTTTTGTTTCGAAATTTTCGTCATTGGATGATTAGTTTGAGTTTGAATAGATATAAAAATTAAGTTAAACAGGATTTTAGTTAAATTTAGAATGGTAAACTTATCGAAAATTTAAGAAACAAGGGAAGTTGAACGATAACAGGACATACAAATTTCTTAAAAAAAAACTTTATTAATATTGTCAATAAGCCTCCCAAATTTCAATTTCATATCATCATCCTTTCAATTTAAAATTAAATATTTAAATAAAAAGATCAGATAATGTTTCGAAAATTTATAAAATTTTTACTTAAATTTTAACAATTTAAAATCGAAAGATACTCTTATGGAGATAAGATTCAATTGTTTTATTATTAATTTTATGCGGTTTATTCAATCCCTTGCTTCCATGTTGTCTCTATAAACCCGGCCCACAAAATTACATTTCTCTTTAACTCTTTTGTTATTTAACACGCTTCTAAAGCATCAGCTGGTGGTCTAGAAATTGCAGTTAATCTTGCAAAAAATTAAATAATTTATTCACTTAAAATCGTCACTGCCAAAAATGTGTTATTTGGCCCAACAAAATCGGTCGATCCATAGATTGCGCTCCAGTATAGGAATGAATATACATGGTAAGGAAATATATTGCATTCCTCGTAAATATATTGCTCGTCGCAATATGACTGTCTTTAGATAGCAGAAATGGGTCATGACCCTTTTCCATAAATTTGAATCGTTTTGTATTAAGCTGCACAAAATATGCATTTTATGCTGTAACGTTGAAAAATTCAAAGACTTATTGGGTCATATAAAAAGTATCCGCGAGTGGTACCCACAAATCTGTTATGTGGTTGATGTTTAGTGCCTCCGCTATCTCCTGACAGTTTGAGTGTCGATCTTACTCAACCAGTTGCAAAATTCCATCGGATTTTTCAGTGCATCTTTGATATCGAAATTTCTGGAACGAAATCGAGCAAACCGCTTCTGGGTCGGGCGTTCACTCACAGCATCCTCACTGTAATCCGCACAAATTTGTCGGCAAGTTTTTGCAGCGGTTTTACCTTTTCTATAGTAATAAAGCAGCACATGTCGTGTTTCTGTAGCTATTTCACTAATTTTCAAAACAATGTAACTTTTTACACTAGCGACGAATTACTCATAAAATGTAGACTGAAATGTATTAATTACTTTTCAAAGATGTGTTCGATTGACGTAGTCAGACTAGTGTTACCTGATTTGTGGCTACCAACACCTAAAACCGCGGATACTTTTTATATGACCCAATATATACAAGAATGAAAGACATAAAATTCCTTACCCTGGTAATGGTCGCTGTAGCGTAGTAGTACAGCGTTGGACTGTTAAGCAGAGTGTACGGGGTTCGAATCTCGGCACAGGCAAAATCAAAAAGTAGAAAAAAACATTTTTCTACACGTCACCACCTCTGGGCAGGCAATGGCAAACGTACAAGAGTAAAAATTGCCTATGAAAAGCTTTTCACTTCGCCTTTCGGATTCGGCATTAAACTGTAGGTCGCCCTCCATTCATGTACAAATATAACACGCACGACATGAGAGGATGAGCCCCTGGACGGCCTCAGCCCTCCAGGGGCTGTTGCGCCATTAAAAGAAGAAAGAAATAAGTTAATCAAACATTTACCAAGTACGGATATAACGTTACCTTAACGTGTTAATGACATAAGTAACTTAAATCTTCGTTATACCGATTTTTTAGCAAACTTTATTGTATGAAGTCCATTATTTTTGCACATATACGAATTTGGGAGAAATTAGTTACACCATTTCTACATTAACGTAACAATATTTGCCCAACTGTGTTGGTTTTATTAAATAAAAATCTACAAGCATTTACCTGACCATTAAAAAAATTCTCAGTTACTTTCACTTTCTCTTCAACTCAATTTCGAGATTTAAAATTAATAATCAACCGCAAAAAAGAAAGTGTAAACCAAAAATGACAAATTACTTAAGTTGCTAAGATTCGCATAAGGTTGAATAAATTTTATTTACAGAGGTTTACAGATGATTTCTAGTTAATCTATTCGCTCAGAAACTCCCTATATTCACGTATATGTGTATGTGTGTGTGTGTATTAAGTACATGAATATCTAAAATTGAATGAAGATAATAATGGTAGATTTGTCGCTTTTGGTAGAAAGTTGCGGCAATTTGAATGGGTTACCTCGAAACTATTAATCAAAACCAGCAAATAATTAATCTTCTTAGATGTCAAGCACTTTTATGGTACGGTCGAATGTACTACACTTAGACTGAGTGAGTCTAAACACAAACACACACACACACACACACATTCATTGGGTTAATAACACTTTGTGTGTGTGTGTTTGTGTGGGCAACCAAAAAGACAAGCCATTAGTGTGGTTTAATAATGGTTGTATAAAATTAATGTGGCTTCGAAATAGCAGTGTGGAAGTTTATAGAACAGCCGGCGACATTGGAGGGAAGGGCAACATACGAGTATGAGATGATAAACAATATGGTCAAACACAAAATTATGAGACAAAGTGTTCAGCAATATACATACTACACAAATTGATAATGGTATCGTTAAGCAGTTTCTATTGTATATAATTTAAGTTAGTTAATGTATTATGTGAAACCAATCAGGTGTGAAAAAAATTAGAAGATATGTGAATGCATTTGGGTGTAAACTTTTCAATGAATGGTCTTTAAATAAAACTATACTCATACAAAAGGTTTTCAGCTATGAAAAAATATAACACTCAGAAACTTAGAAACTTATGATAATAGATATTGAAAAACATTTAATTGTAATTCATTTAGCGGCTTAGCGTGTAAGCCTAAAATGCGAAAATTAAACCAACATGGTCGCAGAGTATCCGGGGTCCGAATCTCGGCACAGTCAAAATCAAAAAAGTAGAAAAAATAACCTGCCACCTCTTGGCAGGCAATTGCAAACCTATAAGAGTAAAAATTGCTATGAAAAGCTTTTCACTTCGCCGTTCGGATTCGGCATTAAACTTGAAGGTCCCTTCCATTCATGTAATAACACGTACAACATGAGTGGGGATGCGAAACGCTCGGCCTAGGTCCTTCATGGGCTGTTGTGCCATTAAAAGTAAGTAAAGTAAGTTATTTGTTCACAGAAAATAGAAAACCACTACTTACTAGCTAAAAAGAAAATCAAAAGACATATTATTCACATATTCTTCTTCTTTAATGGCACAACATGGTCCATGGAGGACCTAGGTGGAGCTTTTTGCATCAGTTTAACGCTACAGTTTAATGCCGAGTGCGAACGGCGAATGGAAAAGCCTTTACGTAGGCAATTTGTTCTCTTAGAGGTTTTCGCCAAGAAGTGCCGTGTAAAAATTTATATTCTATTTTTTTTATTTTTGCCTGTATCGAGATTTGAACCTCTGACACACTGCGTAGCACTACCAACTAAGCCATTGTGACTACTTCACACATACATATATCTATCTACAAAACAAAATGCATAAGAAACTGAAAACATGTGTGTGTGTGTGTGTGTGTGTGTGTGTGTGTGTGGATGTGTCCGCTTTCGCTTGCTAGTCACTTTTTCATTGCATATTTTTGCGCGCTTTTTGATTATTTTCAGCGATGATTTTCCCTGTTTTTTTTTTTCCTCATTTTTTTATGAAAAACTACTTAGTTTTTTACTCGTTGAATTTGTGTGAGTGGTTGTGTGCTTTTTGCTGTTTTCACATATTTGTATGCATTATTCCTTTGTGCAAGTCAGTCTCTCTCTTTCTCTCCCTCTCTCCCTGTGTGTATGCATGCATAGCTCTGTATTGCATATTTGTTTTTTCCGTCTTCCTTTGCATATTTGCTATTCAAAACTGTTACATTCATATGCTCTTTACTATTGTGAAATGATTTTCTTCTTTCGTTTATAAATCTACAATTAATTTTTTAATACGCGAGATTAATGGAGAAAAAAAAACAAATATGAAAATCATAATGGGTATAAAGACTATTAAAAGGAGAAAAATATATATGCTCGAAACAGAGTAAAGAAATTTTAATTGAAATATAATATAATCAAAAGTTATAACCGTAAGAAAAAGTTTTCAACGTTGTATGAAAAATACAAGTTAAGTCCAAAGACCTTCTTTATATTTACTTACTTACTACAAAAATGTTAGAGTTTTTACGGAGACATTAAAAACCAACCAACAGTCTGATTTCACTCAAATGTACTTAGTTCACTTTATTAAACATTTAATAAAGTATAATTCATAAAAAAAATTGATTCAAATATTATTAGCAAAATTGTTTAACATTTTTCTTAACGTTTTTAGTTAGAGACTGGACAGTACTTTCGGTGACAACTGCTGTAAAGGGGTGAGAGCGAGGGGGGATCTAGAGGGAAGTTGATAGTAGTCGTGTATAAAAAAAGAAAGGCAGCAGTAAGCGTTCTAACAATATATATTTAGTATAAAAAATGTAATTGGGACGTACCTTTTCCACCTCGATTTTCCTTAGTTCTTTGAGTACCGGTGCCGGGTAACGTGCTGCGGTGGACGTCTTTTCTTCTCGGCTTTTCGATTACTAATAAAAAATTCTTTAAACCTTTCGGTAAAATGTCTAAAGATTGCCAAAATATCCCCGCTATTCTCTCCAAACTGAAAGATAGGAAAATCGAGCTGGTGAGGGTTGCCAGGATTACAAAAAATAGCCTTAAACATAATGAACCTTAAAATTATGGCTCCAGGACTAAACAACTGCATAGGCTTGATTCCATCGATTTCGAAATTCTATATCATTTTTGCAAACTTTCTTTGTTTTTCTTACGGTTTGCTTCATTATTATTTTCCTTATACCATTCCATAGTTGACCTGGAGTAATAACTTGTGGCTAGGTCTTGCCAAAACAAAATGGTTCCTTTGTGCTGTCCAATAAATGGTAGAAGGCTATTTTGCAGGCATTCTTCTTTATAAATTCTGGAGATTGCACATGCAAATAGCTTGCCAAACCATGAAACGTTTTGGAAATTTGGTATATTTTACTTCAGAGTATGTTCTGGGTGTTGCATCCCTATTCTTTGTTGTAAAATAGGCATTCCCAGGCAACTGGTTGAAGTCTGCCTTACAGTAGGTCTCATCATCGAGCATCACGCAATCAAATTTGGTTAGGTAATTGTCATACTCCTTTGTGGCACGAGTCTTCGCTATATTTTCTTTGCTACCGACCGGTCAGAGACTTTCTGCTGTTTCTAGCTCCTCAATCCTTGAATTCGCTTATATCGCATTACAGTTGATTGCGATGTATCAGCTGTAGCCGCAACATCTCGAGTCGACCTCGTGGCATTATCCCAATATGGTTAGGTAATAACATTGTATGGAAACAGAAAACAGAAATATTAACAGAAGAGAAAAGTTGCACTGTCGAATTCAAAAGATGAAACTAGTGCAAAGTTCCTCAAAGATAGTGTGTAACTTCCTCATGAAAATTATTTCACCACTTCTGAGTTCTATTCTGCCTGACCCTTCTGTTCTGCGTTGTTGTTGTTTATGATGTTATAAACCGTCGCTGAACTGGCTGTGCTTTCCCTTGCATTGCTTACTCTAGACTTCGTCTTATCAGTCAAGTAAATGTCCAGTATAAATTTGCGGCGCTGTTCTTGTTGGCTCGCTCGACGTGTTGGCTTAAGTAGATCAAAGATGAAAATGACTAATATAAAAAAAAAACTGCACTATTTATAGGTAGATACTTTCACTTGAAGATAACGGGGTCCTAACTTTTGACAATTGCGTATAATGGATACGTAAAAATTCTAAAATTTGTCTGGTCACACAAATATGAGAACTTTAGTATTTACGTTTTTTAAAATGTAAATGTAATTACATTTTTCTGTAATGTTTTTTTTGTTTGGTTTCGTTGTCAGCATTTGGAAGCAAACCTTTTGCAACAGCAGTATTTTTGGCAACCCTAGTTAGGCAAATCGTAAAACTTAGGTCCTAAGGAGCCCAAGTAAGATGTTTATGGAACATATCAAAATATCCAAATTTTTGTATTATATTAGTATGTAGATTTGCAACTAGTTACTAACGAAAAGGGTTTGTGAAGATTCTTCGATTTTAGAGATTTTACACACACGATTTTAGCCTCGGAGCTCTTTTGCGTTGACTTAGGCCTGACCTTTTGTATTGCCTGCTTTCCTTATACTTACGAAATCAGTTTGTCCTATAATATGTGTTTGACTAATAGATCTTGTCTTAGAACTAAGCCACAGATAATTTACAAGATATACATACTGTTATCTGTAATTCCTCAAGGAATAAAGCAGGCAGAGTTTCGCAAGAACTCATTGGTTGGTCGAATATTGTATAAACTATTTAATACATATCCTTTATTTATCCAGAAATTTTAGATTAAATGTTCTAATGATTTCTACAGTGGTCGGGGTGAAAGAATGAAAATTCACCTGATATTATTGTTTAGGGCCGCCCTATAACCCATAAAATTTATTGTTCCCCTCCGTTGATCTATTGCATTCTTTTATGAGAAACCTCGGATGGAAATTTTAATATTCGTCTTACTTCTAAGGAGTTCAAATTGACTTTAGCTACTTGATGGTCACCCCTGATGGACTTCTATAAGTAGGCATAAGTTCAAATTGACTGTAGCTACTTGATGGTCACCCCTGATGGACTTCTATAAGTAGGCATAAGATTAGGGAACTTAGTTTCGGAGATTTGCTACTATAGCCTCCATCCTTCTTGCAGTTTCCCTGCTTCTTGTTGTTAGAGCTCATTGAGTCTACATACCTCTTGATTGGACAATTGAGATACGGTCGTTTATAATAACCCGCTAGTTTGTTAAAATTAAATATCGTTTTCCTAACTGTAAAATCTAAAAAAAAAAAGAAGAAAAAAAAGTTTTTCCACAAACCTATAAGAATAAAAATAGCCTAAGAACAGCTCTTCACTTCGCCGTTCGGATGCGGCATAAAACTGTAGATCCCTTCCACTCATGTTCAAATACATGTAGCACGCATAAGATGATTGAATACGAAAAGCTCGGCCTACGCCCTCCATCGGCTTTTGTGCTATTACAAGAAAGAAAGAAGTGTAGAGAAAACATATATCCGCCGTGACACGGTAAGCCCCCAATTACTCGATGAAGTGGGCAGGCACGAGTCAGAGTTGTGTCTGCTCGCTTCGTACCAACGATAATAAGTATAAAACGATTGGCTGGCGCTTTTAGGAAGCTTTAGTTGCATCAGTTTACCCTACAGAAGACTGCTTGACTTCTGATTCACCTGATATCATTCACTAATTAGCTTAAAATTTCCTTACGAACTTAAAAGCATTCGAGACTAAGTGATCAATATTATCTGACTGGAAGTGCCATTTAATATTATGTAAAAAGTCATGGTGCTGCTCATGTGTTTTCTTCAAACTGACTTTTGATTGATTATTTTGCTTAACCTGAATCGACGCATGTTTTCTACTTCTTCTTTAATGGCACATCAGCTCATGGCGAGCCTATGTCGAGCTGTTTTCATCCCTTGATGTTAAGTGAGTGATATTTATACAAGAATTGAAGTTTTTACTCCTGCCAAAAAGTGGTCTCGCTTAGAGACTTTCAGGGAAGAGACAAGGCAGGTAATTCACTTCAATCGATTTTCTGAGGATACACACAGAAAATGAAAAAATTACAACTTAATAATTTTTTATATTGCAAGTACAAAAAAAAAGACCCTTGAACTAAACTGCACATTATTTAGTAATTTCCTCATTGAAGTCAAAGATATGAAAATTGAAACTGTCATTCACAGTTGTTCAGAGCTCCTGCTGTCGCAATTTCCTACTAAGTCCTGAAGTAAATACAAGTACCTACGTAGATAAAATTTCAATTGACTTTACTGCGCATTAGAGACACAAACAACAGAGATGAAGTATAAAAGAAGATACATCATAAAATGAATATAAATAAATGCCACACAAAAACTCACATACAAGTAAAGCAAAGTTACATAAAGTAAGGAAATATGTAAAAAAACAGAAAAAAATAATTATTTAGAAAGTTAATTAAAAAGCAGTTGTTGACACAACATTGTCCGCACCACACACAACAACGACGACAACTGCTATAAAACCATTTAAGATTGGACAATGACAGCACCAACAACAACAGTAATTTTACCAAGCTGCTTCTTCCCAAAAAATGGAAATTGCCGCAGTTCTGCCTTTGAAATATCTTCATACCTTACTACTCAACTTCTACTTTGTACCGCTCCGCCCGCCTTCAGTTCAGTAAATTTATCTATGTATTTTTGGGAATATTTTCAAAAAGGAAAATAAAAACACAAAACCCACATGGATAATATGACAGCTCATTTGACAAAGGAGCAATTACAGTGACACTGAATGCAACTGAATTCGGAGAAAGGAGCAAAAGGTATCTTCTAGTCATGCCAGGCAGATGCCAGGCAGATGCTAGCAGATAGAGGTTTTCATAACTAGTAGTAAATAAAGTTAAATGCTTTATCTGCTTTTCAGCTTTTAATTGTCGAAAATGTTTTAAGCAAAACTCATTTAAAAGTGAACGCAAACTGTTGTGCCTTGGCATGTGTACATTGTCAAGAGGAGTTGTTGTTCAGTATGGAATGCATTATGGATGCAAAGGCAAAAGAGAGGCACTGCATAACTTTTAAATTAAAATTTTGCAGTACTAATTTCTGGTTTTATTGAAAATGTTTGTTTTATTGCTGCTGCTGCTGCTGCTGCTGCTGCTACTCTAGAGAAGAGCAGCAACGTTATGCATAATTCCGTATAATCGCAAAACAAATGTGATCTTGGTATAATGTCAAAGTAAAAGCCTTGAGGAAACACAAACACACATACAGACTAAATACCCTGCAGTGCAACCAACTCGCTCAAAAGCGAGTTAATAAGCTAGCTCAAAAAATAAAACCATAACTAGATCATCGAGATTGATCTCATTTACACGCAACTTACTGGTTTTTTTTTCCTATCCTCAATAACTTTTGAGCTACTTAGCTATTGAACTAGTATGTTTTAATAAAGTGTCAAACTATCTTAAAACTAACTAGTTGCAGACTACATGTCTCCAGAAAAAATACAATAGAAAAAAAAAAAATAATAACATACTACTGTGGGCAAAAGGTAGTAAGACTTTGTTCATAATTTCAAATCTTTTTATTCATTCTTCCAAATCTATTTCGTCCCCTTCAAAGTAATCCCCCCCGGCCCCAATACACTTGTGCCAACGTATTTTCCAATTCTCGAAACAGTTGTTAAAGTCAATTTCCGGAATAGCCTTCAATGCGCTTAGCGATTCATGTTTAATGTCTTCAATTGACTCAAAACGGTAACGGTGTCCACGAAGCGGTTTTTTGAGTTTACAAAATAGCCAAAAGTCACACGGTGCTAAGTCAGGCGAATAGGGAGGTTGCGGAACGATATCCGTCGAATTTTTGGCAAAATGGTCTCGTAAAACCAATGCAGTGTGAGCCGGCGCATTATCGTGATGCAAAATGATGTTTTAAAATGGTTTTCACTAATCCTTCCGATATTCCAACGATGCCAGTAAGGTCTCTGACTGTTAATCGTCGATTCTCGATTCTCGAGCACCAATTCCTTGATTTTATTGACGTGTTGATCATCAGTTGATCTTGATGGCCGTCCTGGACGTGGTTCGTCGTCAACGCGTTCTCGACCATCTTTGAACAATTTGTACCAATCAAAGACACTTGCTCGCGACATACAATTATCCCCGAATGCCTTTTGCAACATTCTGAACGTTTCGGCACCAGAAATTTGATTCCGCACACAAAATTTAATGGAACTTCTTTGTTGAATAATTTCACTCATTGTGAAAATCGCCGAATGCACTTTTTGTACTTCAGAAAGACAAGCGTATACTAAACACTAATGATTATTTTGATGTGACATTTGGCACAGATATCACAGATGTCACCGACAGTCATACCAACCTTAAAAAAATATATATAATATTTTGATGAATGGGTTTCCGCGCGAAATTTAAATTAAAAAGTCTTACTACTTTTTGCCCACAGTAGTATTATATTGAAGGAAGTACTTTGTTGTCGCATATACATTCAGAAAAGCCTAAGCAGTCTTGAAAGACACTCATCCTGCATCAGTTTTGAGCTAGTAGCTTAACTACTTCGTTTTTGGCTAGGTAATACATACTTATATACTTACCATATACCCTAGGTAGTTTGTGAGATTAACTGATTTTTGCACTGCAGGGTTGCTACATATAAGCATGTGTATTTGTGTCTGTGTGTGTGATACAGAGGACTATACCCAATCGGCAAGTTGGAAATGATGATGTATAACTTTCTTTAGTTGTACCACTATTCTAAGATTGCAAAAACCTGCAAGCATAAGTGTGGAGAGTTTTAGCTACTTACCTTTAAGTTACAGAAAAGAATCAAGTTCTAATAAAGTCATGAGAAAAACGAAATTTTAAGTAAAGTTAAAGAGGAAGTTTAGAAGTATTATCTTTACAATCTTTACAACAGCAACTACTCTGGCAGAAGTAAATTTCTGAACTTAATATTTAAAAAGCCAGGGAAACTCTTTAAATAAATCTATGTATTAAACATAAATAAAGTTTAAGTAAATCTAAATAAATTGTTTTAAAAAAAAAGCAGACACTACTTTTTCATAGATCCCTTATTTCAAAATTCATATAAGTCAAACATATTGTAAAGTAAATGAGTTCTATTGTATTTTTTTCTTACCAAGCCAACTACAGTTCTCAAGAAACCTGGTGTTGATAGTACAAAAATTTATGTGTCGCTATCTTAATTTGAAAAAGCCTTACAATACATTTTTGAAAATCCATTTTTTTTTTCGATTATGTTTAAGCAAATCATCCGCATTTCTACCTAGAGCTATTATAATTGGAAAACTTACTTCTTTTTCTAACTATAAGTTATTAGTTAAATATTGTGAAAATAATACTGAAACTATTTAAGTTTAAAAAATTTTGCTTCTCGCGAAAAGTTTTTAGAAATTTGTGTAGTCTTAATTTAAATTAAGGCACCGCTATGTAAATTGTGTTCTAAAAAAGTCAAGGTCAGTCCTTAGAATTATTAAATTCAAAGAAAATTTAACACTAGCTTCCAGCATGCGAAGACGATAACTGTAGGTACTGGAGGAACCTGGTACAAACTAAGGAACTCAAGATCTGTATACGTTGTATACGTTGGGAAGTCAGGTCTTAATAAAGTTAAGGCAACTGGAGACTTAGAAGAATTAAACATCATGCCTAAAAGCAATTAAAAGCATCAAGTCAGATGTTTCAAGCACAACCAAGGCAAATAGACTTGAAAATTTACAACAAAAAAAAAAGACACCTACAAAACCAATTGGATCACTGCCATAGCAAGTACAAGGTGATATTACTCTTACAAAATACAAAAGACCTAGACTAAGGAGTCAAAATATACCTCGTCCCTACTCCGTGAAAGCCCGTGTTCATCGGAATTATTAGCCAATGTTAAAATTTGTATTCAAGCTTGTACTGCAGGACCATGCAGAGGCACAAGAGATTTTCTATGTCGCAGTGCGCTCCCTGTCCATAATAATAGGTCAGCGCAGAACAAAGTGGCTCTAAAGAAAACATGACCCCGACAAAACTTAAATACTTAAATAAAGCTCTATAGAAAACCAGTTTTATTGGAGAGACATAAGATAAATTTAACTCGGCTAAATCAGTTTATATGGAGAAATATGCTCTTAAGGGAATCAATGGAGTTCGAATGCTAAGAAACCCAAGGCTAATAACGGTCTGAAAATGTCCGGTCGAATAAATGGGTTTCTTCTTCAAGGAAATCCAATCCAAGCTACGATCCAATGCAATTTTATAAATTTATAACACGCACAACATGAGTGATTGCGAAAAGCTTGGCCTTTGGCGCTACATGTGGTCATAGTCGACATTGATAAACTGAAGTTCATTCTGGTAAAGGCATAACACTTGCCACAATGGCTGTCTATCTCTTTATCGGTGTCCTGTGTGATTGCATTCCCTATCTGATTCTCCCTTCTTCTTTCTCCCACCTAGCAATCTTCCTTCCATTTAACACAATGCTCTGAATTCAAAGGGGTACATCCTGAGTGTTGAATGTATCAATAAAAAAACAAAAAACAAAAATTAAATTCTGGAATTTATTTTTACATTATTATTTTTAGTAAGGTAAGGCAACTAGTTTGGGAAAAGAAAGAAGAAGAAGCTTGCGGTATTCGTTTCAAGTTGGAATATAACCTCCTCATGGCGCACCATGGAGTGCACTTGACTTTTAGCCCATGTGCTTTGGTTTTGAAATTCACCTCATAAAATATCTTCCCACTAAAGCTTCGAGAAAAGCTTCGGAATGGTAACCCGCTTCATGTTGTTAATCCTCGTAAATCTTAAAAGCCCAACGTTTTTGGCCAAGACCGATTACCGGTTGTAGTGATATTAAAATGTGGAAGTGTGAACAAGTAGGAGAATTATACTTTGCAAAGCCTGGTGCCAGGACAGACAGTCAAAGCAATAACCATATTTGAACAGCACTGATCTCAGAAACGCCAAGATCGACAATACTTTCTTTAAAGGTTATTTTAGTTAAAGCGCTATATACCAAAAGTGATAGATTCACTCTTTAAGTATAGTTGCGCCCATCTCCAATCTATCTACAACTTGCGTCGCTGCTCGTCAACCATTTCATATTTAATCGCCCATAAAACAAAACTTTACTTTTACTTTTAATGGCACAACAGCCCATGGAGGGCCTCGGCCGAGCTTTTCACACCCACCCATGTTGTACGTGTTATATTTGGACATGAATGGAAGGGACCTACAGTTCAATGCCGAATCCGAACGGCGAAGTGAAAAGCTTTTCATAGGCAATGTTTTACTCTTGTAGGTTTGCCATTGCCTGCCAAGAGGTGGTGCCGTGTAGAAAAATTATTTTTTCTACTTTTTGACTTTGCCTGTGCCGAGATTCGAACCCCGGACACTCTGCGTAGCAGTCCAACGCACTACCACTACCACTACGCCACAGCGACCACAAAACAAAACTCATCACTCAATTCACTCATCCATGCAAATGCCATCATCATTGGCATCAATTTCCTACTGGGCGACTAGTTAGTTATTAGATACAGAGCAGCTATTAGAAAAGTTATTTATGTTCTACTCACTTTCATTTTGAGGACTACTCTATAGTTTTGTTTGTTGTTAGCAGATCCCGCTACCCCCATTGTTGTTGCTACTACAAACTGCCGTAACTACTTCCACTTCCCGTCAGCATATTGACGCGCAGAACTTTCACATATTGTGTTAAATAACTTAACTTTTTTCCCCTACCTTCGTTTTCGTTTCGTATTGCGTATATCAAAGTCAAAAAACGAATTTTTACCAGCGCGACGGGAGGGAAGGGCAAAGTAATAAAAAAAAAGAAAATGCTAAAATGTTATGTAAAAGTTTATGCCATATTTTTGCTGTTGTTGTTGTTGTTGTTGTTGTGTTTTTTTTTGTGTGTTCTTACCGCTGAGTGATTATTTGTTGATTATACTCACATACACACGCACACACACACACACGCATTTTCGCTTCCTTCCTGTATTTTGTCAACAAAATAATTTCAGTCTAACTTTAAGTAAATGTGTTGCCTGAGTATGTCTGTAGTTTTTTTTTTGCTTCTGTATGCAGCAACAGAACAATGAATAAAAACAAAAAAAAAAAACATAAATTATTTTACTACCAACACATAAGATCCAAAAAACTCAATCCTATTTTGATTGCTTATCTGCAACGAGAGAACAAAAAATAAACTTTATTTTCTTCTTGTTGCTTTGCTGCTGCTGCTGCAGCTGCTGCTGCTGCTTTAACTTACTTGACTTGACTATGGGATTTACTTACATTATTAAGTGTCAATTTTGTTACAATAAGTTTGAATGGGCGTGGAAAAGGGGGGCGGAAGTGGATGAAGGATTATTTTTAGCTGCATTCACTTTATCATTGCCGCTTATTAAAAAAACAAAAACTTCTCCACTTTCTCCAACGCTACTTTCAGTTTCCATGATTTAGTCAAGTTTCTCGCTGCTGATTCTCTTCATTTCCTTTTCGGCTACTAAATTTTCAAAGGGATTAGTTAAGGCGATTTTTTATTCATGCTTCGACATGCCGCAATTTTAAATTTTACAGGATTAAATTGTATAAGGAAAACTGTAGAAAATACAATGAAATTGTCAATGTTGAGGATGCTGCTAAATAGGCTAGCTTCTTTTTGTCAAATGAATTTTAAATAAAGAGTATTTGATGTTTTTTTTTGTTTTTGCTTTTCTAGCATTGAGGACTTGTCTATTTGAATATTTTATTTGGTATGTTTTATTTTTTTAAATTAATGCTAGTATTTTTTTGAAGCAGTCAAGTGTGTTTGGTTATTTTGGATATTATTTTGTTGGCTCTTTCATCTACACTTAGCACAAATTGACAGTATGCATTATTTAATAAAAAAATATTGCTTCATTTTTGCAGTCAATTTATTTTTCTCTATTATGTTTTATTTGTGCGAAACGACGAAATTTTACTATTACCCGCTTAAATTTACTGAAAGTATCCCAATCATTAAATCACTTGTAATCGCTTTAATGTTCGTATATTGCCCAATTTTAATTTGTTTGGCCCAATTTTTTTCCAATGTTTTCTTAGCCTCCTGCATTTCCAACGACGATTTCTCTGGGTAAATAGTTAGTGGGTAAAGAGTGGTGGCTATGAGTTTCGGAAAAGCTATTATTTACAAGCAAATGAAAGTAATATTATACTATTATAATACTTATCGCTACCTAATTAAGATATTTTCTCACAATTAGGTTTTCTGCATATTCTGATGAAATTAACTACTATGCTCCATTCGAATTGGCTAACAATTTGATTTTTTGGAAAATATGTTACTTAGGGCTTTTCTCTATTGAGGCAACATTATACCCATTGTTCCATTTTATTATTTGAAAATAAAACCCATAACTTGCCTCTGCACCATTTCCAGACTGATTCAGCGACTGGTTCAAATTGAATTCGGAGAAGAGTCAGTGGGGTCGCTGTGGCGTTGTGGTAGTGCGTTGGACTGCTACGCAGAGTGTCCGGGGTTCGAATCTCGGCACAGGCAAAATCAAAAAGTAGGAAAAATAACTTTTCTACACTGCACCACCTCTTGGCAGGCAATGGCAAACCTACAAGGGTAAAAATTGCCTATGCAAAGCTTTTCACTTCGGCGTTCGGATTCGGCATTAAACTGTAGGTCCCTTCCATTCATGTACAAATATAACACGCACAACATGAGTGGATGCGAAAAGCTCGGCCTAGGCCCTCCATGGGCTGTTGTGCCATTAAAAGTAAGTCAGAGTCAGTTTGACGTAGAAAATGACAAATTGAATACTACAGAGATGAAATTGAATTCACAATAGCCAAACTGAATATGAAATATAAAAGTTGAATAAAATTAGTACAATAAAAGCTCAATAAAAGACTTTGAATTCAGAATAAATACATTTTATAACTTTAGTACTGAATTTTTATATGGTATTAAAGGTAGAAATCAATTGATATCTGAACTTAATTCGAGGCTCTCTGGGTCTAAATGTTGCTTTCTGTTTTAATTTGACTATTTTGGACTTAAATTTGTTTCCGTTTCGAATGAATTTGATATTTCTGAATTTAATTTGATCATTTAGAGTTCAGCTTGAGGTCCAATTTGATTTTGATATGAACATTTTTGAGTTCAATTGATTCAATTTGATGGTTTCTGAAATAAATTTTTATATTTTGATCAGTCATTTTGATTGTTTTGAGTAAAATTTTCTTAATTTCAGTTAAATGTGATGTTTTCTGAATTGAAGTTTATAAGTTTTCAGTATGACCCTTTCACCAAAACGGGTGTAATAACCATCAGAATAGTAGTCTGGGGGTATACTTTCTCATATGGTGTAGTGAACTGCCCAAAGTTTCATAATAATGCTTCGGCTATGAGCTGTGATGTGCATTAAAGCTGCTGGAAGCAATCAAAGTCAAAAATGATCGCAAATCTTAAAAATTAATTATTTAGATTGAGTTTGAGAACTTTTGTTAAAAATAAAAACCAATAAATAAAATACTTCCCTTGATGCTAAAAATATAGGAAACAGTCTATGACTAGCTAAGAATAGGTACATTTAATATAAAATGTTTAAAAATTCAAATAAAAAAAAAATAAAAAAATTGTTAATAGGCTCAAACAACCACAATTTTTTTGATACGTATCGACTTCCCGTTTTGATAAATTTTTTTTTTTTTTAAATATCTGTGCTTTATACATCGATATTAATCTATTATAATTTTTTGAGGTCAATCAAATATTTAGGAACTAGACGGCCAATTTGATGCTTTTAATTTGCCTATTTTGAATTCAATTTCATGTTTTCTGAATTCAATTTGATGCTATCAGAAACCAATTTGATGTCTTTTGAAAATAGTTTGATATTTTTTGGAAACAATTTTCGTACTTTCAATTATGAAACGGTTTATTTATAATTGAAAAACTAATTTTTACTCCTTTCTATTTAATAGACGCTTTCATTTTGCTATTTTAAGTGATTCTGATACTTTTTGAAATCAGTTTGATGCTTTTTGAAATCAATTTGATGCTATCAGAAACCAATTTGATGTCTTTTGAAAACAGTTTGATATTTTTTGGAAAAAATTGTCTTACTTTCAATTCTGAAATGGTTTATTTATAATTGAAAAACTAATTTTTACTCCTTTCTATTTAATAGCCACTTTCATCTTGCTATTTTAAGTGATTCTGATACATTTTGAAATCAGTTGTATGCTTTCTGAAATCAATTTTACTACTGTGAAGTCAGTTGGATGCTTTCTGAAGTACGTTTTTTGATATACATACTTTTTTTTATTCAAATTGAAGAACTCTGAAATCATTGTATCTATTGTCAATTCAATTTGATACGTTTTGAAATCTGATTTAAATTTGTTTTGAACTCAATTCTAAATCCAATATGATTGTATCTAAAATCGCTAGTACTTATTTTGAATTCAATTTGATGTTTTTTACAATAAATTTTTATATTTTGAATATAAATTGATGAGTTTTGAATTTGCATATTTTCAATATAATACTTACTTACTTACTTACTTAGCTGGCACTACAACCGATGATCGGTCTTGGCCGCCTCTACAAAGCTTCGCCAGTCACCTCTGCTATGCGCGCGCTGGCGCCAGTTGACAAGGCCAAGTGCAGTCAGGTTGCCCTGCACTGGTCTTTCCAACGGAAATTAGGACGTTCCCTTGTGCATGTTCCTCCACCGTGGTTCGAATAAAACACCCTTCTAGCCGGAGCGCTTTCTTCCATTCGCTCAACATGACCCAGCCAGCGAAGCCGCTGGAGTTTTATACGCTTGACTATGTCAGTGTCGGCGTACAGCTCATACAGCTCATCGTTCCATCTTATTCGATACACGTCGACCACGTATACTGGACCGTAGATCTTACGGAGTATCTTCCTCTCGAAAGCTCCTAACAGCCTCTCATCATTGATGGTCAATGTTCACGTCCACGTCTCTGCGCCATACATTAGGACGGGAAGGATGAGGGACTTATAGAGCGTTTTCATTTTCATCGGTCGAGAGAGGGCTCTACTTCTCAATTGCCTACTGAGCCCATAGTAACACCTGTTGGCAAGAGTTAGTCTTCGCTTGATCTCAAGGCTGACATTATTGTTGGTGTTTGTGCTGGATCCTAGATATTCGAAATCCTTGACGACTTCAAAAGTGTAGTTGTCAACAGTGACATTTTGTCCAAGACGCCGTGACTCTTTGTTTGTTGACACAAGGCAGCTCGAATTATTTTCTCCAGCATAAGGTTAAAGAAGGCGCACGATAGGGAGTCACCTTGTCTGGAACCTCTTTTGGTATCAAATGGTGCGGAGAGGTCTGTTCCAATTTTCACTGCGCTGGTGGTGTTGGTCAGTGTCATTTTGCAAAGACAAATGAGCTTTGCAGGGATACCAAAATTAAACATTGCGGGGTACAAGTGATCCCCAATCGTGCTGTCGAAGGCGGCAGCGGTTTTATAATCGACAAATAGATGATGGGTGTTGATCTGTTTTTCTCGGGTCTTTTCCAGGATTTGGCGTAGTGTGATTATCTGGTCGATAGTGGATTTACCAGGCCTGAAGTCACACTGATAAGGTCCAATCAGTTTGTTGACGATGGGCTTCAGTCTTTCGCACAGTACGCTCGATAGAACCTTATATGCAATATTAAGAAGGCTTATCCCACGGTAGTTGGCGCAGATCGTGGAATCACCTGCCTTATGGATTGGGCAGAGTACGCTGAGATTCCAATCACTTGGCATGCTTTCATCTGACCATATTCTGCATAGAAGCTCATGCTTGTGTTTTTTGAGCTCTTCGACTCCTGTCTTAAACAACTCAGCAGGCAGGCCATCTGCACCTGCAGCCTTATTGTTTTTCAGCCGAGCAATGGCTGTTAAGACCTCCTCATAGTCAGGCGGCGGTACTTCAACGCCGTCAGTGATTGGGGTTTCCGGAGTGGATTCCGCAGTGGCGGGATTATTGCCGTCATCGCCATTAAGCAGCTGCGAAAAGTGCTCCCTCCATAATCTCATTATGCCCTGGACATCTGTCACCAGATTTCCGTCTTCATCCTTTGCAGGAAGAGGAAATCAATGTAATACTTTCTGAATTATATTTTACTAGTTTCTACTTTCTGAGGCGATCTGATGCTTTCTGCTTAAATTTTACTTTTCTGAATTTAATTTATCTCTTTCTGGATTCAATTTGATGATTTCTCAAATTATATTTGCTTACTTTGAATTCATATTGATAAATGTTCAATAATTTTGACTATTTTCAATTCAGTTATTTATACTCTTATACTCTTTGAATTAAATTTTAATATCATATTTTTATAAGATTTTTTTCTGTATCATATTTGAAGCTTTTTGAAACTAATTTAACTACTCTAATTTTAATTTTAATTTAATTTGACTATTCTAAATTTGATTTGATGTTTTCTGAATTAAATTTGCATATTTGGAATTAGTTTTGATGATCTCTGTAAAGAATTTAACTACTATATATTGCAATTAATTTGATGTTTTCTAAAACAAAATATTTCAAACAAAACAAGACACAAATATTTGCTATTCAACTTTATACTTCACCGAATTCATATTGCTCTCTTTTGATATCAATTTGAGTTTTCAATTTTAGTTCAAATTGATGATTTTTTAAATTTGAATTTAATCAGAATATTTTTAATTCGATTTGACACTTTTAGAATTAAAGTTTATATATACTTATAGTTTGAATTGAGTTTGATGCTTCCTGAAATCAATTAAATTACTCTGAACTCAATTTAATATTTTTTTTTTACGATCAACTCATTTATTTGTAATTAAATTCTCCTCATTTTGAATTAAATTTAATGAGTGCTGAAATAAAGTTTTCTAGTCTTAATTCAGTTTGCGGCATTGCTATTTTCAATTCAACACAATGCTTTCTGAACCCAATTTGATGCTTTCTGAAATTAACTTGATAATTTGTGAGTAAAATTTGACTACTTTGAATTCAGTTTGATGCTCTTCGGGTGAATTTGTTGCGTTATAAAATCAATTTGACTATCTCCAATTCAATTTTACTACTTTGAAATCAATTTCACGCTTTCTAATTTAATTATTTTTCATCCAATCCGTTGTTTTCTGAATTTAAATTGTTATTCTTGAAATTAATTTGAATGAATTGATGAATTAAATTTGATACGTTCTGAAACAAGTATGAATCCAGCTGAATACTACTGTGGGCAAAAAGTAGTAAGACTTTTTAATTTAAATTTCGCGCGGAAACCCATTCATCAAAATATTATTATATTTTTTAAGGTTGGTATGACTGTCGGTGACATCTGTGCCAAATGTCACATCAAAATAATCATTAGTGTTTAGTATACGCTTGTCTTTCTGAAGTACAAAAAGTGCATTCGGCGATTTTCACAATGAGTGAAATTATTCAACAAAGAAGTTCCATTAAATTTTGTGTGCGGCATCAAATTTCTGGTGCCGAAACGTTTAGAATGTTGCAAAAGGCCTTCGGTGATAATTGTATGTCGCGAGCAAGTGTTTTTGATTGGTACAAATTGTTCCAAGATGGTCGAGAACGCGTTGACGACGAACCACGTCCAGGACGGCCATCAACATCAACATCAACTGATGATCAACACGTCAATAAAATCAAGGAATTGGTGCTCGAGAATCGACGATTAACAGTCAGAGACCTTACTGGCATCGTTGGAATATCGGAAGGATCAGTGAAAACCATTTTAACACATCATTTGGGCCTAAGAAGAGTGAATGCACGATTGGTTCCAAAATCACACTCACACTGCATTGGTTTTACGAGACCATTTTGCCAAAAATTCGACTGATATCGTTCCGCAACCACCCTATTCGCCTGACGATTTGCGATAGCATCGTGTGACTTTTGGCTAATTTCTAAACTCAAAAAACCGCTTCGTGGACTCCGTTACCGTTTTGAGTCAATTGAAGACATTAAACATGAATCGCTAAGCGCATTGAAGGCTATTCCGGAAATTGACTTTAACAACTGTTTCGAGAATTGGAAAAAACGTTGGCACAAGTGTATTGGGGCCAGGGGGGATTACTTTGAACGTGACTAAATAGATTTGGAAGAATGAATAAAAAAATTTGAAATTATGAACAAAGTCTTACTACTTTTTGCCCACAATAGTATATGTTCAATTTAATGTCTCCTGACACTATTTTCAAATCAAAGCTTCACTATTTATGGTCAAAGGTAACTTCATTAGAAAATAATATAAAAAACCTCAGAATAAACGTAATTTATTTAAAAAATATTATCAATAGCGCCCACAAAATTTCCAAAACTCACTTCATTTACATGTAAGTAGATAATACTATACGTATTTGATATTTTTCCGATGTGTAATATGTAAATTTATGTAAACCACCAGATGGCGACATCAGAATACTTTGTTCTAGAATCAAATTAAGTCAGCAAAGCGAGAGTGAAAGAGAGACAGCGTATTTTCCTGCTCTACATAAAATTTTGGTTTTTTAATTTTTCAAATTTCGTTTTTTTTTTTTTTGTTTGATATTTCCTGACATCTGAATTATAGAGCATCAATAAACTTGGCATAATTTTTAGCCGCGTTTTTAAGCTTTGGCAAAATACAAAAGGCAAATAGGGCAAGGTGTGCCGCTAACAATAAGGGAATTTTTTTCCGTTTTTGTTTTTGCCATTCAGCCATAATTAGAAAAGTTTTTTCCTTTGTTTGGCATTTATATTTGCAAATTGATCACATTGTCAGACCGAAGGAAGCAAATAATATACTGGCAGATAACTAGAAAGGAAGAAAGAAAGACTCTGACTAATGGAATGATTAACAAAAATTACGAGTTCCTATATAGTATATTTCAATTGAAGTCCAAAGTATTGGGGGAATTAAAAGTAAGGAAGGGAAAGAATAAGAAGAAGGGATATGTAAATGGGTAAAAGCATGCCCGGGTAAACTTAAAAGTCACCAAGATTGAGGGTTGAATGTCGAGAAGTATGCAAATGCGTTTATTTTGTCATCAACGAGACGACATCATCATCATCATTATCGTCATCAAAAACCTAAACTTGTTTCGAGTGATGATTCTGATGTTTGCAGTGATAATGATGATGTTGCTTCTGTTGATGTTGTTGATGTTGTTGTTGTTAATGATGTCGGCGCTCGCCTTAATATTTAACACATCAGTTGAGGTAACGAGAATTATTTGGCTAACAGCGGTGAATACTTTTCAAAAGAAGTTTTTAGGCTTAACATTAATTTGCGAACTTACTGAAGCGTAAAGCATGCAATGCTCGCCTGTGCTCAGTGGGCGTAACAGTGAGGGAATATATGCATGTAAACTCTGGCTTTTTGGCTTTTTGCATTTTTTTTTTTTTTTTTGTTACTTACTGTAGGCTTTAATTAAGGATTACCGCGTTTAACTACGACGCGCATAGAAATTAACATTTCTTTTGTCCGGATGCTTGAGTTTCTGTGTTTTTCTCCCTTACTCCATTATTTTAGTTTTGGTTAATTTTTTGCTCGCTGTTTTTGTTGCGGTTGGTTATGCTAAGCGGCATTCGCATACACTTACAGACATAGAGACACAAATACAAATGCAAATGAATTCCCTGCCTTTTCTATGTGAATGTATATTTTTTATTTGGTTTTATTTCCATTGCGATTTCTCCTTGACACGATTTTCGAAATGTTATACTTATGTATACAGGCATATACGAGTATGTACATAGGTATGTATGAAAGTAAGAGTGTATGTGGGTTTGTATTTATGCTCCCAACAGTTGTGAAATTTGAATGAGAATGCATTCAGATGAGCATCGGTGGTATGGTATTAAATCACATTCTATTCTTTATATTTTTCACACGAGCATCTACGGGAAAGTTCATTGCAGAACTTGAAGTGCTTTCAAAAGAAGCAATCGAACAGGTTTCAACAGATTGAAAGGAAGATTGATAGGTGGGAGGAAGAAGGAGGGAGAATTAGTGAGGAAATGCAATCACAGGACACCGATACAGAGAGTGTGCATCTGTGAGTTATGCATCTAATTGGTATAGAGGCAATATTCAAACACTAAAGCAAGAAAAGCTAAAAAATTACTGTTAAGAGGAGACGCAGTTTATGGTTTTGACCTTAATATTTTTTTTGAATTTTCTTTGTTCTAATGTCTAATAGCTAATCCAGTAAAAAAAAGATTTAAATCACTAAAAAAGTGTGATTCTTCAAGGGTTAATTTTTAAAAGTAATTGTAAATAGGAGGGTTTTTCTTCCAATGACATCAATTATTTCTCGATGAGAAAAAATTTCTTCACCACTAATTGGTTATTTCTTTAAATGGTTCGTACTGGTTACACTCAGAAAAACAAATTCGATTTGGGTGATTTTGACCATCAGTGACCCATAACATTTTTCAAGTCGAAATATTTTTCTCGGAGAGCGTTTTGCTAGTTTAAGAATAGTAAGCTAGTAAGAATAATTACATACAATATGGAGAGATTTTTTAGCAACAATTTCTTTTTGGACTTGTCTGCTTTTGTCCTTCATCTGACTCCAAGTACTTTTCGGTGGGATAATATTTTCTTCGACACCACTACGATGTGTGTAACAAGTTTCTAAAAATACACAAATTTTGTCTACATAATTAAAATTAATATCTTTGAGGAAGTTCGATTTAGGTATTTTGACCTAGGTCGAGCTTTTTGGATTCACTAATGTTATGCGTGTTATATTTGTACATGAATGGGAATGATGTTTCTTCTTTTTGATTTTGCCTTTGCGGACCTATGAACCTCGGCACTCTGCGTAGCAGTCCGGCACAATACCAACTGCGCCACAGCGACTACTCCACTGACATTCGCGTACTCCAAATAATTCTCGATGGCGAATTTGTTTTAACAATAGTGGGATAGTTTGACCTTTAGTGACTTCAAGTGTTATTCTATTAAAAATATTTTCTGTGAAGATTATGAGTAGTTATTTCTTACGGTACATCCTGTATAAAGATAATATTGTCAAAAAAATTTTCTCTTTCAATACTTTTGACCTTCACATACCCCAAGCATTATTAAGATTATTTCATTTAACAATAACTGGTTGTTATTTCAAGTATGAGTATTTGCCGTCTTTCATGACCCTAAATGTTTTTTGAGGAGGAATTAATTTTCTCCAATACAGTTTGATAGTTTTCCTTAATGTTAGTTTAAAAAAAAGAATCAAGTTTGTGTCTAGCAAGGGTTAATTAAAGTTTTGTCTTTAGTGCGACCTTCAATGAGAAAAATTACTACATCGACTATAACATTTTAAATTTGTTGTTACTTTGTGTTATTAGAGCGCAATGAAGTATTTTCTTATAATGTCAGGAATCTGAGAAAAGTAAATATAAAAAATACCGATTCGAATCTATCGTACAAAAATTACTCCTTACACTCACTCCATCATTACTTGTAAACCTGAATTCCGTAGGTCTATGTTATCCTATGTATGTTGTTAATAGCAGTAAGTATATACTAGATACTTACATATATATAAAAATTAAAAAATCACTCCTAGTATGTATTACACATAGAAAACTTCAAGAAGTAGTTCCTAATTTGTGTGGTTTTCTGTGCAAGTGTGTCCACAAAAGAATCGAGAATGTTTTTAAATTCGCTGCCACTCACTGACAACTTCATTTAGTTTTCTCTTTGAGTTGCTTTCCCTGCACTGGTGTATGCCAAAGTAAAGAGAGTTAATGAATTTTGTTATCGTTCAGTTGTAAATTACCGAACCCGAACTCGATCTGCTTCCAAACTGCTGCAAAAAGAAGCGCATTAGATGCACGGCAAAGTGGAAGCACATGGCATATTAGTCAGTTATTTCTATGTATACACATCTATTAAAGTGTGTATGTATGCAAGTGTGAGAGTATCTATGCAACAGCGGTACTTGCCTCAGTATTGCATGCTACGAACATTAAAATAACGCTAAACACGTACATACTTTGTACATACTTTATGTAGATATAGCAGAGTAAAATATGTAGTAAAACACAAACCTAAAAACCAAAAAAAAATATATAAAAAAAAATGGGAAAAACGAAAATGAAAATGAAATAATACCGCAAACATTACACAAAAAATAGTAGTCGTTGTAATAGTAGTAGTAAAGCACTAACAACAACCACACAAATAAAAAAATAAAAACACAAAAAAAAAAAAAGAGGAATTGAAATTGTAACAAAATTCAGGCTCAGCTGCATTGCTGTAACTTTTTCCCCCACGATTTTGCTGTTGCTGCATTGCATTGCATATTGATATTTTATTGACAGCGACATGTACAACAACCACTACAAAATATATTATACCTAGCAGATCTGGAAAGAAAATAAATCTATATCTACGTAGAATTGAATATAGTAAAATAATAGGATTTGCTTTTGAAAGAGAGAAACAGAGAGAAAGTGTAAGTAGAGTATGAAGAGAGAATCTGAAACAATACTTGCTTTTGAAAGAGAGAAACAGAGCGAAAGTGTAAGTAGAGTATGAAGAGAGAATCTGAAACAATACTAACTGTAAAACTCAACCAGCGCCTTAAAGTCAAGCAACATCACGTTCATTTGTGAAAAATAATGAGATTTCCTTGGGGGGGCGAACCGTATACAATTTACACGATAATACTCTCTTCTTTGATGTGTGAATGTTGTGTTTTTTTCACGTTTGTTTTTCATGCTCGATTTTTAAGCTTAATAATATAACATTTTATACTCGTATTATACCATATACTTAGTTCAATATTTAAATATAATCATTACATTCTTTCTTTCTTTTGATATTGTTTTTTAAATTTTGAATCGATTTTTTTCTACATGTTGCAAAGATAATAAGATTGAGAGTGGAAAATCAAGTTATTTTCAGGTAAGAGCCAGTTAAAGAATTGAATTGTTCATGGCCGGATTATCTCTTTCAAAAGAAATAAGGAAAGGAGAAGAGATTTGTGAGAAAGAAGGGGAAAAGGGAAAAGCAGAAAAAGGACAGAAAGAAAAAGAAGGGAATGGATAATTTGGGAAGGCGAAAAATAAAAATAGAGGAGGATAAAAGAGAAAGCGTGGAAGAAGAAAAATTTAAAGAGAACGAAGAAAACGAAACGAGGTAAAGGACGGAATGACGAAAGCGGGGCCGAAGTGAATTAAAGGAAAGAAGGACAATGATAGAAAGTAGGATTGGTGGGAAGGGAAAAAGGGAAAAGGAAGTGTACGAAGTGAAAGGCATGATCGGTGTGAATGAAACGGAGAGAAAGAAAGTAAAGGGAGGGGAAAGGAGGAAAGAGAGTGAAGAAAGAGGATAGAAATAATGAAATAAACAGGAATTCTATTAAAAATTACAAGAAGAATAAGAAAAGCTGCCATCAAAAATTATTGTATTCGAAACATCTGATCCGTTACATTTAACACCATGGGACTCTGCAAAACATCGCCAGCCTATTCAATTGTTGTACCTTCACTTCTCTTTATGTCTCACATGTACGTCCTATGTTCTTTGGCAAAACAATTTTTTGCAATTCCACCTAATCTTTTGGCTTGAATGCTATTTAAGACTTTATGGATTGCAGTTTGGTATTTTAATGCCAAATAGTCTTAACACGATGACTTCTTTATATATATAGCGATATGAAGTAAGTAAATGAGAATTACAAGAGAGTGTAGAAGTACATCTGTTGGTAGGCAATGGCAATGCCTACCAACAAGTGATAACAGATTGCCTCCGCGCCGTTCGGAACCGGCGTTGAACTGTAGGTTCAACCATATACTTAGTATCACAATAGCCCTTTCTGGTCTAAATATATGTATATATTGACGTTGATGACGTTGTAAACAGGGCCAATTCTGCTCTTGGGCTTGTGAAACACTGGTCCAAAGAATTCTCAAACCCCCCATATATCACAAAATCTCTCTATTTTACATTTGTCAGGCCAATTCTTGAATATGCTAGCCAAGTCTGGTCTCCTTATTATAACACCCATTCTCTTAGAATTGAAGCAGTGCAACGCAGATTTATTTGGTTCGCCTTGCGTGACCTACCATGGTCTGATCCCTTTAACTTGCTCCCATATAATTATCGTCTGAAACTAATTAACGTACAGTCCCTTGAAATACACCGAAAAACCGCCGATACAGTATTTGTTCACCAATTATTTTTATTAACACCAACCCACGTAACCTTAGATCTGGGCCCAATTTTCGTCTGAATACTTACCGAAACGATTATGGCGGCAACGAACCAATGTCTAGAATGCTTCGAATAGCCAACGACATTCCAAATGTTTTTGACTTTCACCATAGCAAATTTAGCTTAAAGAATGCTCTGTATAAAGCCTACTCCCCTTCCTCCTCTGGCTAAGAGGATTGCATGTATAAATGAAAAAATCCCTCCCCCTAAATAAAGTATAGATTTAAGTAATTTTAAGTAATTTTCTCGCTTGTACTAAGCTAAATAAATAAACATATATCCGGACAGCCAATAAAACAAAAAACAAACCATAGTCTTAACGGAGCAGTTACGTAATCCATTTCCATTTTCTACGCTTTAATACATACTTTAAAGATTGGAGGCGTGTCGAACCTTCCTCAATAAATATCTGTGTTGCTGATCAGCTTTGGCTACTACATAAATGCAAACTCATATTCCGTCGCTTATATTTGGTTTAATAAATTTGAATATTTTTAAGTGTTCGTAAATGAAAACGAGGGTTCGGACAGAAGCAAATAAAATTTTAAGCATATTTTTAGGCTGCTCTGTAATAGAATGTCTCTGGGATGCAAAAACTAGTTACATAATAATTTGTGAAATGATTTGTTAGTTAATTTAAGATAGCATAAGTCTTAAAACTACAAAGTTCCTAGAATTTCATATAAATTTATTTTAATTTTTTTACTTACTTTACTTTTAATGGCACAACAGCCCATGGAGGGCCTAGGCTTTTGAGCTTTTCGCATCCACTCATGTTGTGCGTTGTGCGTGTTATATTTGTACATGAATGGAAGGGACCTACAGTTTAATGCCGAATCCGAATGGCGAAGTGAAAAGCTTTTCATAGCGATTTTTACTCTTGTAGGTTTGCCATTGCCTGCCAAGATGTGGTGCCGTGTAGAAAAATGATTTTTTTTACTTTTTATTTTGCCTGTGCCGAGATTCGAACCTCGGACACTCTGCGTAGCAGTCCAACGCACTACCACTACACCACAGCGACCAATTTTATTACTCTTTTACCTAAAATATAGAAACAAAATTACACCAAAAACCGAATCTAGCAGGATAATGAGTTAATTTTATTAATATTTGTTCAGTCAATTGTCAATTGGTAGCGAATGGGGACATTTTTTTTCATTTTTTCCTTTTGTTTTCATTCTATTTTTTCGTACGACATGCATATCTCTTTAATTTTTCCCCAGTGCTATGTTTTCTTTCAATCACACTTTTACCTTTCACTTTTTTTGTTGTTGTTTCTTTGTCCTCTGGTTTTTGTCTATTTCTCATCTGCACATAGATCGCAATAATATTGCATTGCAACTGCAGCAAGTTGACAACACTTTCTTACTTTCCCCCAAAGACATTCGTGTAGCATGAATAAAATATTTATAAATCACAGCGTTTCGATTTTGCAAAGACAAAACATTTTCAAAAAGCTGAAAAAAAAAATTTTTTTTCTTTTTTTTTTTTGTTTCCAAGAAATTTCAGTTTAAATATGGTAAATGTAAATGTGTGTGTGAATATGGAAATTTGTAAAGGTTGTAAATTTGAAGGAATGAAAGTTTTCTGTGGAAAAGTTGAAAAGTTATTTTAAGTGGAAAATCGATGAAAATCTGTTTTGATATTTCTGAAATATTGAAAGTACCTGAAAGCATGCAGTGCTTATGCATAATATTTAAGGGAATTTGTGAAAATATCGAGAGTTTGATTTTAGAATTTCTGTAATATTTTCGAAATGAAAAAGAAAATTGATATATTGCGGAGTTCTATTGGAGAAAATGTTTGTGTTATATTAACTTTTCCAATCATTCACTCATTTGCAGCAACAGTTAACAAACTGTACACATCTTAGATATGGTACACTCTCTGTTTCTGAATACCTGAGAGTAGTTAAGCCTAAATGAGATTTCGTTTTACCTTCTTCAGCAAGTTTCCGCAGCTCAAGTATTTACTCAACTATTCTATAATTTTTGATAAAATTCTTCACAATTGTTTAAGGATTTTTGAACCCGAATTCATAACACATACATATGTAACACTCTGCGACTCACATATACACACATACATATCAACATGTTTAAAAATATGCAAATAATTTTGTGTTTAGCCTTTGCGTTCAAAGAATTCTCATACAATTTTAAGCTAGTTGTATGCATTCCGCACACAGACATGTGCTTACATGGAATCATGTACATATATTTTATGCATACAGTTTTTTGTTTGCGCCCATGCATAATTTAGCATATGTATTTATTTCAGTCGTCGGCTAACCCATTTTCATATATTTTTCTGTCCCAGTAGCAGTTTAACTCGCACCAAAACTACACGGTCGGAAGATGTGTAAATATATGAGTTAATTATGCATTTGCCTCCTCGTGAAATCATTTTTGTGCGCATATTTTAAACTATTAGGCAAAAGTATTAAAAAATTTAAAAATTTAAATTTACTCGAGCATGTAATATTTGCACTTTCCTGTTACTTTCACAAATCTGGGAGTAAGTATTTACTTTTATTTGAAAATTTATATGGATATGATTTTTTATGAGTTTTTATATCCCAGGATACAAAAATTATAACGGTGTAATCAATTGAATATATTTTCGGACAAAGCTGAGAATTTGGCAACTTCATGTAGTGGATACTTAACGCGACCATACTACTGTGGGCAAAAAGTAGTAAGTAGTAGTAAGACTTTTTTAATTTAAATTTCGCGCGGAAACCCATTCACCAAAATATTATTTTTTTAAGGTTGGTATTACTGTCGGTGACATCTGTGCCAAATGTCACATCAAAATAATCATTAGTGTTTAGTATACGCTTGTCTTTCTGAAGTACAAAAAGTGCATTCGGCGATTTTCACAATGAGTGAAATTATTCAACAAAGAAGTTCCATTAAATTTTGTGTGCGGAATCAAATTTCTGGTGCCGAAACGTTCAGAAAGTTGCAAAAGGCCTTCGTTGATAATTGTATGTCGCGAGCAAGTGTTTTTGGTAAAAATTGGTACAAAGTGTTCAAAGATGGTCGAGAACGCGTTGACGACGAACCACGTCCAGGACGGCCATCAACATCAACTGATGATCAACACGTCAATAAAATCAAGGAATTGGTGCACGAGAATCGAGAATCGACGATTAACAGTCAGAGACCTTACTGGCATCGTTGGAATATCGGAAGGATCAGTGAAAACCATTTTAAAACATCATTTGGGCCTAAGAAGAGTGAATGCACGATTGGTTCCAAAATCACTGCATTGGTTTTACGAGACCATTTTGCCAAAAATTCGACTGATATCGTTCCGCAACCACCCTACCACCCTATTCGCCTGACTTAGCACCAGCACGTGTGACTTTTGGCTATTTTCTAAACTCAAAAAACCGCTTCGTGGACACCGTTACCGTTTTGAGTCAATTGAAGACATTAAACATGAATCGCTAAGCGCATTGAAGGCTATTCCGGAAATTGACTTTAACAACTGTTTCGAGAATTGGAAAAAACGTTGGCACAAGTGTATTGGTGCCGGGGGGGATTACTTTGAAGGGGACGAAATAGATTTGGAAGAATGAATAAAAAAATTTGAAATTATGAACAAAGTCTTACTAACTTTTGCCCACAGAGTATATGAGTAAATCTCGTCCGGGGGGAACTTACCAACATTTTTGTTTTTTTTCTTCCATATTTCCAATACATACCCAAAAATGGTTTAATGATACCTTAAAATTCGAATTCTTACATTTAAATTCACCACACATCGCTTTATGTCTGTGTATTGAGAGAAATATATATCTTCTTCTTCACCTTCAGTTTTAAAGTATTCAAGCAAAAGAAATCTGCTGCTTCCTTATGAATGTGACAAAAAATATAGTTTTCCAAGCCGATATACAAAAAAAAAAAAAAAAACTAGAGAGAGTTTCCGAGCTCGCACATGAAGTGAAACGACCCATGTAAAACTTGATTTTTTGAAAACTCAATACGTTACACATACATGAACAACAGAATAAATTTATTTGTTTTTATAATGTATAATTTGTTGAGGAAAAACTTGTTTATGTTGGCATGGAGAAAATCAACAACAACGACACAACCGTATAATGAACGATGAACGAATGTTTGAAATACAATAGAAAACTTGAGCATACTTTAAGGATTGCATAAAATCACTGTGTATCATTTCACTTTTACTCCAAACCCAATAAATTCTCGAACGCGCCACATGAAGTATGCCTTCAACCATTAGTTTTACGTTGTAATTTTGAAAGCCATTCGTACGTAATCTATACGTGCTAAGTAATTTGTAGAAAGGCGCTATTGAACACGAAATAAAATTTAGTGAAGAAAATAATGAAATGCCGAGAAAATGTAAAGATTAATCTGGCTTTACTGCAGTACTTTGAGGACCTATGCTCCACTTTGTAATGAGGATTGCCATTACTTACTGCAGTAATCAAGAATAATTTGGCTTTGTTAAAAGCAAATCTGAAGGAAATGTACATTGCGAGCAGTGTGGAGGCGCTTTAAATTGGAGAAAGAGTAGTTCATGAAGTACCTAAATTTGTTTTTGATTTGCCTTTCCAACTTCTACTACAAACTGATAAGGACTCAGCTGTCTTAATAAATACAAATGAACATTTTATATTTACATATAAATAAAATATTAATTATTAATTTTCTTCTTTTTCTTCCAAAACCGCATAGTTTTATGATCACATTATTGATTCTACTGTATCATTTAAGTTTACGTTTATAGTACATACATACATAGTGGTGGTCGCTGTGGGCGAAGTGAGACCTATAACTCATAAAGGGTAAGGAATTTATACTTACGGTCTTCAGCATTGTTGTAACTAATATCTTTTTGCACAACTTTGTTATACATAGAATACCGAGAAAACACTCTAGAGGGTGTTAGAGTTTCTAGAGTCGAATTAAGTGAGACTTTTTTCGATTTTTGGCCTATAACTCATAAAGGGTAAGGTATTTATACTTACGATCTTCAGCATTGTTGTAACTAATATTTTTAGGCATAACTATATAATACGCAAAATATCCAGAAACCGCTCTAGTGCGTTGGACTGTTACGCAGAGTGTCAGGAGTTCGAAGCTTGGCACAGGCTTTACTTTACTTTTAATGGCAGAACAGCCCATGGAGGGCTGTAGGCCGAGCTTTTCGCATCCACTCATGTTGTGCGTGTTATATTTGTACAAGAAGCGAAGGGACATACAGTTTAATGCCGAATCCGAACGGCGAAGTGAAAAGCTTTTCATAAGCAATGTTTTACTCTTGTAGGTTTGCCATTGCCTGTCAAGAGGTGGTGCCGTGTAGAAAAATTATTTTTTCTACTTTTTGATTTTGCCTGTGCCGAGATTTGAACCCCGGACACTCTGCGCAGCAGTCCAACGCTCTACCACTACGCCACAGTGACTACTCGGCTCGGCACAGGCAAAATAAAAAATAAAATAGAAATAGTGTTGCATACTTTTAGGGTTAAGCTGCATGGACAATTTTTTCATAATTTATTCTAATTTACTTACTTAGTTGGCAGTACAACCGATGATCGGTCTTGGCCGCCTCCATAAAACTTCACCAGTCGCTTCTGTAATGCGCGCGCTGGCGCCAGTTGATAATGTCAAGTGCAGTAACTGGTCTTTTCAACCGAGATTAGGTTGTCCTCTTTTGCGTGTTCCTCCACGATGGGTCGAAAAGCACCCTTCAGGCCGAAGAGCCTTCTTCCATTCGCTCAACATGACCCAGACAGCGAAGCCGCTGGATTTCTATGCGCTTGACTATGTCGTCGTACAGCTCAAATAGCTCTTGGTTCCATCTTATTCGATACATGTCATGCATATTTCTTCCTCTCGAACGCTCCTACTTAACCGCCTCTCATCATTCGTGGTAAACGTCCACGTGATAATTATTTGCTGGGAGGCAGTGTTAACCAACTTGGTTGATGGCAACATACAAACACACACAAATGCAGCACTAACTCAAAGTCTAATTACACAAGTACCTAATGCGGTATTATACCTTACCAAACACATAGATAATGTTTACTACATAATTATTTACCTTTACCGTACTCTTGTTATTTCTCTCCAAGCTCATGCCACTGAATGTTGTAATTTATATGGACACATAATAATAATGATGCATACATTTTCTGTTACTGACACAATATGACTTTGAATATATTAAATGTATTTCATGCTTGAGCTGATACCTTGATATATAAATTTGTATGAGCTAGTAGAAGTAAATATTCAACAATTTATGTAAGATTTCAAAAAATAAAATATACAATATTTAGAGATTTCAGAAAATATTCTAATTGAATTAAAATTGAATACTTTTAGGTGAGGATTATAAACCAAATATCAAACATGTAATTGGCATTCATGGTAATTACAGCATAACTCTTTTTTCATCCTTTCTAAACAAGTTCTACTAACTATTTTTTAGTTAAAAAACCATCAACCTATAGAACCAGCTCCATGGATCTACCAGTATCTCAGATATAATTTGGTTGGAAACGATGGAAATTATGTGAATTTAATTCAACTTCTTTGAATCAATTATTCAGTAAAGTGCATACCAAAAAACTTTCAGGCGAGGTAGGAAGGAAGGAATGAAGGACAGAAGATAAGGAGATCGATCAATGTTTAAATGATTTCAACAACTTTTCTGCACTTGTTTTTAGGCGCAAAATAAATCAAATGTGCAGTTGCAATATACTTACGTAAAGTCTTTGTAGTGTCCTCAGTTAAGATATATTGTATTTTTCCTCAAATAAAAGGCTATTGTAACCGTGTGTCTTTGCAAATTGTGAAATAATCTTGAATAAATTATTTCATTAAGATTTATATAAATAGCCTAAAAATATGTGAAATGAATATAAACAGAATATTAAACAGAAAACGTATGTTAAACAAAAAATTCGTAGTTGAATAGTAAAGGAATTGGAAGAGTTAAAAGAAATGGACGTGAGCGCAAGCGGAGAGAATGGGTAAAAAGATTGTAGAGAGCAATAGAGGGAGGAGACGAAGTAGGAGAAGGAGGCGGGGAGAATTAAAAGAAGGAATAGAATACAAGGAAGATGGGAGAAAGGCAGACGAGAAGGAAGAGGAGATAGAGAAGAACAAAATTAAAAATATAAAGCAGAGGGAGGGAAGGAAGACAGAGAAGAGGGGAAGAAGGTAGTAGGAAAGAGAAAGTGGAGAAAATAGCGAAGGTAGGAAGTTAGGAATATAGGAAGTTAGGAATATATGAATATAGGAAGTTAGAAATATAGGATGTTAGGAAGATAGGAAGCCAAGAAAGTAGGAAGGTAGGAAGGTATGAAGGAAGGAAGGAAGGAAGGCAGGAAGGTAGGAAGGTAGGAAGGTAGGAAGGTAGGAAGGTAGGAAGGTAGGAAGGTAGGAAGGTAGGAAGGTAGGAAGGTAGGAAGGTAGGAAGGTAGGAAGGTAGGAAGGTAGGAAGGTAGGAAGGAAGGAAGGCAGGAAAGTAGGAAAGAGGTACGAAGCTGGTAGGAAGGAGGTAGGGAGGAGGTAGGAAAAAGGTAGGAACGAGGTAAGAAGGAATGAAGGACAGCAGATAAGGAGATCGTAAATAATAAAGAACACATCAAAATGGACAACTAAGCCTCCGAGTGGAAATGCCGATATATAAATATATAAGTGACATAGTCCCACTGTTTCGAGACTGCACCTGTATCTTCATCTCTTATACTATAGTGTATAAGAGGTTTAAGCGGAGAGCGTAGATTATATATAAAAAACTCAGTCTAGTAAGCTAGAGTTTCTTGACAGCAACGGTGTCGATTAACCTCGCTTATAATTGATATTTAAATTTACCGTTCTTAAAAATCTATTTCATTATTTCAAATAAAACAACTTATATTAAAATTGTTAAATTGTATTAAATATTCCAAATAAAACAATATTTATAATATAACTTTCATTTATATATATATATACTTATATATGTACTCACACACGCCTACCGAAACTAATGATGAAAGACACTGAGAAGGAGCTTGAGTAAAAAAGGTAACTTTAAAGGAAAACACAGGGGAAAGTAGAAGATTCCTATACTCTTTCATTGTTTAATTGTTCAGGTACTTCAAATTGTAGGTATGAAGGCAGAAAGATAAGAAGGTGAAAAGGTAAGAAAATTGCCGGCCTCTTGGTTGGCAATCTTCCAATAGTACAGCTTAAATCTGTAGGGCCCTGTCTTATTGCAGGAATGGAGTGAGCATTCTTTTGACCTTTTGTACTTCCCTCCAAGTAATTTCAGTCTGTAAAACATGATAAATACAAATGTATTTGTATTTACTTGTAATTTTATTTCTTATACTGTTTTTTAAATATCTCGAGAAAGTTTTCAATTACATGCACTCTGTTGTAACAAAGCCCTAGCAATCTGCTTCTATTCTCATAAATAAATATCAACAATACTTAATTCACATGCGAAAGTAAAGCACAATCGTCACAATCAACAAGTTCTTGTAAGGAAAGGAATAAAATGTGTGAATTAATGATGCTAGATGATGTTCTGGCTATGCTTTTTGCGCTCTTCAGCTTTAAAACACAATTTTCAATTAAATGCATTATACACTTTTGCTGCTGTCTTTAATTAATACCGTACACTTTTCACCAAAACGGGACAAGATACGGCGGGCATCCATACAATTTTAGCTGTGCGTGCTTCACATACACACAC